>CM030368.1:1522397-2157939 GCA_017893485.1 Hemerocallis citrina | reverse complement strand
AACCCCTCCCCCCCCCCCCCCAAAAAAAAAAGTTTTCATCCTCACTTTGTTATTATGTCCCTTTCTCCTCTTTTCACTTTTTAAGAGCTCTCTCTTTCTCAGATCTCTTCACTTTTTCAGAAAAGAATGAGCTACAAAATCATGCTTTCTTTAATAGTTGGATGGTTAGTAGTAATACTAGCATGCTGAATTTTTTTAAACTTCTTTATGTGCTTTACTTTGGGTGTATTTTCTTTATGTGTTTACAAGGCTTTTCATATGCTGCATCGTTCACGAAGATGTGCTTTATGCATGTGTTAATGGACAAATCTAGTGTGTGTGTGTGTGTGTGTATATATATTGATGCTGTTTATTTCTGAGGCACGTGTGGAAGCACCAGGTGTGAGTTCGAACTCAATTTGTATTGAAGGAGATTGCCGCTCGTCTGCCGACCTTCGGTTGACCTTCTGGGGGCTACGATGAGCTCGGAAAGGCGTTGAAGGTTGGGCTCGGATCGGAAGGGTCGGATCCGAGGTCTTGTGTACCTGCAGACGGTCCTGAAACACCGGGGTTTGTCCCGGTGGCGGACCCTCCGACGCTCTAGTCAGTCTCTGTGAGAGAGTAGCAATAACTAGGTATATTTATGTGGCAAAAGATTCATTACCTTAAAAAGGTGGGTGAGGGTCTAGTATTTATAGAAAATCCCAACCGGGTTTGGTTCCGCTTGGGGGCTGGGTTTGGATCCGAAAGCCCATGGGCCTGACGTGACAGAAGGCCCAGGGGGTTTAGGGCGGTTGTTGTGATACCAGGAGTGGTATAGGGCTGACGTGGCGAAACCCTTGGCGGTATTTGGAGCTGACGTGGCCCATCGTGAGTCCTCTGTGCCTCTGGGGGAATCGGAGGGCCTAGGCTGCGCCAGGTCATCCCTCCGCCCTGCCAGAGAGGGGGGACGGCATGAGGGACTGCTCCGGATCGGACTCCGGGGGATACTGAGGCTCGTCAGTACGAGGAAGCCGGCACTGTGGGGGCAAACACGAGGTTCGGCGCCGACCCTGAAGGGGTCCGGAGCCGAACCAGGTCGGTATTCTTGCTTTTCTGAGTAGGAATTGTATTGGGCCTTGGATGGGCCTCAGGCCATTTTTACACTGTCACACAAGCCCCCCACTCCTGCAGGGGGTGCGGGAGCTAGCCGTGGAGGAGTGTTCATGATTGTAAAAAATGGGAGGGCGGATCACAGGGCCTTCCTGGTGGTGTTGTCCTGAAGCTTGGATAGAACCTCGAGCTAGTCGAGGGTCAAAGTGTAGGTGAAGGTGATGGCGAACCGTTGTCTCTTCCAGAGAAGAGTACCCTGGTGTTCGATTGAACCTCGAGAGGTCGAGGGATTACGCGTCGACAAGGGTGATGGCGAGCCGTTGCTTCTTCCTGAGAAGAGTACCCGGGTGCCAGACCGAACCTCGAGAGGAGGGGGAATTATGGGCTGGTAAGGGTGATGACTAGCCGATGGATCTTCCGAAGAAGAGTACCCGGGTGCCAGACCGAACCTCGAGCTGGCGAGGGATTGTGGGTCGGTTAGGGTGAAGGCGAGCCGTTGTTTCTTCCTGAGAAGAGTACCCCGGTGCCAGGCCGAACCTCGAGACGAGGGGGAATTACGGGCTGGTAAGGGTGATGGCCCGTCGGTGGATCTTCCGAAGAAGAGTACCCAGGTGCCGGACCGGACCTCGAGCTGGCGAGGAATTACGGGTCGGTGAGGGTGAAGGCGAGCCGTTGTTTCTTCCTGAGAAGAGTACCCCGGTGCCAGACCGAACCTCGAGACGAGGGGGAATTATGGGCTGGTAAGGGTGATGGCCAGCCGGTGGATCTTCCGAAGAAGAGTACCCAGGTGCCAGACCCGACCTCGAGCTGGCGAGGGATTACGGGTCGGTGAGGGTGAAGGCGAGCCGTTGTTTCTTCCTGAGAAGAGTACCCCGATGCCAAACCGAACCTCGAGACGAGGGGGAATTATGGGCTGGTAAGGGTGATGGCCAGCCGGTGGATCTTCCGAAGAAGAGTACCCAGGTGCCAGACCCGACCTCGAGCTGGCGAGGGATGACGGGTCGGTGAGGGTGAAGGCGAGTCGTTGCTTCTTCCTGAGAAGAGTGTCCCGGTGCCAGACCGGACCTCGAGTTGGTGAGGGGGAGTTACGGGCCGTTTATGGGGCGAACCGTTGTGCCTTGGGGTTGTTCTGAGTAGTGTGGTCCGTTTTTTCGCGGAGCATTTTGGGGGCGCCTGGGGACCTGTGCAAGATTTCCATTTCCTAGGTGCGTTAATGGCGCCGCTAAGTAACGGTATGGCGCATGGTCTTCCGTCGTTTGGTTTTCCCCACATCATAATGGCCGGCCCCTGGGGGGGGCTTATAAGTACCCCCCCCCCCCCCCCCCCCCCCCCCCCTTTTTCTCGTTGTGGTTCAAATCCAGGCAAAGGTGGTCTGTTTGGCCCATAAAGGTGTCTGCTTCGGCGGACGCCTGTTTTTTGAAAATTCTTGCCCCTGGTTTTGTCGGAGAGGTAGTTTCTTTGTCGCCCGATCTTCTCTTGGATCTGATGGCCCTGAGGTGGCGGTCAGATCCAGGGGGGGTCCGGGCGAGAGGGATAGCGACCGAACGTCGAAGGGTGAGCCGTCTGCAATAGCGGAGGTTCTATCCTTCCGAGAGGGATGAAGGGCGTTCCGGGCCGGTTGTTTGCAACTGCGAAGGTTCGGTTGCTGGAGTGGGCTGGGCCTTTGCAGTTGCATCAACTGGCTCGGGATGGAGCACTTCTTTCGGCCTCCGGGTGTTGACCTGCTTTTGACCGAGGTGCTTGCCGAGGGGGGCGTCTTGAAGCTTTGGGCCCTGGGTAGATGAGTAGTTCTCCGATTGGAGGCTGACTATTCTGTGTCCCAATAGGGCTCCAGGTTGAGGCGGTTTCGGTCTCACCCGGGAACAGTTCGGGTCTTCGGCCGATGACGCTGTAAGCCCCGAGCTGCTCGCGGGTGAAAGGGGAACCGGCCCAGTCTCGGAGCCCGGGGCGTCTGTCTGAGGACGGCGCCTTAAATCTTAAAAATAAAAATGTTCCCTCCTCCGAATACTTCTTCTGCGCTGGCCTCCGTGACTGGCCGCCAGCCTGTCAATGGATGATGTCAGCGTCGCACGTTTTGAGGATGTGGCGCGAATTCTTAGGCGGCAGTTGCATGTCGGATAGGTGAACAGTACTCGCGGGAATCGAGGAGTCGCTTCTATCTCCCATAAATAGTCCCCCCTCTCCCCTATTTGTCCACTCCTTTCTCTTTCAAAATAAAATTTTTCAATACTTCAGCGCTCATCTTCGCGTCTTGCTGTACCGGACTTGCCCTTCCGAAGTAACCCCAGGTGAGTTAGCAAGCCTATTTAGTCTAGGCATAGATGGATAGGGCTCAGTCTGGCTCGTCAGCGTCGACGTCTGGGGGGGTGGAGCCTATCTCTGACTCGACGTCCTGGGAGGAGTCCGTACTCGAGGAGGAGCCAGTGCATGCTGACGGGTCTCCTGACACGGTTTCGTGGGAGGAACCGGTGGTTGAGGAGGCGGCACATGGTGCGAGGTTGTCGCGCTCTCGTCGTCCCTTCGTGGTGGAGAGTAGTGGGTCGGAGGAAGCGACTGATGGTTCGGACGACGTCCGTGTTTTGGAGTCGGCTGCCGAGGGAGAGAGAGGCGAGGGCGGCATTGTCAGGAGATCCATGGTTCCGGGGGTAGGTCCGAACTCCATGCCGACTGGTCGGGGGCCCTTATTCACCCCTTCGTCGGAGCGGTCCGAGAAGAGGAAGAAGGCTCCGAGGAAGGTAGAGTGGGGAACTAGTGGCTCGAGCCAGGGGACTGGTTCGCCCGTGCAGCCGAAGCATTTCCGTCAGTATCCGGACGACCTGTCCGATCAGGAGCTCTTTGGCGTGCAGGCCTATTCGCCGAGCCGGACGAGAGTGTTGATGGACGCGATTCTGACCGCCTTGGATGGCGGGGACTTGGAAGTCTTGCAATTGGCGTACCACATAGGGCCTAGTTACGAGTTGATGCTGCCGAGCTCTACTCTTCGCCCAACCGATCCCTTGTCTGCTTGGTACTGTGTCTTCCCTGTGGACGCGTTTATTTCTGGACTGAGGTTGCCGATCCATCCGTTTGTTCGGGAAGTGTTGAACTGGGCCTCCCTGGCGCCGATGCAGTACGGGCCGAACTCTTGGGAGCAGATAATCAGCTTTGTACTGACGTGCGAGGAACAACGGGTGCCCTTGCATTTGAACGTGTTCCGCGCGTTGCTGGCGCTTTGCCCGGCAGCCGAGGGGGTTTACTATATCTCCCCCCGGAGTAGGCGGAAGGTTGTTCATAGCCGTCTTGATTCTTTTAAGGACTGGAGGAAAAAGTATCTGGTAATTCGGAGTGAAGAGCCCTGGGACATCCCGACTCGATGGAATTACTCCAAGCCGAGTTATCCTGCGCCGGGGCAGGGAGATCTGACGGTCGAGGAGTGGGGGCTTGTAGAGCGTCTTCGTTTGTCCCCTAGTATTAATTGGACTAAGGTGACGGAGGTTCGCCTGGCGAGCGTTGGACTGAGCCCCGCCGTTCTCCGTATGTAGTTGTTTCTTTTCCCTCGATCCTTTCGTACATTCTCGCTCATTGTTCTTAATGGTTATTTTCTGCAGATATGGATGAGGCATCGATCCAAGCAAGGCGGCTCGCCATGAAGAAGGAAAATGCCGAGAAGAAGAAGAAGGCGGAGGCGGCGAAGAGGCCGAGGGAGCTGCCCCTTGTTATCTCGGAAGTCCAACTCGAGCCGAGGACCAAGAGGGGTCGCTCCGAGACGAGCAAGGGCGCGGCTTCTTCGAAGGGTCAGGGCGCCACGGGGGCCCCTGTTCTCGGCAAGGGGAAAGGTCCCTGGGTCGAGGCCGAGGAAGAGGATCCGGTGGTGGAGCTAATGCGGCAGCGGTGGGCTCCTGACTGGTCGGTTCTGACGGGGGACCGTCTGACAGAGGAGGCCCAGGCCGTTGAGGTGGTGGAGAAACTGGCGACCCCTCGCGATCGCAAGGTGATGGAGGGCGAGCCCGTAGAGATGGCGTTCGCCCGCCTGGCGCGGGCCACTGTGCAGGTAAGCCTGTCGACTCTGTATCTCCTTGTTGATTTTCGTGCCGAGGCCTGATCTTTGTCTGCCGTTGGTTGTAGGCTTGCATACAGGGGGCCAACATCAAGAACCTGTACGAGGCGTCCCTGGCTCAAGAGCGAGCTCGGGCGGAAAAGAGCGAGCTGGAGGTGAAGGAGATGCGAATCGAACTCGAGGGTTCGCAAAAGAGAGAGCAGCAGTTGGGGCTCCAGCTCAAGGCCAAGGATGTGGAGTGGGAGAAGGAGATGGCCTCCCTGAAGACGAAGTTCACCAAGGAGGCGAAGGAGGTGTTGCACACGGGTCAGCAGATGGTGATCGCGGCCCAGGACAAGAGCTATGAGAGGGCCCTTAGCCATGTGAGGCATTTCTTCCCGGCCCTCGATCTGTCCAATTTTGAGTATGATATGGAGATCGAGGGGACGTCGAAGACTCCGGGTGAAGAAGGGCCCGCCGCCGACCCCTCGGCCGACGCTCCCGTGGATCCGTCCGTCGGCGCGGAGGTGGGTCAAGGATTTGTGTAATTTTTGTCTTTCTTTCCCTCTCCCTCGATTGTGTTTGCCTCCCGCGGACTGGCCACCGCAATTTTTTGTAAGAAACACTTGGATTTACAGTGGTAAGAAAAGTTTTTGACCGGCCGGTTGTTTTTGGGTCTGGACATTTCTGAATCTTCTTGAGAATGTGCGTTGAGTTGGTTGGTTGTGTTGTAGGTCGCTGGAGGGGGGCTCGGAACACTGATGAGGCTTGTAACTTTTGTCGGAATAAGCCCGCCGTCTTAAGCGTGGAGGCGCGCCGGTTGAGAAGAGCGGTGTGGGATCGGGAGCTTGGCGGCACGGACCTTAGACAGGCCGGGCTTAGTACTTTGGTGCCGAGGTCCTCTCCCGGGGGGTTACCTCGCGACATCTTTGTGGAGAAGGAGACGGGGGTGCTTTGTTACAAGGCGATGTCGGGTGCTTCGTTCTCTTCCCTCGTGGGTCGACAGGCGGAGGGGGTTCCCTTTGCGCTGCTGCTGTTGCAGTGGGCGCGACCGGATGACGCCCTGAGCTCTGTGGTTGGAGGGTCGAATGTGGCTGAGGCTAAGGAGCACCATAACGAGGGGAGGGGCCCCTAGTTGCTTGACCGAAATACTCTCCGTTCCTCGTTGGGCCTGAGGGGCCCTGATCTTCCTGATTTGAGATGAGTGGAGCGGTCTTGTATCGGTCTTTGTTTTTCTTTTGTTTTATTTTTCCTCTTTGGAACGAAAATAAAAAGGGGTATGAAAGGAGAATCCTTTTCCTTCCCCGCTCCGGTCAGTAGTGTAGTACGCAATGTCGGAGGCAAGGTCTGGCTCCATCGTTCCGCAAGGGATCGAAGAGGGGCTTTAGGAAGGACTTTTGGTCCGGACTCGTATTGAGATTATCGAGACATTTGGGTTCGGACAAAAAGGGATATCTTTAGCATAAGGTAGGGAGGGCCGCTAAGGCAGCTTTTTACAAGTGAGGGTTTATACAAAAGCCGATTTACATTTAGCCGGGTCATAGCCTATGCTCGTTCGGCGTCGAGGGGGAACACACCTCCCCCGACGGTGGTCATGTAGCATGACCGCGCCGCTTCTTGGCTGCCTCGGACGATGCCGACTCCTTGAGGGGTGGGGAACTTGAGCTTCAGATGGTAAGCCGAAGGCACTGCTTGTAGGGAGCACAGTCCAGGCCGGCCAAGTATGGCGTCGTAGGCCGTCTTGATGTTGACCACCATGAAGTCCATGGCTTCGGTCCTCTTGACAGGAGTCGATCCGGCGGTAACGTCGAGGGTAACAATTCCTTCTATCACGACAGGGACGCCTGAGAACCCGTGCAGGGTGTACCCGGCTGGCTTGAGTTTGCCTCGGGGTAACCTGAGATTTTCGAAGGCATCGAGGAAGAGAATATTCACCGAGCTACCGTTGTCGACGAGGATCCTGCGGACCTCATAATTAGCCATGTGAAGGTTGATGACGAGGGCATCGCAGTGGGGCAGGCGGACTCCTTCAAGGTCTTCCCCTGAAAAGGAGACCGGCCTTGATTGTAGTTTGGGTGAGGGGTCGTCTCTGACAGCGTTCACCTCTCGGATGAAGGCTTTTCTGGAAGTTTTTGATTCACCTCCCATCGGCCCTCCGTGGACGCAGTGCAAGATAAAAGGGATATCTACGGCTCCCTCGGAATCGGGGTCCCGACTCTGGGTCTGGTTCGGAGGAGGATTCGGAGCCGATTGGCTCCGGTTCCTAGCGGCTCGCCGATCCCGTGGGCCTTCTCGGGTAAATTCTCGGAGGTACCCTCTGGAAATGAGCCCTTCAATTTCGTCTTTCAGGGCTCAGCATTGGTCGGTCTCATGCCCGTGATCTCTGTGGAAGCGGCAGTAAAAGCGCTGGTCTCGATTCTTATTGTTATTAGATCGGGGGGGTAGTCGGACAATGCCCTTGTCTTCGATTTCCAAGAGGATGGCGGATACGTTATGCGTCAGGGGGGTGTACTTCTCGAAGCGGGGGACTGGCGGGACCTTCTTCATGGCCCCCGGGTCCCTTGGAGCTTTCTTTGGTGGTTCGACTTCCTCGGTCTTCCGCTTCCCTTTCACGGTGGGATCCTTGGCGTCTTCGGGATTTAGGGCCTCTTCTGCCCTAATGTATTTCTCGACCCTATTAAGGAGGTCGGGAAAGTCGACGGGGGGTCTCTTGGCCAGAGAGGCCTTCAGCTGTCCGGGGCGGACGTTGTGTCGGAATGCCGCTGAAGCGACGCCTGGGTCGAGGGAGGAGACCGACCTTGCCTCCGCGGTAAATCTCCGGACGAACACCCTGAGTGATTCCCCCTCTTCCTGTTTGAGCCTGAGTAATGAGGCGCTGGTCCTTTCGGTCTTCCTGCTAGTGACAAAATGGGCTAGAAAATTCCCCTCGAGTTGGTCGAAAGAGTAAATGGAGCCGGGGGCGAGTTTCGAGAACCACTCGCGAGCAGGACCCCGAAGGGTGGCCGGGAAGGCTCTGCAGAGCAGGGGATCCGAGGCGCTGTGAATCATCATGAGGGTCTTGAAACCTTCCATGTGATCAGCGGGATCCCCTTCGCCATCGTAGGTCTCGAATTGAGGGGGTCGGAAATTCCGGGGTATTTCTGCTTGGAGGATTGGGGCCGAGAAGGGAGGACGGACAGGCCTGTACCCCTGAGGCGCTCTTCGGCCGCCGTCCCCTACGTGATCGAGGCGGTCCTCCATTTCTTGTAGGCGCCTTAGGAGTACGTCGTCGTCTTCTGGTTGGATCGTTGAAGGGCGGGACGCGCTGGCTTCGGCGTCCGACCCTGTTCGGGAATGGAGGGTTTCTTCCCTGGGGGCCCGTCGGAGGGCCCCCAGCATTTCTCTTCGGAAGTCTCGGAATTCCTTGTGAGTGACGGGGGCTCCTTCGGCCCGGTTTTGTTGGTCCGAGGGTTGTCTTCCGACTCGGCTGAGCGCGGGTCTGCGTACCTCGGACGGTGGCCTCGGGCGGTTCGGGGCCGGGTTGGAAGCGGCCCTTCTCCTGCTGCGGGTAATCTTGCGGTTGAGGATTATTCCCCGGAGGTCGGGCTGGGCTGGCCGGCCGACGCTCCCTTGGGACTCCCGAGAGGGAGCCTTGTGTTTCGACGGGCGTGGCCTGGCTTTATTGGAGGGTGGGGGCGAGTCCCGTTGGTTGACGGAGGAAGCAGCCCCCTTGCCTTTGGTTGCCATGAGGATTCGGCTGTCGATGGCCTTTGAGGGTCTGGGTCGGATCGGCTTCTGGAGCAGCTGGTTCCCACAGACGGCGCCAACCTGATGCTGTTTATTTCTGAGGCACGTGTGGAAGCACCAGGTGTGAGTTCGAACTCAATTTGTATTGAAGGAGATTGCCGCTCGTCTGCCGACCTTCGGTTGACCTTCTGGGGGCTACGATGAGCTCGGAAAGGCGTTGAAGGTTGGGCTCGGATCGGAAGGGTCGGATCCGAGGTCTTGTGTACCTGCAGACGGTCCTGAAACACCGGGGTTTGTCCCGGTGGCGGACCCTCCGACGCTCTAGTCAGTCTCTGTGAGAGAGTAGCAATAACTAGGTATATTTATGTGGCAAAAGATTCATTACCTTAAAAAGGTGGGTGAGGGTCTAGTATTTATAGAAAATCCCAACCGGGTTTGGTTCCGCTTGGGGGCTGGGTTTGGATCCGAAAGCCCATGGGCCTGACGTGGCAGAAGGCCCAGGGGGTTTAGGGCGGTTGTTGTGATACCAGGAGTGGTATAGGGCTGACGTGGCGAAACCCTTGGCGGTATTTGGAGCTGACGTGGCCCATCGTGAGTCCTCTGTGCCTCTGGGGGAATCGGAGGGCCTAGGCTGCGCCAGGTCATCCCTCCGCCCCGCCAGAGAGGGGGGACGGCATGAGGGACTGCTCCGGATCGGACTCCGGGGGATACTGAGGCTCGTCAGTACGAGGAAGCCGGCACTGTGGGGGCAAACACGAGGTTCGGCGCCGACCCTGAAGGGGTCCGGAGCCGAACCAGGTCGGTATTCTTGCTTTTCTGAGTAGGAATTGTATTGGGCCTTGGATGGGCCTCAGGCCATTTTTACACTGTCACATATATATATATGAAAAAAGTGAGCCTCATTTAAAGTAAGAGAATTTTTCTCATACAAAGTGATTATATTCACTTGATGGGGCCCTCATGGAAGACTCACTCCGTTTATCATGTTTATCATGCCAATAAATATATGTGTAGAAAAAATCAGGTAGCTTGGAGCTCAGTCACTCATGTATTATGTGGTCATTTGCCACAAATTGGACTCACATGATGCATTGTTAAATGACCTCCAAATCCTTTGATTTTTTCTACACATACATCAATTAGCATGATAAACGTGATAGACGGAGTGGATCTTTCATAAGGGTCTCACCAATTGAGTATAATCACTTTGTATGAGGTAAATTCTCTCATACTCTATATGAGGCTCATTTTTCTTTATATATATATATATATATATATATTTATTGCTTAGCCGAATATACTAGCAAGAAGAGAAAGTGATCCCAAGTACATATATATCTCATTAAATAGCTTACACTTGTATCATACGTATAGAAAAATTGGCAAGCAGAACTAGAATTTTACACTTATAAATTCGCGCGACCACATAACATTACTGAATTGATCATAATAAGTGGTCATAGCTAAGCTGGCTAGTATGCTGACATTCTTGATGAGCCAACCACCTGAAAATTCAAACATGTTACGATTGGTTGTGGTCCTATATATATGTTATGGTTACTAAATGGGTTTAACCGAGCTTGTCAGGGATACCGTACAAGTCGCACTTACAGTAATTAGCTCAAGGCCCACATATGATCAAAACCCTGTGTAGGTTTTCATAAAAACAGGACCTCATCGAGGTTACTCTATAAGAGCATCTGTACTCGTTGCTACTCAAATTTTCTATAAGAGCAATTTGAGTATGTGGTATATAAAAATAGGAAATATGAGTTTGAGTTGTAGTCGTTCTAACCCAGAATTTGGGTTTTCGTCCACAAACGGAAAATTATGTTGCGTCCCAAAAAAAATTTAATCATTTTTTATGCTGAAAATTTTTGAACGAAAGATCATCAACCGTCGTTGAATTTTTTAAAAATATAATTAAACGGACGGGTAATGATATCCCATCTGTCGATTTATTTTTTTAAAAAAATGATATATGAACGGACGGGAAAGCATTTCCCGTCCAACGCTATTTAAAAAAAAAAAAAAAAGTCATGAACGGGAAATCATCCCTCGTCCGATCAAGCGCGCCACATTCGAAGCATGAACAAAATATTTCACGTCGCTTACAAAAAAATCAACAAAAAAATCAAAAAAAAACCGGAAAATGATTTCTCGTCCGATAGTTTTTTTTTTAATAAAAAATTTGGTTTCAGATGGTAAATTATTACCCGTCCGATCATTTTATTAAAAAAAAAATTATCTACAACGAAAAATGATCTTTCGTCGGATTAAAGAGATGAAAGATCTTTTATTTTTTCCATATTTCTATGTCGTTTGCCAAATATAGCAAACCCCTGTTTACCAAATATCCAAATTTTGGGTATATAGCAAACGACTATAGCACCCATTTTTTTTTTCTTTCTACTTTTTTTAAATTTTGGGTAAAAAGCCAACGACTACAGATGCTCTAAGGAAGACGATGCTGTTAGCATCTGCATTAACTAATAGGAGAATGGATTGCATTGGCATTGGCAAATTGGGTAGCAAATGAACATCGTAAAATTATAGCTGATGTGTTATGTATGGATTGATCAACTCCCTACAGGTTTAACGAGATTAGTTGAGGCTGATGCTTACGGTAATACGGAGTCTTCTGTTTGTATTTCATTTTCTTCCTTTATGTAGTAGCACTATAAGGTTAGGCCCAAGCCCGACCCAAATCCGAGAGATGGAAATCTTGCAAATTAAAACCCAGTTTAGGCTTCAAAAGGATTAGGCCCAGTAAAATTTTAATCAGAAGAAGCCCAGCCCCTTAAACATTATAAGTATAATTGTGTGTTAGTTAAAATTCTATTATCAATGTGGTCACTTTGAAAGTTCTATATAGGAGTAGGGTTGCAATCGAGCCGAGCCGAATACCTTCAGGCTCGAGCTCTGCTCGTTACGGAAACGAGCTCAGTTTTGAGCTCGAGCTCGGTTCGAGCTGAACCTTGATTGTATTCGAGCCGAATAGCTCGCGAACTTAGCCTAAAAAAAAAAAACCAAGCTCGAGCTCGGCTCGTTAAGGAAACGAGCTCGGTTCGAGCCAAGTTTTGACAGAGCTCGAGCCAAATAGCTCGTGAATAGCTCGATTCGTTTGCAGCCCTATATAGGAGGCTTTCCTTGTGACTTCAGTTCTGGATTGTGGTGTTCCTTGTAGACTTTGGAAACTACGGATGGATAGCGCCGCGTATTATTGCGTGGTTGTGGAGGGTGTTTGTCGATGATATTCCCATAAAAATCTTTTTGGCTAGACGAGGCGTATTGCGTGGTTGTGGAGGGTGTTTGTCGATGATATTCCCATAAAAATCTTTTTGGCTAGACGAGGCGTATCAAATTCGGTGACGTGTCCTCGATGTAATGCAGTAGAAGAGATGAGAGACCACTTATTATTTCACTGTGAGATAGTAGCTCAAGACTCAAGTGTAGCTCATCTTGTAAATGTCCTTAATATCAATGTAGTTGCTAATGATATAAGTTCTTGATGGTCCCCAGTTTGGAGACAAGTTCTTTGGGAGAGGTGATATGATACTATTGTTTCAAAGTTTTCTAGTTGCAAATGCTTGATTTATTTGGAAAGCAAGATGCAACTATATATTTGGGGGAGTTGATACTTCAGCCATGACTATTGTGGGTTGAGTTGTGGAAGGTACAAGGTTGGCCGGTCTGCTCAATTTGGAGAGTCATGAGCAATACAATTGGCAGGCACAGTTGGGCTTGCCTTCACTTCAATGATTTTTGTGAGGCAACCCGTTCAGGTAAACTAGGACCCATCGAAAGTCAATTTGTATTGGATCCTTAGATGATGTCTTTGCCGGATTTAGTTTTGTTATGAGGGATAAAATTGGGAGACCTGTCATTGCGTGCGGTGGTCATGTTCAGTCAAGATCAATTAATGTAGCCGAACGAAGAAGATTAACCAATGTCCAGTTTGTGTGGAAGAAGATTCTCAGATTTTTGTGAATCAAGTAATTGAGCAGCATCGGGTGATCTTATACATTGCGCGAAATTTTGTGCTTATTGCATGATTGGTATGTAGAGTATGTTAGACATGTTTATCGTGAGGGTAACATCTGTGCGGATCAAATGACCAACAGATGTCGAAATGGCGGAGCACAACTTTCTAATAGTTAGAAACATAGATGTTGAGTTTAGAAGTTTGCTTAATGCAGATGCACTTGACATTTATAAAACAAAATTTAGTGCAAACTAAGTGTAGTATTTATTTATTTGTTTGTTTATAAATAAGTAGTATGAAAGTTATAGAAAAGGTGTATATATAACATATTCCACTGTATCTTGCTTTAATTAAACATTTCATAATTCTATCTCTATTATTTTAATGAGAGAGTTGGGGTTTGTAACAAACAAATCCTAACATTGTAACTATATACAGAACCACCATCCCCCATCCCCCGTTCCCCCGTTTCTTCTTCTGGCACCGTCCGTTTGATTCGTTCTAGTGCTCGCCTTAGGGCTTAGCGCACTGCTTCCCTGCCGCCCACTCCCTTCTCCCTATCCACCTCCCAACCTTCCCCTCTGGGTTCTCTTTATCATCCACTTTTTGAGGACTTGTCAGATACACAGTTGGTCTCTACTGCCAAGTCCCTAGGGTTCACACTTTCCCCTAACGTTTCTACCCCTATTTCCCTTCTTAGATCTATTGAACGGTCCCGAGTCCATGAGCACAAACTGTTTAATGATTAGTATCTCATGGAACATTAGTGGGCTTAACTGCCCCACCAAACAAAGAGCCATTTTCGACCTAATTTTTTCCTCCCACTGTGATATCATTTCGATTCAAGAGTCAAAATTGGAATCTCCCTTGCCGCGACTCTTTCGTTCTCTTGGAGGCTCGGCCATTTCTAATTGGATTTCCCTCGATGCCATTGGCTCTAGAGGCGGGATTCTTTTTGGGTTCAAGGACTCTTCCTTTTCTCTAATTTCCATCCGTAGACTTAATTTCTTCTTAATTGTGCAACTGCACTGGCTCATCCCTGACTGCGTCATCACTTTCATCTCAGTTTACGGTCCCTCCACTTCTAGTGGTCGACCGCTATTCTGGGATGAATTTCTCTCTCTCCACCAATTTGTGCAAGGTCTCGCCATGGTTTGTGGTGATTTCAACATCACGCGTTTCGCAGCGGAAAGACCGAACTCTTCCGCTCCGGACTCCCAATCCTGGGTTTTTAACGACTGCATTAGAACCTCCAATTATCGGAGATCCCTATCAACGATAGACAATTTACATGGTCGAATCAGCGACTGATTCCTTCTCTGGCGAAACTGGACAGGTTTCTAGTCTCGCATTCCTGGTTCTCTAAATTCCACAATGCCTATGCGAAAGCTTTTCCCAACCCATCGTCGGATCACGTGCCCATCTCCCTGTTCTCGGATTTCCACTTCCCCTATCATCGCCAATTCCGTTTCGAAAAATTCTGGCTTAAAGATCAATTATTTATCAAATTGACCGAGGAATGTCTAGCGTCCGTCTCTGGATCGCGAGGCCTCGGCAATTTACTACTGAAACTTCACGCTATCAAGTTCGGGTGTAAGATTTGGCGTCGTGAACGTCATTCAAACACCAATTTCCTCAAAGATTGTCTGCTTGCATCCATTCAGGCGATTGACCTGATGGAAGAGCAATCCCCTCTTTCTCTTTCTGCCCTAATGGAGAGGCGCGCCTGCAGGCGCGATTATACAGAAATTCTCCAGCTAGACCACTCTAAGTGGGCGCAAAGGGCTAGAGTTCACTGGTTGAAGGAAGGCGATGGTAACACCGCTTTCTTCCACCAATATGCCTCTCATAGGCGCCGTTGTAACCATATCCCATTGATCATCGATCAAGGGATGGAGCATCGCTCCGACACTGAGATTCACAAATCTTTCCTTTCGTTTTACAAAAACCTTATTGGTTCCTCCAAACCTCGTGTGATTTCTCTAGATTGGCAACAACTCTATGGTGATCCGGACACTGATTTATCCTCGCTTGAGGCTCCCTTCACTATGGAGGAGATCAAGTTGGCGGTTTTTGCTTTAAAAAGCGATTCGGCGCCTGGTCCGGACGGTTTCCTCGCCTTTTTCTTTCAAAAATTCTGGCCATGGCTCAAGGATGACCTCTTCGATCTTTTTCAAGACCTACATCAAGGATCATTCTCTTTCGAGCGCATCAATTATGCGCATATTGTGCTTATTCCTAAATTAAATGGTGCCAACTCGGTTTCTGATTTCAGGCCCATAAGCCTGATTAATACCTCTTTCAAAATCATTATGAAGGTTCTGGCCTCCAGGCTGAGTGCCGTCATCCCTCCCCTTATTGATCCTGCCCAATTGGGCTTTATTAAGGATTGTTTTATCCTGGACAGTGTTGCAGCTGCTCAAGAGATCATCTCTCTTAGCCATTATCACAA
This sequence comes from Hemerocallis citrina, assembly GCA_017893485.1. Lineage (NCBI taxonomy): Eukaryota > Viridiplantae > Streptophyta > Magnoliopsida > Asparagales > Asphodelaceae > Hemerocallis > Hemerocallis citrina. The sequence goes on along the minus strand of CM030368.1, from coordinate 2,142,690 downwards.
GTTGGAAGGTATTCTTCTTAAACTCGATTTTCAAAAAGCCTACGATAATGTTCATTGGGATTTTCTCCTTGATATCCTGCGCCATCGTGGGTTCGGCCCGAAATGGATTGGATGGATCAAATCCAGTTTGTTAGCAGGTACTTCGTACATTATTATCAATGGCTCAGAGGGCCATAAATTCAAGATTAAGCGTGGTCTCCGTCAAGGAGATCCCCTATCGTCCCTTCTATTCGCCCTGGTTGCTGACGTCTTCAGTAGATTGCTCCGCAACGCTCGTTCGGTTCAAGCTATTGAGGGCATAGGTCGTTCCCAAAACTTCGACGGGATTCTCAATCTCCAATATGCTGATGATACTATCATCTTCTCTAAACCTGAATGCTCGGTTTTACGCAATCTTAAACTTCTGCTGTATTGTTTTGAACTTGCCTCCGGGCTGGCTATCAATTTCAATAAGTCATCTGTTTATTGGCTTGGCGGTAACGATCTTCGTCATAGCGAGATCGCCCAATTCTTTAATTGCCGTATAGCATCCTTTCCTATCTCTTATCTGGGTATTCCTCTTAGATGGGGTAAACTCCACAGAGCGGACTGGTTTCCCATAATCGATAAAATTGAATCCAGGCTGAATGTCTGGACGGGCAAGCTACTCTCCCGAGGAGGGAGATTAACTCTTCTCAACTCCGTCCTCTCGGCTATGCCTCTCTACCTGATGTCATTCTATTATATCCCATCTTGGGTCATTAAGAGAATTGACCAAATTCGTAGCAACTTCTTCTGGTCAGGTGATGCCCTTTATAAACAGGGTTCGCACCTGTGCAATTGGAACATTGTCTGCTCCTCCAAAGCCAGCGGGGGTTTAGGGGCTTTGAATCTTCGTGACCACAACTTGGCTCTATTAGGTAAATGGCTATGGAGATTTCATAAGTTCCCTCACCTTTCGTGGGTTCATTGCGTCAAGGAAGCTTATTTTTCCTCCACCCCCTGGTGGCAATTTAATTCCCCCACCCATCGTTTTGCTTTCCCGTTCTGGAAAGGCGTTTGGAAAGCTGCTCCGGTTTTTCAATCCAGTATTGTTAGACTTTGCGCCGATGGATCGAGAAGCAAATTCTGGTCCGACCTTTGGTTAGGCAATATTTCGATTGCCTCTGCTTACCCTTCTCTCTTCAGCCTTGCGGCGTTCCCAGAGGCATCGGTTGAAGAGTCGTTTATCTGGGTTAACGATGCTAGATTTTGGTATATCCCCTTGGTCTCTCCCTTAACCCAAAATCTTGTGTGGGAGATGCAACAATTGATCTCGTCACTCAACCGCTTTGAGTGGCACTCCACGGAGAGCATAAGTTGGCGTTGGAACGCTTCTGGTATTTTCACAGTTAACTCTCTCTACAAATTTCTCAATTTTCGAGGAATGGTGTCCCCGGCGGCGGATTTCAGTTGGAAATCATGCGCTCCTCTCAAGGTGAAAATTAATTCATGGTTAGCCATCCACAATAAGCTTCTCACCGTTCAGGTTCTTAATAAAAGAAATTTAGCGTGGGGTCAGCCATGCGGTCTATGTTTGGAGGGCGCCGAAACTGCGGATCATCTATTCGTGGAATGTTCCTTCATTAAGCCCCTTTGGAAACTAGTGTCCCTTGCTTGGTCCAGCCCAGCTCTCCCCTCTACTCTACTGGCCTGTTGGTATCCGCCATCGTGTCTTCCAAGATATTGTAAGGGGTGGCTCCTCTCAGTCCACATCATCATCTGGATTACCTGGATGGAGAGGAACCGTCGGATTTTCGCTAATAAGGCATCTACTATCTCCTCTCTCTTAGAAGAACTCATTTTTCTTTTCAAATTCTGGACTTCTATTCTTAGTGATGTTAAGCAGCAAGCCTTTTATCCCCACCGACTTTATGATTCACTTGCCGTTCTCACCACCCTTAATGCGCTCTAATTTGCTCCCCCTTCAAGTTTTCGGCGAAGTTTCGCTGGATTCTGACTTACGTTTCATTGCGTGATCTCTCATGCTGTTGGTGATCTCTGCAGATTCCTGTGTACTCTTTTCTCTTAATGCTCATTCGCCGATTGGTTTTGGCTGTTCTACCTAGCACGCTTCTTCCTTACCTAGCCCTATTCGTAATCTATTCAGTTATGCCTTCTTAACTGTTTACTATGATTGTTTCGTTGCGTCTCTAGCTTCTTTCGACTAAGCTTTTCTCTGACTGGTGGTTCTGTAAATGGTTCTGTGGTACTGTTGATGTGTCTTTAACTCCCTGTGTTCTTTATGAGCTTTACTGTTTTTTAACGGGTGTTTTGTTCGGTATTTTGCTGTTGCTCATGGTTGCTTGCGATTCTTGCAGGGCTGATCGATTTGGTGCTGTATGTGCACTCTGATCAAACTGATGCTTTTTGTTCTTTTGGCTGTGTTTGGCTGCGTCCTCTCTTATGGACTTTTGTTGTAGCCTGGATTTGGCTCTGCTTTTCCTCCATTTTGCTCCACTCTTGGTTAGCTATTCTCTCTTGTGCTTTGGCTCTAAGATTTTCGGGGCTTCCTGTCACCTTCGAAAGGTGTTTAGCTGGACTTTTGGTCTTTATTTGGTTATCGGCGGTAGGTGATTACAAGTTAGGTGGGCGAGTGTTGTTGTGGTTCCGCTCCATCTCTTTGGCTTGTAATCTTAACAGATGTTGCTACTTGCCTTTAACTTTATCTTCTTCTTTTTTAATATAGTTTGCTTGTGTTCTGGTGTGGCTTTTTTCTATCTTGTTATTTTCGCGCTATCTAGTTGGTTGTAGCTCTTCTTCTTCATTGTCGTTTGGATTGCTGTTTCGATTTTAGCTCCCCTTTTGATGTGCTTAGCTACTGGCCCATTTCGGCTGCTGATCTTGGCTGTTCGTCGTTTGAGATTGGAGTTCGTTGTTTTAGTTTTCGTCTGCAAGCTGCTACTCTTTTTGGGTCGCGCTGGTTATTATCCTGGTTGGGTCTGTTTTGTTTAGTCATCGGCGACCTCTCGCCGTGATTGTGTTGTGTTGATCGAGCCGCCGATTGCTTTCTTGGTGGCGCGGTAGCTTTCGCATTAGCGGATCCTTTCCCTCCCCTGGCAGACTCTTGGCTCCATCTCGCCACCCACCGGTGCTGATCGTAGCTTATCCACCGATCCTGCGATCCAGTCCCGGCTTTGAGCTTGCACGCCATCTCATCCACTCTCCAAGCCGCATCAGTCATTCCACTGTCTCTTGCTGCCCGTGTTCGGTGCTATTGCACTCCTGTAGGGTTATTGTTCTTTTAGCTGATTGTATAGTTTCTATATCTGTTTGTATAGTTCTCTTTGCTATTGTTTTACCTCTGGTAAAACCCTCCAAGCTATGTACAGTGTTTATTTATCTATATTATTTTTGATCAGGCTGGAGTCTTTCGACTCTATCCGTTTGCATCAAAAAAAACATTGTAACTATATAAACACGTATAATACATGTCCAAATTATATTCAACAAATATAAATGTGCACCGCACATGTAGCCCAAATCAAAATATTCAAATATAAACTATTTTTTTCTTATTCGATATATATTCATTTAATTTGATGAATTTACCTTTTTATACGTGCATCGCACGTACATTATTTTAGTTTTATTTAATACCAACTATGTTTTGAACATAATAATAATGATTTAAAAAAGGTAAATAAAACATAATACTAACTAGAGCAGTTTATTCAAGAGTAAATTTTAGTCGACCCCCTACAGGACATGGGATCTCTCTTGGAAGGCGAAGGGGAACTGTATATTGTCCCAATGAAGAAAGTGGAGATGGTAGATGCATATTGTCTGGATGGATGTTGATATTCAGTTGCCTTGCCACCTAAACATCTCTACTACTATAATAGGAGAAGCCCTTAGTGTAATTTGTCCATCTACCAATCCGTACAACGCACGTGTATAACTATTATAAATGAGATTTTAGATCAAATGCAGACTACGTTTGAATTTTTACTTTTAAAAAACACTATATTTATTAAGGCATGCATCGCATGTGTAAACTACTAGTATAATAAGAGAGAATTTGGGTTAGTTTGCGATTATTAGGGTTATGGAATTGGAGGCTGAATAATGAAGTTTTAAAAAACAATTTTTTAAAAAAAATGGAAATTGAACCAAATGTTTTTAAAAATCAATGTTTAGATGTTAACTAACCCAAATAAATTTGAGTCATTCATTTAAATATAATTAGATCCAATGGTCATAATGAATGTTTCTCATTTTATCACCTAAGATTGTTTCTCATTGGATCAGTCACACGCACATACACACGTGCGCGAAATACAAATGAAGCACTAAACAAACTATGTATCTACCATTATTAGTGTTCCATATATATAGAGAGATAAATGCTACATTGCAAACGCTACTGTAGCATGCAAATCACTGAAGTTGTTTCAAACAACGGCTCAAGTGGTTGCACACGTTTACGTGCTACAGTAGAGTTTGTAATAGAGCATCTCTCTCTCTCTCTCTCTCTCTCTATCTATCTATCTATCTATCTATCTATCTATCATAGATAGAGAGAGAGAGAGAGAGAGAGAGAGAGAAATCTTCGGTTGCACACTACTTTGGCTTATTAGCTTCGGATTATTAGCTTTTTATATATATATATATATATATATATATATATATATATATAAAGCTAATAAGCCTATCCCCTCTCTTATTTCTCTATTTTAAAATAGAGAAAGAAGAGCAAAAGTATGAATTAACCTTTGCCTTAACAAGTGTAGCTGAGTAGCTCACATCTTCTGATTTCCAAAACAAAATAAAAAAGGAAAAAGAAAAAGAAAAACTCGTTCTTCTCCTACATCCCCTCTCCCCCCAAACCCTACTAAACCTAATCCTCCCTTCCCCAAATATCGCACCCCACCCACCCCAACCCAACCCACCCCTCGTCGTACGCCACCCAACATTGACATCGTCTTCACCGTACAACAACCCGCGCCCTCGCCTTTGGTGTTGCCATGCCACCAAACGTTGACCTAGCCGTCACCGTACCTCTACCCGCCCTTCGCACCTTAACCACTCTCGCCTTCGCTATTGTCATTGCCGTTGCCGTACGGCTACCCGCCCCTACCCCCGCTCCCGCGTCCAGCTACTCTGCAACGGCTTAGGGCAGGAGCTGCTCATCCCCTACGCTGTCGGAGCCGCTCAGATCGTCGCCAAACTCGATGATCTCCTAAATATTTGCGATATCGAGACTAGCAGGTAATTCCTTTGGCATTCGTTAGGATTTGGAAGTTACGGTTTGGGGTCCAAAATTGGCATAAGATGCTATCTTATCTATGAATTTTTAAGATGCTATTATCTATGAATTTGGATATGAATAATTGTAGAGTTTCGTTGTTACTATTACTGTACTTATTATTGGTTTATAGGATTAACAAAATGTTCTTCACACCTATTATTGTACAAACCCCTATATTATTTGCATCATCTCTGAATTTAATGTAAGCATTCCATTCTTCATCGTATTGGTACGCAAAATCCCAATTTGATACATCTGTTTTGACTTGGTATTAGTCAATACACATGGTTTATTAAAATGTGTAGTAATGAGGTGAACCTACTGCAACAAAAATCTAATCAAAGATGTGTAGTAATGAGGTGGACCTACTGTAACAAAAATATAACCGAAGAGACAAATTTCGAGAGCATGTTGTTAAATTTTAATATTCAATAATCAAGAAATTGGTATTGTTGACAAATTTTTAACTATTTTGTTTCCAACAGTAGGTGTGAAGATTCAAAGATAGCAGGAGATTTTCAATTATATTGAGGAAAGTCAGACTTTTTCATTACATCAGGTATGTTATATGTGTTCTTATCTCCTATTATACTGTCTTTCGAGTTAATCCCTATAGTTATTTATCTCAATATGTAATGTTTCATTCTATTTTTCTACACTGTGTTTGATTACATAAATAATTAAAGTAATATTATTATTTATATTTAAATAATTGCCCAAAACCACACTTATTAATGTAGGATGCAAGACAAAATTAATATTTCGTCTTCCCAACTCAATTAGGCAATTTCTGCATGTGCATGACATCAAAGATTTGAAATAAGGTTTTGCAATTAGTATTTCTCTCACCATCTTCATGATTGTTTATGTCTGATTGAGGTTGTCATTCCCCAGCAAAATGATGTCTACTCGCCTACTTGGTATCTACGATAGTGGTCGTAGTCATGTTTTTGGCCTTTAACTTTCATGAATTTATTATCGATCTATGTATATGATCTTACAAAATACATATCAAATTTAACTTGGAATCAAAGTGGAATGAATTTTTGGAATGGGTTAGCGTTTTGCAATTAGTATTTCTCCCACCATCTTCATGATTGTTTACGTTTGATTAAGGTTTTGTTGGATTCGTTAGGATTTGGAAGTTACGGTTTGGTCCCGAAAATGGCATATGATGCTATCTTATCTATGGATTTATAAGATGTTATCTTATCTATGAATTTGGATATTATACTATATATTATACTAATTGGTCTATCCTTTCTCTCTTTTATCCATTTTGAAAACGATAAAGGAGAGCAAAAGTAGGAGTTTACACTTACTTTAACATATGCATACCACATCTTTTAATTACAAAACAAAATTTAAAAAAAAACAAAAACAAAAACACCTCTTCCTCTCCCAAATCCCCCCAAGCCCGCTTAACCCTTCTTCGCCCAACTCCCATCTGTCGCAACCCTCCTTTAGCCTTGTCGTCGTCGTACGCTGCTCGCCACCCACGCAACCTCCCACCAGGGCCGGTCCTGACAATTTGGAGGCCCAGGGCGAACAAATTATGAGGCCCTTCTTTTAGTAATTGAAATACAATAATATATGAAAATAATTTACATGTTCAAAATAACCATAGAAATATAGTCATATATAAATACATAAATGATAAGAAAGCTTACAAATAGTTCCAAAATTCAAAAATCATGGCAGAAGTAAAACCATTCTCTCTATAATCTGAAAAATTGTCGTTTAAAATAAACACGGACCTAGAATGGAAAAGGAAGTAATTCATTAAGAGTCATGATTATATATAATACGAAATCAAAGAGACAAAGCCTAAATACAAGTGACAATCAATAGATTCAAACACACAGGCTAAATACTGACATTGTTCAACTATTGCCAACTTGAGTTTCTTTTTTTATATCACTAGGCCCAAAAATACTTAATTAATTGAGCACACTTAATGTTTTGATATATCCCCCAAGAAGGTTAAGTTTTATCAAACTAAAACTAAGATTGATGAATATACCTTTTTCTCATAGCTATATGTTGGGAATAAGTATTTTTGTCCTTTTCAGTGGATTAATCATATAACTTAGTTTCATGAGAATCAAAATATAAAGTTTTTTGAATTTAGATCAGAAAGTAAAGTTTGCGAAAGTGATAGATAAGAACATGCAAATTTAATTCAAGGCTTCCTGCAGTAATTAAACTGAAGTTTCGGAAAGCACATGAAAAGCTTTTAATATGTTATTTTCACATAACAAGATTCAACCATAAGTTAAGATCCTTAGTCCTCAACTGTTCAAGTTAGATTTAAAATGATTTTTTTTTTTTGAAAAGAAAGTTGAAAATAAAAAATAATTCACGGTTTGTAAATTGGTATTTGGTATTTGGTATTTGGTATTTGGTATTTAAAGTTGGTTTGTAGGATTAATAAAGTGTTCTTCTTGGATTCAGATTTTTTTGGTTGCAAGTTCTTGCTCGATTTATTCATTTCTTATAGTTGTAAATTCTCTTGTTATCTTCTTCATGATCATTCTCACGTTTGTGTTGTAACAATTTCGATTCAAGTCACCAAACTATTCTCTTTTAAAACTTATGTTCTATAATCTGAAAACTTTTGCTTTTTAGGTGTTAAGAAATATACTATAATAGAAGAAACTCGGTTGCTTTTTGCTGCCATTTACCCATGAAGGTTCAGATCAAGGTAGTTTCCTTTGTTTTCCCTCTTTCTTATTCTCTAGGTTGTTTTGATTGTTTGTGTGGATTTGGAAGAGGAAGTTAATATAAGAAGTTAATAATATCCACCACTGACGCCGTCCATTGTTGTTATTTCCTCGCCTTACAACGCCGACAAACACCCAGACCTCCCCCTGTTTGTAACCAACCTGAAGTCTTATTTTCAAATTGCCTTCATTTGTTCAAACCCCTATATTATTTGGATAATCTATGAATTTAGTATAAGAAACATTCCCTTCTCCAAAAATTTTGATGGATTTTTGCAGTTAATTATAGGGTGTGGAGTATGAGAACTATACAATTTTGAGTTTATTGTTGTACTCTTATTGGAGGAGCTCTTTATGATGGTTTTTTCAAATTTTTTGTTGGGTTTTTGTAATGATTATAGGTTTGGCGTATGAGAATTGTACAGTTTTGAGTTTAGTGCTCTTATTGGAGGAGCTCTTGCTCTCACTGAGTCAGAATTGCTCTCAATCTGAAAGGTATGATTTTGATGCTTTTAATCATCAACATTTGTAATTTTGTTAAGCAAGTGTGATGGTTATTTCAAAATTTTTGATGGAATTTTGTAGTTGATTATAGGGTTGGAGTATGAGATTGTACAATTTTGAGTTTTGTCCTTTTATTGGACCAGATCTTGCTCTCACCGAGTCAGAATTGTTCTCAATCTCAAAGGTATATGATTTTGATATTTTTAATCATCAATATTTGCAATTTTGTTAAGCAGGTATGATCGTATTTTAAAAAAAACGATTATGGATTTTTGTGGTTGATTATAGGGATAGAGTATGGAAATTGTACTATTTTGAGTTTAGTGCTTTTATTGGAGGAGCTCTTGCTCTCACCCTCACCGAGTTATAGCTGCTCTCAATTTCAAAGGTATGATTTTGATGCTTTTGATAATCAAAATTTGAAATTTTGTTATGCGGGTTTCATCGAATGCATTTTGAGGTGCCTTATTGCATTAAATGCTTGAGTTTGGAGGTTGCATTTTCTGTAACAGCTTTACTATATTGCATCGAATGAGTATTCTTAATTAAATAATTATTAAAAATGTTGATAAACTGGATGATATTTATACAGGAAAAAAGTTATAGTACATTCTGCCAATTTTTTTATTGAAATTTTAATAATGTTCTAATATACCTTTTAACATACTTTGGTTAAATTGTAGACATCTTTTGGTTAAATTTCAGCAATTCGGACAGGAGTATACTAGTATATATGTAAATATGATGTGTTTTGAGTAACTCCCGAGCTAATTGGGCTGCTAAAAGAGAACGAGATTCTAGTCTTGTTTTTCTGTTGTTGCAGCCACCGACCCCATGCTCCACTCTCTTTTAAGATGCTGAAGAAACTTTTAGGTTGCAACGGTACTGCCTCCAAGTACTAAGTACAATAATGCAATATTGTAGAAAATTCTTACATTTTCAGGAATGCTTCTATCTGTAAACCAAATGAAGCACCACCACATAGGCACAGACAGTGAGCTAATCTATCTGTTGGATATATATATATATAGGTATATTCTCAATATAATAGAATATTATTGTGTATAATGTTCTATAGGGCAACACATGCTTTGCACGTGTTATCTGTTTAATTGTTGGACCGGATTGAGTGGGCATAAAGCCCAGTACCCTAAATCCAGTTCATCTTATATAAAAGCTGGTCTAGAGGTAGTGCTCTGTGATATTCCAATACTGATAAGTAGGGTATAATATCTTAAGCGGCTATGAGATAAACCCTAACCCTAATTACTCATCTTGATCTCTAACAATCTTAGGATATTATATTTTAATTTTGAGATTAAGAGAGTTTGACTTCGGTTCGTCGGATCTCGGATCTCACCAGAGGAGTCGACGCCGCTTGCTCTGTAGCCGTCGGCACCATCGCCGACGCCCGCCCCCGTTGCTGCCATCATGAGCGGCGCCGTCGTGAGCGCTGCCGTCGCACGCGCCGCTGTCCCGACCACTGCCGTCGATAGCGTCGCCGCTGGGCGCCACCTCTGGGCGCCATCGCTGGGGGCCGCCGCTGACCGCCACCTTTAGGCGTCGCCGCTGGGCACCGACGTCACTGGCCACTGCCGTCGTAGACCACCGGCAACCTCTTCTCACTTCTCCATTTTGAGATCGTGAGGGATCAGAGATTTCGTGAGGGATCAGATCTGTTTAGGGAAATTGGGAAAGTGAGATCCAATGTTTTTGTTGGTTCACTTTGGTGTTGCATGTTCGGTGTGAAGAAGGGATCCGTTCAACTCAAAACCCACAATCAGTTGTGTGGGTAATAATTCGGTGTTGTGTGTTCAGATCCAAGAGCAGATCCCACTCCCACTTAAGTCAGATCGGATTGTTTGACTTCTGATTGATTTTTGATAGGGATCATTATGTGCTGTTACTTGATTCGTATGTGAACAAATAAGGAATCTCATTGTTCGAGATTTTGCGTCTCGTGTTTGGGTGGAGCACGGGATTTGCTGCAGCATATTTCTAAATCTGATCCAACCCCCTTTATTCCTTGATTTTCATCGAGATACGGTCCACTCTAAACTTTAAGATTTGTGCTGATTTATTTTGCTTATTTTTCTATATTATTGCTTATTATGAAGTTTTACAGAAAACTCATTTCTTTACTGCAATTACATAAGTAGTAATTATTCAGAATAAACCCTCTAGATTTTGGAATTTACAGTTTGTTCTTTGAGAAAGAAAAACTTAATTGGGCATACAAGATTCCGAAACTAGATACATTTGATAATTCTGAATTTAACTGTTGACAGAGAGAGCATAATATGAGATTTGGATGCAGTTGGTGAAAACAATAAGAATGTTGTTAAGACTAGATCCAAATATGTTTGGACTGGATCAGATCTAAATTAAATATAAGTTCTTTAGCTGCATATATAGTTTGAATAACTGTGTTAGCTATGTACTGCAGATCAAATATATATTTTGATAAGATAAATTATAGCTGTTGACTATAAAATTGAATCTCCAATTAAATTGTTGTGAATTAGATAATGTTAATAATTTGTTTAATTAGCTAATCTTTAACAATTTGATGAATGTAGGAACTTCAAAGTTACTTACAAATTGTGTGTATTGGAGATGATGGTTTTGCATCACGGTATGATAAGTCTGCACTACGCAGCCTTCTCCATCGAATTTGGAAAACACTTCTAACTTGAAAGTTTTGTACTTGATATTTTATACTGAACAGTTTTGTACTGGAAAGTCTTGAACTAATATGTTTAATGAACAAGATTTACAATTTAGTAAAATCATCGTATGCTTTAAAACATGTAATATAGCTATCGTATAAATAATTTGACAAATTTCTCAAAGAGCCTAGTATATGAATTAAGTAATTCAGATCAGTGCCTTTAACTTTGTGGTGTGTCAAATATAATGGCTATTATTTACTTGGTTTTATTGACATACTTGTTGATTGGAAGTGACATACTTGTTGTTTTATTGACATAAATGGAGTTAAATTGTGCTATCCAAATAAATTTAGCATGAAACACCTAAGTATTGTGGTCACCATCTTATGTATAAGGGTGAGTTTTGGTTGGCAAGGAATAATCCTTAGTCAAACTCGATAAATAAATAATGTGTTTCAAAAGTGGGGATATATTGATTGAAAGTGTGTTTTGAAATACCTTATGATTATGATAAAAAGGTTGGCACCTAATGATGGTGCAACTATGAGATATGTTGAAAGTCTCATGTATATACAAAGATCTGCACTAAAAAGACAGCCTTTGAGGTATGTATGATATGCAGACTCACTAATAATTTCATACACATTTAAGTGCCCTTAAGAGGCTAATGAGATACTTGAGTGGTACTCAAGAGTTTTCTTTGTGCTACTCAAAGTTTAGTGAAAGTCGACAACTAATGGATATGTGTTCACAATAGTAGGAGCAGAAAAATTATGGAGATTAATAGGCAAACAAGCGTTGCGTTCTCATCCAAGAAATCAGACCTCTATGTGTTATCCTTTGCAGGGGAAGAGGCTGAGTGGATTGAATGACTTATTGCTAATCATCCATTTGAACAGTTTAATGTAAATTCTCTAATTCTATTATGCGATTATCAAGCTATAATGCACTGTAGCTCATAACTCACTCTATAATAGTAAGAGGAGTATATTAAGGCTGAAAGAAACCTAGTTGAACTCTCTCATAGATAAAGTACAATTGTGACAAGTATGGCCAATGCTCTTGCTAAGAGACTTGAAAGTGATCTAATTATCAAAACTGTGTGGGAAACGGAGTTAAAAGCTATTAAGTCAAATGCCTTAACATCCAAGTTGTTTTGAGATTTAGAATCCAATTGGAGCCATAGAGAAGTTCAAACTGAAGCATCAATTTTTGGCAGTTTGCATGCTTTAGATAATTTGAAAAGTTCTATGTAAATTCTGTTAATATATAATTTCATTTTAATTTTGATGATGCTATATATTTTCATAATTTACTTAGAATCATCTCATTATTCCAAAAGAAAGCATGAAAATTTGTCGATGTGTTTCCGATGTTTAGAATTGTTGTTATATCATTCTAATTTTGATGATATAACTCTTTTATGGATTCATGTTTCAATCCAATTTTGATGATTCAGAATTAACTATAATTGATTTGAGTTCTATCATTCCAATATGAAACATAGTATAGTTTTTGTGTAGAAACTATAATAGTTCTTGTTCTTTATTTTGTTAAAGAAATTTGATTGTGATGCTTGCGTTACATTTTGCTAAGCTATCGTTGAATTGTACTAACTTCTTTAGTAGAACCAGATATTTTATGAAATTTGCTAAAATTCTTAGAGATGTGTCTTGATATTCTTGTTTTCAATAAGCTAGCAAAGATGAAGGAGTTGAATCTGTCAACATAGATTTCAAAATAATAATTTGCTCAAAATGAAGAAGTAGACATAAAGCAGTTTGGAAGGATATAGTTTTGGTTCATTTATCTAAAGAATAAATTTGTCACTTGCTTGATAAAACTTCTGTTGAGTTTAAAACTCTTGTGTTCATGAGCTTAAAACTCATATTTTGTTCTTGAAGTTTATGTTGATTTTGAAACTATGACATGTTTCTCTAGTTGATTTAGTCATTGTGAACTATTCTGTTTTGATATGGTCTTTGAACTATTTGATTATTTTGGTTTAGTCTCATTTGAACTATTCGAGTTATAATTGATTTCGTCTGTGAACTATATTATTTTTGTGAGCCAATGATTTAACGGGGCATTGCCTAATATATTGAGAATATAGGAGGAGATTGTTGGATATATAGGTATATTCTCAATATAATAGAATATTATTGTGTATAATGTTCTATGGGGCAACATATGCTTTGCACGTGTTATCCATTTAATTGTTGGACTGGGTTGAGTGGGCATAAAGTTCAGTACCCTAAACCCAGTTCATCTCATATAAAAGCTGGTCTAGAGTTAGTGCTCTGTGATATTCCAATACTGATAAGCAGGGTATAATATCTTAAGCGGCTATGAGATAAATCCTAACCCTAATTACTCATCTTGATCTCTAACACTATCTATCTCTAATAATGTTTGGATTGTCATTTGTAGATATTCATTCAACCATCGATCTAAATCATTCATTTTTAGTTAGAGTTATATTAACCATTTATTTACAGTATAGAGTATATGATGAGTAAAAGAAAGTCTCAGATTTGATGCCAGATTACCTCTTATTATTTACCATATGAAACAAATTAAATAGGTCGTGCATCGCAAGTGTAAATTATCAGTTGTTATAATGAGAAAGTTGGGGTTATCATTTATAGACAATCTGTAATTTGTAGAAATTCATTCAACCATTTTATCTCAACTAGTTCATTTTTAAGTCATTAACTATTTATTACTTAACTGTTATAATTGTCATAATACTTTCAAAATTTAAAATTATATACGACATAATTATTTAGAAAAGTGTTACTCATATAAGAAATCAAATTACGGGTTATATATAAATTCATTTGTTTGATTAGCCAATCAAGTCCATTTTGATTCATTTGTTTGATTAGCCAATATGGACTTGATTGGCTAATCAAACAAATGAATTTAATAACGTTACCTTGTTCATATTTCGAATTGAATTTAATAATGTTCTTATCTTGTTCATATTTCTAATTAACACAATTAGTATTATACAGTGTTGTGCATGTGAAAAAAATTTGTGATGGGGGGAATGAAAAGGGCAAGAAAAAAAATCAACCAACACGTACGTTGCACTAGTTAGAATATGGACAAATTACACTAAAGCCTTCTCTCATATAGTAGAAGAGATAGCCATATGTGGAATATTTTTAACCTATAATAATAAACACAATTTACTACGTAATAAATTTAATTACTAACTGAAATTATCTCGTGCGAAGTACACGTAACCCAAGATAAGACCCATCAGTACAAACCAAGGACGCCGAATACGGCCAAAGCTTTCCACGAAATAGGAAAAAAAGTGGGCCCCCACAAAAAGAGGTGTGGCATCGCGTAGGCGTACGTGGCCATGACGACACGTGGCATGCTAGGAAAAATCTCTTGTCTCCCATTTGCGTCTCCTCCTTTCTTTGTGTGCCAGCTCTTTCAGCCGTTTATTTCAACTTTGAGATGCGTGCTTGAGATTATGGGCCCCCCACCAGCCCATAGTTTCGCAGCCACTAGTTTTGTCTTCTTTCTTCCCCCGTTTCCCGCCTCTAATACCACTCTTCATTTTCATACTAGCCCCTACCAAATATTTATATTACATACATTTTACATACTAGTTCCTACCAAATATTTAAATTACATACCTGTCTCACAAATTGTTCTAGCCGCGTCTCTATCTCTGGATCACGTACATAATCTATTAAACCAACTTTAGAGGAACGCGAATAAAGTTACATGAATAAAGAGTGATACAAGTTCTCTTAATTTCTTTTTCTAAATATTAAGATGAAATATTAGTGGTTTTTCGTTAATCCCATCTTTCACGGAATCCATTCTTTTTTTCAAT
This sequence comes from Hemerocallis citrina, assembly GCA_017893485.1. Classification (NCBI taxonomy): domain Eukaryota; kingdom Viridiplantae; phylum Streptophyta; class Magnoliopsida; order Asparagales; family Asphodelaceae; genus Hemerocallis; species Hemerocallis citrina. The sequence goes on along the minus strand of CM030368.1, from coordinate 2,127,663 downwards.
GTAAGAAAAATTCCCAAAATATGTTTTGAACCAAACAAAAATTAAATTTCTTGACTGTAAACCGAGCTTTATACAAACAAGCAACCATACTTACAAAAAAACACTTAATTTTTTTTTTATTATAAAAAACTGTACTCTTCTTAAACTCTATTACAAAAATATCCTACAACAACAACATCGAAGAAAACCTTGCAAGACTTCACAAGCCCAGTTCAACACCACACGTGTGAGCAGCACGCGCACCCTCCGACACAGCTCTAGCTGGGTGCCACACCCGACCCGCTAACCCGAGAGTGAGTTCCAGCTCCACGTCACTCTCCTCCGCCCCAGTGCTCACGTGCGACGCCTCCCCACCAACCGAGGACCCGCTCTCAATCTCCCCCTGCTCCGTCACGTGACTCCCACCCCCACCATTACTCGAGTCGTGGCTCGGATCCGAATCCAAATTCACAACCCGCTTAATATTATTATTATTATTACCCGACCTCTTAAACCTGTTCCGGGTCTTGGTAACCTTCAGCGGGTCCGACCCGGAGCCGCTGTTCTTTGTGACGTGGCGGATGTCGTACGCTTTGAAAGGTGGGACCGGATTCGAAGCCGCCGTTTCGGTTGGGATTGTTACAATCGGCTCGCCTTTCAAGACGGCTTCGACGGCGGCTTGGCAGAGCGGCCAGCTTCCTGACCAGAGTAAGCCGACAGAGCCGTAGATCGGGTTCACGATCCGACCGCACGCTTCGTAAAGCAATGACCGGAATATAGCTGTTGCAACAACAACAACAACAACAAAATGAGATGGAGGTACTAAGTAATATGGAAGAAAAGAAAAAGTTAGTTAGATAATAATTACCGGGACGGAGGTGATCGGGGCCGGCGTTGACGAGGTTCATGAGGCCGGCGCGGCCGTAGAACTTGGCGAGAAAGACGGTAGCATGGGCTTGAGATTCAGGGTTCTTGATCCACTGAAGACAAGGGCGAATGCTGCAGTTGTCGCTGCAGCCTTTTCGGAGGACGCGGCAGCCGTTGCAACTCATCCTCATGGCTGTGTGTGTGTGTGTGTAATGTTTTTTTTTGGGGGAATGGAGTTGGGTCGGAAATTTTGGGTGATGGGGAAAGTGAGGGGGAGGGGTATTTAGGGGCGGGAGGTGGCCAACGGTTTTAAGACAACGACGCAAGTTGAGCTAAAACCGCATTTGGATTTGGGAACATGGTTTTTTAGTATGGGGGTTTATAATTAGTCTTTGTGTACTACCACCTTTTTCTAAAGAAATATAAAAATTATATGTACTACTTGGCTGTTAAAAATAATAATTCAAATTTTAGTTTAAGTTAAAATTTAGTTAATTGATTATTAGTTAGGATAAGTATGATTTAATAATTATCAAGTTGGTTCAAGAAGACTTTAAATTGGAGTTGAATTTTAAGTTGGTAGCTACATATAGAAAGGCTAGCATGAGTTATGTAGGTAGAACTAGAAAAAGGCTGGTTAACATCTAGTTTAACTAAGGAATAGAGCCCCACACACACACACACACCCTGAAATACGAAATTTCAAATGGCCAAAAACTATGGATTATAGCCAACAAAATCAGGCAAAAATAGTGAAATGCGAAATTCGATGAAAAACGACTCAAAACTATGGACAACCACAAAATTAGGCCAAAACAATTAAATACAGAATTTCATGAAAATGATCGAAAATTGTGAACTATAGGCAGAAAATGAAGCCAAAACAGTTAAATACAAATGTTCATGGAATTCGCAGAAAAATGTCAATTATAACTCTCAAAATCATGTCAAAACAGTGAAATACAAAATTTTCACGAAATTGACTGAAAATAGTTGACAATAGCCAAAATGCGTTCGGAACAGTGAAATAAGCAATTCGGAGAAATTGGTATAAAACTGTGGACTAAAGAACAGTGAAATTCAAAATTTCATGAAATTGACCAAAAACTATGGACTATAGCCTAAAATTATTATAAGAACAGTGAGATACGATATTTCATGAAATTGGCAGAAAAATGCGGACTATAGCTAGCTAAATGAGGCTAACACAGTGAAATACGAAATTTCAATAAAATGGCCAAAAACAGTGAGCAATAGCACCACAAAATGGTGCAAAAACAGTAAAATATTCAATCTCCAGAAATTGGTGTACTGTAGACAACCCACAAATATTGGCCAATACAATGAAGTACAAAATTTAACGAAATTGGACAAAAACTATGTACTATATCTTAGAAAATGTTGACAGAACAGTGAAAAACGAGTTTTCACAAAATTAGCAAAAAACTGTGGACTATAGCCTCCAAAATTATACAAAAACAGTGAAATACAAAAAAAATTACGAAAATTGCTGAAATTGTGACTTATAACCCACAAAATTGTGCCAAAACAGTGAAATACGAGATTTCATGAAATTTACATAAAACTATGATCTATTGCCTAGAAATTTAGTCAAAAATAGTAAAATACAAAATTTCAAAAGATTAGCCAAAAATTGTGCACTATAACCAACAAAATGATATCAAAAGTGTGATTACATAATTTGAAGAAAATAACCGAAAGCTATAGAATGTAGCCTATAAAATGATGCCAAATCAGTGAAATACGAGATTTGACGAAAATGTCCAAAAAATTTGGACTACAATATACAAAATATGGTCATACAGTGAAATACAAAATTTGATAAAAATGAATGAAAACAGTGGACTGCAGCTCATAAATTCCAAAACATCGAATTTCAAACTTTCACGAAAATGTCAAAAACCTGTGGATTATAGTCCACAAAATCGGTCCAAAGTATTGAAATACAAAATTTTACTGAAAAAGACAAAAAATATGGACTATAGCCCAAAAAATGTGATAAAAAGAGTGAAATACGAAATTTGTAAAATGACTGAAAACTGTGGATTATAGCTTACAAAACGAGGCCAGAATAGCAAAATACGACATTTCGCAAATTGGCTGAAAATTGTGTGCTACAGCCTACAAAATGTGGCTGAAACAGTGAAATACGAAATTTTATAAAAATGGCCGAGAATTGTTGTATCTCCATAAAATGATGCCATAACAGTAAAATACTAAATTTCATGAAATTCGCCGAAAATGGTGCCAAAAAAAGGATACCAAAACGGTGAAATCTATTTTTGGTCAGAAACGTAATATCAAAAAATTGGTCGAAAATTGTGTACTAGCCCATAAAAACTGACCAAAACAATGAAATACAAAATTTCAAGCAATTAGCCAAAAAACAATGGACATAACCCAGAAAATATTGACACATCAATGAAAAACGAGATTTTACGAAATTGGCCAAAATTTGTGAAATATAGCCCACAAAATGAAGCCAAAACATTGAATCATGAAATATGAAGAAAATGGGCGAAACTGTATATTATAGCATATAAAATGAGTCCAAAAAAGTGAAATACAATATTTCACGAAAATGGCCATAAAATGTGGACTATAGCCTGTAAAATAAAGTAGAAATAGTAAAATACAAAATTTTACGTAAATGGCCGAAAACAGTGAAATACGAAATTTCAAGGAAATTTCCAAAAAATATGAACTATAGTCCATAAATGTGGTCAAAACAGTGACAGACGAAATTAAAAAATGACCGAAAATGTGGATTGTAGCCCATAAAACAAGGCCAAAATAGTAAATACGACATTTGATTTAAATGTGCGAAAACTGCGGACTGTACCTGAGAAAATGTGGCAAAGCAGTAACATGCAAAATTTCACGAAAATGACAAAAAAATGTGGGCTGTAGACCAGAAAATAAGACCAAAATAGTTACATAAGTAATTTCACGAAATTCGCAGAAAACTGTTAATTAACTCACAAACTAAGACCAAAACTGTATAATACAAAACTTTACGAAAATGACCGAAAACGGTGGACTATAGACTACAAAATGAGGCGAAAACAGTGCAATGCGAAAATTTTAGTCCATCACAGTGAAATACGCAATCTTCAAAATTGGTCTAAACTGTGGACTATGACAGGAAATTTTGTCAGAACATTGAAATATAATATTTGAAGAATTTTGCCGAAAACTGTGGACTATAGCCCACTAAATATGGCCAAAACATTGAAATTCAAAATTTCACAAAAATATGAGAAAACTGCGAAGCATAGCCCAAAAAGTTAGGCCAAAATAGTGAAATATGAAATTAGAAGAAAATGTCTGAAAGCTGAAAACTAAAACCCGAAGAATGGGGCAAAAAAAGTCAAATACGAGATTTCACGAAACTAGTCGAAAATTGCACACAACATGAGGCCAAACAGTTAAATACAAAAAATTGACGAAATTTTCCAATAACTGTCGACAATAGCCAACAAAATGCGGAAAAATAGTGAATTACACATTGTCACGAAATTGGTCTAAAACTATGAACTATAAAATGAAGCAAAATGAGTTTTCACGAAATTGACCGACAATAGTGGATTATATCCCACAAAATGATGCCAAAAAAAAAATGAAATACGAAATTTGACGAATACGGCTGAGAACTATGAACTGTAGCCCACAAGATGTGTTTGAAACAGTGAAATACGAAATTTGACGAAAATGGCTGAAAACTGTGTACTATATTGAAATGAAATTCGCACAAAATTGTGGACTGTAGCACAAAAAAATGAGGCCAAAATTTTAAAATATGAAATTTGACGAAAATGACTTAAAACTGTGAACTAACATATAAAATGAGGACAAATTAGTGAAATAAGAAATTTTACGAAATTGGCCAAAAATTGTGGACTATAAAATTCACAAATTTGGCCAAAATTAAAAAAAATAAAAAGTTTCACAAAAATAGCGAAAAACTATGGACGCCCACAAAATGAGATCAAAATCGTGATATACGAAATTTGACGTAAATGACTAAAAATTGAGGATTACCACATAATTAGGCAAAAAACAGTGAAATACCAAATTTCACATAAATGGCCAAAAACTGCAGACTATAGGGCAGAAAATGATGCCAAATAATGAAAAATGAATTTCACAAAATTTCCCTCAAGCTGTCAATTATAGCTATAAAAATGATGTTGGAACAGTGAAATACAAAATTTCAGGAAAATGACAAAAACTGCTGGTAATAGCCCGCAGAATGAGGGCCAAAACAATGAAATAAGTTGTCCCACAGAATTGGCCTAAAAATATTATAGCCCACAAAATGTGGCTAAAATAGGAAAATACCAAATTTCATGAAATTGGCAAAAAATATGTAGGCTGTAGCATAGAAAATGTTGCAAGAACAGTGAAATCCGATATTTCACGAAATTGGCCGAAAATTGTTAACTATATAACTCGCAAAATGATGCCAACACAGTGAAATACAAAATTTCACGAATACGGCCGAAAATTGTGGGTATAGTCCATTTGCTGGCAAAATGGTGAAATATGTGATCTCACGAAATTGGGCTACAATTATTGACAATAGTTCTCAAAAAGTGACCAAAACAGTGAAATCCGAAATTCGAAAAAGTGGCAAAAATTTATGGACTTGCCTGGAAGATGTTGACAGAAAACTGAAATATGATATTTTACGAAATTGGCAAAAAACTGTGGACTATATCTTACAAAATGTGGCAAAAACAGTGAAATATGAAATTTGAAGGAAATGACTGAAAACTGTGGATCCCACAATATAAGCCAAAACAGTGAAATACGAAATTTTACAAAAATATCCGAAAACTATGGACTATTGCCCACAAAACTAGGCCCAAAACTACAAATTATGAAATTTTACGCAAATAACAAAAAATTGTGGATTATAGCACACACAAAAAATCCGGTCTAAATGGCGAAATAATAATTTTTACAGAAATTACCGAAAACAATGAACTATAGCCCACAAAATGAGGTCAAAGCAGTGAAATACTAAATTTCACAAAAATACCTAAAAACTTTGAACTGTCCATAAAATAAAACCCAAATCGTGAAATATAGAATTACAATATGACCAAGAAAGTAAAAAAGTTTTACAGGACACCATTAGATTGAACGCGAAATCGCTCTAGATAAGGCATACTGTAATATTTAATATTCTTAAATGAAGCAAAATTAATTAACTATTATCTGAGATAAATATAAGTATTTCGTCCGGTTAATTTGTATTATTGGGCCCTTATTTGAACTTCTCACATGGCCAAGACGGAGGATCACTAGAGCCTTCTAGGTAGACAAGTTTGATGATGAGGGGGTTGAGTTTGGACCAACCTTAGACTGCGGGGAGCGACGGCTCCAAGTTTCTCACCTTCCAGAGATGTATCGGAAGAACTGTTATTTTTGTATCTGTCTATCTATTTATGTACTTGATCTTTTGATACATCTATAGCACTGTTGGATTATTCTACTATCCTGAGCGATATTGAAGGGTTATATTTTATTTCCTGTTTTTTAGTTTCTTATATAATTTTCCGGTACTCTAGAATTGTTTTATTAGAATCTTATTAATAAACTAGAATCATGTTATTCTATTATTTTTTTCTTCAAAAAATAATAATAATAATAATAATAATAATAATGACTGGGAAATGAACGAAATGAATGAACAATTGAACATGCAAAAAGTGTCCAAAAAAGTAAGGAGCACAGTTTGCGGGCGCGTGGCCCGCAAGTCAAGGAACCACGTGCTCTGCTCGTATCGCCTCGTCACAAACTCCACCGCTCCCGGTTTTCTGGAAGTCGTACTCAACCCACCATCATTAATTAATTAATTAATTTAATTTAATTATATTAGAAGAGAAAACCAAGCTTTAGTGGTTCCTGGTATTTTGGGCACGAGACTATGGGCGCGGGCGCCCAAGGTTTAGGGTTTTTATTTATTTATTGTGTGTGTGTGTGGGGAAAAGGCGAAAAGCCCTCGGTTTAGTTTAGGGTTAGTCTTGCAAAAGAGGCAGCTTAAGCTAAGCTAAGCTAAGCTTAAGCTAAAGCTAATGGTTTTTGTCTCTTTGCTTATCTATCTAAAACCCTATCTCTTATCTCCTTTTCCTTTTTCTTACTGTAACCCACGTTTTTCCTTCACTTTTTCTTTGTGATTCTACTGTTAATAGTATGCTTTCATTGTTCTTTCCTTGTGTTTTCTGTTCCGAGAATCTCTCTCATTCCATTTTGATGGGACTATAATATTTATAAAAAAAAGAAAAAGAGAGATAATCTCCACTATATAGTAGGTATATATGGTACGACTTTATATGAACGATTCATTTTGTTTATTAAATCTGTAATATTACTAGATTTGTCCATGAGCACGTGTCTACGGCACGTTTTCACAACAATACAGCATATGAAAAGTCTTGTAAATAGTAAATTAACAATTATTTAGCTCAAATTTGAATAGTATGACAATAATTAGTTGTAAATAAAAGTCCATGTTTCCATGAGAGAGAGAGAGAATTAAATAAATAAAGAATTTGTTTTGGGGAGATTTGAATCTGAGTTTTGGGGAGAAACTTTTGGGTTGGGTGTAGGTGGGGGGGGGGGGGGGGAGAAGAATGTGTTTCGTAAGGTTAGATCTGGGTCTTTGATTTGGGGGAGATTGAAAGAAAGCCGCCTGATAACTTTCTTTGTGTTTTATTATATAGATTAATGCGCGTATCCGAAAAGTTTAAGTTAATTGGTATTGCCACTGTTTCATATATGACGTGATGCCAATTGATTATACTATTGACAACCATTTATTTTGCAAACAGTTAAAGCATGAATAAACGATATTTAAATTATTTAATATATTACAGAGAAATAAAGAACAAAGTTAATGGTGTAAATAATCTATAGGAAATTCTATTTTAAAGTAATTATAAGTATCATATGAAAGAAAATCATCTTTTATACGTATGAGATTCTCTTCTCTAAAAAAATAAACTTGTACGCTTCAAATATTTTAAGTTAGTGTAATTGTTATTTATGTTTGACAGTGTTGAATTTTTTTTTTAGAAGAGGTAGATTCTTACATGTTAAGAAGTTAATGATGTCTGGTTTTGTTTTGCTCGAGGTAGACGCCCAAGGTGACTCGAATAATCACATAGAACAGTCAAAAACTATGGAGCATGGAAACCGGGTCCATGGGTATAAAAAATGAGAATTGTGTTAGGCAGCGAATGACTAGTATAAAAAATAGTGTGATTGATGCGGTTTGTTTTTGGGATGTGGGGACAACAAGTATGAGTTCTCTCAATTTGTATAGTGAAAGTCCTTATACAGTACTGACTGTAGAGAAACTCCGATAGTGCTTAGCACTAGCCCAAGACCGTAATACCCGAGAAACCCGAGTGAAACCAAGAGAAGAAATCCTCTAAGTATGAAGAATGATATGGAAGAATACTTAGAAAAGAGAGAATTAGAGAACTTATGAAGAACACTCTTTCTTTAACTTGCTTTTTATTTATTTGTTCAACTTGTTTACAAATGGGAGAGGAAGGAGCTATTTATAGGCTCCAAGAGTACAAAATATCTTTCTAGAACTCTCTACCATAATATCTAGATTTTATGTCTTACAATTCCTAGAATTTTCTACACAATCTTTAGATAATTATTTTATAGAATTCTCTAGAACATCTAGAGGAGGTGATAATGTTTTATGATGTTTCTAGAGAATCTCTAGAACTTGGGCTTAATTTTGGGTTTGGATTATGAACCCATAATTAAGCTTAACTCAAAATCAAGTTTAATTTCAATACTCCCCCTTAAACTTGATTTTGTCAACCATACCGAGCTTCGAGCGAAGTAACTCGAATTTGCCTTTTGGTAATGACTTGGTGAAGATATCTGCAACGTTGTCATCGCTTCGAACTTCCAAAGTTTCAATTGTTCCATCAAGCACCTTCTCCCTTATGAAGTGATGCTCTAACTCGATATGTTTCGTCCTTGCATGAAACACCAGATTATTAGCCAACTTGATAGCACTTTGATTATCTCCATACTTCTGAGAGAACCCCCGAGCAACCAACCTTGCTTTAAATCTATCAATCCTTCCATCCGCTTTCCGCTTAATTCGATACACCCATTTACATGAAACGGGTTGAACATCCTTGGTTTTCGGAACCAAATCCCAAGTTTCATTCTTTATAAGGGCATTCATCTCCTCTTCCATTGCGGTCTCCCACTCTTGAACACCTTTAGCTTCATCATAAGATGATGGCTCTTCTTCATCTAATGGAGCGGCAAAATAACATGAGTAAGTAGTGACAAACCTTTCATCTCTGAACCGGGCAGGCTTAACAATATTCCTTTTAGGCCTTTGATTAGCCATGGAACCATGATCTTCATCATCATCTTCCTCTTGATTAGTGCTCCCCCTTTCACCTTGCGTCTCTTTTTCAAGACTTCCGCTCTCACTTGGCATTTGAGGAACTGGTTCATCAACCTTGAAGGAATCTCCACCTTCTTGTTCGACCAAGACTTGAGGTTGTCCATAATATGAGGAAACTTCGTCAAAGACAACATCACGAGACACGACGTACCTATGTGTCTCAGGATCCATGCACCTCCACCCTTTTCTTTGTTCATCATAACCGACAAATATGCATTTCTTCGCCTTTGCCTCCAACTTTGTTCTCTGAGAGTCGAACACATGGACGTAGCAGATTGATCCAAATATCCTGAGATGTTTCACCGTTGGCTTCTTCCCATGAACCATCTCATAAGGAGACTTCATGTTGTTCGGACTTAGTGGCATTCGATTGATGACATATGCTGCACATCTCATGCCTTCCGCCCATAAGGCTTTAGGTAAATTCTTGTCATGTAGCCAGCTTCTACACGTTTCGCTTAGATGTCGGATCTTCCTTTCTGCTACTCCATTTTGTTGAGGTGTATATGGGCATGTAAATTCCCTCTTGATACCATGCTCTTGACAAAAAGAGAGGAACTCCTTTGACATAAACTCTCCTCCATTGTCCGTCCTTAGGGTCTTGATCTTCCGACATAACTCGCCTTCCACGGTAACCTTGAATTCTTGAAATCTTGAAAATGCTTCTGATTTTTCCTTCACAAAGTATACCCAGGTGTACCGTGAGAAATCATCAACGAACAACAACATGTAACGAAACCCGGAATAGGAGGGTGTTCTTGTTGGACCCATCAAATCGCTATGGATCCTCTCCAACGGAGCGCTGCATCGTGAAGTGGAGTTGTCAAATGGAAGCCTATGTGATTTTCCATATTGACAACCTTCACAAAGTCTTCCTTCGTCTTGAATCTTCAACCTTGGGAGCCCATTAACCAAATCCTTGTTTACCATAACTTTGAGTTTAGTCATATTTATATGACCAAGTCTAGCATGCCATATAAAGACATTATCATTGGTGCTCATCTTCTCAACATATGAGTTGGAGGCCGATAAAACATATAGATCTTTAACTCGTGCTCCGGTGTGAACCACATCCGCCTTTAACTCTTTAATATTCTTTAAGAATTTGACGTCACTTGGGCCAAATAAAACATAGTTACCTGAGTTCACCGCATTTACCACAGAGAGAAGATTCTTCCTTACTCCAGGAACATGATATACATTCTTGAGAGTTATTGGGCTTCCATCATCTCCTTTAATGACAACAGTTCCTTCCTTCTCAACGCGGTGGATTGAATTATCCGCGGTAATGATGGCTTCTTTTCCGTCATGGCGCTGAAGACTGGAAAATAACTTCTCGTCTCCGGTAATATGATGGCTACAACCAGAATCTACAATCCAATCATTTTCTAGATTTTTGGTTGTAGTGGTACCTGAAGATGCAGCCTCCACCGTGAAACATTTTCCCCATGCTTCGTCTTCAGTGTGACCCTTTGATTCCGCCATATTTGTTTCTTTCAACTTCACTCGGCAATCCTTTTTGAAGTGCCCAAGTTTCCCACACCGGTAGCACTTGAATCGCTTCTTGTCTCCCATAGAAGATCTTTCTCGTTTATCATTATTCTTTGTATCACTATCCTTGAACTTGGCTCTAAAACTTTGTTGCCTCCGAGCTACAAACGCGCTCCCCGAGTCATCATTGACTTTAACTCCCGCCATTTGCATGGCTAGTGATTCTTGCGAAGCTAGTAGATTTTCGAACTCCTCCATGGAAGGTTGTGTAGCCCATCCTTGAACTGAAGTAACAAACGGTGTATATTCGGGTCGTAAACTACGAATAATAGACCGCTTCATCCGAGCTTCTGAAATCGACTCCTCCGGATTAAGAGTATTAATCTCTGAGCAAAGGTTTTTTACCTTGATAAAGAACTCTGAGATTGAAGACTCCCCCTGCTTCGCATTCGCCAGCTCATTCTCTAATAGTTGTAACCGAGCCTCATTCTTCTTGTTGAACAATTGATCTAGCGCCTTCCATATGGAACTTGCGGATGTGCACTTTGAGACATGCTCAAATACTCCCGAGGATATTGACCTCTTCAAAGCAAACTCCGCCTTGGCATTCTTCCGTGTCCACTCCTTTGTCGCTTCCGCTGTTGCAGCATCTCCCCTTGGTGGTGTTGTGCTACTACCGCCGACGACATCCCATAAGTCCTCACTAACCAAGTATGACTCCATACATGACTTCCATAACCGGTAGTTAGATTGGTTTAAGATCTCCATTCCCAATCCAACGACACGACCCATTGATTCCATACTTAGAATAAACCGAGCTCTCTTAAACCCCGATCTTGATGAGCACAAGATTAGAATGGCTCTGATACCATGTAGAGAAACTCCGATAGTGCTTAGCACTAGCCCAAGACCGTAATACCCGAGAAACCCGAGTGAAACCAAGAGAAGAAATCCTCTAAGTATGAAGAATGATATGGAAGAATACTTAGAAAAGAGAGAATTAGAGAACTTATGAAGAACACTCTTTCTTTAACTTGCTTTTTATTTATTTGTTCAACTTGTTTACAAATGGGAGAGGAAGGAGCTATTTATAGGCTCCAAGAGTACAAAATATCTTTCTAGAACTCTCTACCATAATATCTAGATTTTATGTCTTACAATTCCTAGAATTTTCTACACAATCTTTAGATAATTATTTTATAGAATTCTCTAGAACATCTAGAGGAGGTGATAATGTTTTATGATGTTTCTAGAGAATCTCTAGAACTTGGGCTTAATTTTGGGTTTGGATTATGAACCCATAATTAAGCTTAACTCAAAATCAAGTTTAATTTCAATACTGACGTCGGTCCGACCCCGGGTAACAGGAGCGGCTCGGAAGCAGGAGCGCAGAGGGGCTCGGAAGTGAGGACGGGTGCTCGGCTCGAATCCCGAAGCTTGGCTGGGCTGGGTCTTCTGTACCTACACACGGCCTAGAACACCGGGAGAAGTCCCGGCGACAGGCCCTCCGACGATCTAGTCAGTCACCGAAAAGAGACTAGGCAGTTAGGGTTCAGGTGGGGAGAGATTGATTACCTCCTGTTGTGAGAAAGGGGTTGGGTATATATATGCAGGGGTAAACGGGTTGGAGTCCTGGCGGGCCGGGTTGGACCCGTTTGCCCATGGACCTGAGCTGGCTGAGGCTCATTAGACTGTAGCTGGCCTGATGATCATAGGAGGGAGGATCCAGAGGAGATTCGAGGGCTTTGGTTGATGTTGCTTAATTTATCCCACATCAGTGATCTTCATATAAAATGATAACATATGAAGGATTTATGTAGTCATTCGTAAAAACTTGGGTTAAAGTTTTATTGTTGTTGTTGCATTGGAAGGATATGTTAAAAAAATACATAGAAGATTGATGTTGCTTGTTTTCGATGTGGGAGCAACAGGTGAGAGTTCTTGTAATTTGTGAAGTAGAGGGGACGGATCTCGACCTTGACTCGGGTCGGTTCTTGGAGGTCGGCTGGAGCTCGGATGGCCGGGGTACCTGCAAAAGGCCTAGAAACACTGGGAGAACTTCCGGCGACAGACCCTCCGACGATCTTGTCAGTTACTGGAAAAGCGACTGAGCAACTAGGGTTCAGGTGGGAAAAGATTCATTATCTGTGAAAGTGAAGAGGAGGTTTGGTATTTATAGGCAGGGGCAAACGAGTATCTGACCCTAATGGGCCGGGTCAGATCCGTTTGCTTGTGGGCCTGAAGGGATAGAGGGTCTGTTGGACCCATTGACCTGATGATCTGAGATGAGCGAAATCAGAAGAGATCCGACGGTCCTGAATAAACCACATCATCTATACCACATCAAAGATATTATTTTTGGATGGACTTGATGATTAGCTTTCAGGTTTATAAATCATGATAGTATGATACGAATAAATATGGGGAATAAAGATCTTATATATATATATATATATAGGGTTAGATCATTGACTTTTAATTGCACAATGGCAAGGAATCATTCTTAACCTACACATTTAAATAGCAATGACTGCTTATATGATTATGAATAAGAATGCCTTACATAGATTGAGAATGAATATAGATAAAGCAGACCATGATTGAAAACTTTTCAATACTAAGTAGAGATGGTTTAAAGGAAAATTCGGTGGAGGAATAGCATTTCTTGTTTTTCTATATCACAAGCTGCAAGTTACATTACAATATAAACAATAAAAATATATTAAGTTTGCTTTAGTTGAGAATAAATTTAGACCCCTAAACCAAAGCTACTAGTAATTTACATGTGCAATGCCAGTCTTAATAAAAAATATATTTTTTTTAGAAAAAACTTTGATCTAGTGAGAACTTGAACTTGAAACTTCATTCATACTAGTATTTTTCACGTGCGATGCACGTTTTGATAAGAGTTGGAGGATTGTCACTGCGATTTACGTGTTAAGAAATAGTTTTGGAGTTGGACCACATAATTGGTAAAAATATATTTTGAAGAAAAAGTTACAATTTGTACGTGCAATGCACGTGTTTATAAGTAGAATTTGAGTTGTACGTGCAACATATGGTATATTAAGTGTTAAAAAAATATTGTAAAATTATTTTGCACGTGCGTTGCACGTTTTAAATAGGTAGATTTTTTTTATTTGTTTATTTTTGTTGTAATTAATAGGAGGGTTGAAGTTGCACGTGCAATGCACGAGTTTGTATGTTGACAACATTACAACTCCAACTCTCTCATTATAATATTAGGGGGCGTTTGGTACGCGGATTGGAGAATTCCCAGAAATTGGTGGATTCCTAAGAATATGAGGGTGGAAATGAAGATTCCCGGAAATATTGCAATACTGTATTTGGTATACGACATTACATGCCTGGAAATACTTTATTACCATGTTTGGTATAGAACAATTCATTCCTATCAATCCATCTCTATAGTAGACATTACCGAAAATACCCTTTTGGCTTTATTTAAAAATAAATAAATATAAAAACTATCTAATTTAGTAATTGATGTATATGCATGCATGTGCAAAAACAATACTGATATATATCTTATAAAACTTTAGTAAATTAACAAATAGATTACTAAAAAAAATTATACTATGATTCAAATATATTTCAACCAGTTAGATGAAGAACATAACAAAAAGGAAAAATGAAATGTATTTATTAACACGAGACATATGTACTTAAATATATACAAATGAAACAATAAAGTTCATAGAAGCAAATTTCAACCCCACATGTAACGTCCTGAGCCCGTCTCAGCTGCGCACGCACACAATTAACTAAATTCTAGCCACGCCCACCACAGGCTGCCTCAAAAGGGTGGTTAACTGTTGGGCACTCTTTCCACATCTAACTCTTTCATTCATTTAATCCTTTCTATAAGCCCCATAGGAAATCTTATAGGTCCATCACACCATCCAATCCCATAGGATCATCCATAGGCCACATTTAATACCAACTCATTTTCATTCCTTTCTTTCTCTTCCTTCCACGTCACCTACTTCCATCCATTCTTTCTGTCCCAACCTAGCTCCGTCTCAGGCGTACATCTTGCACACACTCGGTGTCGAAAGTCGGCTCTGATACCATTTGTAACGTCCCGAGCCCGGCTCAGCTGCGCACGTACACAATTAACTAAATTCTAGCCATGCCCACCACATGCTGCCTCAAAAGGGTGGTTAACCGTTGGGTACCCTTTCTCATTGGCAATTTCTATATATCTCTCTTCTCTTCCCTTCTTCTAGCCGATATGGGATTTTATTCCCCATGGTCAATCCCGGTCAAAGTATCCAACCAGCACACATCTAACTCTTTCATTCATTTAATCCTTTTCTATAAGCCCCATAGGAAATCTTATAGGTCCATCACACCATCCAATCCCATAGGATCATCCATAGGCCACATTTAATACCAACTCATTTTCATTCCTTTCTTTCTCTTCCTTCCACGTCACCTACTTCCATCCATTCTTTCTTTTTTTCTTTCTACTAGTATATATATACTATATATATATAAACCATACTAGTATATTATACTATAATACGGGGTCTCACACCACATATCTCAACAAGTTTTAAATAAAAAATAACATAAAAGAATTGAATTCAGAATATGCTAGGCAGTTGGATATTTGCACCCCCATGCCAAATAAATAAATAATATAGATTCATAACGGAACCCAACACCTCCCTTGCCTCGTCCTTCTCAACTCCATCCTCCACCCCCACCACCACCAAACCCCCCAACCTCTCCAATTCCTCACTCAAAAACCGATACTCCCCTCCTCCACCTTTCTCTCTCCCTAATTCTATTTCTTTCTCCCCATCACCACCAAACCCCCCAACCTCTCCAATTCCTCACTCAAAAACAGATACTCCCCTCCTCCCCCTTTCTCTCTCCCCAATTCTATTCTCGCCATCTTTCTCCCCTTCTCGTCCTTCTTCTTCCTCCTCCTCTCTCCCCAATTCTATTCTCGCCATCTTTTGTAATGCCCCGATTTTCATTTATGAAAATTATTTATTTATTTTGCACGTAGTGTGCACGTGTAATTTTCGTAATATGAAATCTTATAATGGATGATGAGTATATGCATATATATATGTATATGTGTTCTTTAAATTATTTTTTTAAAAGGCTCGTCTCAAATAAACACAAGCCCAAAAATCTAATTTATTTATTTTGTAAAAAATTAATATTTTGGCCCATCAATTTACGCCCATTCTTTTAATAACAACTTGTAGGGTAACATCTTTTAAAAGATTGTTTTTATAAGGATGTATAATGTACAAGTTTTTATATGGAGACTAGTGCATGCACGTGCATTGCACGTACACGTGCATGAGCACCTTTCCTTGGCCGGTTTTTGGAAGAAGTGGAGTTAGTGTATAGGTGGTTACCTAGTTGTGGGTAGTTACTACAACTCCTACTCTCATCCTAGCCCTCCATCTCATAACCATCTACTCAATCCTAGCCCTCCATCTCACCCAAAGATTTAGTATAAATACTCCTCTCACTCATTTGTCTTTTACACTAAGAACTTTATTTTAAAGAAAGATATATTTTTTAAGAGAGTTGTGAGTAAGTATCTTGGAGGCCGGTCATCACTTCAGAGGATTCTCGGTGGCAAGGAGCAAGGAGGAGGAGTCACATTATCACACTAGAAGGCTTTACGGGATTTTGTTAAACTCTTCAATAAGGTGGGTGTTTCTCAGGACTTCTAATATAGAGATCATGCTAGGGCTAATATTGATTGTTATCATATTTATGAAAAGTGGATTGATAGGGTGATCGTATATTAAAATGCTTTGTGTTATACTTATTATGGAAGATGTGAATAGATGAAAAAGAACTAATGATAATTAGAGAACTGGAAATGACTTGTACAGTCGACCGATCATGTGAGCAGTCGACTGGTACACTAAAATAAAATATGAACAGTTCGGAATTCCATGAAATGATGTATTTAAAGTGAATTGTTAACCTAATTTTCTAACATGTTAAATTGGAGTTAGCATTCATCTTCGTGGATAAATGATGAGTAAAGGAAAAATGTATGTTTAGCATCTCATTTGGAGAAAAGAACATACTAATTGTGTGAGATTTACATTTAATCATAAACTATGTTATGATGATGGTAAATAGATAAGAATCACATGTTTATGTTGACATTGAACTTACTGTAGTTGAATAAAATGCTGTGTGCTAATTGAAGAACAGAAGGGAGAGATGATCCCTTAATTCAAAAATTAACCATGTTCAGTCGACCGAATGTATGTAACAGTTGACTGTACTGAACTTGAAAAGTTGTATAATTGAACTCTGTAGAATAGCCTACTGGTTTGAATGACAGTCGACTGCCCTGTAAATGATATTTAGATTTTGAACGCTGCGGAACAGCCGACTGGCCATGTGCAGCAGTCGACTCTTCTGAGCGGTTATTGAAGAACTTTCTTCGACTGAACAAGTCGACTGGATAAGCTCTAAGTCGACTGTCCAGATCACTTTTGACATCTCAGAAATTCTATAAATTGTTTTATGGTAAAGATTATGAATCTTATGTTGAATAATTATTGGTTGTGACAGTTTAAATAAACTCTATTTGTCTTTACATGAATTTATACCTGAAATGAAGTGAATCATTTATTTGAATTTATGAAAGTTGTGTGAATGTGAAAGCTATGAACATGGAAAAGGAAAATCTATTGAGATTATGAAAATGAACTCACGAGTTAGTAACGCTCAATTTTGGTAATTGTGAATTGAAATTGAAACAAAAGAGTAGCTAAGTCTCCCACCGGCAATTGGAAATAAATAAAATAAAATTTGAAAAGAAAGACCAAGGTTGGTCATGTTGAATGAATGATTAAGTCCGGTATAGTGGAGAGGTTAACTCTAGAGCTTTGATTTTGTTCATGATTCTAATAAAATAAGGACTAGATACATAGTGAAGATGTGATGAAAGTAAGAGAAAAACATTGAGTATGAGGGCATTTGGATTAGCGGCGAGAGAGTATCCCAGGATGTACCATGATGAGTCATGATAGGCCGTGGATACTACTCCAGAGTACCGTCCCGGTGGCGACGCTCGTGGGGTGTTTGACAACTCCGGGTGGTGTCATGTCTATGGTAGGAGCTGAATTACCACAGAATGCCTGCATGATGAGTCATGTGTCAGTGCGTTGGGATTCCCTCCAGGGCGCCTAGATATGAGTTCGTATGTCAGAAAACATCTAGGATACTTACTGTAGTTACAGTAGTAGATTAAGTCATGACGAGGGATTGAACCCTACAAGATGAAGTACGATTAAGGGATTGCCCTCGGACCTATGTAGTATGGTATGCATAGAATCCGAACAAGTGCGCATTAGTGTCATATAATATAATAATTGCATTAAGGATTAAGTGCACAATCACAACACGACATCATTAAGATTTTTCCTTTAATTTGATATGTGAACAAGTTTGTGATTTGTTAAGAAATGAAAATCGCTATACTGTTTCTAGCATAGAGAGGATGGCCATGTATAATTTTCGTCAGTTGAATAAATTGACGTGCCCACAGTTTTGTATGCAGGATAAATGGCTTGATAAAAGTGAAAGGAGAACTGATGCTTACAAATTATTTATTGTTGATGTACATTTATTTAAATGATGTAAATTGCTTCCGTTGTCATTACATGTACATTATTGTGTTATATGCTTCCGCTGAAAAATGTAAAGTGTAAAATGGAAAGTTTCAATTCCTTGTAAAATTGTACCGAATGAGACGAAAAGATCCTGTGGAAATCTCGAATTCAGTTGTATTTGGAATTCGGGGTGTTACATCTTTCTCCCCTTCTCGTCCTTCTTCTCCTTCCTCTCTCCCCAATTCTATTCTCGCCTTCTTTCTCCCCTTCTTCTTCCTCTTCCTCTTCTTCTTCCTCGAACTTTCACCCGAGACTTCCAAATCACCCCACACATTCTTCGACACCTCAAAGACCACCATATCATGTTCAGAAGGAAACTTTTCACCTTCTACCTTGCTCAACCGCGCAACGTACTTCTCCTTTAATCTCCAAATCTTCTCGTAAAGCTTTGTGTCGGTGACCTCAACACTGAGGGACTTTTCTACAAAAGGGCAAATTTTTGCAATGATGGTTTTGGCCGTGCCATACTCTTCCTTGTATTTGTGTTACCCTTTGAGGGTCACGATGTCTTCGTCTGTAGTAAATATGCGCTTGGGCTGGGGTTGGGGTTTCGATGAGCTTGATTTAGGTTCTTCGATGGGTGTGGAGCTGATTGGGGTGGCCAGTTGGGCGGGTTCGGGTTTGTGTTTGGATTCTTCGTCTGCTTCAGTTGATGAGTCGTCGTCGTCGTCTACTTGATTGGTTGGGGTTTTGGTTTGAAGGGTGG
This sequence comes from Hemerocallis citrina, assembly GCA_017893485.1. NCBI lineage: Eukaryota > Viridiplantae > Streptophyta > Magnoliopsida > Asparagales > Asphodelaceae > Hemerocallis > Hemerocallis citrina. The sequence goes on along the minus strand of CM030368.1, from coordinate 2,108,450 downwards.
TTTCTTCATCGTCGGAATTGGAGGATTCGAGTGCGGCTTTGGTAACGGGTTCGGGTTTGGGAGCTTCGTCTTCTTCGTCGGAGGAAGAGCCTTCTTCTTCGATGGGTTTGAGTTGATTGGTTTGGGTGTTGACTTCTTCTTCGTCGGAATCAGAGGACTCGCTGGAGGAGGAGGAAGGAGGGGTTTTGGGTGGCGCCATTAGGATTAGGGTTCTGGAGATGGGAAGAAGGTGGAATTGGGAATTAGGAGTAATTCCAATAGTTTGTATAGTTGGCCAAATTTTAAGATACTCCCTCAAATGTTTTTGGTTGGAGGGAACAAGAGCGGTTATTTGATAAGCCAGAAATCTGGAGGGTGTTTTGGGTATGCAATAATCTCACTTATTTTTTATGTGAAGGAATCTACAAATCCCACCATTTTTAAGGGAAATATTTATCCTTCCGAACTAATTATTTTGATAACCCTGAGAATTTAAAATTATTGTCAAAACTATACCTATATCTTACCAAACCAGGTAATCAAGAGGGTAATCCTAAATTCTCTTATACATTACCGCGTACCAAACGCCTCTTAGAAATTAGAGATTAGAGATTAGTTATATATGTTCGTCATACGTGGTGAGAGCATCCACAATGGTTTCTTATAAATGGCAAATTGCCATTTTATAAGAAACGGAGCGCTGCAATGGTTTCTCATTTTGCCATTTTATAGCAAATCTGCTATATTCGTTTCTCACATAAGAGAAACAGAATAGCGATTCTCAAATTTTAAAAGACGGTACAACATATACCGTCCGGTATATGTTATACCGTCTCATTATTATTATTATTATTTAAAGTGGGTCGGACGGTATAACATATACTGTCCGGTATATGTTATACCGGCCCACGTATATTATTTTTTATTTTTTAAAATTTTTTCTAATCCAACGGTCAAATTTATTCTTAAAAAAAAAAAAAAATTAAAAAAGTCCGACGATATAACATATCCCAGCCGGGATATGTTATACCGGCTGACCATAGTGGTGGAGTTAATATACTTTAATAGGTTTTAGTGGGTAGGTTAGGTGGATATAAATAGGTTTAGTTAGTTTTTGGATAGGTTTAGTTATTATTATATTATTTAATTTATTTAATTAATATAGTTTAATAGTTAATAAGTAGTTAACTTTTTTAAATTTATTTTTAAACGATGAGACAGTATAACATATACCGTCGCTCGCTTATTTTCTAAAAAATGAGAAACATATAGCAAACGACCACTGCAGCAAACAGGTTTATTTACTAATACTGTAGCTGCTATTTTTGAGCATATGAGAAAAACGACTGTGGATGCTCTGATAGATTTAAAAATAATATTAAAGCATTCTTCTATTATAATATTAGAGATTAGACAATGAGTGGACCAGCAGAGATTAGGATGCAATGAGTGGACCAGCACAGATTAGGATGCAATGTATGTACGTACCAATTAAGTTAGGGGACCATAATGTGTCAACATTTGTTTGAATTTGCATTTCGCCCCATCCATTTTTTTCTTGACAACTTGCCCTACTGTCAATTAGCAAAAAAAAGTTGCCAAACCCAATTCGTGAAAGCTCGATAAGGTTTTATGAAATTTATCCTTTTTCCTTTTTCCTTTTCGTGACTTCTTATTTTAAATGTTTTATTCCTTTTCTCCTCTTGTTTGGAAAAGGATTATTATTTGCATGCCGTTTAGTTTTCGCAGCACTCATTGTAGTAATGGATAATAAACTAGAGCTACAGCTTCGATCTTTCAGGTTTAGGATTTCTGTGTGCATCCAATCTTTCGGGTTTAGAAATATAGTAGACATAGTCATGACGTTACGTAATCCGGTAATCGTTGAATAAGAGAGAGCGTCTTTGTTGGAAGAGTCGAAGTAAATGTTGTTGAAAGTTGAATCAATACAATTTGATACGACCGAAATTTTTTACTTCTTCATTGCTTTGCTTCTTTGCTGAAAAAATTTGATTGAATTGAAATTGAATGAGTAGTAGTAGTAGAGAGCATAGTCACAAAGTTCGGCAAAAATTCGCGAATTATTCGCAGCTAATTGATCAGCCGATCAAATTCGCGAAGTATACGGCTCTTCCCGTATAAATCGAGCCGCTCGCGAATAATTTGCAAAATTTGCGAAATTCGTGAACTGTTCGCCGAACCCAAATAACCCCAAATAAACTAAACCCTATTTCCTGCCTTTTCAACTTTTCAATTTCATCCTTGGTTCCTTGGACGTTTTCTATCCCCTGCGAGTTGCGACTTGCGATTTCAACTTTTCGCAATCGCCAATCAACTGCATTTGCAGCCCGCAGCCGCCGTCGTTCCTTTTTTCTTCCATCTTCTTCACTAGCCAGGTACTAATACTATTATGTTAATATGTTTGACTGTTTGAGACGTTGGAGAGATGATCTGTGTTCATTTGGGTACAGATTCGATCATGCTTGATTCTTTATGCCATGAATGGTTTGCTTTTCTCACAACTTTGTAATTTGGTCTGTGTTCATTTGTGTTCATTTGGGTAGAGATATTAAATTGATGAAATGTTTATCTGCATTGTCAATTTGCCATGAACAGTCATTGTCTCTGCACTGTCAATTTTCCACCCTTCAATATGGATGAGGATGCATTAGCTTGTTACAAATGGTGGTTTAAGATTTTATGAAATTAAGACGTATAGCTAATATTTCTAAAAGCATTAGAAACCCACTATGGTTGTTGGATTTTGATGACTTTCAATAGGCTTTTGGTCAAAACTAATTTACCCGACTTCTCTAGCAAGCGTATCAAAGATCATTTGAAAGATTAACCAGCCTTACAATTGGCCTCTTCGAGTCTTTCCCGTTGAGCTGCATTCTATCATCCTTCCTTGTTAAGTAGTTGAATTATGCTGATTTCCAGGAGAAAAGGGATTCCTGTAGCTTATCTGTGCGCGCTTGGCTGTGTGCATTATGCTCAGATAGCATCTCTCGACTTTCCTTTTACTGTAGAGTTGGATTGGTTCTGATTAATTCAGCACGTTAAACTTCACTGATTACAAGTTTACAACCTGTGGAGAACTTGGGGAGGACGGACCTTGAACGATTAACAAGTGCATTATATGTCTCAATGCCAGCTAAAAAAATTGTTTCATAAAAGCCTCTAATTTATGTGTTTACATCTTTTGAATTTCAGGTTTATGTTCCTGGGATGAATATGAGAGATTCATTTCCTGTGAATGGTGTTGCTTCCATAAATATTCTCCTTAAAGATTGAAATGGAGCTGAACAAAACAGACTCCTGAGATCAGGTATGTAACTAGGAACTTATGCCGGTTTTTTTGCTTTAGTTAAATTTTGTATTTCTTTCTTTCCGAACTTATGCCGATTTTTTCCTGAATTTTTGCCGAATTCCGAATATTAAATCTTGTTGAATGATTCCCAAACGCCGAATTTGTGACTATGGTAGAGAGGGTAAGAGAGTAAGGTGTGGAATTTTTTATAGGGCATTTATATGGGAAAAAAATGCCGAAACAGAGCCGTTGGCTCTGTTTTTTGCGTTTTTGGCCCGTTCGACCTGCGCGGCTCAACAGGTCCAAGCCCGCGGGTCGAATTGCGGGCAAGTTTTGACTTGGTCAATGGATTCGCAGGGTTGGATTTTCTAATTTTTCGACTCGAATCGACCCACGGGTTCGACCCGGACCCAAACCCCCTATTTGCGAGCCGGGTTCGAGTGGGCGGATCGCGGGTCAACTCGGCCCGGTTGCCATCCCTAGTGGCAATCAATTGTATTGTTACTGCGTCTCGCTGCTTGTTGCCTGGCTGCTGCTGTTATTTCTTCTTCTACCAACCACGCTACAAACATTTTCTCGCTTTATCGTCCTATCTTCACATCGAACCATAGTATGCAACTCATAAATCAACCACCTTTTACATTTGACTCTGACCTCTAAATTAATTTGCCCTACCTGGTCTGATCTCCATATAAGTTGGAGAGAAATAAGAAGGGAACTTAACCATGTACAATTGATTAATTAATAGTTAGTCTCATATACTACTTTTTAAACCTAAATTAAAAAATCTAGTGAAGAATAGTTAAAGCACTCTTGGTCATATCAACATTAATTTTCCCTAAAACTCCGGATACATCCCCCTTTCCCTTTTTCTTTTTTTAATGTCCATTCTTTATTCCAAAAGGAGCATACAATCCATATTATACATTGATGGTTTTCTAATTCTGGTTTCTAGCGTATCAAGTGGAGGACTAATCAAATGGTTGGTGGGGTTTTCACCAGAATCTATGAGTCACGCATTCTATTAATGGAATATATATATATAAATATTGAAAATTCTTTCATTGTGCACTATCCTTTCGCGTGCACTCGTGTGCACTTGGACTTCCCGTCTTCGTATTGACTATCCGAACTGTTCACATTGATCTACACATCTAAATTAGTTAAAATGTGTAAAATCAAATCATTTGAAATTCATTTGCTCATCTATTATGTGACTAAAAAAAATAATGATTTTTAGTAATACAAATATATACTCTTTTTTTCCGAGTTGACCCACTTTTGAAACTAATTAACATGATAGACCTATTTCAGAACTAATTTCGACAATAGATCAGTCCTCATATGCTGCAGTTGAAAACCTCGGCATCTTGCATTGTAAGACTATAGGTTACATTGCAGTCTCTTCAAAAATGTCTTTTTTCGAAAACTAATTATTCATAACCATTGACTCGGAGCTAACCAGCAATCTAAAGGACCCTACTCTTCATTAGTGAAACTAGACGACCGTCTGGGCATCTTCTAAATTTTTTTAGATAAAAAAAAACACCCTACTTTATTTTCTAAATGGCCTTTGTTTTGTTTTGGTTCGGGATCAAGTGCAATAAATTTGAGTATATTTGCACTATAAATAAAACTTCAACTCAATAAACAGAATAGGTTGTAAAGAAAACAGTCTGAAAGATACTAGAAAAATTCTACGATATTCTTTTCCTCGAACGAATATGTCATTGTTTTTTTTATTTTTGTAGAAGAAAATGTGGAGTCTGGCCACCCTGTTTCATTAACAAGGGATTAATAAAACAAACTCAGAGTATTGAGTCCATTACAAAGTCCTACAATCAAAACAAAAGTACATAAACTCCACCAGAAAATGTTGGGTGGGACAAAAGAACATAGAGTACCCGCAACGAAATACATCATATCCCCCCAACAAACCCTGGGGTAGTGGGTATCTATGATCATAGTAGGCCGTGCTGGCTCTCAGTCGATCGTCGACTCGATCTCGATCTCCTCATCATCAAACTCCTGGACCTGGAATACGCTCGCAATCCTTTTCCTGGGACCTGCTTGTTAATACTGATTTGGGAAAATTAGGGTTAGGGTTAATCTCTAGCCGCTTAAGATATTATACCCTGCTTATCAGTATTGGAATATCGCAGAGCACTACATCTAGACCAGCTTATATAGAGATTAGACTGGGTTTAGGGTACTGGGCTTTTAGCCCACTCAACCCGTTCCAATAATTAATACATAACACGTGTAAACCCGTGTTGCCCCATAGAATAATATACACAATATTATCCTATTATACTGAGAATATACATATACATCCAACAATCTCCTCCTATATTCTCAATATATTAGGCTAAGCAATGTTATAATATTGGATCACAAAGATTCAAACATTATTGAATCATAAAGAACGTGGATAATAGACTAAATCAATTATAACTTGAATAGTTCAAATATGACTAAACCAAAATAATCAAATAGTTCTAAAACCATATCAAAACAGAATAGTTCACAATGACTAAACCAGCTAGAGAAACTGTCATAATTTCAAAATCAACCAAAGCAAATAAACTTCAAGAACAAAAAATGAGTTTTAAGCTCATGAACACAAGAGTCTTAAACTTAACAGAAGTTTTATCAAGCAAGTGGCAAATTTATTCTTTCGATAAATAAACTAAAACTATATCCTTGCAAACTGCTGTATGTTTACTCCTCCATTTTGAGCAAATCATTATTCTGAAATCTATGTTGACAGATTTAACTCCTCCATCTTTGCTAGCTTATTGAAGGCAAGAATATCAAGAGACATATCTCTAAGAATTCTAGCAAATTTCATAAAGTATCTGGTTCTGCTAAAGAACTTAGTACAATTCAACGATAGTTTAGCAAAATATAATGCAAGCATTACAATCAAGTTTCTTTAATAAAATAAAGAACAAGAACTATTATAGTTTCCACACAAGAACTATACTATGTTTCATATTGGAATGATAGAACAGTCAAATCAATTATGGTTAATTCTGAATCATCAAAATTGGAATGAAATATGTATCCATAAAAGAGTTATATCATCAGAATTGGAATGATATAACAACCATTCTAAACATCGGAAACACATCGACAAGTTTTCATACTTTCTTTTGGAATAATGAGATGATTCTAAGTAAATTATGAAAATATATAGCATCATCAAAATTGGAATGAAATTATATATTAACAGAATTTATATAGAACTTTTCAAATTATCTAAAGCATGTCAACTGCCTAAAATTGATGCTTCAGTTTGAACTTCTCTATGGCTCCAATTGGATTCTAAATCTCAAAACAACTTGGATGTTAAAGCTTTTGACTCAATAGCTTTTAACTCCATTTCCCCCATAGTTTTGATAATTAGATCACTTTCAAGTCTCTTAGCAAGAGCATTAGCCATTCTTGTCACAAATGCACTTTATCTATGAGAAAGTTCAACTAGGCTTCTTTCAGCCTTAATATATTCCTCTTACTATTATAGAGTGAGTTATGAGCTACAGTGCATTATAGCTTGATAGTCGCATAACAGAATTGAGAATTTACATTAAACTTCTCAAATGAATGATTAGCAATAAGTTATTCAATCCACTCAGCCTCTTCCCCTGCAGAGGATAACACATAGAAGTCTGATTTCTTGGATGAGAACGCAACACTTGTTTGCCTATTAATCTCTATAACTTTTCTGCTCCTCCTAGTGCGAACACATATCCACTAGTTGTCGACTTTCACTAAACTTTGAGTAGCACAAAGTAAACTCTTGAGTACCACTCAGATATCTCATTAGCCTCTTAAGGGCACTCAAATGTGTATGGGATTATTAGTAAATCTGCAGATCACACCTACCTCAAAGGCTATGTCTATTCTAATGCAGATCTTTGTATACACGAGACTTTCAATTCTTTTAGAATGATCTACCTGTCTCATAGTTGCACCATCATAAGGTGTCAACCTTTTATCATAATCATAAGGTGTTTCAAAACACACTTTCGATCACTATATCACCACTTTTAAAACACATTATTGATTTATCGAGTTTGATTAAGGGTTATCCCTTGCCAACCAAAACTCACCCTTATACATAATATGGTGTCCACACCACTTAGATGCTAAATTTATTGGATAGCACAATTTTAACTCCATTTAGAATAGAGATGTCACTTCCAATCAACAAGCATGTCAATAAAACCAAATAAATAATAGCCATTATATTTGACACACCACAAAGTTAAAGGCACTGATCTGAATTACTTAATTCATATACTAGGCTCTTTGAGAAATTTGTCAAATTATTTATATGATAGCTATATTACATGTTTTAAAGCATACAATGATTTTACTAAATTGTAAATCTTGTTCACTAAACATATTAGTTCAAAACTTTTCAGTACAAAACTGTTCCGTACAAAACTTTTAAATATCCTTTATGAATAACAAAATTTCCAATAGATATAAGGGTAAGAAGAATACTTATTGTAGCAATATGACAAACATGTGAGTAAACATTAAATAAATCTACCCCATTTTCTCAGTCAATTTGTTTGCTACTAAAAAGCATTAAAATTGCTACTGAACAATCAAAAATAAGTTTCTTCTACAAAACCCCACTTACTATAGTTTTAGCCTCTTTTGGCAGATCAACTAAATTGAAGTAATATTGTATGACACAAAATCATCTCATTGTCTACTAAAGACTCTTCTTAGCTCATTTATCATCCAGGTTTTCAAGTGTCAGTAAGGCTGGTTCTTGATTCCAACTGTGAATCATTGAACGTGTTTGTAGGACTAGATTATTTCATATATTTATCTTTGATGAACATATCCTCAAAGAACTTTGCAAATCTAGATTTTTCTAACACAAATTAGATAGATCCAACATCTGTCCACAGAGCTACATTCTGCACTTTCTAAACACACAAATATTTGTTGTAGGTCTTACTTTAGGCTTCTAGGGTCATGTACTCTAACAAATGTATCACAACACAAATTTCCATTTTAACAAAATCATTTGTGTTTTCATACTATGATTTACAAGGTGTATTCAATTTAAGGTGTAGTAACACATTAGAGATATGATTAACAATACAACATCACTCATTATTACACAAGACAAACAACAGTCAATAATATAGAATTCAACATTTCACTAAGAGTTTGATTCTAACTTTTATCAATACTGTTTGATTGTTGTAAGTAGTGTGCAGTGGAGATTATGCCCAATGCAAACTTCTCTAAAGTTGTTAAACATATTCACCACCTCCATCAACACTGAACCCTTGATTTTTAGCATTTAACTAGATTTTAATTTATCACAATAACGAGTGTTACATCATCCATATATGTATGACAAACATTCAATAATCATCTACCTAGGTTATTAAATACTTCTGACCAACAATCGTCTCATATAGTCACAAAGTTACTGAGATCACAAATATCAGAGTGTATTGACTCAAGAAGTGGTGTGCTCCTAGAAACCATACTAAATGATTTTCTAGTAATCATAATCTGAGCACAACTTTTATATTTGTCATATTTAATGAAGTGTTATTTGGTAGAGTTACGAGTTTTAATAAGAACAAACAATTTAATATATAGTTCATAGTGATTCTAAATTTTAAAACAACTTGGATGTTAAAGCTTTTGACTCAATAGCTTTTTAACTCCGTTTCCCCACAGTTTTGATAATTAGATCATATTTCCTCACAGATAATTGAATATATATTTCTCAAATCCTAGCCAATTATGCTAGGTTCAAGAACATAATTAGAACTATTATTATTAATTGTTTCATTTGTTAAACTCAACTTATACATGCGATTGACAATGTAAGCACATTATAAGAGTTAATACAAGATTACTCTATCACATTTTACAAAGTTGTTTGCTTTCTCTAGTGATTCTAACAATGTTCACGTGCTCAAACAAATTGAGCTATAATTTTCTTTATTCGTTCTTCATCATCTTCGAAACACTAAGCGAGATAGTGACCCATATTTTATAATTCAATTTTGCACACAGTATAATGAACGATAAAGAACAAAACGTAAATAATGGAGTTATATTCTGCATTACAGAATGCTCCTATCTAAGTTACGGACATTTGTTATAAATCTTATACAAAAAATTTTAATTATTAGAGAAGCAAATATATAATCTCACACAAACTGCAAACAATTGATTTGTCAAAATATCTATACACAGAGTATGATAAAATACTTAACAACCCTAAACATGCTAGTTTTCAAAGCGAGAATAACTATGATCTAAAACTCTCAATCATGTGATCAAACGTACAAAACGTTAACACATTCATCACATAAAAATACTAAGAGGTTAAAGTAGATCATACCGACACTTCAAGTTAGAAGTGTTTTTCCAAATTCGATGGAGAAGTCTGCATAGTGCAGACTTATCATACCATGATGCAAATCCATCGTCTCCAATACACACAATTTGTAAGTAACTTTGAAGTTCCTACATTCATCAAATTGTTAAAGATTAGCCAATTAAACGACTTATTAGCACTAACTAATTCGCAACAATTTAATTGGAGATACAAATTTATAGTCAACATCTATAATTTAACTTATCAAAATGGATATTTGATTTTTAGCACATAGCTAAAACAATTGTTCAAATTTGCATTTAATTAACCAATGCTTAATAAGAACAAATAATTAAATAACAATTTAAATTTGATGAAGAACTTATCTTTAATTTAGATCTGATCTAACAGTCCAAACACCAAACAGCAATCTCCAACCAATAGAGCAGTTGTTGGACTGGATCTGAATCTGGATCTGCTCCAACAACCTGAACACCAAACTTCGAATTCTCAACCAATGAGAATTCTTGTTTGGTCAGATCTGAGTCAAACTCAACTGCCAGGATCCCCTATCCAGCCCGAACACAGAACACTATAATCCACCAATCGAAAAAATCAAATTTTGGATCTGAGTTGTCTCCTTCTTCTCCTTCTATCTCACACAAAGATCAATGAAGATGAAGTGGATAATAAGGCAGCATAGATCAGATGGGTGGCTTCTGCGACCTCCGGCGGCTCGCGCCCAGCGACGGCGGCTCGCGGCTCGTGGCTCGCGCCCCCGCGACGGCAGCGACGGCTGGGGCGTCTGCAGCGACGGCGGCTCGCTGCTCGCTCCCCCGCGACGGCAGTGACGGCGGCTCGCGCCCCCTACGACGGTAGCGACGACTGGGGCGTCTGCAGCGACGATTGGGATCCGCGACGACGACTGGAATGCGACTGTCTTCGATCTTCCACGACGGCGACAACAGATCCAAGGAGGAAGACGACTAGATCGAACGACGACGGCGCTCTGCCATCGCGACGGCTGCGTTGTTCGGGATCTGCGACGACTCCCACAGTGGTCGGAGGCAGCAGCGACGACTACAAAGGTTAGAGGTAATGATAAATTAATATCTTAAGATTGTTAATACTGATTTGGGGAAATTAGGGTTAGGGTTAATCTCTAGCCGCTTAAGATATTATACCGTGCTTATCAGTATTGGAATATCGCAGAGCACTACCTCTAGACCAGCTTATATAGAGATTAGACTGGGTTTAGGGTACTGGGCTTTTAGCCCACTCAACCCGTTCCAATAATTAATACATAACACGTGTAAACCCATGTTGCCCCATAGAATAATATACACAATATTATCCTATTATACTGAGAATATACATATACATCCAACACTGCTGCGGCCACAGTAGCCCAAAATGAAATGAAATGCATAATGTGAGTCAAATTGCCAGAAATACTATTACAAATTCTACGAAAGTAAAGATTGTTTCTGTCTAGCCAAAGAACCCAGGTCATTGCGGCGATAGTGATATACCACGCTTCTCTCATATAACCCCTCTCCGATACAAACTTTGGACCTACCCACAGGTCCTCGTATGTACTAGGATATTGAGTTGTCCCTAGGGCGCTGAGAACCTTTATGAGCACCACTTTGCTCCTAAGACACTGTAGCAAAAGATGGTCTCTAGTCTCCAGGGTAGCGTGGCAGAACCCGCATTGAGAATCCACACTCGGTTGGCGCTTAGCTAGGTTTTTCCTACTTAGGATCGCATCATTTAATACCAACCATAAGAAAGCTTTGATGTTTAGCGGAGCTTTCGTTCTCCAGATGACGGCTGACCACTTTGGAATACATCCCCTAAAATGGATGCGGTTGTACATGGAGCAAACCGTGAACTTGCCGTTCTTCTCCAATCCCTAGGATTTCTTATCGGGACCCTGAGAGCAACCAATTGCAGCGTTTGTGACGAATATGTCATTGTTCCACACTGAAAATTATGTATCCGAGTAAATTACATAAAAAAGAATGACTAAATTTGAAAAAACCTCACTGAAGTATACAATTTCTGTAGAAAACCGCATTAAAAAAATTTTGCACAGAAAACCCTCCTAAACTATGTTTTGCTAAAAACTCACTCCGTGAGGATTAGAATTTGGAATTTTTTTTTAAAAAAATCACATTTAACTTTTCTGTTTGTCTTAGATAACCCTATCCAGCTTCACAAGTTGGTTCAGAAATATGATATATCATTCTCATTTTTATTCAAAAATATCCAAAACCCTAATAGAGTGGATTTTTAAAAAAAAACATACTTCGTAATGGTTTTTTGGGTCTAAAAAAGTTTAATGCAGTTTTCTGTAAAAATTGTACTTCAAGGTTTTTTTCTTCTCCAATTCAGCCTAAAAGAATTGAAGCCCTACAAGATCACATGTGATATGTAGTGAAGAATGAAGAATAATGTAATATACTGCATTACTGTGAGTGCACCTTGTTATCTACAACAACATTTGAGATTCCCTTGAATCTTTCCTCTTTCACAAGCTCTTATTTTCTTTTTGTGAAATCTATAATATTATAATGGGAGCAGGTCTTAGTGTCATTTGTAAATTTGTAAATCTACCAACACGTGTAACACACGTGCATAACTATTATAAAGGAGGTCTTAGGTTCAAATCCACACTACATCTAAATTGTTACTTTAAAAAACTATATTTATTAAGACGTGTATCGCACGTGTAAATTACTAGTTATTCGATAATGGGATAAATAGATCTTCATACCTTTTGTATTTCTTTTCTAGGGCTTTACAAACTTTAGTCTTTACAAATTTGGCATCTCGTAAGAGCATCTCCAATGGGGCTCTATCTCCATCTCCATCTCCAAATATGGAGATGGTTGAAGCCCCAATGGGGCTCTATCTCCATCTCCAAATATGGAGATGGGTGAAAAACGTCTCCAAATTTGGAGACCTTTCATCCCATCTCCAAAACACTATTCATTTTTTTTATTTCCTATTTTACCCTTTTTTACCTTAATATCTTTCTAAAAATTCCTTACATATCCTTTAATTAAAATGTGTATTGTATATTTAGTGAATGTATCTTATAAAATATTAAACAAAATTTTATTATTTTGGTACAGTTGGAAATGTCTTGACGATAGCTTTAAATTGAGACCAATTTTGAATATTTTTTTATTGTTTGAAAAAAATAATTGATACAATATTTATAGATAAGATTATTTAGTTATTTTGTATTAGCTTAACATATTTTAAAAAGACTACCCACTCATACAATGTGATCATTAATTGGAAATAGATAAACGACAAATACATAGAATCGTATTAGCTATTATGTAATTTGTTTTTCCAGTTTAATGTTATCGTAATTTGCTATTTCTGTCAAAATTTAATATTAAAATATACTAAATTAGAAAATTTATTTGATTAATGTTATATATGATATTATTAAATTAATTCCAAAGTAATTTTACACTTGATTATTTTACATTGTTAATACAAGTAAAAATTTCATAATTTAAAATTAGTTCCAAAAAGTACTAATATTAGGCTCGTTTTAAAGCATTCGGCGAGATATTTCCAACAGCATAATTTTTATTTTCCCAAATGGATTATTAATATAAGCAATTTAATGTAAAATTATTTATAACAAAACTAATTAAAAATTCCTAAAAATTATCGAGATGCTTGGTTGGAGTGGGTCTCTATTCTCAGGAATATTCCATTATAGAGATGAGAAATAGAGACCCCCATTGGAGATGCTCTAATACTTCTTAGAAGATTGTACACTTCGGATTTCTGATCCTTTTGTTTTCTACCACATTTCTGGAGATGTTCAACATGATGTTTTACCTCATCAAAATTTCATTCATCAAGATAATATTTATCCATAACATTTATATATAGTACTTTTTAAAGTCATTGTTCACAGCAATAGCAATACCAAACAAAGCTATTATCTTCTCGTATTATTTTTTTAACTTATTATGGGAAGGCCTGATTATAAGTCAAATGTAACATGAATAAAGTATTTAGCTGGTCTCTGTAAGCATTTACCCTAGACCACCACCAAATAGGGCTGCAAACGAATCGAAATATTTGCGAGCTATTCAGCTCGAGCTCGGTCAAATCTCGGCTCGAACCGAGCTCGAGCTCAAAACTGAGCTCATTTCGTAAACGAGCCAAGCTCGAGCCTAAAGGTATTCGGCTCGGCTCGGGTCGATTGCAGCCCTACCTCCAAATAGTCCGAGCCCAAAAGTCTATTGGCTTTTTAAATCTATCTCTACTATTTTAATGGGAGAGTTTTTTACCAAACAAATTCTATTTGTAAAAAAACAAGCACGTGCATTGTAACCAAGCAAACACGTGCAATGGACATGTATAACTAATATAAATGAGGTTTTTGGTTCGATGCCGCACAACGTTGGAATTTTTGTTTAAAAAATATATATTTATAAAGACTTGCATCACACGTGTAAATTACTAGTAACTATTATAATGGGAGGGTTGGGGTTTGTAATCAAACAAACCATAACTTCGTAATCAAACAAACCCTTGCAATACACATCCAAGCTATATCCAATAAATATAAACGTGCGAGCCCAAATCAAAACATTCAAATATAAACTATTTCTTTTCTTATTCGATCTATTAATTTAATTTGATGGCTATACTTTTGGTAGACGTGCATCGCACGTGCATTATATTAGTTGTTACTGAATGCAAGTGTAGTTTGATAAATTCAAACCCTGTTCAACTCAGGTTTTGGTAAATCTCAATATGGGCCAACAACGAATGTATAAGAGCCCACAAAGCTTCTAAATCAAACTTTATCGGACTAAGCCCATCTTCATAGCCCAACACTGATACGAACGGGGCAAGTTTAAATAAATTTTTTTAAGCACAAAAAATAAAGGCATCAATATTTTTTATTTTTATTTTTAAAATTAAAAAAAAAAAACAACTCTACTACTTAAAGAACTAAGCTATATGATAATGTACTTGTTAGGCCCAACTCCATAGCCCTTTTAATAAAGGCCAAGATGGCTATTGGGTTTCAACGCCCTGTTTGTTTTTTTTCCTAACTTAGCAGCAAAAAAATAAATCAATAAATTCCAGTAGTAAAAATGGGATGTTTAATTTCAGATGATCCCTCATCCCATAGACATTTGAGGGTTTTGAGAGTTCTTCAACACTGTAACTCGAGCAGCGGCGGAGCCAGGATTTTCATCCAACGGGATCGAAATCACAAGAACTAAACAAAGAAAAAGCGAGCAGCAACAGAAGAAGAGGGAGCAGGATCGGGTGGTGTGAGAAGCGGTTGTATGGACCTTTACTTGTGGGCCCGCTCAGAGAGAGCGCTGCATGGATCTCCATTTAAAATATAAAAAATAACTGGACCTATACAAAGGGTCCTATCCAAACTCAGGGGGAGTGGCCGCTCACCCTGGCTTGGGTGTGGCTCCACCACTCGTTCACTCGAGGCCGTAGTTTTCTTGGTTTGTAGTTCAAAAGATCGATAGATAGGTTTGACTCTTTACGCTAAAATAACGGTATGTGATGGATCATCTGGGTTGTTGGCACAAGTGTTAGAAATAACATGATTCTCCAAAAGTCCGAAATGAGTGACAAATGGGTTTACTCTATTGATCATTCTGTTGTTACCGGATAGCAAACTACGATTCTTAACCCTCCATCCAAACAATAGTCTGAAATTACAACTCGTAATGTAAGACAACTTCATTATGGCTTCTGGCACAATACTTCTCAACCATTCATCTAGGCATTGATCAAGATGGCATAACAAAACGCACTCCACCAACCGAAGGTTGAAATTATACTTTCTAGCGCACTACATATCTGATATGGTATAAATTACATGGGTCCATCTGGGCCTTCAGACCTTCTCAAATTTCGCTCTCATGTGATTATCACTCAAATTTCGCTCTCATGTGATTATCAGGTCAAATAAACCCAACGGGCTTCAACCAATTCAGGCCCAGGGACAAACGAGTCCAACCCGACCCGTTAGGATCTCAGACCCGTTTACCCTTGCCTATAAATACCAGACTCCCTCCCCACTTTCAAAGGTAATCAATCTTACTCCACCTGAACCCTAGCTACTGTTGCTTTCTCAGTGACTGACTATATCGTCGGAGGGCCTGTCTCCGGGAACTCTCCTGGGGTCTCTAGGCATCGTGCAGGTTCGAAGATTCGAGCCGAGCTCCCAACATCCAAGCCGAGCTACGAGCCTCAACCTATCTCCTCCCAAGCCGGTCTTACAATCGGGGATCAGACCAACGTCTGTGTCGTGCCTTCCGTTTCACAAATTACAAAAACTCACACATATTGTCCCCACACTCAAGAACAAGCTGCATCAATATCCAAAGCAACCACTATTTGCATAGTACTTACCAACTATCACTAACGAATTATAGTAAAGAGTGGTTCCTCATCTAAAATGAAATGTGCATGTTTGTTGATGTAAACATGTTTGTTTATGGAAGTGGAGACAGACATCCAAATTCAAAAGATGAAATTGGCTTGTGTCCAAGCTTACCACGTAACATGAATGAGTTGATGAGTTGCAATTTGAAAGGACAAACTGACTAAACCTCCGAGGATGGGACAACCTAAGACTTGACTCCTAAAGTTAATCTCTGCCTGTAAACCCTATTATAAATTTCCGAGTGATATTAAGAGTCTCCTTTGCTACACAAACCTGATGGTGAAACTGTGAAATCTAATGAAACTCAAGTTGCATTTGTTAGGTTTTTATGATTGCTTCATAAAACCCTTGAAACTTTAGTTTCACCAAGTTGTAAAAATGATGGGCCTTCACATGAAGTTTCATTGAATGAGTTTAATATTATTTTTTATGTAAAATTCATGAAACCTGATTGGACTCAAGTTGCCAGTTGTAACGAAACAAACACCTAGCGGGTCTCGGGGTCGGTGGGTGTATTCGTCCACATTCGGTTGAACTTTACTATATCTATATGCGAAATGCTAGATCTAAATGGATTTTTATTCCAAATATACATTATAAATGTACTGGGACTTACTTTTCATTAAAATACAAAGTTTTAGGGTTTTTATCTATAGCTGCTTTAAAATCTGTTCATTGTGTAGGTAGAAATACAAACTTTCACAATGCACAAGTAGAGAAGTTAATTTAGGTTCAACTGTATTCTCTGATTGGACTCAGCCATAAATAATTGGAGCTTTGAAGAAGCAGTTGGTGTTGTGTTGTCTTTTTGGGAATGAAAGAGAATGTGTGAGTTATCATAGACTAGTAGCAGCACATTGGGAACCCAACTGAAACCCCAATCATTTCATTTCTTCAAATTATGAGCTTGTTCTCGTTGGCTTTTGAGCAAGAGACTGCACTGCATTGCATTGCATTCCCAATTCATGAAAACAGAACCCAAAAACAAAAAATTTAAAAATAATTCTAGGAAACCAAAATAATTTCACATTTAAATCATCAACTTAACCACCACCCAACTCCTTTTAATCTTTATCATATTCATTGTCCACAACCAATAAATGCTGGAGTAGAAAAATATACCCTAGAATATGAAAATCAAAAACTATAATTCATTTTGGAAAAATGTGCAACACACGGAAAAATTCAACCCACCGTTTAACGATTTAACAAAAAGAGTGCAGCACGAAATATTTGAAAATTGCTGAGCTGTGAAAGAGTGTTCCACCTGCACATCAAACACACTCACACTGTTTTAGTGTGATTAGCTGTCTTCTTCTCTCTCTAACTCATACCTAAAACATGATTATACAGCTAATTAAGCTTCAACAAAATTACCACCATAATAAATATAACTTACTACAGCTACGGTCGAATGCCAAAAAAAAATAAAATAAAATAAAACTCATTGTACTAAAAAAAATCAAGATTAGCATAAAACAAAAACATAAAAATAATCTACAAAATTTTCATAATTTAAACCATAATCACCACATTAACCTCAATATATTTTTTTTCTTGTTTTTATCCCTCCTCTTTTTTTTTTTTTTTTTAATGTCTGTGTACTTGCTACTTTACTGTACTGCTCTCTCACCCGCGCCAGTGTCAGAGGCGTCCTGACCCACCAAAATAGGCTGCCTCTTTTCATTTACCCCCCTCATATTACTCGTAATTATTTCTAAGTACAAGTAAATCCAAACCCAAAATTACACTTAACCCCCCTCCCCATCTTAAAGGTTTCCCATTTTTTGACACAAGGACTCCCAAGAGGGGAGCATTTTTAACTGGCGGTCCTTTTCCTCCTCCAAAAATTTTTCAACGGCCCCCATCGCGGGCCCCAGCACGTTCCTCCCCCAATCCTCCTCGTAGTGGGCCCCACTCAACTTCCTCCTCACCGTCGACGTGGCATCCATCCTCTTTAGCTCCCACGCGTGGCACTCTTCCAGCCGTCGGATCTTCCTCACCTGCTCCTCCGCTAGCCTCCACGTGTTCTCCTTGATCGACCTCACGGCCTCCTCGTACGTCACCCTCTTCCCGAAATACCCCTCGAACTCCGGCACACCGATCGCCTTATTCAGCCCTATATTTCTTTCCCATTCTACCCCACCTTTATTCCCGTAATTCCCAAAGTACCCATCCAGCTCCTCCACCATTCCCGACCCCACCATCTCGTCAACCCTCCGGTCCAAATACTCCCGTAACGCCGTTTTCTCCACGTCCACCCAAATAAAGAAACACCGGTAACGGAAACCATCGTCACCGTTATAAACTCCCCGGGCCCCACTACTAACACTAAACGGGTCAGATTTCGGGTCGTAATGGTTCGCAACAAGAGCGTGGATGAACGAGTTCGACCCACCGGCGATAATGGGCACCCTCCCACGACCCGAAATGGACCTGATAGCGTCGTCAGCGAGGGAGCGGAACCTGGCTGCTGTGAGCTCGCCGGCGGCGGCGGGTTCGACGGAGCCGAGGAGGTGGTGGGGGACGCCTCTGCGTTCGGGTAGGGGCACCTTGTTGGTGGTGATATCCAGACCCGAGTAGACCTGGATCTTATCGGAGTTGACGATTTCGGATCCTAAGCGGGTGGCGATGTCGATGGATAGTTTGGTCTTGCCGGTGCCCGTTGCACCCATGATGACGATGATGCTCTGTCTGTTGGTGTGAAGGTGGCGACGGTGGTGGAAGGAGGAGAGGAGGTTAGCAAAGCGGGTGGGGATTCTCATAGGGTAAGACCCAAACCCATTCAAGGGATGAAGAGGATAAGTGACATTTGGGTTTTGGGTTTTGAGAAAGGAGCGAGTTTTTCGCGTTTGGTTTGTTGAGCTGTATGTATATATGGGGGATGGGGGTTGTCTTTCTTCCTTCTTCTTTCTTCTTTCTCCTTTCTCCTTTTCTCTTCTGCTAAAAATGCAGTGATGCTCTCTTTCTATTTCTAACTTCTGGGTTGATGTTAAATAGATGTTGGGCAGCATCGGGTAGGGTTTGGGCAGAGGGAGGGACCCGGGAGGGACCCGGATCCGATAATGTTAAATTATCATGTTTTAGATATGTGTATGTTGCTCTATGTATGCTCCATATTTATATATCTAGTTTTTAGTTTAGAAATGGAAAATATCAAAATTCATAGTTCGGCTTTTAGGACAATTTTAGGAACCAATGGGTTAGAGTTTATATTCTTAAAAGTCAAGAGCCTTTGAAAAGCTTGATATCTGCGTGATCACTCTGGATCTTAAGGCGTTCTTGTAGGGGACACGATTTACACGATTTTTTAAGAACAGTCAAGGACGTGGTTGCCGTCTTTTTATGCCTAGGCAAATGATTTATTTATTTATTTATTTTGATGGTTATATGAATTAGACTTAATGCATATGTTTATTATTAGCTTTCTGACTGAAAAATATAACAGTTATTTCAAATTTTGGACATGCAATATCTGATATATTTTTTGTTGGATCATATCTATCCAAATAATTATATCGTGTTCATAAATAATTCAGATGCGAAAACATGTGACGAAACTATTGGGCCAAGGCACCCCCCCCTAATTATATATTGCATGAAGAAACATTTGGACGTTGAACATGTGATACATTTCTTTTGAATCATATGCTAGCATGTCTCGTACGTTCCATCAATGAGTTTTTTTATACCCCATTGGTTCCCTTTAGAGCCTGCTCTTCCTTGCACATATTACCTATAATGTCAAAGCGCCAAATAAAACTATCATGTCTTGCTTTTTTTTTTTCCTTCATACACTACATATTATTTATATCACAAATAAGTTATGTAATTCATCAATCATTCAGATGTGAAAATATGTGATGAAACTTTTGAGTCATGGCCCCCATCATAATTTTATCTTGTAGGGAGTAATATTCGAACATTGAGAATATGACATATTTTTTTTGGTCAATATCCTATCATATTTCATATGTCCCATCAATCACTCTTTTATACCCCATCAACCCTCTTTAATGCTTACTCTTCATTGCATATATTATCCGAAGTGTCAAAATACAGCTTAGAAACTTTATCATGTCTTGCTTTCTTTATCTATAATACATGTGAATCATAAATAAGCTATGCTAGCCAACTAAGCAAACTAAGCTTTCGCCAAAGTAATTCAAATTTCTCCATTGATATATTGAATCCTAGTTTGTTCTTTTAAACTCAAATATATAGATTAAAGAGTACAATTGTGCACTAGTGGCAATTACTAGCCACTTGCAATGTATCCATGTAGCTTGAGTTGAATGGAAGCATATATAGCACAACTGACAAAACTATATAGTAATATATACTTATATTTTACACATAAAAATACTAAATAAATAAATATATGCATAATGAAGTACTCCCTATACAAATGCAAGGGTCTCATAATCATTTTACACCATGCACGCGCACCAAATAAATTATTTGGAACCGTGACAACGGTAGGTAACATATAGTAGAAGTAGTACTACTAATTGGGAACATATACATATATAAATATAAGTAAATACATTGTCTATAGTTATAGCACAACATTTTAAAATGTGAGCATGGGAGAGCATCGGGATCGGACCCGGCTCAGGCTCTGTCGGGTTCAGACCGGACCGGACATGGGAGAGGTGGGTTCAACCAACATGCGCACATTGAAATTTGTTTGCTTTTGGAATTGTCTCGATAGTAAGCATCACAAATTGCTTGATGGGTCTCACATGGGGGATGGGAATGGGATTTGTGACAAGAAAATTATTTCCTATACCAAACTAAGTTATTGAGAAGAGTAATGTTTCATTCACTACCAAGTTCACTATCATTTTGTTCACTACTTTCTGTGGTATACTTCTATTGGACAGTTCTTCCACCTGCTCTTATCTTTTCTTAACTATTGGAGTGTGCCACCTAAGGTAGTGAAATTGATAGTGGATGTAGCATTACTTTATTGAGAAACTCTTACGGAAAGAAGAGTGATTTGAGATACATGCCTCGTACAAACCTATTACCTCCTTTGCCAAATGCTCACGAGCTCTGCACATGACATGACAGCACCCATTTTTTTTTTTCCTTTCTTCTTTTAAAGAAAATGCGGAGTATAGCCGTACTGATTCATTAATAAAAAGTTAATAAAACAAACTCAGGATACTGTGCGCAATTACAAAAACTACAAAATAAGAAATAAAACATAACATCTCCACCGGATATGAGAGGGTGGGACAAAACATCAAAAGTAAAACATACAAGAGCATCCAACTAGTACAACATAAAACAAGAGATCCCTCCAACAAATCTCTGAAGGGTGGACAACTAGATCATGAAGTTTCGTATCGGTCGAGAGTAGGAGCGATCTCTACTTCTTCATCATCGTACTCCTCTACCTCAAACGCCCTAGCGATTGGACCCGCCGCCACTGCTGTAGCCTAAAAAAAAAAGATGCATGATATGAGAAAAATTATCAAAAATATTGTTACAAGTTCCACAAAAGTAAACAATATTTCTGTCTAGCCATAAAATTTAATTCGCTGGGCAAATTGTAATACTCATTTCACGCCTCTCGCTAGCAAAAGAGGGCCATAGCCACAGGGACAACACCAAATAGGGCTGCAATCGAGCCGAGTCGAGCCGAATACCTTCAGGCTCGAGCTTGGCTCGTTTACGAAACGAGCTCAGTTTTGAGCTCGAGCCGAATAGCTCGCGAGCTTAGCCTAAAAAAAAAACCAAACTCGAGCTCGGCTCGTTTACGAAACGAGCTCAGTTTTGAGCTCGAGCTCGGTTCGAGCCGAGCTTTGACCGAGCTCGAACCCGAATAGCTCGTGAATAGCTCGATTCGTTTGCAGCCCTGGCACCAAAATCTGGAGGACGTGAACAGTGCTAACAGCCTGTTTGACCAAGTCAAAGGTCTAAAAGACTCAACGGGGTGCCACATTAGCGAGATGACTTAAGTAAGCCAAAGCATCAAGCAGACTGACACACCCCCAATATCCCCGTTCACGTCTATAAATAGGTTAATTTGTAATAGCCAATTTTCTGGTAGTCTCTCTCTCAATTCTCTCTTCTTTGTAAACTCTATTTAGTTGACATCTCGTGTTTTCAACATAGTTCGTCAAAGTGAATGAACATGAACCAAGTTTATAATGCTTGATGTTTTTATTATACTTGATGTAAGAGAAAGACGGTCGATTTCAAGTAGTTCTTTTGATCGAAGAATCAATCTAATTTCTTTACCTCGCTTGATGAGAAAAATGGGTCAGATCCTACAGAGGATCAACAAAGCTAGAGCCACAACCTCGTCGAAATAATGTCATATATGCCTGATTAATCTCATCATCTTATAGTTCAGCGCTAGCTAGGTTGGTCCACTGAGTCAAGGCAGTCATGGCATAGAGCATAGCATGATTCCTCTGTCAACCTAGTTCTAGTCCCTTTATTAGTGATGTTAAATGAGTTGAAAAAGGTTCCTAAGAGAAAAAGGACATGCATGGGTCTTTCATATCATATCATCATCTAAATATGAAATAAATATGAAAGCTCAATGCTTGGGGGATTGGTGTTATCTACATCACTTTCCATCTTCTCCATATATTAACTTTGATGCAAGTATATGTTACAAGTAGCTGGTTATACACGTAGCTAGTTACAAGGGAACCTTATAGGATGGGGACCTTCCCTTATTATTGACCGAAAGGGTTTATTTTCAGCAAAGGCTTACCCTATCCTCCAAGTCTCCCTCAATTCCACATGCATGGTGCAACATGAAGTTTACCTCAGATATTTTATGTTGGAATACTATATGTTGTCTTGTACCCAGGGCCGACCCTACTCTAGAGGCGGATAAGGCGGCTGCCTTAGGTCCCGGGAGATTTCGCTTTTTTAGGGACCCCAAATTTGAACTTTTCTTGTAAATATAGGTACGTATTTTGTGCGTAAAAAAATAATATATATGTTATTAGGGACCCCCATGTCGGAAGTTCGCCTAGGACCTCCGAAAACTCAGGGCCGGCCCTGCTTGTACCGTCTTTTCTTTTTCATTTTTGACTAAAGGAGTGACTAGAAACCGCATATGTCTAATATTATAATGGGAGAAGGGCTTAGTGTCATTTGTAAATATTTGTCATTTTGTCAATACGTGCAGCGCACGTGTTGACAAAATGACTTATTTTTTGTCCTTTTCATTCTCCTTCCCCATTTTCCGCACGTGCAACGCACGTGTATAATACTAGATTTTTTTTTGGTCCTTTTCATTCCCTCCTCCTCATTTTCCCACGTGCAACGCACGTGTATAATACTAGTTTCATTAATGAGCAAGTATGTCTCAAGCTCGCACCATCTTTTGATAATGCTACAATTTAGATGCAATTTGATACGCTTCTCTTAGACCTTCTTCTAGCCAAAATGATCTAAATTGTTTGCTTTTCAATCATAAGAGTTTAGAAGATACAAAGAACAAAAACATTTAACACACCTAGCATCTATATGTAATAGTTTATTTAGAAAAGAAACTTAAAAGAGTTTAATTATGCAAACATTTTAGACTTTTGGTCGCGACCAAGGTCTATGCATGAAAGATTGACCACTAAGAAAATTAAATAATGTGAAACATGCAAGATTATGTAAACATGATGGCATCAAAGTCTTTGAGTTGAGACCATTTTCAAGAGCAATTACAACTAGCTAGTAATTGAGATTCCATTCATGTATCTCTTAAATTTAACAAATTTCAAAGCTTAATAATAATGAGAAAGTTGGTATTAAGTTTAAGTAATAATCTTCTTATCTACTTTCTCAAAAAAAAAAATAAATAAATAAATAAACCTCTAATTTACTCTACAATGTGTCTTGTTCTAATAGAAGTACACCTCGCACATAGTATTGACTTGTCTTAATTATTGTTTTTGTGCACACTTGTAATGCCCAAGTTGATGTGTTGTTGTTAACTTTTGTCATCTTTGTTTTAGGGGAGAAGCTTAGCCCTCACCCACTTCTGAAAAGTGAACTGTATCAAATAGCGTCAAGAGACTACGACAAGGGTTTTAGTTTAATTAATTAAACAATAGGGATTAGATTAACCAACTAACTAGCTTAGCTATTTTATTATAATTAATTCTGATTGGGACCCCTGGGTCCTACTCCTAGCTAGCTTTCTAGCCACACGTAAACTATTATCAATATCTATCCTCCAATTGGCTGCCCTTTCTCCATAAATATATGGTTATATTTTATAAAACCCCTAGCTTATGGAGGTATGGGAACTAGGGCAGCAAACGAATCGATCTATTCGCGAGCTATTGCTATTCGGCTCGAGCTCGGTCAAAGCTCGGCTCGAACCGAGCTCGAGTTCAAAACTAAGCTCGTTATCTTAACGAGCCGAGCTCGAGCCTGAAGGTATTCGGCTCTGCTCAGCTCAATTAGAGCCTAATGGCAAATCCCTCCGGGCCAAAAAAAAAAAAAATCCATCGCGTATTGTTTATGATGTTAGAGCATCTGTAATCGTTGTAACTCAAATTTTGAGTATTTGGTATATAAAAAAAAAATTTGAGTTTGCGTTGTAGTCGTTAAAACCTAAATTTTGAGTTTTTCCTTATAAATTTTCTTTTTTGAAACATAAAATTGAACGGACAAAGGATTATTTATCGTCGTTATAAATTTTTTTCATTTTTAATTTTTAAAAAATTATGGGACCGGAAATGATTTTCCGTCCGTCCATGTTTAAAAATAATAATAAAAAAAAACGAACAGACTGGAAATCATCTCCCGTCCGATATTTTTTTAATTTAAAAAAATGAACTGACAGGAAATCATTTCCGGTCCGACGTTATAAAAAAAAAAACCACGGACGGAAAATGATTTTCCATCCGACATGTTAATTAAAAAAAAATTAGCGACGACAGATGATAATCGTCCCATCGAACGGACGAAATATCATCGTTCGTCGGCTTATTTTTTTCATATTCTTATATCTTCTATCAAATATGGCAGACCACTGTTTCTCAAAAATCCAAATTTTAAGTATACAGCCAATGACTGCAGCAGGAAATTTTTTTATTTTTTGAAAAAATTGACAAATAAGCCAACGACTACGTATGCTCTTAGCAATTTATCTCATCCTCTCTCCATTTTGTTGGTCAATTCCTCGTATGCAAAAGCCGGAACCAATATTCGGATAGATTTGTTTGGAAATTTGAATATAGAATTATGGTACGTACGTGAGATGATTCAGATGAAAGTGAGAAAGACATAGTACTGAAAAAATAAAGTGTTACGGTAAATTTTTAATATTTTTTTTTTCGAGAAACAGTTGTATTTATGTAACATTAAACATGAGCAGAAGAGTCATCTTGCCTTAAAACTAACTGCATCAGATAAAAAGGAGGATTTGCAACCAGGGCTGGCCCTGACTTCCCGGGCCCGAGACGAACTTCCGAAATGAGACCTTCCATACACACAAAAGAAAAATATATATACAAAAAATTTACACATTGTTCAAAGCAGAATATGCAAAATATATATTATTGAATAACAAGTTTACTCATAAGCACCATACATATATGCAAAATTAAGTCAAAATATGCAAAATAAAGGCTCAAATAATTATTTTTGGGGGCCTCTAATATATTTTTTTTACCCGCAAAATACGTGCCTATATTTACAATGAAAGTATAAATTT
Organism: Hemerocallis citrina; assembly: GCA_017893485.1. Taxonomy (NCBI): domain Eukaryota; kingdom Viridiplantae; phylum Streptophyta; class Magnoliopsida; order Asparagales; family Asphodelaceae; genus Hemerocallis; species Hemerocallis citrina. Next base: position 2,082,634 of record CM030368.1, on the reverse strand, counting down.
GGAGACCCCTAAAATCGCAAAAATGTCAGGGCCTGAGGCGTCTGCCTCACCCGCCTCAAGGGTGGGGCCGGCCCTGTTTGCAACAGACATGAAACTAGAGGGAGGTGGAGTGTTCATAAAAAATTTCTTAAGGGGGTTTAGTGCCAAACCCCAAAACCCAAAGGGGTTTAGTGAAATTTAGATATTATATATACTAGTATATTATTTATATAAACAATAATAATAATTAACAAGGAAAGCTGCGACAAAACAAAACATGATGCTGAGTTAATTGAGGTGCTGAGTTAATTGAGGTGTGGTTAGGTGAACAGAACTTTTTATCTCCATCGTTTTCTTACGAGTAAAAGGTGATGGATTCTGAGCTACTTTTTCTTATTTTGTTTCATTTTAAGATGCAAGGTTTGGATGTTGTTTAATGAGCAACTTTTGGCAAACTATATTTCTGTAGTGAGGATTTATATTTCTCAAGTGGAAATAATGGTTCGCTTGGAACAATTTTGCTCGAATTAACCACTGAAATGTAATTCTCTGATGGTAACTGGTTGGAATGGATAAATGAAGGTTCATATGTTTGAAGTGGAATAAATAGAGTGGCACAAATCAGAGCCCTCTGATCTCCTCTGCATCCTCCTCCTGTGATCATCAAGTCAACTAGAGTCCAACGGGTCGTAACCAGCTCAGTCCCACAAGTAAACGAGTCCGACCCGGCCCGTTAGGGTTCCCGATCAGTTTGCCTCTGCCTATAAATATCCAACCCCCTCCTCACTTTAAAAGGTAATCAAACTTTCTCCATCTGAACCCTAGTTGCTCAGTCTCTTTCTTAGTGATTGACTAGATCGTTGGAGGGCCTGTCGCCGGAATTTCTCCCGGTGTTTCTAGGGTGTGTGCAGGTACACAAGAGTCTGAGCCGAGCTACTGGACCCGAGCCGAGCACCAGGCCTCTACCTCTCTGCCTCTATTCTCGAGCCGGTCCTGCTCCTCAGGGTCGGAACGACGTCAGTGCCACCGTTTCTTATTCACAAATTACAAGAACTTACACCTGTTGCCCCCACATTCCAAAAACAAACAACATCAATATTCGAGATTAGGTTAAGACATAACCTTTTTGATTAAAGTCTGAACTATTTGGCCAAACCTAAGACAACATAGGACAACATAGCCCACCAAAACTGCCCATCGGTGTAAATTCATTTCTCACAAGAGTTTCTGTCTCTAGAAAATTCTAGAGAGGGAAACTAGATTTGAAAAAAGGGCCACCAAAAAAACCCTAGACTTAAACTCCTAGGGGTGGCGGCTAGCCCTCAGCGCCACCGCCTCCCCCCCTCGCACCCCGTCCCCCCCTTACCTCTCCTCCCCTCTGCTGCGAATCCTTCGCGGTTGAAGACGAATGGCCACCGAGCTCCTCCCGCTCTTGACGAAGTGGCGGGAGTTCAATCAATCGCACCTCCACATACGTAGTCACCGACGCCGAAGCCCTTGCACCTCCCCTGATCGCCGTGGTCAAGATCGCCATGGTCGAAATCAAAGTGGTCGAGAACGGCTTGGAGCTGGGATGGCCCAGATTGGCTTGGTCCTGGCCGTTGGAGGTGCCCCCCCTCCCCCGACGACGACTGCCAACCTCATGGCGTGAGGTCGGTGGTTCGGTGGGCCCTGGCTGCTGTGCCCCCCCTCCCCCCCGTGCGAAGATCTGTTGCCTACTGTGAGGCTGATGGTTCGACATGGGGACAGTATGGTTGAGGGTTGTTAAGCAAGTAGTACTCAGCACTTTCCGACCGAAGGTGGAGAGCTTCCACGGTAGGGAGATCGCACTGAGCGGTAGGGATGATGTTGGGTGGCTTTGCTTGATGTTTTGCTCGGATGTTCTGCACGCTTGCCACCAAAGAGGGTTGGTAGTGCGTGTGAAGATGTCGGGAGTTAGTGCGTGTGAAGATGTCTTGCACGATTGTGGAGCTTGGGCCCAAAGATGGGGTCCCTCCGTGATATGCGCTCACTGTGTTAACTTTCAGGGTGCTTGTCTCAACTGTCGCAGAGCGCTATGTGCCCGCCAGAGCATCTTCCCGCGCCTGTTGTCGTGAACACCATAGATTTAAGGTCAAGTGTGAGGTCGGTGATTTGGTTTGGGGCCCGTGGGGCCAGGCCGGTAGTTTGTTGGTGTTGGGGGTGATGGGGTGTGGAGTTTGGGTATGGTTGGTGTGGAGTGTCCAACGATGCTGCCGGTGAAGTCTTCACAGCGCCTATTATTAGGCTATTGAGCTTCCTCCAGCTTAGGCCACTGGCTCGTGACAGCGTCGTCTCTTTCCTCGGGTTGGGAGTATGAGTCGAGATAAGTTTGTGTGGTAAGAAATCGACGGAGAGAGCTTCAGAGTGAGAGAGGTGAATGTATCATCTCCACGGCTCTCTCCTGGAGCGTGGTGTTTGGTGGGGTGAGCGAGATAGCTGTTTGGTGAGAAATCGCCGGAGAAAGCTCTATCGTGTGAGAGATGAAGGTATCCTCTTCACGGCTTTCTTTTTGGTAGCGGTTGTGGGGGCTACTGGCACGTTTGTAGGATGAGTGGTGGAGATGGTGGGAGGGTGCGATCGTTGTGCATTCGATCTGCGGAGCTTGGGCTCATAGATGGGGTCCCCCCAGCGAGGTGAAGGCAGGGATCGGCGGTTGATCAAATCCTGCCAGACTTGTCTCAGGTGGGTGTGCATGCATGTGCCGTGGAGGCACTGTACGAAGCTAAACTGACGTACTTACAATTTGTCGGCCCACCCTCCAGAGTTGTTGGAGGGACCTGTTGTTTGTACGCGTCATGTTGCTTCATTTATATTTTATTTTCTGTCTGTAGTTTGTACTTAGGCCCAATACTCTGCGTTTGTTTCGTTAAGTTCTTATTAATGAAATAGGGTGGCCAAATTCCACCTTTTCCATAAAAAATAAAAAAATCATAGGTCATATATTCCGGTGATTGCAAACACTTGAAGAAGATTGTTGTACGTAGTTGTAGCTAAGAATCTAGAGATAGTAAGGTGGTTAACTAAGAATTAAAGATTGGTAAATATTAGGAACTCCAATATTTAAAGATCAAACAAACGGTTGTACAAGTTTTGTAGAACCACAAGGCTACTGGATCGATCCACATGTACACTATCTTAATTATATATGTATCAAGTACTGTCGTTAATACTGGTCTTAACTTTTTAAAAAAAGTTGGAATTCTTAAATTTTAAATGATGTTGAAGAATTTTTTTTGATTTTCATGTGTGATGCACGAGTTAATAAATTGAGTTAGAGTTGTACATGTGGTGTCCAAATTTGTTTGATAAGAAAATGGTGTTTTATTTGAAAAAGTTGGAGTTAATTTAAAAAAAAATTCTAAATAAAAACTTTGATTTGCACGTGCGATGCACGTGTTAATAAATAGAGATAAATGGAGATGGAGGTGCGCGTGCGATGCACAGGCTTGATTGGTGAAAAATATATTTAAAAAATATTTGTTTGTTTGAAAACTTTGAAAAGTTTGATTTGCACGTATGATACACATGTTAATAAATGGATATGGATGTGTGCCTGCGACGCACGAATTTGTTTGATGACAAAAAAAAATAGTAAAAAATTATTTATTTATTTGAACCCAACTCTACTATTAATATAGTAGAGATAGTACAACAGTATCCTCTAATTTGTGGCAAAGGTTTAAAGTTCATATCCTACTTACATAAGATTATAACCTACAAGAAGAATTAATTTTGTATCCTAGCTATATATAGTTACTTTATTATCCTCGATATTCCTTATTACTTCACACATGTCAGCACGATATTGTTGATACCCTAATCGAATCTTATCATGAATGATATATATAGAGAGAGAGGTATACACTATAATTTAAAAGATAATGACTTTATATGTCTTATATTGAAATTACCCTTCTTTGTACAAAATTATACAAAGCACACTGAAATCTTGTGATAGTAACTTACATATCACAAAAAAAAAAGTTTCCAAAAACTGAATCTATGAACAAACAACCATCAAAAGGCATCATCTATCTATTTGCATGGATGCAAAAGAGGTGGTCACTTTTTCATGCCCTAGATGTAACATATGAAACTTCTCAGATAGATTCCCTTATGGAATTTTCTATGGTCACTTTTTCATGCCCTAGATGTAACATATGAAACTTCTTAGATAGATTCCCTTATGGAATCTTCTATCTTTGAATTGAGCAAGTACCATATATTATAATAGAGACAAGCATGGCTTTCTGTAACCCTTCTCATCATAGGCAAGTTGTGATATATTGAGGGAGAGCATAACGAAATGGGATGAAAAAGAAAGTACTGAGTGTAACACACAGGCCATATCCACAGAATTTGTCATGCAGGAACCCTAGGAGAGGGACATGCACATACTGAAAGGAGAGAAAGATACCTGAGAAGCGATCGAGATAAAATTCCCTTGGAGGGTGGGGGCCCCAGTTACCATCATTCTCTTTAGTTTGTGCTCCTGACTAAAGGACAAGCTTACAAGGTCAACTAAGCTGTAAGTCTCGACGCTGTGCACCAGGAGTACTTTTTCGGTTTTTCCGAAGGTTTACGCCTTGAATGTGATGAGTCATTAGTTGCAATTGTAATTACAAAGTGCAGTTGCAACTAGGGCTGCAATCGAGCCGAGCCGAGCCGAATACCTTCTGGTTTGAGCTCGGCTCGTTTACTAAATGAGCTCAATTTTGAGCTCGAGCTCGGTTCGAGCCGAGCTTTGACCATATTCGAGCCGAATAGCTCGCGAGCTTAGCCTTTAAAAAAAAAAAAAAAATCCAGCTCGAGCTCGGCTCGTTTACGAAACGAGCTCGGTTCGAGCCGAGCTTTGACCGAGCTTTGACCGAGTTCGAGCAGAATAGCTCGATTCGTTTGCAGCCCTAGTTGCAACATTATGAACAACTCAGCACAAGAATCAGAATCCACTACTTCTCCAGTTGTATCCTTCCACGGAGACAAGTGCGACCATATCAGATCATTTTGGAATCAAAATAAGAACGAAAGCAATACTCCTACAGCACAATTAGACTTTTTCCCCCTTCTTATTAAGTATATTATTATTTAAAAAGATTTTGCGATAGTTGGGTGCTTTCTCTGTGCCCTAATAACCACTCAATACAAGCATATTCACACAAGAACATTCACCAAGAGAGACTTATACTCTGTGATATCAAACAACAAGGGATACCTAAAAAAATTGATAATTATTCAATTAAGTTAGTTATAAATTAGGCACTAATATTTGGAAAATAAAATTTAAGAAAAAATGTACCAAATCAGTTTATGTCTACCTACCTACCTCTTTAACTAATAAAAAAGATAGGCTCACAATCAAACATTAGAAACAAAGTTCCAAATTAGTATACTGGGAATGGAAATATAGAGAGGATGACAGGAAGACGAAGCTGCTATCTGACTCCAGGCTGGTTGTTTTGGTCTCATGTATGGATGGAATGGTTTTGTTGTAATTCTTATGTACCTGGATGTTTTTTAGGTTTAGATTTGCGAATCTAGATGGAACTTGTGTCGGTTGTAATATTTTGGTTTCTTTAAAACCTTTTTAATGAAACAGGTGATCGAGAGCGGTCAATTTTATATTAAAAAAAAAAAAAAAGAAAAAGAAAAAGTTTACCTTATACACAAAATTTTCTTGTTTAGAAACTGAGGAAGCCATTCACCTCATAAGCCTCCACAAGATTTACATAGAGATAAACTTCGTAGGGGATGCTTTCAAATTTAATATGGTTTAGACTTTTACTATTATCCTATTGGCTTCTAAAGCTTGATTAGCACCAGGTACCCACTAAAAGTAATAAATTCACAAATACTACAAATCCTAATTAACAAATTCAACAAACCCTAATTAGTCTACATTCTCAAATCCAAAATACTCCACAATCACTGATTATTCAGCACATAATTCCTAAACAATTTCATTAAAAATTAAAAAAAACTATTAAAAGTTGAAAATAATCATACCCAAGATTTGAAACCTAGAGAGAGGGGGAGAAAGATGGTGGGCAAGGACGATGAGGATGCCAGAGAGAACGACGGCGGGGAGCACGTCGGAGGAGACGAGGGCGGGGATCACTGGATGTGAGTTGCAGTGATGGAGCTAGGGTTGCGCGTGAAACAGGAGAGAGACAGGAGAGAGAGAGAAACGAACGGGAATGAAAGTTAATCGAAGGGAAAATTAATTAAAGCCTATAACCCGGCGTTTCTGATTAAACGCCGGGGTCCATATGTACATCCCCTGCGTTTTCAATGAAATGCCAGGGTAAATAAAACTTTTAAAATATCATTTAATAATTATTCTTCATACCCGGCATTTCTGGAAAGCGCCGGGGTTAAAATGCCAGTGTATGCGTATTTGTTCCATAATTAGGTTGGATGTTTGTTCCACCTACTTTAAAATAACATCCGCTAATAGTGTGCCACCTCAGGTAGTAAAAAAAAATGTAGTAGATTTGGTAGTAGGTGTAGCATTATCCTTAGTTGGGTAATGCTACACCTACTACCAAATCTACTACTTTCTCTTTACTTTCTTAGGTGACACACTATGATTGGATGTTTGTTCCACCTACTTAATAATAACATCCGCTAATAGTGTGCCACCTCAGGTAGTAAAAAAAAATGTAGTAGATTTGGTAGTAGGTGTAGCATTATCCTTGGTTGGGTAATGCTACACCTACTACCAAATCTACTACTTTCTCTTTACTATCTTAGGTGACACACTATGATTGGATGTTTGTTCCACCTACTTTATAATAACATCCGCTAATAGTGTGCCACCACAGGTAGTAAAAAAAAATGTAGTAGATTTGGTAGTAGGTGTAGCATTATCCATTTTAGTTTGTGTGCAGATCTACAAGTACTTGCTCAGTTTCCATCTTATTTCTAAAACAAATAGTTATTCCTCTTAATTAAGATCCTTAAATAAGCAAGTAATAGTAAAATTTTATCTATACCATTTTCTTTATTAGGAACTAGTAATTTACGTGTAGTGCGTGCGATGCACGTTTTGATCTTTTTTTTTAAAGTTAAAAATTCTTAGGTAGGGAGGATTCGAACCTGAAACCTCCTTTATATTAGTTATGTACGTGCATTGCACATGTTGATAGATTTACAAATGACAATGACATTTGGTATGCGGAATTTCATATTCCCTCTTAGATTACCTTGTTTGTTATGTGGCAAGCATAGTTTTGGAAGGAATGATAAATTCTCTCATTTCTTGAGAAGGATTTTCATTCCTCCAAAAACTATGAGATTTAAGGATTTCTATGGAATTTCCATAACAAACAATAATAATAATAAAAAAAACTAGAATAAAAAAAATATATTTCTCCCTAAAATTATGGGATTTGAGCATTCTCATGTGATTTCCATAACAAACAATTAAAAAAATCAAAAAAACTAGAATAAAAAATCGCAATGATAAAAGATTTCCGGGAATACAATGTACTATATCAAACGCAATAATGCAGCATTTCTGGGAATCTTTATTCCCACCCTCACATTCGCGATAATCCTTTCATTCAGAGGAATTTTCCAATCCGTGTACCAAACGCCCCCAATATTAGAGATTAGAGATTAGAGATATATATAAGAGTATTTTTGCTCTCTTCATAAATATAAGAGTATTTTATAGGTAGCTTAGATGGAAAATGTACTAATGAAATTTAAGTGGTTCAATAGATCTTGAGAAACTAAAACACCTGTAATTATGGAAAAGAAGAAAAAAATGCCCAAGAATGACAACTAATACGGAACAGAGGGAGTATAATAGAACGGAAGAGGAGGACGGCTTAGAAAATTTATGTGCTCTGATATACTTCATGCATGTGTTCTCTCTGAAACACTATGCTAATTTTATTAATCTTACTGCTACATAGCCCTCATCATAATGCTATGTAGGGTATAAATTTCAGTGATAGATTACACTTATTGGAACGATATCGGAAGGAGAGAGGATACTTGAATGTTAGATAGGACTCAGAGGACACATGGATTAAGTTAATGCAAGTGTTGAAGACAGCATGAACAGTTGGAATCATGCACAAGATATTTAATAAACCGAAGCAGTGGTGGTAGGAGTAGTGTCTAAGTTTTGGTTTCTAATTCAAAATGTATAGTACTCCAAGGTGAAGCATGAGTCCAAATAATACCTTAAACAGGAAGCATGAGCTGTGTGTTTCTGACTATAGTCTATAGTTCTGATCATTACAATTGAATCAATAAAAAAAATAATTGACAGAACCATAGAGTCACAGACTGACAGGAGTGTGAATGAAGGCAGCAGCAGCAGCAATTCATATTTATTTTGATGCAGAAAATAATTAATTATAAAGTATATATTCAAAACTTGAACAGAATGACTAATAACCGAGAAGTTCAGAAAGTGTACACCAATTAGAATCAAAGAGGTTCACCTCAACTCATTCCATAACAGAATGTGGATGTGGCTTTAGGACGCATTTTGGCCTAGTTTTTTTTGGGCTTTAAAGCTACTTCAGAAGTTTTTTTTTTTGATTATACTGGGTATCCATCCCCCCTCTGAGGGTCCGACTAATCCCAGTCCCGTGAGCTAGGTTTTGAGCAGGCCGTTAAACAGTCCCACTGCCACTGGCCATCACACAATGTTTACCATGGGGTTCGAACCTATGACCTCTGGGAGGAGCATACTCCAGGTCACATCATTCTCACCACTAGGCCATCTGTGATGGTTTACTTCAGAAGTTGAAGTCAGAAAGTAGAGCTTTGAAATTAAAAGCTGAAACTGTTTGGAAATTGTAGTTTTTTTATTGAAAATTTGATCCAGACCTGGGTGAGGAGTAGTGAAGAAAGGAGAGGGAGGCGGCAGCGCAACGAAGGAAGGCGGCGGCGGGGGCGCCGCGATGGGAGGCGGCGGCGCGAGGGAGGAAGGCGGCGGCGGCGAGGGGGAGGAGGTTTTGATATGTGGGAAGAGAAAAAAAAAAGAAACGTAAAAAAAAGAACAAAAAAGAAGCCAGAAGTTGCTCTGGAGGACTTCTATCAAAATTAACTCATTTTCTTTACTAAAATTAAGCTACTTTTCCTTCTGTAGATCTTTTCATGGGTATCTGTTTGGCCCAGCTTCTCATCTCAAAGGAGAAGATAAACTAATTTTAAGTTGGGCCAAACACACCCTAGTTTGGGCATCAAATATTGCTTCCAGATTTTTGTATCTGGCATTAGCTAAATGTGAGTGCAGATCTTTAATTGTTTGTAGACTTAATGACTTCATATGTTGTTGTGAAAGTCCCTGCCACTAAGCTGAAACTTCGAAGTTGTAGAAGGTTGAGGGAAATTGGACTTGTATTCTAACACGCCCCCTCAGGTCGAAAGCCTTTTTTTTATGGGCCTCTGATACCATGTGAAAGTCCCTGCCACTAAACTAAAACTTCGAAGTTGTAGAAGGGTTGAGAATAATTGTACTTGTAATCTAACAGTTATTAAAATGAAACTGTTGAAAGAAAATAAGTAAGTGGAGGTCAAGAAAGATGCTTTCTTTCTAGTATAGTTATTAGTATCAACCAAAGAGAGCATATTGATATAGAGGAGCAGTTATGGAATGGACTTTATTAAAGTCAGTTGCAATTTTTCGTCATTGAATACTAGAGCCCTTGTGATTGTATGCAAAGCTGAAACTCATTTCTTCATTCAAATTCCATAATTAATACTAGTTAACTTCAATTTCAGCATAATTAGATAGGATTCACCCTCATACAATCAAATGTAGAACCAGTATTGTTTTGATTCGAAGAAAAAAAAAAGGTGATGCTCTGATTGTCCCATTTGATGTGGACTTCAGCCTTGTATATATGCATGCCAAATAGGAGGGACAAACATGTACACATATAATGCTTTTACAATGAGAGGCAAGAATCAAATTCTTTGGCCCATATAACACAAGTTCTCGATAAAGCACACTACACTTTGTTTGAATCTTTAATGAGCTTTTCATATTCCTTTGTCACTTCAATTGTCTGATCGATCTCATGGTGTAAAATTTCCTATACATTTTTATCTTCTTTGTCGATTTGGCAAAATAATATGGTTTCGGTTGTCAGGAACTTTGAGGGATAAGGATATTTGGTTGGGTTCACAGTGAAGGATCTAGTTCGAAATTGACTCGCCACTACAATTGTTCACCAACCTTCAACATTGATAAGAATCTACTTTCTCCTCTTTCTTTCGGTTCTTTTTTATTTTTGACTTCAGCTCCAAGGAGAGAGATGAGGTGCCTCAATTCTTAAAAATCCATAATGTCACTAGAAATGAAATCAAACAAGGTTTTAAAAGGAAGAAAAACTTTTGCCTATATATATATATGGAGGTGCATGCAATGAAGGTTGTGTCAAATTTCAGTGTACCTATTTGTTGGTTTCATATGTTTCTGAGTAGAACCATAGAACTTGTAGCAGTAAGCAGTACTTATTTATTTATTTTTGATCAAAAGGATAGAGTCAAAAGACTCTAGCCCGGGCAATATTATATAAAAAAGAGAGAACTGTACAACGCTGGGAAAAGTAATACAAGCAGTAGAATAGGAAGAAAGTAAAACAAAGAGACCGCGGACACGCTAGGAAGTAAATATGACATTTACAAAAAAGAGAAATCCGCAGCAAAAGCGAAAAGACCCAGATACAAACATAATAAAAGCCCCAAGAAGAGCAACGCTGCAGCGGCCAAGGCAGACAATCACAGACGCACCCAGTACGGGGAAGCCGACAACAAACAAGACATCCAGCAAACAAGCAGGAGCAGGAGACCAGCTGTCCGGTAAAATCACAACACCAAATCCAGCACATGGACGTGCTAAACCAAAACCAACCCTGAAACAAAGGAGCAACACACCGAAACAGTCAAAATCCAAACAATTCGCACACAGGTGAAAAGCACTCCTTGGGCCGAACAAGATCTGCCTCACCCACAAAAGAAAATAACAAGCAACCAAAGTCGACACAGTATAGAAGAAAGAGCGCGACAGTGGCCCTAAGCCAGCCCAACGAAATAACACAAGATCCAACACAATCAGAAACAAGAAAGAAGGCATCGCCAATACAACCCAAACAGGGTAAGAGGCATATATAAGGTCCCCTCAAAAAGGGTAAGAGGCATCGCTAATACAACCCAAAAACAGGGACTAAGGGACACCCCCAAAATGAACAAGTAAAGAAGACATATTTAGTTCCAAAATACTCCCCTTCCAAAGGAGGATACATACATAAAACCAGAGAAGAGGCGAAAGGTCCCATAGGAGGGATAGTACCAAAACCAGAGAAAATAGGAGCCTACAAAACGATAGCCCAAAATAACGGTCAGATCACACCATAACGGGAGGGACATCTCCCTCAAGATTACATCTCCAACAGGAAAGCAAAACAACCCACATTAGAAGTAAAACCGAAATGTGCAGAGGCAAAACAACCTGAAGAATATGAAAATCCATTAGAGCAATAAGAAACATGCAATAAGAAACTAATCATAGTAATAAACTCAATAGAGAAAGGGGAGGGGGAGAAGGTTCAGAGATTATCGACACCGACACTCTACGGTGGAAGGAAGTTGAGTTGATAGAATAAGGCAGCCGCAGTATCCATCCTAAGAAGGTTTAAGGAGACACTCCTCTGCGGAGACAAGGTAGAGGCCCAGTGCTTGGGAAAGAAAAGGAGGTCATCAATGAGACTCGAGATAGGGCGCTTGGCATTGGAAAAGATGCGTTGATTTCTTTCCTTCCAAATAATTGAAATCAGGGCCATCATCGTGGTGTCCCAGGACGGCTTAAGGTGACCTGGGACAGCGGTAGCGCGCCAAGACGTGAACCAAGTGTCCATAGCAATGGGGAAACCAACCACCCCCCATGCACGTTGGGCAATCCACCATAAGGGCCGGGCAAATGGGCACTCAATGAAGACATGAAAAGCGTTTTCCGGCGATATGTTGCACACAATACAATTTTGACCTACCGCAATGTTTTTTTTAATGAGAATGTCAACAGTAAGCAATTTTTCTTGAATAGCGAGCCAAGTCAAGATTTTGATCTTGAGGGGGGCAAAAGACTTCCAAATGGTGGAAGCAAAAGGCGAGGAGACTCCTCCCGAGTTGAGAAAGTTATAGAAAGATTTGACCGTGAAGATACCAGAACTGTTCCATCTCCAGCGGTAAGCATCTTGGGGTTGCCAGGAGTAAGCTTGAAGATCCGCCAAAAGACAGGTGAGTCTGGGGATTAAAGGAGGAGGCAGATTGCAAACAAAAGGAATGAGCCAAGACCTGGAGCCATTGAGGTAATAGGTGTATTCCACTACGGTAGCGGCCTGGTTGGCAGCCAACTGAAATAACTCGGGAAACAAAGAAGCAATCGGGCGATTGCCCAACCATAGGTCCGTCCAGAACAGAACGCAAGCTCCAGGCCCGCACACTTTAAGCAGACCACATTTAAAAGGTGAAACCGATTTCCATACCCCTTTCCAAAAGGAAGAGGTCGAAATAGGGAGAGAAGAGTGGAGTTCCCAAATTTTATGCTGAGAGAAATATTTGAGAGAAATAAGACGAGCCCAAGAAGAGTCTCCCGCGTGGAGGATCATCCAAATCCACTTACCTAATAACGCAAGATTCTGATTTCTGTGGTTTATCACACCAAGACCACCTTCCTGTTTCGACTTGCAAATCAGACCCCACCTGCAGAGATGTTTGGTAGATTTGGATCATATCAAGTGGGCTCAATGTACTTACTCATTTATTAACCCAATTTATTTTGTAGCTATTAATGCAGAATCACCCTCCAAATGAACAAGCCCAGGGGTGGACAACTATTATCCGCACCAACTAATCCGAACCGACCAGTTTTTAACCGAACCAATTGGGGATTTGGGTTGGCCCGATTCTTGATCTTCAATATCCAACTGGACCGGTTCGGATGTTGGATGAGGCTTTTAAATAATCGATGAAACCGAACCGACCGTACTTCTATGCATTAGTCCATAAAAAATCTAGTTCTCCCTTAATTTCTTGTATATATAAATAGTCATTTTACATTTTCTTGGAGATACAAACAATCTCCTTTAATTTCTTTAGTACAAACTGAGCAGTTGTTCTACCTATGTTTTGATTCTCTATAATCCTGTGTGTTATGTTGTTGAGAAATGCTTGATTTATAGTGTGACCCAACTTAATAGAATTATAAAGTTGATGTAACTTTTAGTAGTTACTTTGATCAAGGCAAGCAGAAATTATTTTCTAAATCTTTTTTATTGTACCTGAAATTCAATTAGATTTGGTTATTGATGTTGTTTTTATGAGAATAAACTAAGATTACAGAAATATGCATGTAAAAAAGTAGTGTATCTCACTCATTTAAACGTCATCATCTCAAACAATTAGTGTAAAATTCATTAGCAACTTGTGGTTTTATGAATCTTCATTTTAAATTCATTTATGACAACAAATAGCAGGTTGTTTCGTAAGTTTGATTGGGGTTGATCTTTCAAATTTCAATGAAATTGTGAATGATGTTGGAGGTGAAAAGTAGGATGCCAAACCGACCTACCAATTCAATCCAAACCGAGCTTAATTGACTTGGATGAAAACTGATCCAATAAAAATTAAAAAACCGATTTTATTTGGATCGGTGGTGGATGGTCCATATTAGGTCGGATACCGACCGATGCCCACCCCTATAAACAACTAAATGATGGTGAAAAATAAGGGAGGGCTGAAAAATTGCTAGTCCTCATGTTTGTTAGATACCAAAAAGTTATTGTCATTAAATGACCATTACAAAATGCTTAATTTGCCATTGCCAACTTTTGTCTTTGATGACACAAAATTAATGCTATTATAATCATACTTTACATCACAGAGGTCTTGATGCTGCACTAATCAAACTTAATGTCACAAGAACCACTAGTTTTAACTATTTGCCTATGACATTGAGCCAAACGGCCTAAGAGTGGATTAGACTGACATATATAACACAGGTATTAAAAAGAATCTAGAAGAGTATAAGCATTGCATCTGCTTGCTAAACACAAAACAATAAGATAAAGTGGTTTACTGTTATCACAAGGGACTGGCTTTTAATGGCACATCAGAAAGGTGCTGACTCTAACTAGCTTAATCTAAGGTTATTCTAAGCTCCATCAGAAACACTAGATTCCGAGCATAATCTCTTAAATAATACACTAATTAAACAGCATGGAGAATATCTAATTACTTTATCCAAGTTCATCTAGACCGTCATAGTGAGCGCTAAGTAACTACTAAAACTCTGTCAGATGCTAATGGATATGGTAACATTACATTATGACAACATGAAATGATTTAATTAATCTGATAATGACATTAATTTACCTTTTAATCCCAAAAAAAAGAAGGAAAGAAAGAAAAAGACATATTAATATACATAAGTGCTACATCAGAAGGAAACATATTACTTGATAGCTTCACATCAAGGGGTAATTCTTAAGTGAAATACTGCCTACTAAATTTCATCCATTACTGAGTGTCAATATCAATCTCAGACGTCAAAGGGTTATTGGCATAAGTTTCTTAACATTGTTGTTGCTGTCTTAGTTACAAGGTTAGAAATTAATTATTTGAACGTACCATTAATCTTAGGTATCATAGATTGAGACCATCAAGTCAACATGGGATTAAGCTACTCTAAAGTGTTGCTGTCAACCAGTAGATAATACTATTTAATTTTAATTATATCTTATTTCACATCGAATACATTATGAGATCAATAACAATTGGAAAGTCAAGAAGGATATACTATCCAAGCTCTCAACTTGATGATAATGACTGTTAAAAGATGAAACATTCAGTCATCAAATTTACTAGCATTAGGTCGTGTTTTTTCTATATACTAATTCATTATTAACTATCAAACAGCACCAAACCCTTAAATAAACCATGCACCAAACCCTACAACATTAAAACTAGCATTATTGTACTCCACACATTGTTTTTCAGTAATACGTACCCTGACGAGATGCATTGTTTAATGATCTCCTTGAGTTTCTTCACTTAATCTTTAGACAATGCTAAACAATATATACAAGGCAAACCCTTGATATTCTTCCAAGGGGATTGAACTTCTAATGTATACATAAGTTTATGTGTAATATAATAGAGATTACGTCATAGGACAACCACTTATTTACATCCATGTGGAAACATGTCAACCTCCAAGCATGTCAATAATTAAGATTAATGTTTATCTTAAATAAGCTTCTGGCCAACTAGGATTATAAGATGAGAGCAATTATCTCTACAACATAAGATTGGTTAATTAATTACCGAATAGTTTAGGAAATGAATCTTTCGCCGCCGAGAAGCAGAGGTGAACAGCATAGTCAGCCTTATTGGATATATGTATTGGCTGTCAACTAGCACTGGTACAGAAACCCGATATCCAGATCCGACATTGGACCGGAACTGACCCGTTCTCAGGTCCGGGTCCTATTTGAGGACACATTGAATTTCGGGTCCGGATCGGATCCGCTTAAAATGGCCCCGACCCGGACCTGTACCCAAAAACAAAAAACCCTATATAAATACTCCAAGTCCCTAATAAATTTGCAAAAGAACCCTAACCTTTTGTTCAATTCCATTTTTTGCATGCTGATTAAGAGATGTGGGATGATGATGGTGATGGATATGAAATTAATCAGGTCTCAGGTTATTTCCCTAACCCGGATCCGGACCCAACCTAATTCTCACGGGTTCGGGTTCGGGTCCGGGTCCGGATCCAATATTTGGACCCGTACATTAATGTATCCGGGTCCGGGTAGTGCACACCCAGGACCGATAGGATCCGATATCAGTGCTACTGTCAACGTTGCGTGATATATATATAGATACTTAATTATGATTGTAGTAAATGACAAGGTTAGTCTGGTTTTCGACCTTTCATAAGTCCAGAAGATGAGGAGGAAAACAAATCTATAAATAAAGAGAAGCATCAAAGCGCATCTATAGCCCACAAAATACAGCAAAAATAGAACAATATAAAATTTCACGAAAGTAGTCTAAAACTGTGGA
Source organism: Hemerocallis citrina (assembly GCA_017893485.1). Lineage (NCBI taxonomy): Eukaryota > Viridiplantae > Streptophyta > Magnoliopsida > Asparagales > Asphodelaceae > Hemerocallis > Hemerocallis citrina. Next base: position 2,066,542 of record CM030368.1, on the reverse strand, counting down.
CTATAAACCCACAAAATGAGGTCAAAACAGTGAGATACGAAATCTCAAGAAAAGGACCGAAACTTATGGACTGTATAGCCTACAAAATATAGTCAAAAAAGAGAAATACGAAATATTACGAAAGAAGCCGAAAATTGTGGACTATAGCCCACAAAATAAGGTCAAACAGCGAGATATGAAATTTTACAAAAGTGGTCAAGAAGTATGGACTGTATAGCCCACAAAATATGCACAAAACAGAATAATACGAAATTACACGAAAGTGACCGAAAACTATAGGACTATATAGCTCAGAAAATGAAGACAAAAACAGAATAACACGAAATTATACGAAAGTGATCGAAAACTATGGACCATATAGTCCAGAAAATGAACCCAAAACAAAAAAAATAAGAAATATCACGAAAATAGTTAAAAACTGTGGACTATATAGCCCAAAAAATATGGCTAAAGCAGAAAAAGTTGCAGAAAACAGTGGACAAGTATAGCCCACCAATGAGGCCAAAAGAGTAAATATGAAATTTCATGAAATTGGCCGAAAACTATGAACTATATAACTCACAAAATGAGGTCAAAACTATTAAACATTAAATTTCACGAAAGTGGGAAAAAAAAATAGTGATAATACCAAAAAAATATGGCCAAAACATATATATATACAAATTTTCATGTAAGTGGCTGAAAACTGTGTATTATATCTACAAAAAATGAGGTTAAAATAGTGAAATACGATATTTGACGAAAATGACCGAAAGCTATGGACTATATAGACAAAAAATAAGGTCAAATAGTGAAATACGAAATTCATGAAAATTGCCGAAAATTGTGGACCACACGCCACAAACTGAGGCTGTAACAGTGAAATATGAAATTTAACGATAGTGGCCGAAAACTGTGGACTATATAGCCCACAAAATGAGATCATAACAGTGAAATACGGATTTTCACGAAAGCGACCGAAAACTTTGGACAATAGTCCAAAAAAAATGAGGCAATAAAAGTAAAATACGAGATTTGACGAAAATGACCAAAACATGTGGACATTCACAGTTTCCGGCCGGTTTCATGAAATTTTGTATTTGACTGTTTCAACCTCATGTGTAGGGCTATAGTCCACAGTTTTCGGGCACTTTCGTGAGAATTTTTATTTCCCTCATTTTTTGCGCTATAGTACACTGTTTTCGATCACTTTCATTAGATTTTGTATTTTACTAGTTTGACCTCATTTTGTGGGTTATAGTCCACAGTTTCCAACCGTTTTCATGAAATTTTGTATTTGACTATTTTAGCCTCATTTGTGGGCTATATAGTCCACAGTTTTCGTTCACTTTCGTGAGATTTTTTATTTCTCTCATTTTGTGGGCTACAGTACACTGTTTCCGATCACTTTCTTGAGATTTCGTATTTTAATGTTTTGGCCATGTTTTGTGGGTTATAGTCCACAGTTTCAAGTCGTTTTTGTGAAATTTTGTAATTGATGTTTTAGCCTCATGTGTGGGCTATTGTCCACAGTTTTAGGGCACTTTCGTGAGAATTTTTCTTTCCCTCATTTTGTGTGCTATAGTACACTGTTTTCAATCAATTTCATGAAATTTCGTATTATTCTGTTTTGGCTTATTTTGTGGGTTATAGTCCAGTTCCGGCCGTTTTCGTGAAATTTTGTATTTGACTGTTTCCCCCTCATTTGTGGGCTATAGCCCACAGTTTTCGGTCACTTTCGTGAGAATTTTTATTTTCCTCATTTTGTAGGCTATAGTACACTGTTTTCGACCACTTTCATGAGATTTCGTATTTTACTGTTTGACCTCGTTTTGTGGGTTATAGTCTACAGTTTCCGGCTGTTTTCGTAAAATTTTGTATTTGACTGTTTTAGCCTCATTTGTGGGCTATAGTCCATAGTTTTTGGCCACTTTCGTGAGAATTTTTATTTCTCTCATTTTGTGGGTTATAGTCCATAGAATCCGACCGTTTTCTTGAAATTTTGTATTTGACTGTTTTAGCCTCATTTGTGGGAATAGTCCCCAGTTTTCGGCAACTTTTGGGAGATTTTTTATTCCCTCAATTTGTGGGCTATAGTACACTATTTTCGATCACTTTCATTAGATTTCGTATTTCAATGTTTTGGCCATATTTTGTCGGTTACAGTTAACAGTTTCCAGTCATTTTCGTGAAATTTTGTAATTGACTGTTTCAGCCTCAGGTTTGGGCTATAGTCCACAGTTTTCTGGCACTTTCGTGAGAATTTTTATTTCTCTCATTTTGTGGGCTATAATACATTGTTTTCGATCACTTTCATGAGATTTCGTATTTTGCTATTTTGACATCATTTTGTGGGTTACACAGTTCACAGTTTCCGACTGTTTTCGTGAAATTCTGTATTTGACTATTTTAGCCTCATTTGTGGGCTATAGTCCACAGTTTTCGGCCACTTTCGTAAGATTTTTATTTCCCTCATTTTGTGGAATATAGTACACTGTTTTCGATCATTTTCTTGAGAATTCGTATTTTAAAGTTTTGGCCATGCTTTGTGGGTTATAGTCCACAGTTTCAAGTCGTTTTTGTGAAATTTTGTAATTGATGTTTTTGCCTCATGTGTGGGCAATTGCCCACAGTTTTCGGGAAACTTTCGTGAGAATTTTTATTTTCCTCATTTTGTGGGCTACAATACACTGTTTTCAATCACTTTAATGAGATTTTGTATTTTACTGTTTTGGCTTATTTTGTGGGTTATAGTCCACAGTTTCCGGCCGTTTTCGTGAAATTTTGTATTTGACTGTTTTAACCTCATTTGTGGGCTATAGTCCATAGTTTTCGGCCACTTTCGTGAGATTTCTTATTTCCCTCATTTTGTGAGCTATAGTACACTGTTTTCGATCACTTTCATGATATTTTGTATTTTACTACGTTGGCCTCGTTTAGTGGGTTATAGTCCACAGTTTTCGTCCATTTTCGTGAAATTTTGTATTTGACTGTTTTTGCCTCATTTGTGGGCTATAGTCCACAGTTTTCGGCCACATTCGTTAGATTTTTTCCCTTCATTTTGTGGGCTATAGTACACTGTTTTCGATCACTTTCATGAGATTTCTTAGTTTACTATTTTGGCTTCATTTTGTGGGTTTTTAGTCCACAGTTTCCAGCCGTTTTTGTGAAATTTTGTATTGACTGTTTTAGCCTCATTTGTGGGAATAGTCAACAGTTTTCGGCCACTTTCGTGAGATTTTTTTTTTACCTCATTTTGTGGGCTACTTTAGTACACTGTTTTCGATTACTTTAATAAGATTTCGTATTTCAATGTTTTTGCCATATTTTGTGGGTTATAGTCCACTTTTTCGATTAGTTTTCATGAAATTTTGTATTTGACTGTTTCAGCCTCATGTGTGGGCGGATTTCGGGCACTTTCGTGAGATTTTTTATTTCCTCATTTTGTGGCTAAATAGTACACTGTTTTCGATCACTTTCAAGAGATTACGTATTTTACTATTTTGACATCATTTTGTGGGTTATATTCCACAGTTTCCAGGCCGTTTTCGTGAAAGCTTGTATTGACTGTTTTAGCCTCATTTGTGGGAATACTCAACAGTTTTCGGCCACTTTCGTGAGATTTTTTATTTCCCTCATTTTGTGGGCTATTATAGTACACTGTTTTTGATTACTTTCATGAGATTTCGTATTTCAATGTTTTGGGCATATTTTGTGGGTTACAGTCCACAGTTTCCAGTCGTTTTTGTGAAATTTGGTATGTGACTGTTTTAGCCTCATGTGTGGGCTAGTCCACAGTTTTCGGGCAATTTCGTGAGATTTTTTATTTTCCTCATTTTGTAGGCTATAGTACACTGTTTTCGATTACTTTCATGAGATTTCGTATTTCAATGTTTTGAGCATATTTTGTGGGTTAGAGTCCACAGTTTTCAGTCGTTTTCATGAAATTTTGTATTTGACTGTTTTAGCCTCGTGTGTGGGCTAGTCCACAGTTTTCGGGCAATTTCATGAGAATTTTTATTTCCCTCATTTTGTGGATTATAGTACACTTTTTCGATCTCTTTCTTGAGATCTCGTATTTTAATGTTTTGACATGTTTTGTGGGTTACAGTCCACACTTTCCGGCCATTTTCGTGAAATTTTGTATTTAACTGTTTTAACCTCCTTTGTGGGAATAATCCACAGTTTTTGGCCATTTTCATGAGAATTTTTATTTCCCTCATTTTGTGGGCTATAGTACACTGTTTTCGATCACTTTCATGAGATTTCGTATTTTACTGTTTGACCTCGTTTTGTGAGTTATAGTCTACAGTTTCTGGCCGTTTTTCGTGAAATTTTTGTATTTGACTGTTTTAGCCTCATTAGTGGGCTATAGTCCACAGTTTTCGGTCACTTTCGTGAGAATTTTTATTTCCCTCATTATGTTAGTTATAGTCCCTAGATTCGGGCCTGTTTTCGTAAAATTTTGTATTTGACTGTTTTAGCCTCATTTGTGGAAGTAGTACACAGTTTTCGGCAACTTTCATGAGATTTTTATTTTCCTCATTTTTTGGGCTATAGTACACTGTTTTCGATCACTTTCATTAGATTTCGTGCTTCAATGTTTTTGCCATGTTTTGTGGGTTATAGTCCACAGTTTTCGGCTATTTTCGTGAAATTTTGAATTTGACTGTTTTAACCTCATTTGTGGGCTATAGTCCATAGTTTTCGGCCTCTTTCGTGAAATTTTTTATATTTCCCTAATTTTGTTGGCTATAGTACAATGTTTTTGATCACTTTCATGAGATTTTGTATTTTACTGTTTTGGCCTCGTTTTGTGGGTTATAGTCCACAGTTTTCGGCCACTTTCATGAGATTTTTTTCCCCTCATTTTGTGGGCTATAGTACACTGTTTTCGATCACTTTCAAGAGATTTCTTAGTTTACTATTTTGGCCTCATTTTGTTGGTTTTAGTCCACAGTTTCCAGCCATTTTCGTGAAATTTTGTATTGACTGTTTTAGCCTCATTTGTGGGAATACACAACAATTTTCGGCCACTTTCGTGAGATTTTTTATTTCCCTCGTTTTGTGGGCTATTGTAGTACACTGTTTTCGGTTACTTTCATGAGATTTCGTATTTCAATATTTTGTCCATATTTGGTGGGTAGTAGTCCACAGTTTCAAGTAGTTTTCATGAAATTTTGAATTTGAATGTTCAGCCTCATGTGTGGGCCGTTTTCGGGCACTTTCGTGAGATTTTTTATTTCCCTCATTTTGTGGCCTATAGTACACTGTTTTCGATCACAATCATGAGATTTCGTATTTTACTATTTTTGACCTTATTTTGTGGGTTATAGTCCACAGTTTCTGGCCGTTTTCGTGAAATTTTGTATTTGACTATTTTAGCCTTCTTTGTGGGCTATAGTCCACAGTTTTCAGCCACTTTCGTGAGATTTTTTATTTTCCTCATTTTGTGGGCTATAATTTACTGTTTTCGATTACTTTGAAGAGATTTCTTATTTCAATGTTTTGGGCATATTTTGGGGGTTATAGTCCATAGTTTTCAGTCGTTTTCGTGAAATTTTGTATTTGACTGTTTTTGCCTCATGTGTGGGCTAGTCCACAGTTTTCGGGCAATTTCGCGAGGATTTTTATTTCCCTCATTTTGTGGATTATAGTACACTGTTTCGATCTCTTTCATGAGATTTCGTATTTTAATGTTTTGGACATGTTTTGTGGGTTATAGTCCACAGTTTCCGACCATTTTCGTGAAATTTTGTATTTGACTGTTTTAGCCTCATTTGTGGGAATAGTCCACAGTTTGTGGCCATTTTCTAAGAATTTTTATTTCCCTCATTTTTTGGGCTATAGTACACTGTTTTCGATCACTTTAATAAGATTTCGTATTTTACTGTTTGACCTCATTTTGTGGGTTATAGTCTACAGTTTCCGGCTCTTTTCGTGAAATTTTTGTATTTGACTGTTTTAGCCTCATTTGTGGGCTATATAGTCCACAGTTTTCGGCCACTTTCATGAGAATTTTTATTTCCCTCATTTTGTTAGTTATAGTCCATAGATTCGGACCGTTTTCGTAAAATTTTCTGTTTGACTGTTTTAGCCTCATTTGTAGAAATAGTACACAGTTTTCGGCCACTTTTCGTGAGATTTTTTATTTCCCTCATTTTGTAGGCTATATACACTGTTTTCAATCACATTCATTAGATTTCGTGTTTCATTGTTTTGGCCATATTTTGTGGGTTACAGTCACAAATTTCGGCCATTTTCGTAAAATTTCGAATTAGACTGTTTTAACCTCATTTGTAGGCTATAGTCCATAGTTTTCGGCCACTTTCGTGAGATTTTTTATATTTTCCTTCATTTTGTGGGCTATATTACACTATTTTCGATCACTTTCATGAGATTTGTATTTTACTGTTTTGGCCTCGTTTTGTGGGTTACAGTTCACAATTTCCGGCCGTTTTCGTGAAATTTTTTATTTGACTGTTTTAGCCTCATTTGTGGGCTATAGTCCAAAGTTTTCGTCCACTTTCGTCAGATTTTTTTCCCCTCATTTTGTGGGCTATAGTACACTGTTTTCGATCACTTTCATGAGATTTCTTAGTTTACTATTTTGGCCTCATTTTGTGGGTTTTACTCCACAGTTTCCAGCCATTTTCGTGAAATTTTGTATTGTTTGTTTTAACCGCATTTGTGGAATACTCAACTGTTTTCGGCCACTTTCGTAAAATTTGTTATTTCCCCCATTTTGTGGGCTATTATAGTACACTGTTTTAGATTACTTTCATGAGATTTCGTATTTCAATGTTTTGGCCACATTTGGTGGGTTATAGTCCATAGTTTCCAGTAGTTTTCATGAAATTTTGAATTTGACTGTTTCAGCCTCATGTGTGGGAGGTTTTCGGGCACTTTCGTGAGATTTTTTTATTTCCCTCATTTTGTGGCCTATAGCACACTGTTTTCGATCACTTTCATGAGATTTTGTATTTTACTATTTTGACCTCATATTGTGGGTTATAGTCTACGGTTTCCGGCCGTTTTCGTAAATTTTTGTATTTGACTATTTTAACCTCATTTGTGGGCTATAGTCCACAGTTTTCGGCCACTTTCGTGAGATTTTTTATTTTACTCAATTTATGGGCTATAGTACACTGTATTCGATTACTTTCAGGAGATTTCGTATTTCAATGTTTTGGGCATATTTTGTGGGTTATAGTCCATAGTTTTTAGTCGTTTTCGTGAAATTTTGAATTTCACTCTTTTAGCCTCATGTGTGGGCTAGTCCACAGTTTTCGGGAATTTTAGTGAGAATTTTTATTTTCCTCATTTTTTAGATTATAGTACACTGTTTTCAATCTCTTTCATGAGATTTCGTATTTTAATGTTTTGGACATGTTTTGTGGGTTATAGTCCACAGTTTCCGGCCGTTTTCGTGAAATTTTGTATTTGACTGTTTTTGCTTTATTTGCGGGAATAGTCCACAGTTTTTGGCCATTTTCGTGAGATTTTTTATTTCCTTCACTTTGTGGGCTATTTTACACTGTTTTCGATCACATTCATGAGATTTCATATTTTACTGTTTGACATCGTTTTGTGGGCTATAGTCTATAGTTTCCGGTCGTTTTCGTGAAATTTTGTATATGGCTGTTTTAGCCTCATTTGTGGGCTATAGTCCACAGTTTTCGGCCACTTTCGTGAGAATTTTTATTTCCCTCATTTTTTGGGTTATAGTCCACAGGTTCCGGCTGTTTTCTTGAAATTTTGTATTTGATTGTTTTAGCCTCATTTGTGTGAATAGTCCACAGTTTTCAGGCCACTTTCATGAGAATTTTTATTTCTCTCATTTTGTGGACTATAGTACATTGTTTTCGATCACTTTCATGAGATTTCTTATTTTACTATTTTGAAATCATTTCGTGGGTTACAGTCCAAAGTTTCTAGCCTGTTTTCGTGAAATTTTGTATTTGACTATTTTAGCCTCATTTGTGGGCTATAGTCCACAGTTTTCGGCCACTTTCGTGAGATTCTTGTTTCCATAGTACACTGTTTTCGATCACTTTCTTGAGATTTCGTATTTTAAAGTTCTGGCCAAGTTTTGTGGGTTATAGTCCACAGTTTCCAGTCGTTTTTGTGAAATTTTGTAATTGAGGTTTTAGCCTCATGTGTGGGCTATTGTTCACATTTTTCGGACACTTTCGTGAGAATTTTTATTTCCCTCATTTTGTGGGCTATAGTACACTGCTTTCCATCACTTTCATGAGATTTCGTATTTTACTGTTTTTGGCTTTTTTGTGGGTTATAGTCCACAGTTTCCGGCCGTTTTCGTGAAATTTTGTATTTGACTGTTTTAGCCTCATTTGTGGGTAGTTTTCGGCCACTTTCGTTAGAATTTTTATTTCCCTCATTTTGTGTGCTACAGTACACTGGTTTCGATCACTTTCATGAGATTTCGTATTTTACTGTTATGGCCTTGTTTTGGGGGTTATAGCTTACTGTTTACGGCTGTTTTCGTGAAATTTTGTATTTGACTGTTTTAGCCTCATTTGTGGGCTATAGTCCACAGTTTTCTGCCACTTTCGTGAGATTTTTTTTACCTCATTTTGTGGGCTATAGTACACTATTTCCAATCACTTTCATGAGATTTCTTCTTTCACTATTTTGGGCTCATTTTGTGGGTTTTAGTCCACAGTTTGGCAGCCGTTTTCGTGAAATTTTGTGTTGTCTGTTTTAGCCTCATTTGTGGGAATAGTCAATAGTTTTCCGCCACTTTCGTGAGATTTTTTATTTCCCTCATTTTGTGGGTTATAGTACACTGTTTTCGATCACTTTCATGAGATTTCGTATTTCAATATTTTGGGCATATTTTGTGGGTTATAGTCAACAGTTTTCAGTCGTTTTTGTGAAATTTTGTATTTGACTGTTTTAGCCTCATGTGTGGGCTAGTCCACAGCTTTCGGGCAATTTCGTGAGAATTTTTATTTCCCTCGTTTTTTGGATTATCGTACACCTGTTTTCGATCTCTTTCATGAGATTCTTATTTTAATGTTTTGGACTTGTTTTGTGGGTTATAGTCCACAGTTTTCGGCCGTTTTCGTGAAATTTTGTATTTTACTGTTTTCGCCTCATTTGTGCGAATAGTCCACAGTTTTTTGCCATTTTCCTGAGATTTTTTATTTTCCTCTTTTTTTGGGCTATAGTACACTGTTTTCAATCATTTTCATTAGATTCCGTATTTCAATGTTTTGACCATATTTTGTGGGTTACAGTCCACAATTTCCATTCATTTTCGGGAAATTTTGTATTTGACTATTTCAGCCTCATGTGTGAGTCCACAGTTTTCTGGCACTTTCATGAGAATTTTTATTTCTCTCATTTTGTAGGAATAGTACACTGTTTTCGATCACTTTTATGAGATTTCGTATTTTACTATATTGACCTGATTTTGTGGGTTATACAGTTTCCGACCGTTTTCGTGAAATTTTGTTTTTTAACTCTTTTAGCCTCATTTGTGGAATAGTCCACAGTTTTCGGGCACATTCGTGAGATTTTTTTTTCCGCTCATTTTGTGGGCTATAGTACACTGTTTTCAATCACTTTCATGAGATTTCTTATTTTACTATTTTGGGCTCATTTTGTGGGTTTTAGTCCACAGTTTTGCGGCCGTTTTCGTGAAATTTTGTATTGACTGTTTTAGCCTCATTTGTGGGAATAGTAAATAGTTTTCCGCCACTTTCGTGAGGTTTTTTATTACCCTAATTTTGTGGGCTATAGTACACTGTTTTCGATTACTTTCATGGGATTTCGTATTTCAATGTTTTGGCCATATTTTGTGGGTTGTAGTCCACAGTTTCCAGTCATTTTCTTGAAATTTTTTATTTTACTGGTTCAGCCTCATGTGTGGGCTATAGTCCACGGTTTTCGGGCACTTTTCCCTCATTTTGTGGGCTATAGTACACTGTTTTTTACCACTTTTATAAGATTTCGTATTTTACTATTTTGACCTCATTTTGTGGGTTATAGTCCCCAGTTTCCGGCCGTTTCCGTGAAATTTTGTATTTGACTATTTTAGCCTCATTTGTGGGCTATAGTTCACAGTTTTCGGCCACTTTCGTGAGATTTTTTATTTCCTTCATTTTGTGGGCTATAGTACACTGTTTTTCGATTACTTTTCATGAGATTTTGTATTTCAATGTTTTGGCCATATTTTGTGGGTTATAGTCCACAGTTTTCAGTAGTTTTCGTGAAATTTTGTATTTGACTGTTTTAGCCTCATGTGTCGGCTATATAGTCCACAGTTTTCGGGCACTTTCAGGAGAATTTTATTTCCCTCATTTTGTGGGTTATTTTATACTGTTTTCAATTTCTTTCAAGAGATTTCGTATTTTAATGTTTTGGCCATGTTTTGTGGGTTAGAGTCCACAGTTTTCGGTCGTTTTCCTGAATTTTTTAATTGACTGTTTTGGCCTCATGTGTGGGCTATAGTCCACAGTTTCGGGCACTTTCGTGGGAATTTTTATTTTCCTCATTTTGTGGGCTATAGTACTCTGTTTTCGATCAACTTCATGAGATTTCGTTGATCAATTTCATGTGATTTCGTATTGTACTATTTTGGCTTATTTTGGGGGTTATAGTTCACAGTTTTCGGAAGTTTTCGTGAAATTTTGTATTTGACTATTTTAGCCTCGTTTGTTAACAATAGTCCACTGTTTTCGGCTACTTTCGTGAGAATTTTTATTTTCCTCATTTTGTGGGCTATAATCCTCATTTTTATTTCACTCATTTTTATATCCCTTACAGTACACTGTTTTCAATCGTTTTCAAAATATTTCGTATTTTACTGTTTTGGCCTTGTATTGTGGGTTAGAGTCCATCGATTTCAACCGTTTTCGGAAATTTTGTATTTGACTGTTTTTGCCTCATTTGTAGACTACAGTCCATAGTTTTTGGCTACTTTTGTAAGAATTTTTATGTCCCCCATTTTGTGGGCTATAATACACTGTTTTCGTTCACTTTCTTCAGATTTCGTATTTTACTGTTTTGGCCTCGTTTTGTGGGTTATAGTCCACAGATTCCGGCCATTTTCGTGAAATTTTGTATTTGACTGTTTTAGCCTCATTTGTGGGAATAGTCAACAGTTTTTGGCCACTTTCGTGAGATTTTTTATTTCCCTCATTCTGTGGACTATAGTACACTGTTTTCGATCATTTTCATTAGATTTCATATTTCAATGTTTTGGCCATATTTTGTGGGTTACAGTCCACAGTTTCCATTCATTTTCGGGAAGTTTTGTATTTGACTATTTCAGCCAAATGTGTGAGCTATATAGTCCACAGTTTTCTGGCTCTTTTGTGAGAATTTTTATTTCTTTAATTCTGTAGGCTATAGTACACTATTTTCGACCACTTTCATGAGATTTCGTGTTTTACTATTTTGACCTCATTTTGTGGGTTATAGTCCACAATTTTCGGCCGTTTACGTGAAATTTTTTATTTGACTATTTTAGCCTCATTTGTGGGCTATAGTCCATAGTTTTCGGCCACATTCGTGAGATTTTTTTCTCCTCGTTTTTGGGCTATAGTACACTGTTTTCGATCACTTTCTTCAGATTTCGTATTTTAAAGTTTTGGCCATATTTTGTGGGTTATATGCCACAGTTTCCAGTCGTTTTTGGGAAATTTTGTAATTGATGTTTTTGCCTCATGTGTGGGCTATATTGTCCACTGTTTTCGGGTACTTTCGTGAGAATTTTTATTTCTCTCGTTTTGTGGGCTACAATACACTGTTTTCAATCACTTTTATGAGAATTTGTATTTTACTGTTTTGGCATATTTTGTAGGTTATAGTCCACAGTTTCCGGCCGTTTTCGTGAAATTTTGTATTTGACTGTTTTAACCTCATTTGTGGGCTATAGTCCATAGTTTTCGACCACTTTCGTGAGATTTTTTATTTCGCTCAATTTGTGGGCTATAGTACACTGTTTTCGATCAATTTCATTTATTTTGTATTTTACAGTTTTGGCCTCGTTTTTTGGGTTGTAGTCCATAGTTTCCGACCGTTTTCGAGAAATTTTGTATTTGACTATTTTAGCCTTATTTGTGGGCTATAGTCCACACTTTTGTGAGATTTTTTCCCCTCATTTTGTGGGCTATAGTTCACTGTTTTCGATCACTTTCATGAGATTTCTTAGTTTACTATTTTGGCCTCATTTTGTGGGTTAGTCCACAGTTTCCTGCCGTTTTCGCGAAATTTTGTATTGACTGTTTTAGCCTCATTTGTGGGAATAGTCAACAGTTTTCGGCCACTTTCGTGAGATTTTTTTATTTCCCTCATTTTGTGGGATATTATAGTACACTGTTTTCGATTACCTTCATGAGATTTCGTATTTAAATGTTTTGGCCATATTTTGTGGGTTATAGTCCAAAGTTTCCAATAGTTTTCATGAAATTTTGTACTTTACTGTTTCAGCCTCATGTGGAGGTGGTTTTCGGGCACATTCGTGAGATTTTTTGTTTCCCTCATTTTACGGCCTATAGTACATTGTTTTCGATCACTTTCATGAGATTTCGTATTTTACTATTTTGACCTCATTTTTTGGGTTATAGTCCACAGTTTCCGGCCGTTTTGGTGAAATTTTGTATTTGACTATTTCAGCCTCATTTGTGGGCTATAGTCTACAGTTTTCGGCCACTTTCGTGAGATTTTTTATTTCTCTCATTTTGTGGGCTATAGTACACTGTTTTCGATTACTTTCATGAGATTTCGTATTTCAATGTTTTGGGCAAATTTTGTGGGTTATATTCCACAGTTTTCAGTCGTTTTCGTGAAATTTTGTATTTGACTGATTTAGCCTCATTTGCGGGCAAGTCCACAGTTTTCGGGCAATTTCGTGAGAATTTTTATTTCTCTCAAATTGTGGATTATAGTACACTGTTTTTGACCTCTTTCATGAGATTACGTGTTTTACTGTGTTGTGGGTTATAGTCCACAGTTTCCGGCCGTTTTCGTGAAATTTTGTATTGGACTGTTTTGACCTCATTTGTGGGAATGGTCAAAAGTTTTTTGGCCATTTTCGTGAGATTTTTTATTTCCCTCATTTTGTGCGCTATAGTACACAGTTTTCGATCAATTTCATTAGATTTCGTATTTCAAAGTTTTGGCCATATTTTGTGGGTTACAGTCCACAGTTTCCATTCATTTTCGGGAAGTGTAGGCTATATAGTCCACACTTTTCTGGCACTTTCATGAGAATTTTTATTTTCCTCATTCTGTAGGCTATACTACATTGTTTTCGATCACTTTCATGAGATTTCGTATTTTACTATTTGGACCTCATTTTATGGGTTTAAGTTCACAGTTTCCGGCCATTTTCGTGAAATTTTGTATTTGACTATTTTAGCCTCATTCGTGGGCTATATAGTTCACAGTTTTTGGCCACCTTCGTGAGATTTTTATTTTTCTCATTTTGTGGGCTATAGTGCACTGTGTTCGATCATTTTCTTGAGATTTCGTATTTTAAATTTTGGCCTTGTTTTGTGGGCTATAGTCCACTGTTTTCAGTCGTTTTTGTGAAAATTTGTAATTGATGTTTTTGCTTCATGTGTGGGCTATTGTCCATAATTTTCGTGCACCTTCGGGAGACTTTTTATTTCCCTCATTTTGTGGGCTACAATACACTGTTTTCAATTACTTGCATGAGATTTTGTATTTTACTGTTTTGGCTTATTTTCTGGGTTATAGTCCACAGTTCTGCCGTTTTCGTGGAATTTTGTATTTGACTGTTTTAGCCTCATTTGTGGGCTATGGTCCATAGTTTTCGGCCACTTTCGTTAGATTTTTTTACTTTCCTCATTTTGTGGGCTATAGTATACTGATTTCGATCACTTTCATGAGATTTTGTATTTTACTGTTTTGGCCTCGTTTTGTGGCTTGTATAGTCCACTTTTTCTGGCAGTTTTCGGGAAATTTTGTATTTGACTGTTTTAGCCTCATTTGTGGGATATAGTTCACAGTTTTCGGCTACTTTCGTGAGATTTTTCGGCCTCATTTTGTCAGCTATAGTACACTGTTTTCGATCACTTTCGTGAGAATTCTTAGTTTACTATTTTGTCCTCATTTAGTGGGTTATAGTTCACAGTTTCCAGCCGTTTTCGTGAAATTTTTACTGACTGTTTTAGCCTCATTTGTGGGAATAGTCAGTAGTTTTCTGCCACTTTCGTGAGATTTTTTATTTCCCTCATTTTGTGGGCTATAGTACACAGTTTTCGATTACATTCATGAGATTTCTTCTTTCAATGTTCTGGCCATATTTTGTGGGTTATAGTCCACAGTTTCCAGTCATTTTCATGAAATTTTGTATTTGACTGTTTCAGCCTCATGTGTGGGCTATAAGTCCACGGTGTTCAGGCACTTTCGTGAGATTTTTTATTTCCCTCATTTGTGGCCTTTAGTACACTGTTTTTTATCACTTTCAAGAGATTTCGTATTTTACTATTTTGACCTCATTTTGTGGGCTATATAGTCCACAGTTTTCGGCTACTTTCGTGAGAATTTTTATTTCCCTCATTTTGTGGGCTATAGTACACTGTTTCGATCACTTTCATAAGATTTCATATTTTATTGTTTTAACCTCGTTTTCTAGGTCATAGTCCACAGTTTTCGGCCGTTTTCGTCAAATTTTGTATTTGACTGTTTTAGCCTCATTTGTGGACTATGTTCACAGTTTTGGGCTACTTTCGTGAGAATTTTTTATTTCCCTCATTTTTTGGGCTATAGTACACTGTTTCCGATCACTTTCATGACATTTCGTATTTTACTGTTTAGGCATATTTTGTGGGTATAGTCCACAGCTTCCGGCCGTTTTTGTGAAATTTTGTATATGACGGTTTTAGCCTCATTTGTGGGAATAGTCCACAGTTTTCGGCCACTTTCGTGTGATTTTCTATTTTCCTGATTTTTTGGGGGTATAATACACTGTTTTCGATCACTTTCATGACATTTCGTATTTTACTGCTTTGGCATATTTCGTGGGTCAGTTTTCGGCCGTTTTCAGAAATTTTGTATTTGACTGTTTTAGGGTCATTTGTGGACTATAGTCCATAGATTTTGGCTACCGTGGTGATAATTTATATTTCCCGCATTTTGTGGGCTATAGTACACTGCTTTCGATCACTTTCTTGAGATTTCGTATTTTACTGTTTTGGCCTCGTTTTGTGGGTTATAGTCTACAGATTATTGCTGTTTTCGTGAAATTTTGTATTTGACTGTTTTAGCCTCATTTGTGGGAATAGTCCCCATTTTTCGGCCACTTTCGTGAGAATTTTTATTTCCTTCATTTTGTGGGCTATAGTACACTATTTTCGATCATTTTCATTAGATTTCGTATTTCAATGTTTTGGCCATATTTTGTAGGTTACAGTCCACAGTTTCCATTCGTTTTTAGGAAGTTTTGTATTTGACTATTTCAGCCTCATGTGTGGGCTATATAGTCCACAATTTTCTGGAACTTTCGAGAAAATTTTTATTTCCCTCATTCTGTAGGGCTATAGTATAATGTTTTCGATCACTTTCATAAGATTTCGTATTTTACTATTTGGACCTCATTTTATGGGTTATAGTCAGTTTTCGGCCGTTTTCCGTGAAATTTTGTATTTGACAATTTTAGCCTCATTTGTGGGCTATAGTCCACAGTTTTCGGCCACCTTCGTGAGACTTTTATTTCCCTCATTTTGGGGGCTATAGTACATTGTTTTCGATCATTTTCTTGAGATTTCGTATTTTAAATTTTGGACATGTTTTGTGGGTTATAGTCCACTGTTTCCAGTCGTTTTTGTGAAGTTTTGTAATTGATGTTTTTGCCTCATGTGTGGCCTATTGTCCACAGTTTTCGGGCACTTTCGTGAGAATTTTTATTTCTCTCATTTTGTGGGCAACAATACACTGTTTTCAATCACTTTGATGAGATTTTGTATTTTACTGTTTTGGTTTATTTTGTGGGTTATAGTCCATAGTTTTCAGCCACTTTCGTGAGATTTTTTAGTTCCCTCATTTTGAGGGCTATAGTACACTATTTTCGATCACTTTCATGAGATTTTGTATTTTACTGTTTTGACTTCGTTTTCTGGTTATAGTCCACAGTTTCCAGCCGTTTTCGTGAAATTTTGTATTTGACTGTGTTAGCCTCATTTGTGGGCTATAGTCCACAGTTTTCGGCCACTTTCGTGAGATTTTTTCTCCCTCATTTTGTGGGCAATAGTACACAGTTTTCGATCACTTTCATGAGACTTCTTAGTTTACTATTTTGGCCTCATTTTGTGGGTTTTAGTCCACAGTTTCCAGCCGTTTTCGTGAAATTTTGTATTCACTGTTTTAGCCTTATTTTGGGGAATAGTCCCCAGTTTTCGGCCACTTTCGTGAGATTTTTTATTTCCTTGATTTTTTGGATTATAGTACACTGTTTTCGATCACTTTCATGAGATTTCGTATTTTACTATTTTGGCTTATTTTGTGGGTTATAGTTCACAGTTTCTGCCGTTTTCGTGAAATTTTGTGTTTGACTGTTTTAGCCTCATGTGTAGGCTATAGTCCACTGTTTTCGTTATTTTTCGTAAGAATTTTTATTTCCCTCATTTTGTGGGCTAGTACACTGTTTTCGATCATTTTCTTGAGATTTCGTATTTTAAAGTTTTGACCATGTTTTGTGGGTTAGCCCACAGTTTCCAGTCGTTTTTTTGTGAAAATTTGTAATTGATGTTTTTGCCTCGTGTGTGGGCTATTGTCCACAGTTTTCGGGCATTTTCATGAGAATTTTTATTTCCCTCATTTTGTAGGGCTACAATACACTGTTTTCAATTACTTTCAAGAGATTTTGTATTTACTGTTTTGGCTAATTTTGTGGGTTATAGTCCACAGTTCCGGCCGTTTTCATGGAATTTTGTATTTGACTGTTTTAGCTTCATTTGTAGGCTATAGTCCGTGTTTTCTGCCATTTTCGTTCGATTTTTTATTTTCCTCATTTTGTGGGCTATAGTACACTGTTTTCGATCACTTTTATGAGATTTCGTATTTTACAGTTTTTGCCTCGTTTTGTGGGTCTATTTCCGACCGTTTTGGTGAAATTTTGTATTTGACTGTTTTAGCCTCATTTGTGGACTGTATAGTCCACAGTTTTTGGCTACTTTCGTGAGAATTTTTATTTCCCTGATTTTTTGCGCTATCGTACACTTTTTTTGATAACTTTCATGAGATTTCGTATTTTACTGTTTTGGCTTAATTTGTGGGTTATAGTCCACAGTTTCCGGCCGTTTTCGTGACATTTTGTATTTGACTATTTTAGCCTCATTTGTGTGCTATTGTCCACAGTTTTCGGCTGCTTTCGGGAGAATTTTTATTTCCTTCATTTTGTGGTCTATAGTACACTGTTTTCGATCATTTTCATGAAGATTTTGTATTTTACAGTTTTTGCCTCGTTTTGTGGGTTACAGTCCACAGTTTCTGGCCATTTTCGTA
Source organism: Hemerocallis citrina (assembly GCA_017893485.1). Classification (NCBI taxonomy): domain Eukaryota; kingdom Viridiplantae; phylum Streptophyta; class Magnoliopsida; order Asparagales; family Asphodelaceae; genus Hemerocallis; species Hemerocallis citrina. The sequence continues at coordinate 2,049,061 of CM030368.1, read as the reverse complement.
AATTTTTTTATTTTACTGTTTTAACCTCATTTGTGGACTATAGTCCACAGTTTTTGGTTACTTTCGTGAGAATTTTTATTTCCTTTATTTTGTGGGCTATAGTACACTGTTTTCGATCACTTTCATGAGATTTTGTATTTTACTGTTTTGACCTCATTTGTGGGTTATTGTCCACTGTTTCCGGACAATTTCGTGAAATTTTGTATTTTACTGTTTTAGCCTCATTTGTGGACTATAGTCCACAGTTTTCGGCAACTTTCGTGAGATTTTTATTTCCCTCATTTTGTAGCCAATAGTACACTATTTTCGATCACTTTCTAGAGATTTCGTATTTTAAAGTTTTGGCCTTGTTTTGTATAGTCCACAGTTTCTAGTCGTTTTTCGTGAAATTTTGTAATTGATGTTTTAGCCTCATGTGTGGGTTATTGTCCATAGTTTCCGGGCACTTTCGTGAGAATTTTATTTCCCTCTTTTAGTGGGCTATGATACACTGTTTTCAATCACTTTCATGAGATTTCGTATTTTACTATTTTGGCATTTTGTGGGTTATAGTCCACAGTTTCCGGCCGCTTTCGGGAAATTTGGTATTTAACTGTTTTAGCTTCATTTATGGGCTATAGTCCATAGTTTTCGGCTACTTTCATGAGAATTTTTATTTTCCTCATTTTGTGGGCTATAGTACATTGTTTGCGATCACTTTTAAGAGATTTCATATTTTACTGTTTTGCCTCGTTTTGTGTGTTGTAGTCCACAGTTTCCGACATTTTTCGTGAAATTTTGTACTTAACTGTTTTAGCCTCATTTGTGGGCTACAGTCCACAGTTTTCGGCCACTTTAGTGAGATTTTTTTCCACCTCATTATGTGGGCTATAGTACACTGTTTCCGCTCACTTTCATGAGATTTCTTAGTTTACTATTTTGTCCTCATTTTGGGGGTTTAGTCCAGAGTTTCCAGCCGCTTTCGTGAAATTTTTGTATTGACTGTTTTAGCCTCATTTGTGGGTAGTCAACAGTTTTCGGCCACTTTCGTGAGATTTTTTATTTCCCCCATTTTGTGGGCTATTATGGCACACTGTTTTCGATTACTTTCATGAGATTTCTTATTTCAATGTTTTAGCCATATTTTGTGGGTTATTGTCCACAGTTTCCAATCATTTTCATGAAATTTTGTATTTGACTGTTTCAGCCTCATGTGTGGGCTATAGTCCACAGTTTTCGGGCGCTTTCGTGAGATTTTTTATTTCCCTCATTTTGTGGCCTATAGTACACTGTTTTCGATCACTTTCATGAGATTTCGTATTTTACTATTTTGACCTCATTTTGTGTGGTCCACAGTTTCCGGTCGTTTTCATGAAATTTTGTATTTGACTGTTTTAGCCTCATTTGTGGACTATAGTCCAAAGTTTTTGGCTACTTTCATGAGAATTTTTATTTCCCTCATTTTGTGGGCTATAGTACACTGTTTTCGATCACTTTTATGAGATTTCGTATTTTACTATTTTGCCTCGTTTTGTGTGTTATAGTCCACAGTTTCCGGCCGTTTTCGTGAAATTTTGTATTTGACTGTTTTAGTCTCATTTGTGGGAATAGTCCACAGCTTTCGGTCACTTTCGTGAGATTTTTCATTTCCCTAATTTTTTTTGGGTATAGTACACTATTCTCGATAACTTTCATGAGATTTCGTATTTACTGTTTTGGCTTAATTTGTGGGTTATAGTCCACAGATTCTGGCTGTTTTCGTGGCATTTTGTATTTGACTATTTTAGCCTCTTTTGTGTGCAATTGTCCACAGTTTTGGCTACTTTCGTGAGAATTTTTTTCCCCTCATTTTGTTGGCTACAGTGCACTGTTTTCGATCATTTTCATGAAGATTTCATATTTTACAGTTTTGCCTCCTTTTGTGGGTTATAGTCCACAGTTTCCGACCGTTTTTGTGAAGTTTTGTATTTGGCTATTTTAGCCTCATTTGTGGACAATAGTCAACGGCTTTTAACTACTTTCGTGAGAATTTTCCTTTCCCTCATTTTGTGGGCTATAGTACGCTGTTTTCGATCACTTTCATGAGAATTCGTACTTTACTGTTTTGGCTTATTTTGTGGGTCCACAGTTTCCGGCAGTTTTCGTGAAATTTTGTATTTGACTGTTTTAGCTTCATTTGTGGGCTATAGTCCACAGTTTTCGGCAACTTTCGTGAGAATTTTTATTTCCTTCATTTCGTGGGCAGTACACTGTTTTCGATAACTTTCATGAGATTTCGTATTTTAATGTTTTGACCTTGTTTGCGGGTTGTTGTCCACTGTTTCCGGCCGTTTTCGTGAAATTTTGTGTTTGACGGTTTTAGCCTCATTTGTGAACTATAGTCCACAGTTTTTGGCTACTTTCGTGAGAATTTTTATTTTCCTCATTTTGTGGGCTATAGTACACTGTTTTCGATCACTTTAATGAGATTTCGTATTGTTTTGTTTTGGCTTATTTTGTGTGTTATTGTTCACAGTTTCCGGTGGTTTTCGTAAAATTTTGTATTTGACTGTTTTAGCCTCATTTGTAGGCTATAGTACACTGTTACTTTAGTGAGAAGTTTTACTTCCCTAATTTTTTGGGCTATAGTACACTGTTCTCAATCATTTTCATGAGATTTCGTATTTTACTGTTTCGGCCTCGTTTTGTGGGTGAAAGTCCACAGTTTCCGTCCATTTTAGTGAAATTTTGTATTTGACTTTTTAACCTCACTTCTGGACTACAGTTCACAGTTTTTGGCTACTTTCGTGAAAATTTTTATCACCGTCATTTTTGTGGGCTCTAGTAAACTGTTTTCGATCACTTTCATGGGATTTCGTATTTTACTGTTTTGGCCTCGTTTTGTGGGTTATATTCCACAGATTCCGGCAGTTTTCGTGAAATTTTGTATTTGACTGTTTTAGCCTCATTTGTGGGAATAGTCCACAGTTTTCGGGTACTTTCGTGAGAATTTTTATTATCCTTATTTTGTGGGCTATAGTACACTGTTTCAATCACTTTCATAAGATTTCGTATTTTACTATTTTGACCTCGTTTTGTAGGTTATAGTCCACAGTTTCTCGCCGTTTTCTTGAAATTTTGTATTTGACTGTTTTAGCCTGATTTATGGACTATAGTCCACAGTTTTTGGCTACTTTCGTGAGAATTTTTATTTCCCTCATTTCGTGGGCTATAGGACACTGTTTTCGATCACATTCATGAGATTTCGTATTTTACAGTTTTGGCATTTTTTGTGGGTAGTCCACAGTTTCCGGCCATTTTCGTGAAATTTTGTATTTGACTGTTTTAGCTGCATTTGTGGGAATAGTCCACAGTTTTCAGCCACTTTCGCGAGATTTTTTATTTCCCTGATTTTTGGGGCTATATTACACTGTTTTCGATCACTTTCATAAGATTTCGTATTTTACTGTTTTGGCTTATTTTGTGGGTTATAGTCCACAGTTTCTGTCTGTTTTCGTGAAATTTTGTATTTGACTATTTTAGCCTCATTTGTGTGCAATTGTCCACAGTTTTCGGCTACTTTCGTGAGAATTTTTATGTCCCTCATTTTGTGGGCTATATAGTACACTATTTTCGATCACTTTCATGAAATTTTGTATTTTACTGTTTTGGCCTCGTTTGTGGGTTATAGGGCACAGTTTCCGGCCGTTTTCGTGAAATTTTGTATTTGACTGTTTTAGCTTCATGTGTGGGCTATAGTCCACAGTTTTCGGCAACTTTCGTGAGAATTTTTATTTCCCACATTTTTGTAGGCTATATAGTACATTGTTTTCGATCACTTTCATGATATTTCGTATTTTACTGTTTTGGCCTTGTTTGTGGGTTATAGTCCACAGTATCTTGTCGTTTTCGTGAAATTTTTTATTTGACTGTTTTAGCCTCATTTGTGGGCTTTATAGTCCACAGTTTTTGGCCACTTTCATGAGATTTTTAATTTCCTCATTTTGTGGGCTATAGTACACTGTTTTCGATCACTTTCATGAGATTTCGTATTGTATTGTTTTTGCTTATTTTGTGGGTTATAGTTCACGGTTTCCAGCCGTTTTCGTGAAATTTTGTACTTGACAGTTTTAGCCTCATTTGTGGGCTATAGTCCACAGTTTGCTACTACTTTCGTGACAATTTTTATTCCCTCGTTTTGTGGGCTATAGTACACTGTTTCCGATCATTTTCTAGAGATTTCGCATTTTAATGTTTTGGATATGTTTTGTGGGTTGTCCACAGTTTCCGGGCACTTACGTGAGAATTTTTATTTCCCTCATTTTGTGGGCTACAATACACAATTTTCAATTACTTTCATGAGATTTTGTATTTTACTATTTTGGCTTCTTTTTGTGGGTGATAGTCCACAGTTTTCGGCCGTTTTCGTGACATTTTGTATTTGACTTTTTTGGCCTCATTTCAGTGCTATTGTCCACAGATTTCGGCATCTTTCGTGAGAATTTTTCTTTCCCGCTTTTGTGGGCTGTATAGTCCATAGTTTTCGGCTACTTTCATGAGAATTTTTCTTTCCCTCTTTCGTTCATTTTCATGAAGATTTCGTACTTTACAGTTTTTGCCTCGTTTTGTGAGTTAGTCCACACTTTCCAGCGGTTTTCGTGAAATTTTGTATTTGACTGTTTTAGCCTCATTTGTGGACTATAGTCCACAGTTTTTGGCTACTTTCATGAGAATTTTTATTTTCCTCATTTTGTGGGCACACTATTTTCAATCACTTTAATGAGATTTTGTATTTTACTGTTTTGACTTACTTTGTGGGTTATAGTCCACAGTTTCCGGCCGTTTTCGTGAAATTTTGTATTTGACTGTTTTAACCTCATTTGTGGGCTATATTCCATAGTTTTCGGCCACTTTCGTGTGATTTTTTATTTCCCTCATTTTGTGGGTTATAGAACACTGTTTTTGATCACTTTCGTGAGATTTCGTATTTTACTATTTTGACCTCATTTTGTGGGTTATAGTCTACAGTTTCCGGCCGTTTTCGTGAAATTTTGTATTTGACTATTTTAGCCTCATTTGTGGGCGATAGTCCACAGTTTTCGGCGCTATAGTACACTGTTTTCGATTACTTTCATGAGATTTCGTATTTCAATGTTTTGGGCATATTTTGTGGGTTATAGTCCTCAATTTTCAGTCGTTTTCGTGAAATTTTTATTTGACTGTTTTAGCCTCATGTGTGGGTTAGTCCGCAGTTTTCGGGCAATTTCGTGAGAATTTTTACTCCCCTCATTTTGTGGATTATAGTACACTGTTTTCGATCTCTTTCCTGAAATTTCGTATTTTAATGTTTTGGACATGTTTTGTGGGTAGTCCACAGTTTCTAGCCGTTTTCGTGAAATTTTGAATTTGACTGTTTTAGCCTCATTTGTGGGAATAGTCCACAGTTTTTGGCCATTTTCGTGAGATTTTTTATTTCTCTCATTTTGTGGGCTACAGTACACTGTTTTATATCATTTTCAATAGATTTTAGTATTTCAATGTTTTGGCCATATTTTGTGAGTTACAGTCTACAATTTCCATTCATTTTCGAGAAATTTTGTATTTGACTATTTCAGTCTCTTGTGTGGGCTATATAGTCCGCAGTTTTCTGGCACTTCATGAGAATTTTTATTTCCCTCATTTTTTAGGCTAGTACACTGTTTTCGATCACTTTCATGAGATTTCGTATTTTACTATTTTGACATCATTTTGTAGGTTATAGTCCACAATTTTCGGCTGTTTTCGTGAAATTCTGTATTTGACTATTTTAGCCACATTTGTTGGCTATAGTCCAAAGTCTTCGGCCACTTTCGTGAGATTTTTATTTTCCTCATTTTGTGGGTTATACTACACTGTTTTTTACCATTTTCTTGAGATTTCGTATTTTAAAGTTTTGGCCATGTTTGGTGGGTTATAGTCCATAGTTTCCAGTAGTTTTCATGAAATTTTGTAATTGACTGTTTCATCCTCATGTGTGGGCGATTTTTGGCAATTTTCGTCAGAATTTTTATTTCTCTGATTTTGTGAGCTGTAGTACGATGTTTTCGATCACCTTTCATGAGATTTCTTATTGTACTGTTTTGGCTTATTTTGTGGGTTTATAGTCCACAGTTTCCGGCCGTTTTCGTCAAATTTTGTATATTTTAGCTTCGTTTGTCGGCTATAGTCCGAATTTTTCGTTAACTTTCGTGAGAATTTTATTTCCTTCATTTTGTGGGCTATAGTACATTCTTTTCGATCACTTTCATGAGATTTCATATTTTACAGTTTTTGCATCGTTTGTGGGTTATAGTCCACAGTTTCCGACCATTTTCGTGAAATTTTGAATTTGACTGTTTTAGCCTCATTTATGGCCTATATAGTCCACTGTTTTCGGCCACTTTCGTTAGATTTTTTATTTTCCTCATTTCGTGGGCTATAGTACACTATTTTCGATTACTTTCATGAGATTTCGTATTGTACTGTTTTGGCTTATTTTGTGGGTTATAGTTCACAGTTTACGGCCGTTTTTGTGAAATTTTGTATTTGAGTGTTTTGGCTTATTTGGCAATTTTAGGCTACTTTCGTGAGAATTTTTGTGGGCTATAGTACACTGTTTTCGATCATTTTATTGAAGATTTCGCATTTTACAGTTTTTGCCTCGTTTTGTGGGTTATAGTCCACAGTTTCCGGCCGTTTTCGTGAAATTTTGTATTTGACTGTTTTAGCTTCATTTGTGGGCTATAGTCCACAGTTTTCGGCAACTTTCGTGAGAATTTGTCATTTCCCTAATTTTTTTGGGTATAGTACACTGTTCTTGATAACTTTCATGAGATTTCGTATTTACTGTTTTGGCTTAATTTGTGGGTTATAGTCCACATATTCTGGCTGTTTTCGTGGCATTTTGTATTTGACTAATTTAGCCTCTTTTGTGTGCAATTGTCCACAGTTTTGGCTACTTTCGTGAGAATTTCTTTTTCCTCATTTGTGGACTATAGTCCACATTTTTTGGGTACTTTGGTGAGATTTTTTATTTCCATCATTTTGTGGGCTATAGTACTCTGTTTTCGATCACTTTTATGAGATTTCGTATTTTACTGTTTTGGCTTATTTTGTGGGTTATAGTCCACAGTTTCCGGCCGTTTTCGTGAAATTTTGTATTTGACTATTTTAGATTCATTTGTGAGCTATAGTCCACAGTTTTCGGTAACTTTTTTGAAAATTTTTATTTCCCTCATTTTGTGGGCAGTGCACTATTCTCGATTACTTTCATGAGATTTCGTATTTGACTGTTTTGACCTCGTTTGTGGGTTATTGTCCACTGTTTCTGACCGTTTTCGTGGAATTTTGTATTTGACTGTTTTAGCCTCATTTGTAGACTATAGTCCAAAGTTTTTGGCTTCTTTCGTGAGAATTTTTATTTTCCTCATTTTGTGAGCTATAGTACACTGTTTTCAATCACTTTCATGAGATTTCGTATTGTACTGTTTTGGCTTATTTTGTGGGTTATAGTCCACAGGTTTCCGGCCGTTGTCGTGAAATTTTGTATTTGACTGTTTTACCTTCATTTGTGGGCTATAGTCCATAGTTTTCGGCAACTTTCGTGAGAATTTTAATTTTCCTCATTTTCTGGGCTATAGTACACTGTTTTCGATCACTTTCAAGAGATTTCGTATTTTACTTTTTTGGCCTCGTTTGTGGGTTATAGTCCACAATTTCCGGCCGTTTTCGTAAAATTTTGAGTTTGACTGTTTTAGCCTCATTTGTATGCTATGTAGTCCACAGTTTTCGGCCACTTTCGTTAGATTTTTTATTTCCCTCATTTTGTGGGCTATAGTACACTGTTTTCGATCACTTTCATGAGATTTTGTATTGTACTGTTTTGGCTTATTTCTTGGGTTATAGTTCACAGTTTCTGACCGTTTTCGTGGAATTTTGTATTTGACTATTTTAGCCTCATTTGTGGGCTATAGTCCTACAGTTCTCGCTTACTTTTGGAGAATTCTTATTTCTCTCATTTTGTGGACTATTGTACGCTGTTTTCGATCATTTTCATGAGATTTTGTATTTTACTGTTTTGGCCTCGTTTTGTGGGTGATAGTCCACAAGTTTCCTAGCCGTTTTCGTGAAATTTTGTATTCAACTGTTTAACCTCATTTGTGGACTATAGTCCACAGTTTTTGGCTACTTTCGTGAGAATTTTTATTTCCTTCATTTTGTGGGCTCGAGTACACTGTTTTCGATTACTTTCATGAGATTTCGTATTGTACTGTTTTGGCCTCGTTTTGTGGGTTATAGTCCACAGATTCCGGCCGTTTTAGTGAATTTTGTGTAACGCCCCGGATCCCTATTACCGGACATCCGTGACATCACCAAGATCTTTGCCTTCAAATGTATCTCAACACAGTAAATAACACGGAAATTTAAACACTTTTATTGCCATCAGAGTTATTTCATCAATAATTACAATGTCAAATTGTACTTGAACAAGGAATACAAATTACATAACTTATTACAACTGATTACAAGAATATTTAAATTTTTCTTGTGAAGCCATCAGGCTGTCTTTTCAGATCGGCAATCCCTTGGTCACTGCCGAAACTCTGCTGAGTGGTCTATCTGCACCCCCTTGACTTGCCCCTTGGCTTGAGCCTTCTGTTGCATGACTCTAATAATTCTGCACCCGCTTGAAGGGTAGGCATGTACACTGCCACCCTACTTGGATGCCCTGCTGATCTCGGGCTCTTCTGTACTCGTGACCTGATATCCATGTACCTAAAAGGTGGGGTACGTCAGTAATTCTACTGACGCAATGCTGATAAGGAAACAGCGATTCTCAAACTATCACACTCACAAATTCATCTTGAATGGAAATTAAACGTGCATCCTGATTTCCTAGTGTTCGTGTATGTCATAACCTGAAGTCTATTCAAACACAGAGTACAGAACAGATGCACCTAATCTAATGTCAGCAAGACTCTGGACACACATGCATCCCATACTACATGTGCCCCAGATCAAGCAGTTTCTCCAGTTCAGGGATTTGAACCCTTGCTATGCAATGCATTCTAATTCAGTCCACTTCTTGTTCCTGATAGTATGACACGGTTGAGGAGGTATAAATAAAAGAAATAATTTGGGGCGCTACCCTGTTGTCACCAATAATTGTTGCATCGAACCCTCCTCGAAAGCTGTGACGAACTTACAGATATACACGCAGCATATCCATTGCACAGAAGATTCATTATGATCCGTTCGTGTCCACCGACATAGAACATGACAGGCCTCGAAGGTCTAAAAATCCCCTATCTGCCAGAAAATCGACGTCCCGTTCTTACCATGGTACTTCAGGAATCAACAGTGCAAGATACACACACGCAGCACGTATCCCTAATGACAGGAAGAGACAACCCCATAGTATCACCGCCTAGTGCTAACTCTCAGAACGAGTTGGATTATAGGAAATCACCCCTAACACCAATTCGGTCTTCGAGCGAAATGATAAAGAAAACCTAATCAATGCAGTTTATTGAAACAAGTTGTTACCCAAATCACACTCGGTGTCGATCAACAAGGTCGAGCCCGTCCGGTCTGTCAAAACAACAATCATCACGGAAATCACATCCTATTGACTTCCAATACCTTCACAGGTCAGCGACCAAATAATTCCGACCCGTGACCCTCAGCGAGTGGTCTAACGGTGCCCCAATGATGCAATATAATTCAATGTAGGTAAGCACACACATAACCATCCATTCTTGATCATTGATAAACTCAAGCATCGAGACACCCAACACAACCCGACCAGAGCCATAACCCAACTTACTCATGTCCACCATGAGTACTAAGCACAGGAACTTGTCTGAGTTCTAAATAAAATGCTAAAACCCATCATTTAAACCTGATGGCTCATGATCACCATACTGCGGTATGCAAAGGGTTCCTCATCAATTGTTCGATGGAACAGTTCAAGAAATACCAGTAGCTGTGACCCAAGCTATGTTCATCGGAAACCAATACACTTAGAATTTCCTAGAAGAGTAAGGAGATCCATTGCCATCCCCTAGTCGATGATTCCCTCAGTTTCTTTTAAAGGACTCAAGTCCCCGAGTTAACTCAAGCTTGAAGTCAATCTAGACAACAGGTTGCTAAACTCGCAATGTCCATAATTTCAGCACACAAGTCAGAATTGCTTGGTATCTTCCATTCTAGAAAGATAAGACCCTAGTCTACAACTCTCCAGTTGACTATTTCCTCAAATTCAATCATCTTGACATCCAATAACCCTCATATACTCTTAGTAGTATGTTCCTTCTCGCACTTGTTGCACTTGTCCGATATCATAGAAGTTTACTCAGTTATCGGAATTACTCGATTCCGGGTTCGATTGGAAAGGTGGGAGTGTCTACTACAACTTCCTAGTTGGACACGTTCTCAGATTAAATCCTTAAGGTCCTCAAAGATACCAAATTCCATTGGGTGCACGACAAGGGAAAATTGATTTTTCTAGTAAATATTTTCTTGACAAGGCCAAATCTACCCCAACTTTGGGAAATCAATCCTACAACCTAGAATTACAAAATTCCAATTGCGTTAGAAAGCTATGATTCCCTACTGCAAATCTCTAGTTGGCAAGTCGCCCAAATTCTTAACAGATAAGTCCAGGAATATCTATCCCCACGAACTAGACAACTTGTACTAGGCTGAACGTATCATACTTTAAAATTCAATAATAAATCAACCCTAAGTCCAATGCTCATAAAATTTGAGATTCTCTATCTACACATACACCATTTCATCGTGTCCAAAATTCACATTCAAATTCATTTCACACAATGATCCACGACTCCTCAAACATAGCAAGATTTTCAGCTGTTCTCTTTCAGCAGGATATTTACTACTCCTCACTAAATAGTTTTGAAACCTCATCAAATGACTTCTAAAAATTCTAAAATTTGGGAATAATCAATAGACTCATACCCCAAGCTAATCCCAAAATTTCATAGCAAAATAATAAACATACAAGGAGTTATGGTTTTTTGAACTTCAGCCCAAAACACAGTAAGCTTCAGCCGACACCTTCAGATCAGTCGCATTCTACAAATTTTTCGGAGCATCAAACGACCTCGAAAAATTACGAAATTTAGGACTATAGTTGTAGACACATATAAGAGTGTCCACAAAAATTCTCAGCTCAAAATACCCTATCTTTTTCGAGATACAAAATCGGAAGGACACACAAAAATTCTCACAGCTAGCAACTATTCTGGCTGCTCGCTGTCCTGACTTGGACCCATTGTTTGGGCTGCTAAAATGCATCCAAATATTATGAAAAAAATCATGGATACTCTAAATACATAGAAGAACAACTTTCCAATATTTGAGCTCATAATTCCAAGCCATTTGGGCTCAAGAAATTCTCAAACACACCCTCACAATCATGCTACTTAACAAAACTCATAAAAGAGTTATTTTTACCATACAACTTATCTTTACCTAGCACTTCTCATACTCAAACATGGTAACAAAATAATAGCTACCACTACTACACATCCATTCATACCAAAACAAAATAAATACCAAAGAGTTTAAGAGATCACCCACATGAAGTTCGCAAAATCTCCTTATAGCTTGACTCCTAGCTTTGCTTGCTTGCCTGCCTTTGCTCCTAGTACTAGTATAGCTTGGCCAATACCCTCTCCTACACTTCTCCTTCTCCTTCTCTACTACTCCTTCTATTCTAAAAGATTTCTCTCTTTCCCTTATATATATATATATATATATATATATATATATATATATATATATATATATATATATATATATATATATATTGAACGAGGAATGGAGAAGGCTTAGGAGGAGAATGACTAGAGTTTGGAAAATGGAGTGAGGTGAGATGGGGGGGGGGGGGGGGGGGTTATATGGGCCAGATTATGGAGGGTGGGTGTGGGATGGAGTGTGGTGGGGTGTAGGGTTGAGATGGAGGGTGGGATGGGTGAAAGGGATGAAGGGTGGATTGAGTGCCAACACATCTAAGCTAGAAGCTTCTTAGAAACTTCCATGAAGCTCCTAGGAAATTTCCTATCTTCATGAGTTAATCTCCACATGGTGAATTAATTCCACCATTGGATCTCCATCAAGATCAAGCCATGATTCATCATGGTGCTAGGGTTCCTAACCCTAGGTTAGGTCAAGGAACCCTAGGTCACCATACTCCCATTCTAACCCTAGTGCACAAATACAATCCACATTCAATCCAAGCACTAGCTTTAATTGAAAGTAACCAATATATATAAATTAAAATCTATAAAAATATAGGTTTTGTAGAAATCATAACTTTCTCCCGACAATTGTCTGGTCGAAACAATCGGGACACACAGTTCAATTGAGAAGATATCCCGAGTTTATCTCATCGGGTTCAGAACAGCTCATATGTCTGAAATCTCCCAATTAAAGATGATAACTATTAGAAAAAAAACGTAATCATGTACAATACTCAGACGTGCACAGATTACTACACAAAAATAGCCATATGCTATTTTGCGGGGTATTACATTTTGTATTCGACTGTTTTCGCCTCATTTGTGGGTATAGTCCACAGTTTTCGGGCACTTTCGTGAGAATTTTTATTTACCTCGTTTTGTGGGCAATAGTACACTGTTTTCGATCACTTTCGTGAGATTTCGTATTTCAATGTTTTGGCCATATTTGGTGGGTTATTGTCCAAAGTTTTCAGGTCGTTTTCGTGAAATTTTATATTTGACTATTTTAGCCTCATGTGGGGGCTATAGTCCACAGTTCTGTGGCCAATTCTTGAGAATTTTTATTTCCCTCATTTTGTGGGTTATAGTACACTTTTTCGTCTCTTTCATGAGATTTCGTATTTTAATGTTTTGGCCATGTTTTGCGGGTTATAGTCCACAGTTTCTAGTCGTTTTCGTGAAATTTTTTAATTGACTATTTTATCCTCATGTGTGGGACTATATTCCATAGTTTTTTGGCACTTTCGTTAGAATCTTTATTTCCCTCATTTTGTAGCCTATAGTACACTATTTTCGATCACTTTCATGAGATTTTGTTTCGTACTGTTCTGGCTTATTTTGTGTTTTATATAGTCCACAGTATCCGGCCGTTTTCGTGAAATTTTGTATTTGACGATTTTAGCTTACTTTGTGGGCTATAGCCCACAGTTTTCGACAACTTTCGTGAGAATTTTTATTTCGCTGATTTTGTCGGCTATAGTACACTGTTTTAGATCACTTTCATAAGATTTCGTATTTATCTGTTTTGGCTTATATTGTGGGTTATATAGTACACAGTTTCCGTCGTTTTCGGAAAATTTTGTCTTTGACTATTTTAGCCTCATTTGTGGGCAAGTCCACCGTTTTCGGCTACTTTCATCAAAATTTTTATTTCCCTCATTTTGTGGCCTATAGTACACTATTTTCGATCATTTTTATGAGATTTCGTATTTTACTGTTTTGGCCTCGTTATTTGGGTTATAGTCCACCTTTTCCGGCCGTTTTTGTGAAATTTTTTATTTGACTATTTTAGCCTCTTTTGTGGGATATAGTCCACAGTTTTCGGCAACTTTCATGATATTTTTATTTTCCTCGTTTTGTGGGCTATAGTACACTGTTTTCGATCATTTTCATGAGATTTTGTGTTTTACTGTTTCGGCCTCGTTTTGTGGGTTATAGTCCACAGTTTCCGGCCATTTTCGTGAAATTTTGTATTTGACTGTTTTAGCCTCATTTGTGGACTATATAGTCCACAGTTTTTGGCTACTTTCGTGAAAATTTTTATTTCCCTCATTGTGTGGGCTATAGAGTACACTGTTTTCGATCACTTTCATGAGATTTCTATTTTACTGTTTTGGCCTCGTTTGTGGGTTATAGTGCACAGTTTCCGGCCGTTTTCGTGAAATTTTGGGTTTCCCTCATTTTGTAGCCAATATAGTACATTGTTTTTTATCACTTTCATGAGATTTCGTATTTTACTATTTTGGCCTCGTTTGTGGGTTATAGTCCACAGTATCTGACCGTTTTCGTCAAATTTTGTATTTGACTGTTTTAGCCTCATTTGTGGGCTATATAGTCCACAGTTTTCGGCCACTTTCGTGAGATTTTTTATTTTCCTCATTTCGTGGGCTATATAGTACACTATTTTTGATCACTTTCATGAGATTTCGTATGATATTGTTTTGGCTTATTTTGTGGGTATAGTTCACAGTTTCCGGCCGTTTTCGTGAAATTTTGTAATTGACAGTTTTAGCCTCATTTTTGGGCTATGGTCCACAGTTTTCTGCTACTTTCGTTAGAATTTTTATTTCCCTCATTTTGTGGGCTATAGTACACTGTTTTCGATCATTTTCTTGAGATTTCGTATTTTAAAGTTTTGTGGGTTGTCCACAGTTTCCGATCTTTTTTGTGAAATTTTCTAATTGATGTTTTTCCCTCATGTGTGGGCTATTGTCCACAGTTTTCGGTCACTTGCGTGAGAATTTTTATTTCCCTCATTTTGTGGGCTACAATACACAGTTTTCAATTTCTTTCATGAGATTTTGTATTTTACTGCTTTGGTTTTTTTTTGTGGGTTATAGTCCACAGTTTCCGGCCGTTTTCGTGACATTTTGTATTTGTCTTTTTTAGCCTCATTTCTATGCTGTTGTCCACAGTTTTCGGCCGTTTTCGTGAAATTTTGTATTTGACTATTTTAGCATCATTTGTGGACTATAGTCCACAATTTTGGGCTACTTTCGTGAGAATTTATATTTCCCTTATTTTGTGGGCTATAATACACTGTTTTCAATCACTTTCATGAGATTTTGTATTTTACTGTTTTGGCTTATTTTGTAGGTTATAGTCCACAGTTTCCGGCCGTTTTCATGAAATTTTGTATTTAACTGTTTTAACCTCATTTGTGGGCTATATTCCAAACTTTTCGGCCACTTTCGTGTGATTTTTTATTTTCCCTTTTTTGTGGGCTATAGTACACTGTTTTCGATCACTTTAATGAGATTTTGTATTTTATTGTTTTGGCCTCATTTTGTGGGTTGTAGTCCACAGTTTCCAGTCGTTTTCGTGAAATTTTGTATTTAACTGTTTTAGCCTCATTTGTGGGCTATAGTCCACAATTTTCGGCCACTTTAGTGAGATTTCTTCCCTCATTTTGTGGGCTATAGTACACTGTTTTCGATCACTTTCATGAGATTTCTTAGTTTACTATTTTGACCTCATTTTATGGGTATTAGTTCCACAGTTTCCAGCCGTTTTCGTGAAATTTTGTATTGACTGTTTTAGCCTCATTTGTGGGAATAGTCAAAAGTTTTCGGCCACTTGGTGAGATTTTTTATTTTCCTCATTTTGTGAGCTATTATAGTACAGTGTTTTCGATTACTTTCATTAGATGTCGTATTTCAATGTTTTGGCCATATTTTGTGGGTTAGTCCACTATTTCCAGTAGTTTTCATGAAATTTTGTAATTGACTATTTCAGACTCATGAGTGGGCGGTTTTTGGGCACTTTCGTGAAATTTTTTATTTCCCTCATTTTATGGCCTATAGTACACTGTTTTCGATCACTTTCATGAGATTTCGTATTTTACTATTTTGACCTCATTTTGTGAGTTATAGTCCTCAGTTTCCGGCCGTTTTTTTGAAATTTTGTATTTGACTATTTTATCCTCATTTGTGGGCAATAGTCCACTATTTTCAGCGCTATAGTACACTGTTTTCGATTACTTTAATGAGATTTCGTATTTCAATGTTTTGGGTATATTTTGTGGGTTATAGTCCATAGTTTTCAGTCGTTTTCGTGAAATTTTGTATTTGACTGTTTTAGCCCCATGTGTGGGCTAGTCCATAGTTTTCGGGCAATTTCGTGAAAATTTTTATTTCCCTCATTTTGTGGATTATAGTACACTGTTTTCGATCTCTTTCATGAGATTTCGTATTTTAATGTTTTGGACATGTTTTGTGGGTTATAGTCCACAGTTTCCGGCCGTTTTCGTGATATTTTGTATTTGACTGTTTTAGCCTCATTTATGGCAATAGTCCACAGTTTTTGGCCTTTTTCGTGAGATTTTTTATTTCTCTCATTTTGTGGGCTGTAGTACACTGTTTTATATCATTTTCATTAGATTTCGTATTTCAATATTTTGGCCATGTTTTGTGGGTTACAGTCCACAGTTTCCATTCGTTTTTGGGAAATTTTGTATTTGACTATTCCAGCCTCATGTGTGGGCTATATAGTCCACAGTTTTCTGGCACTTTCATGAGAATTTTTATTTCCCTCATTTTGTAGGCTAATACACTGTTTTCGATCACTTTCATGAGATTTTGTATTTTTACTATTTTGACCTCATTTTGTGGGTTAGAGTCCACAATTTCCGGTCGTTTTTGTGAAATTCTGTATTTGATTATTTTTGCCTCATTTGTGGGCTATAGTCCACAGTTTTCGGCCACTTTCGTGAGATTTTTATTTCCCTCATTTTGTGGGCTACAGTACACTCTTTTTGATCATTTTCTTGAGATTTCGTATTTTAAAGTTTTGGCCATGTTTGGTGGGTTATAGTCCACAGTTTCCAGACGTTTTTGTGAAATTTTGTAATTGATGTTTTTTGCCTCATGTGTGGGCAATTGTCCACATATTTCATTGTTTTGGCTTATTTTGTGGATTACAGTCCACAGTTTCCGGTAGTTTTCGTGAAATTTTGTATTTGACTGTTTTAGCCTCATTTGTGGGGGGCTATAGTCCTTAGTTTTCAGCCACTTTTGTTAGATTTTTTATTTTCCTCATTTTGTGGGCTATAGTACATTGTTTTCGATCACTTTCATGAGATTTTGTATTGTACTGTTTTGGCTTATTTCTTGGGTTATAGTTCACAGTTTCCGGCCGTTTTCGTGAAATTTTGTATTTGACTGTTTTAGCGTCATTTGTGGGCTATAGTCCACAGTTTTCGGGCACTTTCGTGAGATTATTTTCGCCTCATTTTGTGGGCTATAGTACATTGTTTTCGATCACTTTCATGAGATATCTTTGTTTACAATTTTGCCCTCATTTTGTGGGTTTAGTCCACAGCCAACCGCCGTTTTCGTGAAATTTTGTATTGACTGTTTCAGCCTCATTTGTGGGAATGGTCAACAGTTTTCGGCCAGTTTTGTGAGATTTTTTATTTCCCTCATTTTGTGGGCTATTATGGATCACTGTTTTCGATTACTTTTATGAGATTTCGTATTTCAATGTTTTGGCCATATTTTGGGGGTTATAGTCCACACTTTCCAGTTATTTTCATGAAATTTTGTATTTGACTGTTTTAGCCTCATGTGTGGGCTATATAGTCCACGGCTTTCAGACACTTTCATGAGAATTTTTATTTTCCTCGTTTTGTGGCCTATAGTACGCTGTTTTCGATTACTTTCATGAGATTTTGTATTTTACTATTTTGAACACATTTTGTGGGTTATAGTCCACTATTTCCCATGGTTTTTGGGAAATTTTGTATTTGACTGTTTTAGCTTCATTTGTGGGCTATAGTCCACAGTTTTCGATAACTTTCGTGAGAATTTTTATTTCCCTCATTTTGAGGGCTATAGTACACTGATTCGATCACTTTCATAAGATTTAGTATTTTACTTTTTTGACCACGTTTGTTGGGTTATAGTCCATAGTTTTCGGCCATTTTCGTGAAATTTTTTATTTGACTATTTAGCCTCATTTGTGGACTATAGTCCAGCATTTTTGGCTACTTTCGTGAGAATTTTTATTTCCCACATTTTGTGGGCTATCGTACACTGTTTTCGATCACTTTCATGAGATTTCGTATTTTACTGTTTTGGCATATTTTGTGGGTTATAGTCCACAGTTTCCGGCCATTTTCGTGGAAATTTTGAATTTGACTGTTTTCAGCCTCATATGTGGGAATAGTCCACAGTTTTCGGCCACTTTCGTCAGATTTTTTATTTCCCTGATTTTTTGGGCAATAGTACATTGTTTTCAATCACTTTCATGAGATTTCAAATTTTACTATTTTGACCTCATTTTGTGGGTTATAGTCCACAGTTTTCGGCCGTTTTCATGAAATTCTGTATTTGACTATTTTAGCCTCATTTGTGGGCTATAGTACACTGTTTTCGATTACTTTCATGAGATTTCGTATTTCAATATTTTGGGCATATTTTGTGGGTTATAGTCCACAGTTTTCAGTCGTTTTTTGTGAAATTTTTATTTGAATGTTTAGCCTCATGTGTGGCCTAGTCCACAGCTTTCGGGCAATTTCGTGAGAATTTTTATTTCCCTCATTTTGTGGATTATAGTACACTGTTTTCGATCTCTTCATGAGATTTCGTATTTTAATGTTTTGGGACATGTTTTGGGGGTTATAGTCCATAGTTTTCGGTCCATTTTCGTGAAATTTTGTATTTTACTGTTTTAGCCTCAATTGTGGGAATAGTCCACAGTTTTTGGCCATTTTTCTGAGATTTTTTATTTCCCTCATTTTTTGGGCTATAGTACACTGTTTTCGATCATTTTTCTTAGATTTCGTATTTCAATGTTTTGGCCATATTTTGTGGGCTACTTCCGCAGTTTCCATTCATTTTCGGGAAATTTTGTATTTAACTATTTCAGCCTCATGTGTGGGCTACATAGTCCGCAGTTTTCTGGCACTTTCATGAGAATTTTTATTTCCCTCATTTTGTAGGTATAGTACACTGTTTTCAATCACTTTCATGAGATTTCATATTTTACTATATTGACCTCATTTTGTGGGTTATAGTCCACAGTTTCCGGCCGTAATCTTGAAATTTTGTATTTAACTCTTTTAGCCTCATTTGTAGGAATAGTCCACAGTTTTCGGGCACTTTCGTGAGAATTTTTATTTTCCTCATTTTGTGGGCTATGGTACACAGTTTCGATCACTTCCATAAGATTTCGTATTTTACTGTTTTGACCTCGTTAAATGGGTTATAGTCCACAGTTTCCGGTCGTTTTCGTGAAATTTTGTATTTGACTGTTTTAGCCTCATTTGTGGACTATATAGTCCATAGTTTTTGGCTACTTTCGTGAGAATTTTTATTTCCCTCATTTTGTGGGCTATAGTACACTGTTTTCGATCATTTTCATGAGATTTTGTATTAAACTGTTTTGACCTCATTTTTGGGTTATAGTCCACAGCGTCCGACCGTTTTCGTGAAATTTTATATTTGACTGTTTTATCCTCATTTGTGGACTATAGTCCACATTTTTTGGGTACTTTCGTGAGATTTTTTATTTCCCTTATTTTGGGGCTACAGTACACTGTTTTCGATCACTTTCATTAGATTTCGTATTTTACTGTTTTGGGTTATTTGTGGGTTATAGTCCAAAGTTTCCGGCCGTTTTCGTGAAATTTTGTATTTGACTATTTTAGCTTCATTTGTGGGCTATAGTCCACAGTTTTCGGCTACTTTCGTAAGAAATTTTTTTCGCTCAATTTGTGGGCAGTGCACTGTTTTCGATAACTTTCATGAGATTTCGTATTTTTCTGTTTTAATCTCGTTTGTGGGTTATTGCCCACTATTTCCGGCCGTTTTAGTGAAATTTTGTATTTGACTGTTTTAGCCTCATTTGTGTACTATAGTCCACAGTTTTTTTCTACTTTCGTGAGAATATTTATTTCCCTCATTTTTTGGGCTATAGTACACTGTTTTCGTCATTTTCATGAGATTTCGTATTGTACTGTTTTTGGCTTATTTTGTGGGTCAAAGTCCACATTTTTCGGCCATTTTCGTGAAAATTTTGTATTTGACAATTTTAGCTTCATTTGAGGGCTATAGTCCATAGTTTTCGGCAAATTTCGTGAGAATTTTTATTTCCCTCATTTTGTTGGCTACAGTACACTGTTTTCTATCACTTTCATGAGATTTCGTATTTTACTATTTTGGAATATTTTGTGGGTTATAGTCCACAGTTTCCAGCCGTTTTCGTGAAATTTTGTATTTGACTGTTTTAGCCTCATTTCTGGGAAAAGTCTTCAGTTTTCGGCCACTTTCGTGAGATAATTTATTTCCCTGATTTTTTGGGCTATAGTACACTGCTTTCGACCACTTTCATGAGATTTCGTATTTTACTGTTTTGGCTTATTTTGTGGGTTACAGTCCACAGTTTCCGACCGTTTTCGTGACATTTTGTATTTGACTATTTTAGCCTCATTTGTGTATTATTGTCCACAGTTTTGGCTACTATCGTGAGAATTTTAGTTTCCCTCATTTTATGGGCTATAGTACACCGTTTTCGATCATTTTCATAAAGATTTCGTACTTTATAGTTTTTGCTTCATTTTGTGGGTTATAGTCCACAGTTTCCGGCCGTTTTCGTGAAGTTTTGTTTTTGACTGTCTTAGCCTCATTTGTGGGACTATAGTCCATATTTTTTAGCTACTTTCATGAGAATTTTTGTTTCCCTCATTTTGTGGGCTGTAGTACACTGTTTTCGATCACTTTCATGAGATTTCGTATTTTACTGTTTTGGCTTATTTTGTGGGGTCCACAGTTTCCGGCAGTTTTCGTGAAATTTTGTATTTGACTGTTTTAGCCTCATTTGTGGGCTATAGTCCACAGTTTTCGGCAACTTTCGTGAGAATTTTTATTTCCGTCATTTCATGGGCAGTACACTATTTTCGATAACTTTCATGAGATTTCGTATTTTACTGTTTAGACCTCGTTTGTGGGTTGTTGTCCACTGTTTCCAGCCGTTTTCGTGAAATTTTGTATTTGACGGTTTTAGCCTCATTTATGAACTGTAGTCCATAGTTTTTGGCTACTTTCGTGAGAATTTTTATTTCCGTCATTTTGTGGGCTATAGTACGCTGTTTTCGATCACTTTAATGAGATTTCGTATTTTACTGTTTTGTCTTATTTTGTGGGTTATAACAGTTTCCGATCCTTTTCATGAAATTTTGTGTTTGACTGTTTTAGCTTCATTTGTGGGCTATAGTCCATAGTTTTCGGCAACTTTCGTGAGAATTTTTATTTCCCTCATTTTGTGGGCAATTGTACACTGTATTCGATCACTTTTATGAGATTTCGTATTGTACTGTTTTGGCTTATTTTGTGGGTTATAGTCCACAGTTTCCAGCCGTTTTCATGAAATTTTGTATTTAACTGTTTTAGCTTCATTTTTGGGCTATAGTCCATAGTTTTCGGCAACTTTCGTGAGAATTTTTATTTTCCTCATTTTGTGGGTTATAGTATTCTGTTTTCGGTCACTTTCATGAGATTTCGTATTTTACTGTTTTGGCCTCGTTTGTAGAATTTAGTCCATAGTTTCCAGCCGTTTTCGTGAAATTTTGTATTTGACTGTTTTAGCGTCATTTGTGGGCTATATAGTCCACACTTTTCGGCCACTTTCGTGATATTTTTTATTTCCCTCAATCCATCGTGGGCTATAATACACTGTTTTCGATCACTTTAATGAGATTTTGTATTATACTTTTTTGGCTTATTTTGTGGTTTATAGTTCACAGTTTCCAAGCCGTTTTCGTGAAATTTTTTATTTGACTGTTTTTGCTGTATTTGTGGGCTATAGTCCACAGTTTTCGGTTACTTTTGTGAGAATTTTTATTTCCCTCATTTTGTGGGCTATAGTACACTATTTTCGATCATTTTCATGAGATTTCGCTGTTTTGGCCTCGTTTTGTGGGTGATAGTCCACAATTTCCGGCCGTTTACGTGAAATTTTGTATTTGACTGTTTAACCTCATTTGTGGACTATTGTCCACAGTTTTTGGCTACTTTCGTGGGAATTTTTATTTCTTCAATTTGTGAGCTCTAGTAAACTATTTTTGATCACTTTCATGAGATTTTGTATCTTACTGTTTTGGCCTCGTTTTGTGGGTTATAGTCAACAGATTCCGGCCGTTTTCGTGAAATTTTGTATTTGACTGTTTTAGCCTCATTTGTGGAAATAGTCCACCGTTTTCGGACACTTTCATGAGAATTTGTATTTTCCTCATTTTGTGGGCTATAGTACACTTGTAATACCCTAAACTTTCATTTTAATAAAAATGTTGATTATCCACGTGTTGTGCACGTGCAAAATTTCATATGTATATTTATTTTTTTTAATAAAAATTTCATTTTTGGTAGTATGAACAATCATTTCATTCTTTTCCTTTATTTTTCTAAAAAGCCTAATTTGTAAAGCCTAAAACATTGTTTTCTTGTTTTGAGCCCACTTTAATAATTAAATATTTTATTATTTAGCCCATAAGCCCAAGCCCACTATTAGTGAAGCCCACAAACTTAATTTATCCTTTAAATTGTCGCAACTTATCATGTAGGCACAAATGGTGAACAATTGATTAATTAAATTTGTACAAATTTCAAATAGGGGGGTACTAGAAGGGCACGTGCATGCACGTAGTGTGCTTTGCACACCTTGGAGGCTGGGTTATGCATAAGAGAGATGGGAGAGTGGGTGTGTGTGAATGGGTGGTTACTTGTTTATGGGTGGTTGCTACAACTTCCCATCCTATCCTACCCATCCATCTCCAACCATCTAATGAAATCCTAGCCCTCCAATCCATCCTAGAACTAGTATAAATACCCCTACCTTCATGTATACTACACAAAAAAATTAATTGAAAGAAAGAAATTATATAGGAGAGAAATACATTAGGGAGTATGAGAGTGAGTGTGAGAATTGTGTGTCCCAAGCAAGGAGGCCAGCCCATCATCAAGCACAAGGAAAGCATCGGGTTTGCACCAAGGAACAAGAAGGGGAGCTTTTGTAACACAATCTATGAGGAGAAGGCTACTCTCTTGCATTCTAGGAGACTCTATGAGATTTTATTTCGTTTTCTCCAAAGAGGTGGGTGTTTCTCATGCTTCTAAATTAGAAATCATGCTAGGAATGAATTGAGCAATTATTAAAGAGCCACTAGTTGAAATTAAATTCATGTTTGCCTAATTAGAGAGGAATTGATAATCTAGTAGATGTGTGTTAAAATAGTTGCTAGATTGATTAATTATGAAAGGAAGTGGATGTTTCTCGTACTTCTAGAAGTATACATCATGCTAGGTATGATTTTAATAAAATTATATGAATCAACTAGTAAGAAATGGGAACCATGCTTGTTTAATTGAAAAGTAGAGTGGTAATTTAGAGAATAGTTAATGGATTGATTGCTAATGAATAATTATTAATTAATGTGTTAGAAATCTCCCTGTTGTTGTGCTACATGAATGTTATGGTAAATAATAATATAAAAAAAATGAGAGATTGTATTTGCAATAATTGATTGAATGCATCATGTGTAATTAGTTGACAA
This sequence comes from Hemerocallis citrina, assembly GCA_017893485.1. Lineage (NCBI taxonomy): Eukaryota > Viridiplantae > Streptophyta > Magnoliopsida > Asparagales > Asphodelaceae > Hemerocallis > Hemerocallis citrina. The sequence goes on along the minus strand of CM030368.1, from coordinate 2,025,772 downwards.
AAAAATAGATTTTTATTTTGTAGAAAGATGAGAGTTAGTGTTCTAAAAATATGGTAGGATGTCAATAAGAAAGAGAACAAAAAATGTAGTGATTTGTGGAAGCCTAACTCTAAATTTTGAAGAAATGTGCTATTGTTCTTAATGTCAAAATTATGGACATGGAACACAAATTAGGACTAAAATACATATTTTATAAAGCAAATATTATTTATAAAATTACTGGTTTACTGTAGATTTATGTATAATAAATTCTGGAAAAAAACTTGCTTTCAAAAGAGGGGAAAAAGAAACAAATTTTTGTGAGAATTCATGAAATATAGATATGAACAGAGAGCTAGTTCAAACCTAATTAAATCCTTTTCAAAACGATATGGTCACTTAGACCAATTGGTCGGAAGAGCTTCTGTCGCTACAGTAGCGGGGCCTAATCATTGGTCTCGGGTTCGATACTGAGAATGGAGCTTTCGTTTTTATATTTTTTGGCTAAAATCTGAACAACTGAAAGTTGATACATAGGGATAATAACCCCTCTCATATCGCTTCGGTGACTTGGCGCAGTGGTCTTGGGTGCTGTTGTTTGGGCCGCTGGTTGTGGGTTCAAATCTGGATGGGGTTTTGGGTTTAAAAATGTTTTTTTTTTTTGGAAATTTAATATTATTTTGAGTTTTAAAATAGTTTAAAATTCAAGAAAAATAGGGGGGAAATTACTGAAATTATTTTGACTTTATGAGAAAATTTTGTGTAACTTTTGATAAAGCGTAATTGAGAAATTAAGATTATTTGCAATAAGGGACTTCTTTTTTTAAATTAAATTGTCTTTTGAAATAAAGGAAAAATAAATGAGTTATATTTTTTTAAAGAGTTTTAAAATGAGAATTAGTAATGAGGAATTTTGAAACCTTGATTTGTGTGATTAATAGCACTTATAAATCGCGATTTTAGTACGGATTGAAATGAGAATAAGAAATTCAAGGAATAAATGAACTATTGAATACTACTACTTGAACTTATTATTTTTCGCATAAATTGTGTATGAAATTGATATATCGAATGTGATGAGTTATGAAAGATGTGGATACATGAATACTATGATTATGAAATGTGAATTGTGATTAATCATGGAAAAGACCTTATGAGTATGAAAAGCTCGATGTTGTAATTATGAGTTGAAATTGAGAACAAGGGTATAGCTAAGCCTTATGCCGACAATAAAAGAAATGTAAAAATGATATTTGAAGTGAAAAGACCAAGGTTTGGGTCATGTGAAATAAATGAATAAGACCGGTATAGTGGGAGTGCTAACCCTAAGGGATTGATTTAATTCATGATTCAATTAAACTAAGGATTAGATACATAGTGGAGATGTGATGAAAGTAAGAGAAAAACATTGAGTATGAGGGCCATTGGATTGGCAGCGTGAGAGTATTCACAGGATGTCCCATGATGCGTCATGATAGGGCGTGGATACTGCTCCAGAGTACCGTCCCGGTGGCGACGCTCGTGGGGTGTTTGACTACTGCGGGTGGTGCCATGTTTATGGTAGGAGCTGAATCACCACAGGATGCCTGCATGATAAGTCATGTGTCAGTGCGTTGGGATTCCCTCCAGGGCGCCTAGACATGAGTTCGTAAGTCATAAAACATCTAGGATACTTACCGTAGTTACAGTAGTAGATTAAGTCATGACGAGGGATTGAACCCTACAAGATGAAGAACTGTTAAGGGCTTGCCATCGGACCTATGTAGTATGGGCTGCATAGACTCTGAACAAGTGTGCATTTGTGTCATGTAATACAAATAATTGCATTAAGGACTAAGTGCACTTTCACAACACGATATTAATAGGATAGTCCCTTTAGCTTTGTTTGTGAACAAGTTTGTGGTTTGCTAAGTATTGAGAATCGTTATACTGTTTCCGACATAGAGAGGATGGCCGTGTATAATATTTCGTCAGTTGAATGAACTGACACGCCTACAGTTTTACATGCAGGGTAAAGATGCGTGACAAATTGAAGTTTACATGCTGCTCAAGGATTGATTCAATTGTTGTTTTATGTAATTACTGTATAATTGCTTCCGTTGTAATAATGTAAAGGAGTAAAGTAACTCTGATGTAAGAAATGTTTCAATTTTCTTGTAAAATTGTACGAAAGAAGTGTAAAGATACTGTGGAACTTCAAATTCAGTTGTATTTTGGAATTCGGGGTGTTACAACACTGTTTCGATCACTTTCATAAGATTTCGTATTTTACTGTTTTGACATCGTTTTGTGGGTTATAGTCCACAGTTTCCTACCGTTTTTGTGAAATTTTGTATTTGACTATTTTAGCCTCATTTGTGGACTATAATCCACAGTTTTTGGCTACTTTCTTAAGAATTTTTATTTCCCTCATTTTGTGGACTAGTACACTGTTTTCGATCACTTTCATGAGATTTCATATTTTACTGTTTTGGCATATTTTGTGTGTAGTCCACAGTTTCCGGCCGTTTTCGTGAAATTCTGTATTTGACTGTTTTAGCCTCATTTGTGGGAATAGTCCACAGTTTTCAGCCACTTTCGTAAGATTTTTTATTTCCCGGATTTTTTGAGCTATAGTACACTGTTTTCGATCACTTTCATGAGATTTCGTATTTTACTGTTTTGGCTTATTTTGTGGGTTATAGTCCACAGTTTCTGGCTATTTTCGTGACATTTTGTATTTGACTTTTTTAGCCTCATTTGCGTGCTATTGTCCACAGTTTTCGGCTACTTTCGTGAGATTTTTTATTTTTCTCATGTTGTGGGCTATAGTACACTGTTTTCGATCATTTTCATGAGGATTTCGTATTTTACAGTTTTTGCCTCGTTTTGTGGGTTATAGTCCACAGTTTCCGGCCGTTTTCGTGAAATTTTGTATTTGACTCTTTTATCCTCATTTGTGGACAATAGTCCTCATTTTTTGGGTAATTTCGTGAGATTTTTTATTTCCCTCATTTTGTGGGCTATAGTACAATGTTTTTGGTCAGTTTCACTAGATTTCGTATTTTACTGTTTTGGCTTATTTTGTGGGTCATAGACCACAGTTTTCGGTCGTTTTCGCAAAATTTTGTATTTGACATTTTAGCTTCATTTGTGGGCTATAGTCCACAGTTTTCGGAAACTTTCTAAAGAATTTTTATTTCCCTCAATTTGTGGGTAGTGCACTGTTTTCGATAACTTTCGTAAGATTTCATATTTTACTGTTTTAACCTCGTTTGTGGGTTATTCTCCACAGTTTCCGGCCGTTTTTGTGAAATTTTGAATTTGACTGTTTTAGCCTCATTTATGGCCTATATAGTCCACAGTTTTCGACCACTTTCATTAGATTTTTTATTTCCCTCATTTCGTGTGCTATAGTACACTGTTTTCGATCGCTTTAATGAGATTTCGTATTGTACTGTTTTGGCTTATTTTGTGGGTTATAGTTCACAGTTTCCTGCTGTTTTCATGAAATTTTGTATTTGACTATTTCAGCTTCATTTGTGGGCTATAGTCCATAGTTATCGGCAATTTTCGTGAGAATTTTTATTTTCCTCATTTTGTGGGCTACACTGTTTTCGATCACTTTTATGAGATTTCGTATTTTACTGTTTTGGCCTCGTTTGTGGGTTATAGTCCACAATTTCTGGCCGTTTTCATTAAATTTTGAATTTGATTGTTTTAGCCTCATTTATGGCCTATATAATCCCCCGTTTTCGTCCACTTTCGTTAAATTTTTTATTTCCCTCATTTTGTGGGCTATAGTACACTGTTTTCGATCACTTTCATGAGATTTCGTATTGTACTGTTTTGGCTTATTATATGGGACATAGTTCACAGTTTCCGGCCGGTTTTGTGAAATTTTGTATTTAACTATTTTAGCCTCATTTGTGGGTTATAGTCCACAGTTTTCGTTTACTTTCGTGAGAATTTTTATTTCCCTCATTTTGTGGGCTATAGTACACTGTTTTCGATCATTTTCATGAGATTTCGTATTTTACTGTTTTAGCCTCGTTTTGTTGTTGATAGTCCTCTGTTTCCGGCCATTTACATGAAATTTTTTATTTGACTGTTTAAACACATTTGTGGATTATAGTCCACAGTTTTTCGCTACTTTCGTCAGAATTTTCATCTATGTCATTTTGTGGGCTCTAGTACACTGCTTTCTATCACTCTCATGATATTTCGTATTTTACTGTTTTGGCCTCGTTTAGTGGGTTATAGTCCACAGATTCTGGCCGTTTTCGTGAAATTTTGTATTTAACTATTTTAACCTCATTTGTGGGAATAGTCCACAATTTTTGTGGGCTATACACTGTTTCCGATTACTTTCATGAGATTTCGTATTTCAATGTTTTGGGCATATTCTGTGGGTTATAGTCCACAGTTTTCAGTCATTTTTGTGAAATTTTGAATTTGACTGTTTTAGCCTCATGTGTGGGCTAGTCCACAGTTTTTGGGCTGTTTCGTTAGAATTTTTATGTCCCTCATTTTGTGGATTATAGTACACTGTTTTCGATCTCTTTCATGAGATTTCGTATTTTAATGTTTTGGACATGTTTTGTGGGTTATAGTCCACAGTTTCTGGCCTTTTTCATGAAATTTTGTATTTGACTGTTTTAGCCTCATTTGTGAGAATAGTCCACAGTTTTTGGCCATTTTTGTAAGATTTTTTATTTCCCTCATTTTGTGGGCTACAGTACACTGTTTTCGATCATTTTCATTAGATTTCGTATTTCAATGTTTTGGCCATATTTTGTGGCTTATCGTCCACAGTTTTCATTCGTTTTCGGAAAATTTTGTATTTGACTATTTCAGCATCATGTGTGGGCTATATAGTCCACAGTTTTTTGGCACTTTCATGAGAATTTTTATTTTCCTCATTTTGTATGATATAGTACACTGTTTTCGATCACTTTCACGAGATTTCGTATTTTACTATATTGACCTCATTTTGTGGGTTATAGTCCGCAGTTTCCGACCGTTTTCGTGAAATTTTGTATTTGACCATTTTAGCCTCATTTGTGGGCTATATAGTCCACAGTTTTCGGCCACTTTCGTAAGATTCGGGGGTTATAGTACACTGTTTTGGATCACTTTCAAGATATTTCGTATTGTACTGTTTTGGCTTATTTTGTGAGTTATAGTCCACAGTTTCCAGCTTGTTTTCATGAAATTTTGTATTTGACTATTTTAGCCTCATTTGTAGGCTACAGTCCACAGTTTTTGACTACTTTTGTGAGAATTTTTATTTCCCTCATTTTGTGGGCTCTAGTACACTGTTTTCGATCACTTTCATGAGATTTCTTATTTTACTGTTTTGGCCTCGTTTTGTGGGTTATTGTCCACAGATTCCGGCCGTTTTCTTGAAATTTTTTATTTAACTGTTTTAACCTCATTTGTGGGAATAGTCCATAGTTTTCAAGCACTTTCGTGAGAATTTTTATTTTCCTCATTTTGCTGGCTAGTACACTGTTTTCGATCACTTTAATGAGATTACATATTTCAATGTTTTAGCCTTATTTTGTGGGTTATAGTCCACAGTTTGCAGTTGTTTTCGTGAAATTTTGTATTTGACTGTTTTAGCCTCATGTGTGGGCTATAGTCCACAGTTTTGTGGCCTATTCGTGAGAATTTTTATTTCTCTCATTTTGTGGGTTAAAATACACTTTTTCGATCTCTTTCATGAGATTTCGTATTTTAATATTTTGGCCATGTTTTGTGGGTTATAGTCCACAGTTTTCAGTCGTTTTCGTGAAATTTTGTAATTGACTGTTTTAGCCTCATGTGTGGGCTATAGTCCACGGTTTTTGGGCACTTTCGTTAGATTTTTTATTTCTCTCATTTTGTAGGCGATAGTACACTTTTTTCGATCACTATCATTAGATTTCGTATTGTACTGTTCTGGATTTTTTTTTGTGTTAGAGTCCACAGTATCTGGCCGTTTTCATGAAATTTTGTATTTGACGGTTTTAGCTTCATTTGTGGGCTATAGTTCACAATTTTCGGCAACTTTCATGAGAACTTTTATTTCCCTGTTTTTGTGGGCTATAGTACACTGTTTTCGATTACTTTCATGAGAACCATATTTTACTGTTTTGGCTTATTTTGTGGGTTATAGTCCACAGTTTCCGGTCGTTTTCGTGACATTTTGTACTTTACTATTTTAGCCTCATTTGTGGGTTATTGTCCACAGTTTTCGACTACTTTCGTCAGAATTTTTATTTCCCTCATTTTGTGGGCTATAATGCACTGTTTTCGATCATTTTCATGAGATTTCGTATTTTAATGTTTTGGCCTCATTTTGTGGGTTATAGTCCTCAGTTTCTGGTAGTTTTCATGAAATTTTGTATTTGACTGTGTAACACCCCATTTTTTTAAAACTAAACCTCTAAATTCAATTCTTTCCATTTCTATATTACTTTAAACGTAAACTAAGACACGCAAATTTCAAATAAAATTTTGGCAAAGTCTCCCATGAAATTTCTGCCCCGAAACACAAAAAGCTTATGGAATTCTGCTCTAAATTCCGTAGCTCACAACACAGACAATATAATCATGGGCTCCCCAGGCCAAAATGAGCGGAATCACACAGGAAATATAAATATTATGCACTGGGGGGCCAAACTCACAACAGAATATCCATTATAATTTAAAAACCATAAATTTCCTTGGAAAACTTATATAAGTAATAGAAAACTGTAGAAAAACTTTCCAAAAACCAAAGATGGAACCCAATACTCCACTATGAGGTGGGTACAAGCTTTCTCACCTCATCACAGTAGTATATCTATATATTTTTATCTTAATACAGAATAATACATTAACTGTTCACATTTTTTCATATGCTAAATACATAACTAATCTATCATCTCAACAAAATGTAATATCTAACTCTATATCTACCTCACCGGGCTGCTAGCAAACCTGCAGGAGAGTTAGGGTTATCCATCCTCACGAAGGGACCCCCCTAACCCCCAGAAAATAATAAGGGTTAGCCATTTCTGGTGTGAATATAATTATTAATCTAATAAATAAATTAAATTGTATAAAGAAAATGAATTGAACTTACAACATAAAAGATAAGAAGATTTAACCAGGAGTCTGAACATAAAAATATCACCAATACGACTTTATATCAAAGTACTTTTCAATTCTGCATCCAACTGTATACATATCCATAACTCCACATAGTTCGCTATATACATCACACTAATCACATATATATCCTTATTTTACATTTGCAGAATACAAAATCATATACAATCCATTACTTTTCAATTTGAATTCTCTAACACAAACATTCATCTTTCCACAATTATCATCACATCAGCATTTTTTTATTTATATATGTAATCACATGATGTTACTACATCTCTTCTTCATCTTTATTTAGCCATGCGCTTCATTTACTTGTATCATATCATCAACTCACCCATTCACCCTGGAAGTTGTGCGGGCGAGTAGTTCCCCGACACACTTCCAAGGTACACAAACTCATATCACAACATACTTTCTTCAATAACCATTTTCATAACCTCTCATCGTACAGATTTTTTATTTTATTGTATTACATCACATATCGCGTCATAAACATATGCATTCATTCCCATAATACTGCATTCATTCATGTCGTATAACACAAATGTAACATCTCATTACCCATTATAACTTGCTTGCATTTCATCACATCATCACCGTATCACTTATGTGAATGCTCATTCTTATTGCATCAAAAGCATGTTTTACAACTCATTCTCATCCAGTTATATCACTTTAGTTACTACTTAATCTTATTGAGAATTAATCTTACTTTCATCTTCACTTATATCTCAAATTGCCATTAATTTCACTTTCATTCTCATCACAATATCCTCCATATCCCAAACATAGTTTGGGTAATAACATATCACACCTCAAAGCCGATAGCTTGGGTAATAATCACCGCACCCCAAGTAAAACTTGGGTAATATCACATCACATCCCAAACTGATAGCTTGATTATTAATTCACTTCAATTACTTTTCGTCTTCACTTTACTTTATTCTTCATTTCCATTATTCATTACCAATATTATGTCAACTCACCCTGCGAATTATGCCAAGGCAGGTGGTTCCCACCATTTCCACAGAAATAGCGGGCGGGTAGTTCCTCGACACAATTCCAAAGTATATCAACTCATATCATACTATATTTTACTTTAATAATCACTTTCATAATACAATTACTTCATACTATTCATATTAACACATGTCTCTTTTACTTTTTCATTTTAAATTAACCACATACTACATTTATCATTTCTTTCCATACACAAACTCATAACTCGTATTCCTTCATATTTATTTTCATTCACAACCACTTTCTTTCTCATTCACAATTTCACTTTCTTCACTTTCACATTTCACTTTCTTTACTATCTCATTCTTATTTACACTTATTTATTTTATTAGTTTGTCGATAGTGAGCCATAGTATCCCAATATACTGAAAGCCGACAGCCCAGTAAAACACGCGGACCGATGCTCACACAGAGTCTTACTCGTCCGAGGCTACGTCTTCCTCCTAGCCGAACTAGCGAGGGAACCACTAACCCCAAGGAGAACTTGGGTACTTCCTTCCAGCCGAAGCTAAGAGGGAAAAACGACTGACCCCAGGTAACCTGGGTACTTCCTCCCAGCCGAAGCCAAAGAGGAAAAACCACTAACACCAGATAAACTGGGTACTTCCTCGCGACAGCTGTCATTGAGGGAATAATCGGGCCTCAAGCCGATAGCTTGGGCAATAAAAATTCACTTACCCCAAACATAGTTTGGGTCCACTTACCCCAAGCCGGTCCTTGGTTATTAGGAGGTCTAGCCCAAACCCCCAGGATTGCTGTAGGTACTGGTCAACAAAACCATCTGTTATTAGTATTAATCATTTCATCTTTCCATCTTACTTTATCAACACAAGCATTTCACTTTTGATTCACAAACTAGTCATGTCTTTGACTTTAACCACGCGAATTATTAACACATTTTATTAGCACATACCAACTTATCTTTTATCTTACCATTTTAAAGCATACCGATGTCCAGGATATTAATTATCATATCATTATATCACATATATGCATACACTTTGTCATTTAATCATATAACACCGCCATATCATCTTATTGTATAACAAGAATGCACCAAGTTATTTATTTTACCACAACATCACGCAATAAGAATACCATGTTATTTATTACCCCATTATATCATATATAGGCATACGCCAGGTTATATCATGAATAAAAGAATTAAATCATGTTATTCCGAATCGTAAGTGTATCAAAATATATAATTCATCACATAATAATATCATATTATTGCCCAAGAATTCACTTCGAACATAATTATAATATAACATATACCCACTGACTAATTTCATCAATTATCACATCACAACTCACTATCATGATATATATATATATATATATATATATATATATATATATATATATATATATATATCACAAACATACACCACATATGCGGATTTCCAAGAAAAGGACCACAATCACTTATTTCGTCTAATTAAATCTCATAACAACCAATTATAGCATGCTAGCTCATACACAATGCTCAATGTAAGTAAAATCACCTATAAGGGCTTATATGTCCCAAAACATGCACAAAACATGCACTACACATACACAGATTTCCAAAACATGACCACAATCACTAATTTCGTCTAATTACACCTCATAACACCCATCCATAGCATACTAGCCCATACACAAGGCTCCACATATACCAAATCACCTATATCGGCATATATATCCAAAAACATGCATGAAACATGTACGGGGTAAAAATATGCATAAACCGTTTAATAAATTAAATTTTTATTACTTTAACACGTCACACTAATTCATAATATAGGTTTTATATACTTAAAATAGTCAATTTCACCAAATATCACAAAAACCCATTTTCGGGCCCTTAAAAATCCGTATTTTCCTTCAAAATCAATTTTTAGCATAACTTCTACGAAATATATCAAAAAGCCACGAAATTTGGCCACAACAGAAAACATATGTAGATACAACATACTCACCTGACGGATCGAGCAAAACGATGTCCCACGTCCGCCTGGTAGCCAGTCAAAGTTCAACTTTTTCCACCTAAATGGAAAATTATAGGACCGATTAGCATAAAACTCAAAACTCGACCTACGATTCTCCAAATTCGAATCCGTCTTCACCCACACGTCACAAATGACATAAGTAGACAAGCTACATTGACGGATTTCAAATTCGGACGCCGATGCAAGAACTCACACATTGATTAGAGGCTTTCTAATAAGAAAATTTCCTATTTCCAAATTTCTTTAATCCCCTTTTTCGTAATCACTCAAATTAGGGTTAATAATAATAATAAGACTCAATTACACCTCCGAATGTAACAAATTCTCAACTCAATCTCGCTCGGGCATTTCACCGAACACCCGACGTGCATATATATTATACTTTCATTCTCAATCCTTTCCATTAAGTTCTAAGTCTAACAAATCCATTCTAAATTCATATTAACACTCTCACACTACTCCACAACCTCATGCATTTTTGAACTCACTAAAAGCAAGTTCCTTACCTAACTTCACCTATTTTTAAAAGTTGGCTTTATGCCAAAATCACCATGTCACAATTTCACCATGATATGCATAATTTCTAACTCATAACATGTTCTATGTGCCCTCTACATCTCCCTACATCAATTTCTAGTAAAAGAAATGAGAAGCATACAATTTAATAAACTAACATTCAATTTCTCATACCTTCTTGAAATCTTCTTGAAAAACCGACACAGCCAAAGGGACGAGCACCCAAAAATCTCTTAGAAACACCAAAATATTTGAAGTGGGAGGTGGAAGAGAGTTGGGATTCAAAAACCCTAGTTTTTGGGTTTCTTTTGGCTTTCGGCCAGATTAGAAGGAGGAGAGGGAGAGAGAAAAATGAGAGTGGCAAGGTGGTAATTTGTGGAAGTTTTAGGGTTTAGGGTTATGGGCTTTAGGCCCAAATACTTAAGAAAAAGGCCTAAAATAAGCCAGTTGACTCGATTTTGAAAAGTTTACAACCAAATGCCACAAACTAAAAATTCCAGTATTTTACTGACCCCCTATAGTGTACAAACGGCCCAGAAAAATTTCGGGTCAAATCGGATTCGTCTCCTCCGAGAAAACTCATCCCAAAACTCCTATATTTCCAATTTTTCCCGTTTAACCCCAAATTTCAATTTAATCACTCTAATACCCATAAAATCAATTAATAAGAGTAAATATACCTAGAAACATATTTAAAGATAATTTAAACCAAATAATTGAGGAAGTAAAAAAAACACATGTTACATTGACTATTTTATCCTCATTTGTAGACTATAGTCCACAGTTTTTGGCTACTTTCGTGAGATTTTTTATTTCCCATATTTTGTGGCCTATATAGTATACTGTTTTCGATCACTTTCATGAGATTTCGTATTTTACTATTTTGACCTCATTTTGTGGGTTATAGTCCACAGTTTTCGGCCACTTTTGTGAGATTATTTATTTTCCTCATTTTGTGAGCTATAGTACACGATTTTCAATCACTTTCATGAGATTTCATATTTCAATGTTTCGGTCATACTTTGGGGGTTATAGTCCACAGTTTTCAGTCGTTTTCGTGAAATTTTGTATTTGACTGTTTTAGCCTCATGTGTGGGCTAGTCCACAAATTTCGGGCAATTCCGTGAGAATTTTTATTTCCTTCATTTTGAGGATTATAGTACAATGTTTTCGATCTCTTTAATGAGATTTCGTATTTTAATGTTTTGGACATGTTTTGTGGGTTATAGTCCACAGTTTCCAGCTGTTTTCGTTAAATTTTGTATTTGACTGTTTTAGCCTCATTTGGGGGTATAGTCCACAGTTTTTGGCCATTTTCGTGAGATTTTTTCTCATTTTGTGGGCTATATAGTACACTATTTTCGATCATTTTCATTAGATTTCGTATTTCAATGTTTTGGCCATATTTTGTGGATTACAGTCCACAGTTTCCATTCGTTTTCGGGAAATTTTGTATTTGACTATTTCTGCCTCGTGTGGGCAATATAGTCCACAGTTTTCTGGCACTTTCAAGAGAATTTTTATTTCCCTCATTTTGTAGGCTATAGTACACTATTTTTGTAGGCTAAGTACACTATTTTCGATCACTTTCATGACATTTCGTATTTTACTATTTTGACCTCATTTTGTGGGTTATAGTCCACAGTTTCCGGCCGTTTTTGTGAAATTTTGTATTTGATTATTTTAGCCTCATTTGTGGGCTATAGTCCACAGTTTTCGGCAACTTTCGTGAGATTTTTATTTACCTCATTTTGTGGGCTATAGTACACTGTTTTCGATCATTTTGTTGAGATTTCGTACTTCAAAGTTTTGGCCATGTTCTGTGGGTTATAGTCCACAGTTTCCAGTCGTTTTTGTGAAAATTTGTAATTGACGTTTTTGCCTCATGTGTGGGCTATTATTGTCCACATTTTTCCGGCACTTCGTAAGAATTTTTATTTCCCCCATTTTGTGGGCTACGATACACTGTGTTCAATTACTTTCATGAGATTTTGTATTTTACTGTTTTGGCTTATTTTGTAGGTTAATAGTCCACAGTTTCCGGCCGTTTTCGTGAAATTTTGTATTTGACTGTTTTAGCCTCATTTGTGGGCTATAGTCCATATTTTTTGGTCACTTTCGTTAGATTTTTTATTTTCCTCATTTTGTGGGCTATATTACACTGTTTTCGATCACTTTCATGAGATTTCGAATTTTACTGTTTTGGCCTCGTTTTGTGTGTTGTAGTCCAGTCTCTGGTCGTTTTCGTGAAATTTTGTATTTGACTATTTTAGCCTCATTTGTGGGGTATAATCCACAGTTTTCGGTCACTTTCGTGAGATTTTTTTCCCCTCATTTTGTGGGCTCTAGTACACTGTTTTCGATCACTTTCATGAGATTTCGTATTGTACTATTTTGGCTTATTTTGTGGGCTATAGTCCACAGTTTCCTGCCGTTTTCGTGAAATTTTGTATTTGACTGTTTTAGCTTCATTTGTGGGCTATAGTCCACAGTTTTCGGCAACTTTCGTAAGAATTTTTATTTCCCTCATTCTGTAGGCTATATAGTACATTGTTTTCGATCACTTTCATGAGATTTCGTATTTTACTGTTTTGGCCTCGTTTGTGGGTTATAATCCGCAGTTTCCGGCCGTTTTCGTGAAATTTTGAATTTGACTGTTTTAGCCTCATTTGTGGACTATAGCTCACAGTTTTTGGGTACTTTCATGAAAATTTTTATTTCCCTCATTTTGTGGGCTATAGTACACTGCTTTCGATCATTTTCATGAGATTTGGTATTGTACTGTTTTGGCTTATTTTGTGGGTTAAAGTCCACAGTTTCCGGCCGTTTTCGTGCAATTTTGTATTTGACTGCTTTAGCTTCATTTGTAGGCTATAATCCATAGTTTTCGGCAACTTTCATCAGAATTTTTATTTCCCTCATTTTGTGGGCCATAGTACACTGTTTTCGATCACTTTCATGAGATTTCGTATTTTACTGTTTTGGCCTCGTTTGTGGGTTATAGTCCACAGTTTCCGGCCGTTTTCGTGAAATTTTTTATTTGACTGTTTTAGCTTCATTTGATTTCGTGTAGCCCACAAAATGAGGCCCACAAAATAAGGGAAATAAAAATTCTTGAGATTTCGTGTTACTGTTTTCGATTACTTTCGTAAGATTTCGTATTTCAATGTTTTGGCCATATTTTGTGGGTTATAGTCCACAGTTTCCAGTCGTTTTCATGAAATTTGGTATTTGACTGTTTCAACCTCATGTGTGGGCTATTGTCCACGGTTTTCGGGCACTTTCGTGAGATGTTTTATTTCCCTCATTTTGTGGCCTATAATACACTGTTTTCGATCACTGTCATGAGCTTTAATATATTGCTATTTTGACTTGATTTTGTGGGATATAGTCCACTGTTTCCTGCTGTTTTTGTGAAATTTTGTATTTGACAGCTTTAGCATCATTTGTTGGCTATAGTTCACAGTTTTCGGCAACTTTCGTGAGAATTTTTACTTCCCTCATTTTGTGGGCTATAGTACACCGTTTCGACCACTTTCATAAGATTTCGTAATTTACGATTTTGACCTCGTTTTGTGTGTTAGAGTCCACAGTTTCCGGCCATTTTCGTGAAATTTTTTATTTGGCTGTTTTATCCACATTTGTGAACTATAGTCCACAGTTTTTGGCTACTTTCGTGAGAATTTTTATTTCCCTCATTTTGTGGGCTATAGTACACTGTTTTAGATCATTTTCATGGGATTTCGTACTGTACTGTTTTGGCTTATTTTGTGGGTTATAGTCCACAGTTTCCCGCCGTTTTCGTGCAATTTTATTTGACTGTTTTAGCTTCATTTGTCGGCTATAATCCATAGTTTTCGGCAACTTTCATCAGAATTTTTATTTCCCTCATTTTGTGGGCGATAGTACACTGTTTCTGATCACTTTCATTAGATTTTGTATTTTACTGTTCTGGCCTCATTTATGGGTTGTAGTCCACAGTTTCCGGCCGTTTTCGTGAAATTTTGAATTTGGCGGTTTTAGCCTCATTTGTGGGCTATATAGTCCACAGTTTTCGGCCACTTTCGTGAGATTTTTTATTTCCCCCATTTCGTGGGCTATAGTACACTGTTTTCGAACAGTTTCATGAGATTTCGTTTTGTACTGTTTTGGCTCATTTTGTGGGTTATAGTTCACTGTTTCCGGCCGTTTTCCTAGAATTTTGTATTTGACTGTTTTAACCTCATTTGTGGGCTATAATCCACAGTTTTCAGTTACTTTCGTGAGAATTTTTATTTTCCACATTTCGTGGGCTATAGTACACTGTTATCGATCAGTTTCACGAGAATTCGTATTTTACTATTTTGGCCTCGTTTTGTGGATAATAGTCAAATTTTCTGGCCGTTTTCGTAAAATTTTGTATTTGACTGTTTTAGCCTCATTTGTGGACTATAGTCCAAGTTTTTGGCTGCTTTCGTGAGAATTTTTATTTCCCTCATTTTGTGGGCTCTAGTACACTGTTTTCGATCACTTTCATGAGATTTCCTATTTTACTGTTTTGACCTTGTTTTGTGGGTTATTGTCCACAGATTCCGACCGTTTTCGTGAAATTTTGTATTTGACTATTTTGCCTCATTTGTGGAAATAGTCCACAGTTTTCTAGCACTTTCGTGAGAATTTTTATTTTCCTCATTTTGTGGGCTATAGTACACTGTTTTCGATCACTTTCATTAGATTTTGTATTTCAATGTTTGAGCCATATTTTGTGGATTATAGTCCACAGTTCCATTCGTTTTCGTGAAATTTTGTATTTGACTGTTTTAGCCTCATGTTAGTCCACAGTTTTATGGCCTATTCGTGAGAATTTTTATTTCCCTCATTGTGTGGGTTAAAGTACACTTTTTCGATCTCTTTCATGAGATTTCGTATTTTAATGTTTTGGCCATATTTTGTGGGTTATAATCCACAGTTTGCAGTCGTTTTCGTGAAATTTTGTAATTGAGCACCTCATTGCTTTCCTCAGCCAAAAGAAGGGCAAACGGCGGATGGATTATGTTAAGCGATTCACCGCTGAGGCCCGATCTATCGCTTCCCTGGATCAGTTAGTGGCTTCCGCTGCTTTCCAATCCAACGTCATCAACCTTGACCTCCGGGCGTCCATGACCAAGAAGCCTCCTCAGGACTTCCCCGAGCTCCTCCTGAGGAGCGAGAAGTACATCCGAGCTGAAGAGGCTCTCAATCGCCCCACTCTAGAAGGGTCGTCTTTCGGGAACAAACGGAAGACTGTTGAGGAAGAAAGAGCTAAGAAGCTCCAAAAAGACAACGGAGGTCAACGGCGCCCTCTCCCCCGCCTCGAAAAGTTCACTCCGCTCAATGCAAGTGTCTCCGTCATCTTGATGGAGATTGGGAACGAGGGTATTCTACCGCCATCTCCGAAGATAAACACCCCCGTAAAGAAGAGAAATCGGATAAGTGGTGCCACTTCCACCGGAACCAAGGGCACGACACAGACGATTGTCGGGCCCTGAAGGACGAGATAGAGGCCCTCATTCAGAGAGGGCAGCTCGCTGGGTTCGTAAGGAGGGACAGGGCTGATCCACCTCCTCCCCCCAAAGGGGCTAACAGGCGAACGAAACAGCAGGCGAAGACCCCGGATGTCGAAGCAGAGGCCATCTTGCACCTTATACACGGAGGCCCAATGGGAGGAGATTCTAACTCCTCCAGAAAAGCCTTCGTTAGGAAAGTGAACTCCGTGCAGAGCCATCCTCCTCCCAAGGGCCTCGGAGTCCCTGTCACGTTCTCCGATCGAGACTTGGAGGGCGTCCACACGTCCCACTGCGACGCCCTCGTCATTAACCTACGAATGGCCAACTTCGACATACGTCGGGTCTTGGTGGACAATGGCAGCTCGGTCAACATGCTCTTCTTGGAGGCGTTCAAGGGCCTCCAGCTATCAAGGGACCGGCTTAAGCCAGCTGGCTACACCCTTCATGGATTCACCGGGGTGCCAGTGATGATCGATGGAGTTATAACTCTCGACGTCACCGCTGGCAAAACCCCGGTCACCCGCACGGAGCCGATGGACTTCATGGAGGTGGATGTGAAAGCCGCCTATAATGTGATCCTGGGTCGACCAGGCCTCGCTGCACTCCAGGCCATCCCTTCGGCTTATCACATGAAGATGAAGTTCCCCACTCCCGTAGGGGTGGGAGAAGTGAGAGGGAGTAAGGAGGCGGCTCGCAAGTGTTATATGACCTCGATGGGAGGCCCGGTCCTTTCCCTAGAAGCCCTCGAACTCCCACCGGAGAGTAGCCAGACCATCTCCGAACCAGTGGATGAACTAGAAGAAGTGGCATTCTCGGGGGAAGACGCTACCAAGACGTTTCGAGTCAGCAAGGCCCTTTCCCCCTCCATCAAGAAAGATATCTCCCAATGCATAAGGGAGAACCGCGATCTCTTCACCTGGACCGCGGCGGATATGCCAGGGATCTCCGAGGAGCTTTTAATGCACCACCTCAGCGTTGCCCCGGGAGTCAAGCCCGTCCAGCAGAAGCGACGCAAGTTCGCTCCCAAGTGTCAACAAGCGATCAAAGAAGAGGTCAAAAAGCTCCTCAACGCCCGATTCATCCAGGAGGTTAACTACCCCGAGTGACTATCCAATGTGGTGATGGTCAAGAAAGCCAACGGGAGCTGGAGAATATGCATCGATTTTACAGACCTCAACAAGGCGTGCCCGAAGGATCCATTTTCCCCTTCCAAGCATTGACGCTCTCGTCAATGCGACCTCCGGGCACGAGCTCCTCAGCTTCATGGATGCCTTCTCGGGGTACAACCAGATCCGGATGTTCCCTCCCGACATCCCGAAGACCTCATTTGTAACAGATTAGGGCCTGTATTGCTACCGGGTCATGCCGTTCGGCTTGAAGAACGCGGGAGCTACATACCAGCGCCTCGTGAACAGGGTCTTTCGAGACCAAATTGGTCGGAATATGGAAGTCTATGTACACGACACGTTGGTCAAGAGCATCCGAGGGCAAGAGCATGTCCTCGACCTCCAGGAAGCATTCGGGGTGCTGAGGAGGCGCAACATGAGGCTAAATCTGAGCAAGTGTGCGTTCGGAGTCTCATCCGGCAAGTTCTTAGGGTTCATGGTTAGCCAGAGGGGCATAGAGGCCAACCCTGAGAAGATCCAAGTCATTCTCAAAATGGCTCCCCCCCTCCAGTGTTAAAGATGTACAGAGGCTCACCGGGCACCTTGCAGCAATTGGGTGTTTTCTCTCTAAATCCGGGGAGAAGTGCCTCCCCTTCTTAAAGGCCCTCAGGGGGGGTAAAGGCTTTGAATGGGGGCAACAGCAACAAGAGTCCTTCGACCAGCTCAAGGCATATTTAGCTAACCCTCCACTCTTGAGCAAGCCGAGGCCCGAGGAGGTCCTCTACCTATACCTCACCGCTTCAGAGCAGAACCTCAGCGCAGTCCTTGTAAGAGAAGATGACAGAACGCAGAGACCCATCTACTACGTGAGTAAGGTCCTTCGGGATGCTGAACTCCGTTACCCGAAGCTAGAGAAAATGACTCTTGCCTTGGTTATGGCGGCCCGAAAGCTCCGCCCCTACTTTCAGTCTCATTCAGTGGTCATTCTTACCGACCAGCCGCTCAAACAAGTTCTCCACAGGCCCGAGACCTCCGGGCGCTTTATGAAGTGGTCCATCGAGCTAAGCCAACATGACATCAGCTACCAACCCAGAACCGCTATTAAGGCCCAAGCTCTGGCAGAATTCATTGTGGAAAACACTATTCCCGACCCATGCGAGTCGTCTGCCGACCCCCTGATCTGGATTGTTTATGTTGATGGGTCCTCGTGCGCCGACGGAAGTGGGGCCGACGTCATCTTGACCGGCACAGGACGCTTTCGTCCTGCAGTACTCCCTCCGCCTAAACTTCCCTGCATCGAATAACGAGGCTGAGTACGAGGCCCTCATAACGGGACTCTGCATGGCCCACAAAGCAGGGGCCAAGCGTATCCAAGTCTTCAATGGCTCACAGCTGGTCGTGAACCAGGTGTTCGGGGAGTATGAAGCAAGGGATGAGCGCATGGCCAAGTACATGGCGAAGGCAAGGGGACTACTGACCTTATTTGAAGATGCTCAACTCCAGCTGGTTCCCCGATAGGAAAATGCACAGGCCGACGCCCTCTCAAGGCTCGCCTCTTCCTCCCTCCAGGGTTTGGAGCGAACCATACAGATAGAGGTACTCTTGAGACAGCTTAGAGCCAATGGAGACTATGCCCCTCACGCTTGGGGAGAACTGGATGAAGCCCTTACTCGAATACCTTAGGGATAGAGTTCTTCCTGAAGACCCAAAAGAGGCGAGAAGGATCAGGACCAGAGCAGAGCGGTACACACTTATTGATGGAGTCATGTACAAACGCTCCTACATACAGATTGACGGCCGACCCTACCTGAGGCGTCTCTCCCCTGAGGAAGCGCATTATGCCCTGAAGGAGGCCCATGACGGTATGTGTGGCGCGCACTTGGGAGCGAGATCCCTCGCCCACAAACTCCTAAATTACGGCTACTTCTGGCCCACACTCCTAAGTAACTCCGAAGAGTACGTTCGCCAATGCGACTCCTGCCAGAGATTCTTGCCGATCCGTCGCCTACCGCAAGCCCAACTCTCTTCCTTGGCGAGTCCAATCCCTTTTGCAATGTGGAGGATAGACTTGCTCGGGCCCTTCCCTCCAGCGTCGGGCCAGCTGAAGTTCTTAGTCGTGGCGATAGACTACTTCTCCAAGTGGATTGAGGGCGAACCCCTTGCAACGATTACCAAGCTTAAGGTTCAGAAGTTCTTTTGGAAGAACATTGTTTGTCGATTCGAAGTACCCCGCATCCTAGTAACCAACAACGGGACTCAATTCGCAGGAGCAACCTTTCGCAACTTCTACGCCGACCTCGGCATCCAGCAGCGGTTCTCCTCGATAGCCCACCCTCAATCCAACGGCCAAGCGGAGAACGCAAATCGACAAATACTCTCCGGCCTGAAGAAGATGCTCGATAAATCTACCAGGGGCTCGTGGGTCGACCAGCTCCCCAACGTGCTTTGGAATTATCGCACCACCAAGAGAACTCCGACAGGGGAGTCCCCCTTCAACCTCACATATGGTTCTGAATCCCTCATCCCCTTAGCAGTGGGCCTGCCTTCACCCCGACTGATAGCCTACAGTGAAGCACAGAATGCGAACCAGCTTCGAAACTGCTTGGACCTCATAGATGAGGTCCGCGAAAGAGCTGCCATCCGACAAGAGACCTACCGGCATAGGATAATGCAATCTTACAACAAAAAGGTCCGCCCCGCTAATCTCAAGGAGGGGGACCTAGTACTCCGAAAGCTGTCGATCTCCATTCCGAGCAAAAAAAGCAAGTTAGCACCCAATTGGGAAGGACCGTATCGGGTCTCCAGAGTTATTCGCCTAGGCGCATATCAACTCGAAGACCCAGGGGCAGGAGAATACCGAGGACATGGAACGCGAAGCACTTGATTAAGTACCAAGAAGGTGTCTAAACACCGCTTCAAGCAACTTCCCCAAGAGCACTCCATAAAACATATCAAAGTTTTTATTTGTATTAACCTTATCAAAGTGTAAGAGCGGGTCGCAACTTAGAAGCGGCCGCCTAATTGTTCTCAATAAAAGCAATCCATCCCTGCAAGTTCTCTATTTTGAGCATTGTATTGTACTACTTTGGCGCTTACGGGTCGCAACTTAGAAGCGGCCGCCTAATTATTTTTAATAAAAGCAATCTATCCCAGCAAGTTCTCTATTTTGAGCATTGTATTGTACTACTTTGGCGCTTACAAAAAAATTTTGCATTAAAACGACATGCTCGGAGTCCAATACTTGGTTCGATTCCGCTTCAACTACTTACTTTTAAGCAAGTACGAAGTGGTTCACCATTTGAAATTGCTCCCACGGCTGCTGGTATTCTTCAAACGACACGCTCGGAGTCCAACACTTGGTTCGATTCCGCTTCAACTACTTGCTTTTAAGCGAGTACGAAGTGGTTCACCATTCGGAATTACTCTCACAGCTGTTGATAATCTCTAAACGACAAGTTCGAAGTCCAACACTTGGTTCGACGCAACTTTTGCTACTTGTGAACGAGTGAGTACAAAATGGCTCACCATTCGGAATTGCTCCTACAACTGTTGACACTAACAAACGCTAGCAAAACACACAAGTTCAAGAAACGAGTACTATTTCATTGAAGTTTGAGGTACAAGTCTAACTACAGACCAACAACTCATTTTTTCATCGAGATACAAAACTCATTGAAACAAAGATTACACAATTACGGAGATTTGCCTTAACCCTTCCTAGGGAGTGGAATGTTTCTCTTAAGAGACAAGTGAGGCCAGCGAACACCTTGTTGCTGTGGCCTTACATCCGCGGAAGACTCCAATCCGGCGAGCCGAGTTGCGTCTCCTGCGCCTAAGAGCCTAAGTGTCGCACCGGCAGACGCTGCGCTCGACGAGCCAGCCACTCCGCTCTGTGCGTCCACAGGATGCCTCGAGACGGGGGGCGAACGAAGCGCCAACTCATTGAACGATCTTCCCTTTGCGTACTCTCCTCGGGGGCAGGAGGTATTCTGGACATTGCTCCCCTCAGAAAATCGTCGAAGACAATGGTTTTCTGCCTCTAGCTCGACGACTCGTTCCTTCAGCGAGTCGTCCGTCACCCTGATCTTCAGGCAAGGCATCCAACTCGAGCTACCCACACGAGAAGCCTCGGTGATGGTCCTCCAAAGTTGCGCCGCTTCCAAGCTCTTCTCGAGTACCACATTCTTCAGCCCATCTCTCTCAGCCCTGACTTCGAACAAAGACTGACGAAGGAACTTGAGTCTCAAGCCTTGGTTGAAGGCCATCGAGGGACTCGTCTCCTCCCCTTCAGGAGGTGCTTGCAAGCCTTCTCCTCTAGCCGTTTCAGCTCGGAGGTGCGACGAGCCAACGTCAACTTAAAGTGGTCTAGTTCCGACTCGGTCCTGAAAAGCCTCTCTCGACTTCAAGTGAGGGCCAACCTGGCCACTCCTAGATCCGACCGGAGGCGAGATACTTCGGCCACTTCGACCATCTGAGATGCTTCGACCATTTGATACGCTTCGGCGATCTGAAAAGGCAGGGACATAGCGATACTAAGTTTGAGAAGCTCCTACAGGGACAACTCACATAAGAAACATAACTCAAGCTCAACACTTAGTCAATTTTCATTAAAAACCACAAATACAAAAAGCGGTGTCCAGTCCGCTATTAGGCATCACTACAAAAGATCCTAGGCAAAAATCAACGACTAAAATATGAAGAAACTAAGGAAGTTGAGTATCCACCTCAGCGGATGGATCCGCCAGGAGTGCCAATTCGTGGCCGCTCCCCTCAGCTGTCCCCGACGCTGGTGCCATCGCCAGTGGGGTTTCCTTCACTACGGTCTGCTTGTCATCAGCCTCTTTGCCTCTCTCAATCTCCGTCTCCTCCCCCTCATCGTCGGGAAACAAGTAGTACCCCGAGCGATCGAAACCGGGAAGGCGTTCGCCGACATCATCTAGGGCCTTGGCGTAAGCCTTCCGCATATTATTCTCCACGTAGCCAATAGCCTTCTTCTCAGTTGCGGCCTCGGCCTCCCGTACGACTACGTCCCTCGCGAAGGCGGCCTTCTCTCGCTCGGCGGCCCTCTCCCGAGCCGCCGCCTCCTTCTCCTGGGCGGCGGACTCCTTTGTCTTCGATAACGCCTCTTCCAGAAGTTTGATCTAGGCGGCTTGCGTCTCCTCTAAAGGCGCGGCCGCCTCCAGCTCCCTTTTAGCCTTCGATCACTCGATTCTCTCCCGATCCTGCAGAGCCTTCAGTTCTTTCTCCTGCTCCGCCACTCGCCTCATCAAGTGGCTGAAGTGGCAGATTGCATGTGGGAAGACAAGTGGTGTAAGGAAGGAGAATAGGAGTCGAGCGAATAACTTCACATTCAGAGCTTACCATCATCTGTGCCTTCGCGATCTCCAAGGCAGAGTCGCCCACAGTCCCGTGCTCCATCGACGCCTTATCCTGGGGCGTGGCCAAGTTGCGAACGGCGTCCATGCAGCTTGTCGAGTCTCCGAGGAAAACCGTCGTGCCTTAGGATTTGCCAATCTGGTACGAAGATCCTCTTTAGCTCGTCCGTCAGCATGACCTCGGCCACCTCCGTGCGAGGCAGAGCCTGAAGAGTGAGCAGGGCCGAAAGATCAAGTTCTTTCGCCGGCCGAACAATTGGAGCAGGCACAGCCTCCAAGTCGACAACGGGGGCGACGACGCTCTCGCTTCTAGTCGCCTTCGACGGTGTCGGTCGGACGACGGCACGTTTCCTCTTCTTCTCCTCAACCCGCTTGCTGCAGAGAGCCGAACGCATGTTCATGATATCTTCGAAGTCCAAACCGACGGACCCTGCAGTGAAAGATAACAAAAACAGGATTAAGGATTTTTATACAATTGAAATGTTCAGAAGTGCGATCAACGTAAAAGAGCTCATACTAGGGTTCATCTGACTAAGGTCTCCCCCAAAGAGACTCTCCTCGGAGATATCCTTCCAGTGCATCGTAGGCCGATCCAAGAGGATGCCGACCATTTCGTCCTCCTCGGGGCTCAAGGTCGACTCCAACTTCGCCTTCTTCAGCACATCTTCCCTCCACATCATGGGAATGTCCCACGGCTTCTTCCCCGAACAAGAAAATACTTATCTCTCCAGCACTTTACGGAGTCGGGATTGTCGACCAATTTAATGCCCTTCCGGGCAGTCAGATAGAAGCGATACTCCGTTCGTGTCTTTTGGTGGATCTTGTATAGCCGGCGAAGCACGTTGAGCCTAGGCTCGATCCCTGCGGCCTGCCAATGCAGGACGAACCCCGTGACGTGCCTCCAAATGTTCGGCATGAGTTGTATTGGACATACTCTGTACCATTGCAGCACCGCCCTTACAAAGCGGTGGAGAGGAAGGCGGAGCCCAGCGTGAAAGGGATCGAACAGAAACACGCACAAGTCGGAGGGAAGCGAAGAGCAAGATCAGATCCCTGGGCCGGGGACGATGAGATCAAACTCCGGAGGAATCATGAAGCACATCCGGATGATTCGCAGGTCCGACTCTTTTAGAACACTGACGATTTTGTTCGCCTCCGTGCGTTCCCTCGACGCGTTTTCCTCGTAAAACTGCGCCAGGCCGTCCTCCGCACGCCTTAGCTCCTCAGCGCCATACTGTCGAATTCCCCCAAGGGTTGACACGGTAATCGAATGCCTTCCGAACTCGCCCATCCTCCGATCTTTCTGCATTATGGTATCCACCACCGACGAAGAAAAAGCTGCCTCTCCGCCGTCCTCTTCAACAACAAGATCCACTTCCACGATCGCTTCGACTTCCGGAGAGGACAGGACCATGATGCCCTTCCCCTTGTCGATCTTAGACCAGGGGGGCTACGCCGGGCTGACCCGAGGAGGATGCCTCTTCGCCGGAAGACACCCTAGACATCCTTTAAAATTAAAATAAATTACCTGTGAGCTGACAACCACGGTCGGAATGTATGCCGGAGAACGGAAAAGATCACGGGGGACTCTGCTCAAAGCTCTGAAGAGAAAGAAATCTCAGACGAGTTGAAAATGAAAAGTGAGGCAAAAGGGGAAGGGAGTGGAGATTTAGGGTGAAACTTAGTGGGTTTGGGCCGGAAAGCTTAATGGGCTCTTACGGAGCCCAAAAAGCGTAGAATTCTAAGCAGTCAGAATGCAAAACGACAAAAAGGAAGCAACTCGAAGCGGATTAAATGTCGTTGAGCAGTCAATGCTTTACCTGGCTCAACATTTCGTTCGCCTAGCTCGTCGCAGAAGTTGAACAGACGTATTTCCGAGCTGAAAATGGCCAAAATTGCGTTGACCAGTCAACGCTCTTCCAAGCTCAATAATTCGTTCGCCAAGATCAGCATTTCGTTCGCCTAGCTCGCCGCATAAGTCGAACATACGTGTTTCCGAGCTGAAAATAGCCAAGATTGCGTTGACCAGTCAACGCTCTTCCAAGCTCAATAATTCGTTCGCTAATATCAGCATTTCGTTTACCTAGCTCGCCGTAGAAGTCGAACAGACGTGTTTCCGAGCAGAAAATATCCAAGATTGCGTTGATCAATCAACGCTCTTCCAAGCTCAATATTTCGTTCGCCAAGATCAACACTTCGTTCGCCAAGCTCGCCGCAAATGTCGAACAGACACATTTTCGAGCTGAAAATAGCCAAAATCACGTTGACCAGTCAACGCTCTTCCAAGCTCGGCATTTCGTTTGCCAAGCTCGCCGCAAGTGTTGAACAGACGTGGTTCCGAGCTGAATTTTGTGGGTTATAGTCCACAATTTCCGGCCGTTTTCGTGAAATTTTGTATTTGACAATTTTAGATCATTTGTGGGCTACAGTACACTATTTTTGTTCAATTAAATGAGATTTCATATTTTACTGTTTTGGCCACATTTTAATTATTATAGTCCACAGATTCCGGCCGTATTCGTGAAATTTTGTATTTGACTGTTTTTGCCTCATTTGTGAGAATAATCCACAATTTTCGGCCACTTTAGTGAGATTTTTATTTTCCTCATTTTGTGGGCTATAATACACTATTTTCGATCACTTTCATTAGATTTTGTATTTCAATATTTTGGCCATATTTTGTGGGTTATTGAGTCCACAGTTTCCAGCCGTTTTCGTGAAATTTTGTGTTTAACTGTTTCAGCCTCATGTGTGGACTATAGTCCACAGTTTTCGGGCACTTTCGTGGAAATTTTTATTTCTCTCATTTTGTGGGTTGTACACTGTTTTCGATCACTTTCATGAGATTTCGTATTTTCCTGTTTTGGCCCCATTTTGTGGGTTATAGTCCATAGTTTTCGGCCGTTTTCGTGAAATTCTGTATTTTACTGTTTTAGCCTCATTTGTGGGGCTATAGTCCACAATTTTCAGCTCCTTTCGTGAGATTTTTATTTACCTCATTTTCTAGGCTATAGTAAAACTGTTTTCGAACACTTTCATTAGATTTGGTATTTCACTGTTTTGGCCTCGTTTTGTAAGTTATAATCCACAGTTTCCGGCCGTTTTCGTGAAATTTTGAATTCGACTGTTTTAGCCTCATTTGTGGGCTATATTCCACAGTTTTCGGCAACTTTCGTGAAATTTTTTTTATCCTCATTTTGTGAGGTATAGTACACTGTTTTCATTCACTTTGAGAAGATTTCTTATTTTATTATTTTGGCCTCATTTTGTGAGTTACAGTTCACAATTTCCTGCCGTTTTTGTGAAATTTTGTATTTGACTGTTTTAGCCTCATTTGTGGGCTATAATGCACAGTTTTCGGCCACTTTCATGGAATTTTTTATTTCTCTCATTTTGTGGGCTATAGTACACTTTTTTCGATCACTTAAATGAAATTTTGTATTTTTCTATTTTGGCCTCATTTTGTGGGTTATAGTCCACAGTTTCTAGTCGTTTTCGTGAAATTTTGTATTTGACTATTTTAGCCTCAATTTTGGCCTATAGTCCACAGTTTTCGGCCACTTTCGTGAGATTTTTTATTACCCTCATTTTGTGGGCTATAGCACACGGTTTTCGGTCATTTTCATGAGATTTCGTATTTTATAGTTTTGGCCTTATTTTGTGGATTATATTCCACAGTTTCTGACCGTTTTCACGAAATTTTGTATTTGACTATTTTAGCCTCATTTGTGGCCTATAGTCCATAATTTCGGCTACTATCGTGAGATCTTTTATTTCCCTCATTTTGTGGGATATAGTACACTGTTTTCGTTCACATTCATGAGATTCCGTATTCTACTGTTTTGGCCTCGTTTTGTGTTATAATACACAGTTTCATGCCATTTTCGTGAAATTTTTTATTTGACTGTTTAAGCCTCATTTATGGGCTATATAGTCCACAGTTTCCGGTCGTTTTCTTGAAATTTTTTTATTGACTGTTTTAGCTTTATTTGTGGGGGTAGTCAATAGTTCTCGGCCACTTTCGTGAGATTTTTTATTTCCCTCATTTTGTGGGCTATAGTACACTGTTTTCGATCACTTTCATTAGATTTCGTATTTCAATGTTTTGGCCATATTTTGTTGGTTATAGTCCACAGTTTTTAGTCGTTTTCGTGAAATTTTGTAATTGACTGTTTTAGCCTCATGGGTGGGCTATATTACACAGTTTTTGGGCACTTTCGTGAGAATTTTTATTTTCCTCATTTTCTGGGCTATAGTACACTGTTTTTTATCACTTTCATTTGAATTCGTATTGTACTGTCTTGGCTTATTTTGTGAATTATAGTCCACAGTTTCCGGCCGTTTTCGTGAAATTTTGTAGCTGACTATTTTGGCCTCATTTGCAGGTTGTAGTCCACAATTTTTGGCAACTTTCGTGAGAATTTTTATTTCCCTCATTTTGCGAGCTATACACTATTTTCGTTCACTTACATGAGATTTCGTATTTTACTGTTTTGGCCTCATTTTGTCGGCTATATAGTCCACAGTTTCCGGTCGTTTTCGTGAAATTTTGTAATTAACTGTTTTAGCCTCATTTGTGGGAATAGTCAACAGTTTTTGCCACTTTGGTGAGATTTTTTATTTCCTCATTTTGTGGGCTATAGTACACTGTTTTCGATCACTTTCATTAGATTTCGTATTTCAATGTTTTGGCCATATTTTGTTGGTTATAGTCCACAGTTTTTAGTCGTTTTCGTGAAATTTTGTAATTGACTGTTTTAGCCTCATGGGTGGGCTATATTACACAGTTTTTGGGCACTTTCGTGAGAATTTTTATTTTCCTCATTTTTTAGGCTATAGTACACTGTTTTTTATCACTTTCATTTGAATTCGTATTGTACTGTCTTGGCTTATTTTGTGAATTATAGTCCACAGTTTCCGGCCGTTTTCGTGAAATTTTGTAGCTGACTGTTTTGGCCTCAATTGCGAGTTGTAGTCCACAATTTTTGCAACTTTCGTGAGAATTTTTATTTCCCTCATTTTGTGGGCTATAAACTGTTTTCATTCACTTACATGAGATTTCGTATTTTACTGTTTTGGCCTCATTTTGTGGTCTATATAGTCCACAATTTCCGATCGCTTTGGTGAAATTTTGTAATTGACTGTTTTAGCCTCATTTGTAGGAATAGTCAACAGTTTTCGGCCACTTTCGTGAGATTTTTTATTTCCCTCATTTTGTGGGCTATAGTACACTGTTTTCTATCACTTTCATTAGATTTCATATTTCAATATTTTGGCCATGTTTTGTTGGTTATAGTCCATAGATTCGTGAAATATTGTAATTGACTGTTTTAGCCTCATGGATGGGCTATATTCCACAGTTTTCGGGCACTTTCGTGAGAATTTTTATTTCCCTCATTTTCTGGGCTGTAGCACACTGTTTTCGATTACTTTCATTTGATTTCGTATTTTACAGTTTTTGCCTCATTTTGTGGGTTATAGTCCACAGTTTCCGGCCGTTTTCGTGAAATTTTGTATTTGACTGTTTTAGCCTCATTTGTGGACTATAGTCCACAGTTTTCAGGCTACTTTCGTGAGAATTTTTATTTCCCTCATTCTGTGGGCTATACATTGTTTTCGTTCACTTACATGAGATTTCGTATTTTACAGTTTTGACCTCATTTTGTAGGCTATATATTCCACAGTTTTCGGTCGTTGTCGTGAAATTTTGTAATTGACTGTTTTAGCCTCATTTGTGGGAATAGTCAACAGTTTTCGGCCACTTTCGTGAGATTTTTTATTCCCCTCATTTTGTTGGCTATAGTACACTGTTTTCGATCATTTTCATTAGATTTCGTATTTCAATGTTTTGGCCATGTTTTGTTGGCTATATTCCACAATTTCGAGTCGTTTTCGTGAAATTTTGTAATTGACTGTTTTTGCCTCATGGGTGGGCTATATTTCACAGTTTTCGAGCACTTTCGTGAGAATTTTTATTTCCCTCATTTTGTGGGCTAGAGTACACTTTTTTTTATCACTTTCATTTGATTTCGTATTGTACTGTCTTGGCTTATTTTGTGGGTTATAGTCCACAGTTTCCGGCCATTTTCGTGAAATTTTGTATTTGACAGTGTTGGCCTTATTTGCGGGCTGTGGTCCACAATTTTCGGCAACTTTCGTGAGAATTTTTATTTCCATCATTTTGTGGGCTATACACTGTTTTCGTTCACTTACATGAGATTTCGTATTTTACTGTTTTGAACTCATTTTGTGAGTTCTAGTCCACAGATTCCTGTCGTTTTCGTGAAATTTTGTATTTGACTATTTTAACCGCATTTGTGGGAATAGTCCAGAGTTTTCGGCCACTTTTGTGAGATTTTTTATTTTCCTCATTTTGTGGGCTATAGCACACTGTTTTCGATCACTTTAATGAGATTTCGTATTTCTATGTTTTGGCCATATTTGTGGGTTATAATCCACAGTTTCCAGTATTTTTCGTGAAATTTTAAATTTGACTGGTTTAGCCTCATGTTTGGGCTATAATCCACAGTTTTCGGACAATTTCGTGAGAATTTTTATTTCCCTCATTTTTGTACTGTTTTCGATCACTTTCATGAGATTTCGTATTTTAATGTTTTAGCCATGTTTTGTGGGTTATAGTCCACAATTTCCAGTCATTTTCGTGAAATTTTGTAATTGACTGTTTTAGCCTCATGTGTGGGCTATAGTCCACAGTTTTCGGGCACTTTCGTGAGAATTTTTATTTTCCTCTTTTTGTGGGCTATAGTATACTGTTTTCGATCACTTTCATGAGATTTCGTATTTTACTATTTCGGCCTCGTTTTGGAGGTTATAGTCCACAGTTTCCGGCCGTTTTCGTGAATCTTTGTATTTGACAATTTTAGCCTCATTTGTGGGCTATAGTACACTATTTTTGTTTGCTTAAATGAGATTTCCTATTTTACTGTTTTGGCCTCAGATTGTAGGTTAAAATAGTGAAATGCGAAATTTCACGAACATTGCAAAAAAAAATGTGGATTATAGCCCACAAATACGGTCAAAACAGTGAGATACAAAATTTCCATTAAAGTTGCCAAACACTGTGGATTACAGACCACAAAATATGGTCAAAATAGTGAACTATGGAATCTCATGATAATGTCCGAAAATTGTGGACTACAACCCACAAAATAAGGCCAAACAGTGAAATAAGAAATCTCACAATAATGGCCTAAAGCTATGGATTACAGCCCACAAAGTAAGACAAAGCAGTGAAATACAAATTTTAATGAAAGTGGCAAAAAAACTGTGGACTATAACCCACAAAATGATGCCAAAATAGTGAATAACGAAATCTCACGAAAGTGGTCGAAAAATATGGACTATAGCCATAATATATGTCCAAAAAGATAAATACGAAATTTTTACAAAGGTGGCCAAGAACTATTGACTATTCCCACAAATTGAGGAGAAAACACTTTTGTAAAAATTTCGGCCACCTTTGTAAAAATTTCACTGTGAGCAACACTTACAAAATTAGGCGAAAACAGTGAAATACAGAATTTCGCGAAAATTGCCGAATGCTGTGGACTATTGGCCTCAACAATGAGGCTAAAACGTTAAATATGAAATTTCAAGAACGTGACTAAAATCTTTGGATGCTCACAAAATGATGCCAAAATAGTGAAATATGAAATTTCACGAAAGCGTCCGAAAATGTTCGATTATTGCCTACAAAATGATGTCGAAACAGTGATATATGAAATTTAACGAAAGTAGCCAAAAAATAGTGAACTATAGGCCAAAGAATGAAACCATAATCGTGAAATACTAAATTGAACGAAAATGGCCAAAACATGTGGCCTACAAAAATAATGCCAGAACAGTGAAATACGTGATTTTACAAAAGTGACCGAAAAATGTGGCGCCTAAGAATGGGACCAAAATCGTGAAATACGAAATTTAACGAAAGTGGCCAAACACAATGGACTATAGCCCACAAAATATGACCAATGCAGTAAAATAGGAAATCTCACTATAATGGCTGAAAAGTGTGGACTATATAGCCCACAAAATACGGCAAAATTAGAATAATACAAAATTTCATGAAAGTGGCACGGAACTGTGGATTATAACCAAAAAAATGCGGCTAAAACAGTGAATTACGAAATCTAACGAAAATGGTCGAAAACAGCGGAGTATATCGCCACAAAATATGGCCAAAATAGAGAAATACGAAATTTCATGAAGGTAGCCAACCACTGTGGACTACAGCCCACAAAATGAGGTCAAAATAGTGAGATACAAAATTTTACGAAAATGACCAAAAAATCATATAGCCCAAAAATGACTGCCAAAATTGTTAAATACAAAAATCTCATGAAAATGGCCGAAAAATGTGGATTATACAACACACAAAATATGGCTAAAACATAATAATACAAAAGTTCTCCAAAGTGGCCGAAAATTGTGGAGTATAGCTCTCCAAATGATGCCAAAAAGGTTTAACACGAAATTTCACGAAATTGGCCGAAAGCTATGCTTCATAGCCCACAAAATGATGTCGAAACAATGAAATATAAAATTTCACGAAAGTGGCCAAAACAGTGGAATGAGGCCAAAACAGTAAAATACGATATTTGTCGAAAATGGCCGAAAACTGTATACTATATACCACAAAATTTGGCCAAAATAGTAAAATACAAAATTTCATGGAATCCCACCCAATTAGGCAAACATAGTGAAATATGAAATTTCACGAAAAATTGCTGAAAACTAGGAACTGTAGCCTACAAATTGAGGTTAAAACAATGAAATACGAAATTGCATGAATGTGGCCGAAAACTGTAGACTATATCCCCACAAAACACAACCAAAATAAAGAAATACGAAATTTTACGAAAGTGACAAAAACTGTGAACTGCCCTACTAAATAAGGCGCAAATAGTGAAATTCAAAATTTCACGAAAATGACAGAAAATTGTGGACTATGACCCTCAAATTAGTGTAATACAGAATTTCACGAAAGTAACTGAAACTGTGGACTATATAGTGCACTAAATGAGGCCAAAATGGTGAAAAAACGAAGTTTCATGAAATTTCCTGAAAATTTTGGACTATCGCCCACATACATGATGAGGTAGAAACAGTGAAAAACGAAATTTCACAAAATAGCTGAAAACTGTTGACTATAGCCTACCAAATGAGGCCAAAATAGTGAAATACATAAGTTCATGAAGTTGCCCAAAAACTATGGACTGTAGCACTCATAATGAGGTCAAAATAGTGAAATACGAAATTTCACGAAAGTGGTCAAAAACTGTTGACGATAACCCATAAAATATAGCTAAAATAAAGAAATACAACATTTCATGAAAGTGGCAAAAAAACAGTGAACTATAGCACACAAAATGAGGCTAAAGCAGTGAAATATGCAATTTCACGAAAATGACCGAAAATTGTGGACTATAATTAAGCAAAAATGTGAAATACAAAATTTCACGAAAGATGCCACAAAATGAAGCCAAAATAGTGAAAAAGAAATTTAAAAAATTGCCAAAAACAGCAGACAAATGGGCCACAAAATGAGGATAAAACGATGAAAAACAAAATTTAACGAAGGTGGCAAAAAAATGTAGTTTATAGCATTCAAAATGATGCCAAAATAGTGACATAAGAAATTTGACGAATATGGCCGAAAACTGTGGCCTATATTACCCATAAAATTAGGCCAAAACAATGAAATCCAACAATTCATTAAACTAGTTGAAAACAATGGACGGCAGTCCACAAAATAAGGCCAAAATAGTGAATAAAATGGCCGAATATTTTAGACTATAGCGCACAGAATTCTCCGAAAATGACTAAAAACGGTAGCCAAAGAGACCACAAAATGAGAATAAAATGGTGAAATACGAAATTTAACGAAAGTGTCCAAAAACTATAGCATATAGCCCATAAATGAGGCCAAAATAGTGAAAAATAAATTTTGACTAATATGGAGGAAAGCTGTGGACTATAACCCAGAAAAAATTAAGGCAAAGAAAATTTCACAAAACTGGCCGAAAATCGTGAACTACAGTCCACAAAATGAGCCCAAAATAGTGAAATACGAATTTTCACGATAGTGGCCGAAAATTGTGGACTATATAACCCACAAAATAAAGACCAAAACAGTGAAATACAAATTTCACGAAAGTGCCAGAAAACTGTGGACAACCTACAAAATTAGGCAAAAACAGTGAAATACGAAATTTCACAAAAAGTGGCTGAAAACTATGAACTATTGCCCACCAAATAAGACCAAAATAATTGAATACGAAATTTGCCTGAAAAACCATGGACTACAGCCCACAAAATGTGCTAAAATCAGTGAAATACGAAATTCGACTTAAGTGGCCAAAGATTGTGGACTATAACCTACAAAATAAACCAAAACAGTGAAATACAAAATATCACGAAATTAGACGAAAACTATTGACTATAGCCCACAAATTGAGGCCAACAATGTGAAATACAAACTTTCACACAAGTTGTTCAAAACAGTGTACTATATACACGAAAGTTGCCAAAAACTGTGGAGAAAACAGTGAAATACGAAATTCCACTTAAGTGGCCAAAGATTGTGGACTGTAGCCTACAAATTAAAGCCAAACAGTACACTATAGTAAATAAACTGAGGCCAAAACAGTGAAATACGGATTTTAACGATGGTGGCTAAAAATTGTGGACTATAATCCACAAAACAAGGCCGAAACAGGTGAAATATGAAATTTCACGAAAGAACCTGAAAACTGTGGACATGACACAAAAATAAGCCTAAATAGTGAAATACGAAATTTCATGAAAGTGGCTGAAACTCTGGATTATAGCCTACCAAATAAGGCCAAAATAGTTGAATACGAAATTTCACGAAATTGACCGAAAAATATGGACTATAGTCCACAAAATATGGTCAAAATAATGAAATACGAAATTCTACTTAAGTGGACAAAAATTGTGGACAGTAGCTCAAAACATAAGCTAAAACAGTGAAATACGAAAATATCACGAAAGTGACCGAAAACTATGGACTATAGCCCACGCAATAAGGCCAAAACGTGAAATACGAAATTTCACGAAAATAGCTGAAAACTGTGGACTATAGCCCACCAAATGAAGGCCGAAATAGTTTAATACGAAATTTCACGAAAGTGGCAAAAAACTGTGGACAACGCGCACAAACTGAGGTCAAAACGGTGCAATACGAAATTCCAAAAAATTAGCCGAAAACTGTAGCGAAAGCAGTGAAATACAAAATATCAGGAAAGTGACCAAAAACTTTGGAATACATCCCTCAAAATCAGGTCCAACGAGCGAACTTCAGAATTTTACAAAAGTTCTCGAAAACCATATAGACTATAACCCAAAAAATGAGGTCAAAACATATAAATAAGATGCCACGAAAGACGCCGAACACTGTGGACTATAGCCCATAAATATGGCCGAAACAGAAAAACACAAAATTTTACGTAAGTGGCCAAAAGTAGTTGACTATTATTGCCCACGAAATTAGGCGAAAAAAGTGAAATTCAAAAATTTTACAAAATTGCCGAAAAGAGTGAACTATAACCCACAAAACAGTGAAATACGAAATTTTACGAAAGCGGCCGAAAATGTGAACTTGTAGCCCACAAAGGCCAAAACAGTGAAATATGAAATTCTCCGAAAATGACTAAAAATGGTGGCCAACGAGACCACAAAATGAGACTAAAATGGTGAAAAACGAAATTCAACGAAAGTGTCCAAAAACTATAGCCTATAGCCCATAAATGAGACCAAAATAGTGAAAAATAAATTTTGACGAATATGGACTATAGCCCACAAAAGTAATGCAAAAATATCATTAAAGTTGCCGAAAATTGTGGACTATAACCCACGAAATATTGCAAAATAGTGAAATACGAAATATCACGAAAATGGTCGGAAACCGTAAACTTTACCACGAAATAAGGTCAAAATAGTGAAATACGAAATATCACAAAATGAGGCCAAAATAGTGAAATACGAAATCTAATGAAAATGTCCAGGAACTACAGACTAGCCCACAAAATACAGTCAAAATAGAGAAATACGAATTTCACGAAAGTCACTGAAAACTGTGATCTATTACCCACAAATTTAGGCGAACACATTTCTAATTTCACGAAAGTGCCTGAAAACTAGACTATTGCCCACAAAATAAAGACAAAACAATAAAAAAACAAAATTTCTTGAAAGATGCTGAAAGCTGTGGACAGTAGCCCACTAAATGTGGCCAAAAGTGTGAAATACGAAATTTTACGAAAGTTGTCAAAACTGCAGACTATCACAAAATATAGCCAAAACAGAGAAAATATGGAATTTCACAAAGTGGCCAAAAGTTGTGGACTATAGGCCCAAATGAGGTAAAAAGATTGAAATACGAAATTGGCTATAAAATGTCCAAATCATGGAATACAAAATATGACGAAAATTGCAGAAAATTGTGGACTACATGGCAGAAAATTATGTAAAAATAGTAAAATATGGAATTTTATGAAATTCGCAAAAAATTGTCAATTGTAGCTATCAAAATGATGCCAACACAGTGAAATATAAAATTTACGAAAATGGTAAAAAACAGTCAGCAATATACCACAAAATGCAGCCAAAACAGTAAAATACGCAATCCAATGAAATAGGTCGAAGACTGTAGGCTGTATCACAAAAAAAGATGTCAAAACAGTGAAATAAGAAATTTCATGAAATTTGCCAAAATTTGTGGACTATATAATAGCTTAGAAAATATAGTCAGAACAGTGAAATACGATATTTAACGAAATTGACCAAAAACCGTACTCACAAAATGAGACCAACACAGTAAAACACAAAATTTTACAAAAATTGCCGAAAACTGTAGGTTACAAGATCCTGCCAAAACAATGAAATACGCAATCTCACAAAATTGGTCTACAATTGTAGACATTGGCCCACAAAAAGTTGCCAAAACAGTTAAATACGAAATTTAACAAAATTGGCAAAAAAAATGTAGACTATAGCCCAGAAAATGTTGACAGAACAGTGAAATACGAGATTTCACGATATTGACAAAAAAACTATGTACTATATAACCCACAAAATGAGACCAAAACAGTGAAATACGAAATTTCACTAAAATAGCTGAAAAATGTGAACTATAGCCCACAAAATGAGGACAAAATTGTGTAATATGAAATATGAAGAAACATGCCGAAACTGTGGACTAGTTTATTAAATAAGGTCAAAACAATGAAATACAAGATTTCATGAAATTGGTGAACTATAGTCCACAAAATGATGTCAAACCAGTAAAATACGGAATTTTACGGCAATTGCCGAAAACTAAACCCACAAAATGAGGTCAAAATAGCAAAATACGAAATTTCATAAAAATAGCTGAAAATTGTGTACCATAACAGCAAAATGAGGCCAAAACTTTTTTTAAAAAAAATTGAAAAAAAGACCGAAAATTGTGGACTATATAACCTATGAAAATTATCTATGCAACATAAGATTGGTTACTTAATTAATTACTGAATAATTTAGGAAATGAATCTTTCGGCGACGAAAAGCAGAGGTAAACAACATAGTCAGCCCTATTTTGGAATTATGTATGGGCTGTCAACGTTGCATGATATATATAGATACTTAATTATGATTGTAGCAAATGACAAGGTTAGTTTGGTTTTTGACCTTTCAGAAGTCCAAAAGATGAGGAGGAAAACAAATCTATAAATAACGATAAGCATCAAAGCGCAAGGTTTATCCCACTTTGGCACAACAGATTGATAAGTTGCCGGGAGCCAATTCGGTATAAGTCCAATCCCAACTGAACTATCTCTAATATTATAACAGGAGAGTTGAGTTGAGGTTGTCAGTTGTAGACAACTTGTAATTTGTACACAATCATTCAATCAACCATCTAATCTCAACCATTTATTTTTGAGTAGGAGTTATATCAATCATTCATTTACTTAACTGCTCTTAGTTATTATAATATCCTCAAAGTTTAAATTTATTTATGACATAATTATTTACGAAAGTGTCACTCATGTAAAATAAAAGTTGATGTAAAGAGTATGTGGTGAGTAAAATGAGATCTCAGATTCGATGTCAGATTATGTCTTAGTAAAAATAATAACTAATTATTAAAACGTGCATTGCACGTACAGATTATAAATTCAGAAGAGGGGAGAGGATCCAAATCCTATTTACTTGGAGATGCAAGGGGATAAGCTAAATAAACATAACTAAACCTCATTAATTTGATATAGAAACGCATAAAGATTGATGTTTGTGACATGAAGTTCAGCAGGGCCGGCACAGCACAGGGCCCACTAATAATGAGGGCCCACCAATATTAAGTGTTTATTCAGTAAACTTAATATTAGTGATCCAGTAATAAACACTTGATAAGTGAATCAAAACTTAATATCACAATATTTTGTGTGCAAAGAAACTTCAGACAAGCCTTGGTTTCAATGTTTCAAGGATATCACAGGGCCCACTAATATTAAGTGTTTATTCAGTAAACTCTATATGTATTGCAGATCTTAGGTAGTGTTCTTTTTCTTCTCTTATAAGAGATTTACCTCTTGTAAGAGGTGGTCCCCCTCTTATAAGAGTTTTTTTAGTGTTCTTTTTTTACCTCTTATAAGACAATTTTCTCAAAATATCTTATAAGCCTAAAAGACTTCTAGTAGCCTCTTTCAAATTCTTATAAGACTTCTATCACTTAAAAAATCTATATTACCTCAAAGTCTATATTATAATTGTTACTAATTAAACTAGTTTATATATTAATCTATAGTAGCCCGGAATATGCTATCCTAGAAAAAGTGTAATCATATACGTAGTTGACTGTAATATTAGCCCATTGACCTTAAATTTTTTTAATCCAACTTCTTTGAAACAAATTATTATTATTTATATTTCTACATACTAATTTTCATACTAATTAAAAGTCTATAGTAGCCCGGAATTATAATTGATGATTTACACTGATTTGTGAATTTAACTTACCATTAAACTAGTTTATATATTAGTAATTTGAACTTATCTTTTCTTGTCCTTCATCTCACTATTTTTATACTTTGGGGTAATATAGACTTTGGGGTAATATAGACTCTTGTAAGAGGTGAAAAAAGAACAGAAATCTCTTATAAGAGGTTCTTATAAGAGGTTATTTTTATATAAAAAGAACACCTTAAAAAGAGGCTCTTACAAGAGGCTCTTACTGTAAATCTCTTATAAGAGGTAACCTCTTATAAGAGGAAAAAAAAAGAGCAGTACCTTAGTCTACTCATGTTTCATTCGTAATTCATGGAATTAATATTCCTCAACCTCGAAGATAACAATCCACCACAAGCATACTAGCTCTCCGGTCTCCACTTCAACTTACCAACACCTAATTATTATACAAATTATGAAGAAGTCCCTCTTTTTAATCAAAATAATAATCCATCATCTAACTTTTGAATTTAGATAGACCCCTCCTAAATACTCAAATATCTATATACCTCTATATGTCAAATTTTGCACTTGGATCTCTTCTTATTCCAATTATAAATAAATGCCTCAATTGTGATATTACAATTTTCATTTGTAAAATTAGTATTGAAATTTGTAAAGAATGCCCAATTTTTTCTTTCTGCACAAGGCCCTATAAATCTCAGAACCGGACCTGCATTGCAGCTCAGCCTATACACATCTTTCTTACATTTCAGTAAGGGGAACTTTGTTGATGTACGTAAGTGGGTTTTGAAATGTCCGATCATAAGGAGTTACGAGTTGAAGACGTACTTTAAACCTTGAAAGGAAGAATTAAGTTCTTCTTCTACTAGAACTAAATTGCCTTAAGTAGTGCTGGAAATTGTCCTAAACCCACCGAGGATCCTATCTGAGAAGAGGCAAGCTTGGGCCAAACTTAAATTTTGAGTAGGGCTTACACTAATGTTGGTGCCCTGGTGGAGAACCTGAACCAAGGTACCTCTTCATATTGTTTTAAGACTGAGCCGTGCAATAGTATCTCCTTTTGCATGTTACAGATTATAAGACATGGACATAAGTGTATTCTTCTTCTTTCCTATTTTCTGATTTAATTCTTAAAAAAATTATATTCCCTAAATTTATTATTTGCCATTTCTGAATCTAATTGATGAACTTGATTTTGGCCCAATCTTTATTGTCAATACAATGTGCAGTAAATTAATATTAATAAATGGATTTAAGCTCGAGAAATTAAATGGTGTTTGTGTGTGTATGCACAATCAAATTTCTCACTAGAGTAATACATCACACTTAATGATACGGTTTAAGAACACAATGATTGGGCCTTCCAAAACACTTGAAAACCAGATGTACTGCCAATGATGAACAGAACAACAAAATTTAGCTTAATCACCATAAGCAGCAAGCTTGCTCATCGGATTTTATAGCTGTGGTGAAACAAATGGGTTGGTAAGATAGATAATAGATAGTTTACTGTGAATTGTAATTGTTCCAAAATGCAAAGTCTTGAAAAATCAATTGAAGAATGCACTTACTAGAGTCTAAGATGAATATGTGGTGTTGAGGATTCATGAAGTCATGAGTTTGCTGCTGAATTATGCAGCTGTGAAGTTGTATGCAAAAGTTGAGGGCATTTTGTCATACAGTATATTGTAATTGCCTTGAAACTATATTTGCGAAATGGAAATAAAGAAAGGTAAAGAGGACAGAAGAGGCTTCACCCAAAATGCAATCAGGCGCAGTTTCAAATTAAACAGAGTTATGGAAGTAATGTTCACTATGGTTAGGTGAGCTATTCCAGATGGAATTTAGAACAAAGATACAGAACGGATTATGGGAAGTTCAGCATACAGAAACAGTCCAGCAGTAGATAATAATATTGTGAGCTGTCAATAAATATTTTTAAAAGTCTCGAAATTCTTCCACAGCCAACCGCTGTAAGACATTACTTCAATGAAGTTTCAATGGGCAGTACAGCAGATATTAAGATAGCATACCCAGAATAAATAACATAAATATGATATCAGATACCATAACATTGATAACAAGGAGAGAAGATTAATTTAGAAACAGAAATCTGTCTGAAAGCAACATAACATCCGAAAAATCAATGCAACCGGTGACAGAAGTAAAAATTATCGATAAAAGAATGCTTACCGCTACTACCAAAACAAGCAGAACGAATTGCCAGCAAGAAAATCTAGATTTCTGTCACCATCCAGGGGTCGACAATATGAGGTGAACAATATTCAGATCTAGATCAGCAATCCATTTAATTTGTCTGGTTTGGAGATCGAAGTTTAATTCAATATGTCTGGTTGTCATAGTATCTGTAAAGTTAATGCTCACTAAAGTTAGTACAAAAACAATGTGTATAGATATTATTAGTACTGTAATACTGTGCACATACAGAAGGAATACATAATTGAAGTATAAACTAATAGAAATAGAGAAAGCTCCTACCTTACTCTGTTTAGGCACATACCATATTCAAAAAGCAATCAATTAAATAATCAAGGTAGCAAGGCGCTCTTGTGTGCTTTGTGTGATTGATGTAATCTAGTTTTGTTTGGTTGTTTTTTTTTTATCGTTAAACGGTGGGTTAAAAACCCTCCACGTTTCATTAAAAAGGACTTTAACAAAACATACAACCAAAAATAAGGTTTATGAATTTCAGAATCAGATCCCAACAGGCTGAGTCCTGTAACTCATACACCCCAACCAACAAACAAAAAATAAAACGAAATCTAATCCTACTTATCGGCCGATCTTGTCAAAGTCAATCTCTCGTGCCAATTTGAGCTCGTTCTCTCCCTCTCAGTCCCTCGCTTGTACACCAGTTTATCTGCTTCGTCGCTCGCACGGACACCTCCGTCGTCCCCAGCAGTGACTCGTACATCAACTTCAAGCACCATATGAGAGACCGCAGGCACTCCATCAATCTGACAACTTTCTGTACAGATTGAGTCCTGGTTCTCAACCTCGCTTGACCCACGTTGACTCTCACTGCCACCTCACAACGAAGGTTGTCCTCTCCCCTGACAGCTCAACAAACGCCACCACCCCCTCCAACCCCCTGACATAAGAGAGACCTTAGGCATCCCTCACTTTGACCTGAATATGACAAAGTAGAGCTTAAACTATAAAATTGCCGAACTACCATCGCCCCACCAACTAGGATGCATTTTGCTGCTAATTGTAAATCGGTTGTAATTTGGATATTAAGAAAAATTTGGATCTTAGTGTAATACCCCGCAAAATAGCATACGGCTATTTTGCACTGTAACCCGTGCGTTAACTAAGTATTGCACACGATTATATTTTCTCCTAGAAATTATCAGTTAAATTGAGAGATTTCAGACATACGGGCTGTTCTGAATCCGATGAAGTAAACTCGGAACATCATCTCGGTTAAACTGGGGTTTTGTCCCGATTATTTCGACCAGACAATTGTCGGGAGAAAATGATAATTTCTATAAAAAAATGTATTTTTATGGATTTTAATTTATATGTATTAGTTAGACTAGTGCTTGAATTGAATGTGAGTTGTATTTGTGCACTAGGGTATGGTAACCTAGGGTATGGTAACCTAGGGTTCCTTAACCTAGCATAGGGTTAGGAACCCTAGCATCATGATGATCATGGTTTGATCTTGATAAAGATCCAATGGTGGAAGTAAAACACCATGTGTAAGTTGACTTGAAATAGGAAAACTTCCATGAAGTCTCCAAGGAAGCTTCCAAGAAGTTTCCAAGGAAGCTTCCAAGAAGCTTCACTTGTGATGTTGGCTCCATCTCATCCACATATCTTCCACTCACTCCACCTCCCCCCATCCCCACCCTACAATCCCATCCGGCCCAAACAAACCCTAGCTCCCATTTTTATAAAACCCCCACTTCCACTCTCATTCTTTCACTCATTCACCACTCTTCTTGTTCCAAAAAAAAAAAAGAGGAGAAAGAGAAGGAGAAGAGAAAAGGTGGAGACTTTGAAGAAGAGAAAGAGAGGATAAAGCTAGCAACAACAATTACATCTTGAAGTGAAGAGGAGCTAGTGAGCAAAGGAGCAAAGACAAGCAAAGCAAAGCTAGGAGCTAAGCCTACAAGGAGTATTCTTGCAACTACAAGTGGGTGATCTTTTGAACTTTTTGTATTTATTTTTGTTTTGGTATGAATGGATGTGTAGTAGTGGTAGACATGATTTTGTTGCCATGTTTGAGTATGAGGAATGCTAGGAAAAAATAAATTGTATGGTAGAGAATAACTCTTTTGAGTTTTGATTGAATAGCATGATTGTGAGGGTATATTGGGGAATTTCTTACGCCCAAACGGTTGGGAATCTTGGGCTAAAATTCTGGGGGATTGTTCTTCTATGTATGTAGAGTATCCATGATTTATTTCGTAATATTTGGATGCATTTTGGTAGCCCGAACAGTGGGACCAAATCCGGATAGTAAGCAGCCAGAATGGCTGCTGGCTGTGATGATTTTTGGGTATCTTTCCGATTTTGTATCTCGGAAACGACAAGTCATTTTGAGTTGAAAATTTTTGTGGACGCTGTTGTATATGTCTACAACCATAGTCTTAAATTTCGTATTTTTCCGAGGTCGTTTGATGCCCCGGAAAAATTGTAGAACTCGACTGATCCGCAGGTGTCGGCTGAAGCTGACTGCGCTTTGTACTGAAGTTCAAAAAGCCATAACTTCGTGTACGTTTATTATTTCGCTACGAAATTTTGGGAGTAGCATGGGGTATGAGTCTATTTGACGAATCTCAAATTTTATAATTTTTAGAGGTCATTTGATGAAGTTTCAAAGGTAATTAGTGAGGGGCAGTGAATACTCTGCTGAAACAGAACGGCTGAAATGTAGCCATGTTTGAGGAGTCGTAGATCGTTGTATGAAAAGAATTTGAATGTGAATTTTGGACACGATGAAATGGTATATGTGTAGATAGAGAATCTCAATTTTCATGATCATTGGACTTAGGGATGATTTACTATTGAATTTTAAAGTATGGTATGTTCATCCTAGTACGAGTTGTCTAGTTCGTGAAGATAGACATTTCTAGACTTATCTGTTAAGAATTTGGGCGACTGGCCAACTAGAGATTTGCAGTAGGGAATCATAACTCTATAACCCAATTGGAATTTTGTAATTCCAGGCTGTAGGTTGGAGATTAAGATTTTCCAAAGATAGGGTAGATTTGGCCTTGTCAAGAAAATGTTTACTAGAGAAATCAGCCCTTCCCGTGTGATGCACCCAATGGAAATTGGTGTCTGTGAGAACATTAAGAGTCGAATCTGAGGACGTGTCCAAATAGGAAGTTAAGGT
The DNA here is from genome assembly GCA_017893485.1 of Hemerocallis citrina. Taxonomy (NCBI): domain Eukaryota; kingdom Viridiplantae; phylum Streptophyta; class Magnoliopsida; order Asparagales; family Asphodelaceae; genus Hemerocallis; species Hemerocallis citrina. Next base: position 1,982,779 of record CM030368.1, on the reverse strand, counting down.
AGACAATCCCACCTTCCCATAGGACCCGGAATTGAGTGATCTCGATAACTAAGTGAACTCTTATGTCATTGGACAAATACAGCAAGTGTGAAAATGAACGTACTACTAAGAGTATATGAGGGATATTTGGATGTCGAGATGATTGAACTTGAGGAATTAGTCAACTGAAGAATTATAAACTGGCTTACCTTTCCAGAGTTAGAGATACCAAGCAATTCTGACTTGTGTGCTGGAAATTATGGATATTGTGAGTCTAGCAACCTATTGTCTAGACTGACTTCAAGGTTGGAGTTAACTCGGGGACTTGAGTCCTTTAAAAGGAAATTGAGGGAATCATCGACTAAGGGATGGCAACGGATCTCCTCACCCTTCTAGGAAGTTCTGAGCGTATTGGTTTCCGATGAGTGTAGCTGGGAACACGCTACTGGTATTTCTTGATTTGTTCCATCGGACCATTGATGAGGAACCCTCTGCCTACCGCAATATGGTGATTGTGAGCTATCAGATTTAAAAGATGGGTTTTTAGCATTTTATTCGGAACTTAGGCAAGTTCCTGTGCATGTACTCATGGTGGACATGAGTGAGTTGGGATATAGCTCTGTTGGATTGTATTGGGTGTCTCGATGCCTGAGTCTGTCAAAAGTCCAGAAAGGATAATTATGTGCGTGCTTACCTTCACTAAATTATATTACGTCACCAGGGTGCCGTTAGACCACTCGCTGAGGGTCACGGGCCGGGATTATTTTTGGGTCGCTGACCTATGAAGGTATTGGGAATCGGTGGATGTGATTCCGGGATGGTTGTTACCTTGACAGACCAGTCAGGCTCGACTTTGTTGACCGACACCGAGTGTGGATGAATAACAACATATTTTCAGTAAACTGGATTGATCAGGTTTTTCTTTTATTGTTTCGCTTGAAGACCAAATTGGTGTTAGGGGTGATTCCCTATAATCCAACTTGTTCTGAGAGTTAGCACTAAGTGGTGATACTGGTTGTCTCTTCCTGTCATTAGGGATACGCACTGCGGTGGGTATCTTGCACTGTTAATTCCTGAAGTACCATGGTAAGAACGGGATGCTGATATCCTGGCGGATCGGGGGTATTTTAGAACCTCCGAGGTCGTCATGTTCTATGTTGGTGGACACGAACGGATCAAAAAAGGATCTTTGCGCAATGGATATACTTGCGGTATATCTGTAAGTTCGTCACAGCTTTCGAGGATGGTTCGACGCGGTAATTATTGGTGACTTCGGGGTAGCGCCCCGCATTATATTCTTTTATTTTATTTTCACCTCCTCAACCATGTCATACTATCAGGAACGGGAAGTAGACCAAATTAGAATGCATTGCATAGCGAGGGTTCTAATCCCTAAACATGGAGACAACGGCTTGATTTGGAAAGTATGTAGTATGGGATGCATACATTTTCAAAGTCTCGCTTGCATTAGATTAAGTACGTTGGCTTGACCTGGGTCACATGTAGTATGGGATGCATGTGCATCCAGAATCTTGCTGACGTTAGATTAAGTGCATCTGTTCTGTACCTTGTGTTTGAATAGACTTGAGTTAGATTAAGTACTTCTGTTCTACACTCTGTATTGTTGCATTAGATTCAGGTCATGGCATACACGAATACTAGGAAATCAGGATGCACGTTGAATTTTCCATTCAAGATGAATCTGTGAATGTGATAGTTTGAGGATCGCTGTTTCCTTATCAGCATTGCGTCAGTAGAATTACTGACGTACCCCACCTTTTAGGTACATGGATATCAGGTCACGAGTATAGGAGAGCCCAAGATCAGCAGGGCATCCAAGTAGTGGCAGTATGCACGCATACCCTTCGAGCAGGTGCAGAATTATCAGGGTCGCGTAGCAGGAGGCTCAAGCCGAGGGGCAGGTCCCAGAGGGGCAGATAAACCACTCAACGGAGTTTCGGCAGTTACCAAGGGATTGCCGATCTGAAAGACCGCCAACTGCTTCACAAGAAATGTTCAAGTATTCTTGTAGTCAGTTGTAATAAAGTTATGTAATTTGTATTCCTTGTTCAAGGACAATTTGATATTTGTAATTATTAATGTAATTACTCTGATGGCAATAAAAATGTTTAAATTTCCACGTTATTTACTGTGTTGATATGCATTTGAAGGCAATGATCTTGGCAATGTCACGGATGTCCGATAACGGGGATCCGGGGGCGTTACACTTAGGGGCTCCTCAACTTCAACTTAAATTTTACAACTCAATTTGCAATTCAAGTCTTCCCCCAACAACAACTCTCACAGATCAAAATCGATTTTCAAAATAAATTTTGGAAATCGAAAATCCCCCATCCCCTGACTCTTTCTCCGTCCTTTCTCACGTGCCTCCACGGCAGCCCCAGCTACCCCAATGTTCGCCGCTCGCCAACGCAGCCAAACCAAACTAAACCCCAACCTCAAGCTGCAACGTTATCCCTGATGGCGCTAGCCCCAGTCAACATTTCCCCTAGCATCGTCCATGCACAATAGCTCCACCGACCACCCGCGCGGCACCACTAGCCCCGCCAGCGTGTGTCGCAGTCGTAGCTCTCCACCATGAACCAAGCCAACCGTGCCCACGATCAACACCAAGCACCCCCACTCCGACACCAGAATAACCCTTGAACCAAGCCGACCTTAGGTGCCCACGATCAACGCCAAGCACCCCCACTCCGACACCGGAGTAACCTCTGAACGATGGTCGCAACCACCACTTTCTCTCCAACCCGTCTCGCGGGACGAACAAAACTGGTAGCTAATAAGTCGGGATTTGAAGAAAAAAGGGAAACAAAGAGGAGAAAGACGGTGAGATCTGAAAAATTGACAATGGGGGAAAGTTAGGAGCAGCGGGGGGAGGGGGCGACTTAGCCCTAGCACCCGCCCCCCACCCCCAAATCACCAACGAACGGGCTAGGAAAGTGAAAAGAGGAAAGAAGGATGGAGGGAGGGCTTCGGAACGGGAGGGGAAAGGTTTCGGACGAGGTGAGAAGAGAGGGAGTCGGAGGGGAGAGGAGGCCGGGGTAGGAGAGAAGACGGATAGTGGAGGAAGGTGAAGCGGCTGAAGTGGGTTGACGGTGGGTCGACGGTGGGCGACTGAGGGGGGCGACGGGTGGAGGGGGAGAGGCGGGAGGCGGGAGACGGGTGAAGAGGGGTTAGGATTTGAGGCTTGAGGTCTGAGAGGAAGAAGGGAAGAAGATATTCAAATCTCATACCCCGAAATTAGTTTTGTTTGGTTGTTTGTGTTGATCGTGTCAAAGACTCAACAAGATCCTCTTTTCCTGACACGGGTCATCTTAACTCTACATGAGCGAACAAGGAACAACAATATATAATATATACGACTTTTCTTAGTAACGAAATGACTAAATTGGAATGCTCATGACAGGGTTCCTTGGTGCACGTTGTTCGCTAATGATACCGTATAAGTCGAAATACAAAGGTACATTTCCCATCTATGCCAAGAAATGTCCATGACTCGCCATTTTCACAATTTAGGATTTCTCATTCATCGTAATTAAATGCACAATCTTCTCAATTGTTATGAAATTGAAATTCAAGAGATTATAGATGCATATCAATTTAACAAATTACTACTAGATAATCGCAAAATTGCAAACAAAATCCCCAAAATTACTCCATTCCTAAATCGAGCTACAATAATGAATGATTACTATATCGAAATCTCAATCGCTATCGTATTAATTAGAAAGACGAGATTGCTTACAAGTTGGGGTAACCGAGTATATCTGTCATCATCTGCTTCGCGCTTTAGAGAATTGCTTTTCTTCTGCGTCTCTCCTTCTTCGAATTGGATGGCATGGAAGAATGGCGAAGAGAGAGGGAGAAAAACCCTAAATCCCTAATTAGGAGATTTTTACAGAAAGATGATTGGAAGACAAATGACTGCCCTATTGGGAGCATCTATAGTCGTTAGCTAAATATGCATAATATGCATAATTGATCAAAAATAACACTGCACTCGGGGTAGCCAAATATGTATATAAAGATTTGCAAGTTATATATGCATATATAAAATAATTTGCATATATCGCTACAATAGCCAGTTATATATGAAGATTCGAAATAAGAATTATGCATATATGAAGGACGGAACTCGAAGTGACATCGCACTAAAAATAATAAAAAATAAAAAATAAAAAAATTAATGATTGGACGGCACTTGAAGTGTCGTCCCTCCCAAAAAAAAAAGAATTTTTTATAATTAAAAAACAAATAAAAAACAACTGAAGTAGTATTAAATGCATATAGCTTTTTTATGCAGATAGTATTAAAAAGGATTGGTTAGCTTTTAGGTTGGACGGCACTTCATGTTCCGTCCTACCTTTTAAATTGCTTTTTTTTTTATTGACATGTATTATTTTTTATTTTTTTAATTAGATGGAAAAAAAATTGTAAAATATGACCACCATGTTTTATTAATAAGACATTAATAAGACGTAATATAATAAATCCAGAGTACCGGACTCTGATATAAATATTACACTGTAGAAATTAAACAGCAGGTGTGACAAAATTACCTTTAGAGTTCGGGTTTAGTAGTGGAAAGGAGTTTGAGCCCATGGCAGACACGAAGAGTTGGGGAGGAGGAGACAATTTAGATTAGAACTGGAGTTAACAGAGTAAGGTGAAGAATTTTAAAGAAGGAGATGATAGAGGCAAAGTCACAAAGAAGAGGAAAAGGATGATTTAAGGGAGAATGTTTAAGTTAGAGTTAGGATTCAGAAACTCAGTGATATAAAGGAGTTCGGAGATGGAGATGATTAATAAGAGGATGAGGAGGTGGTAGAGGTTGTTTGAATCTAGGTTTAGGTTTGGGTTTGGGATGGAAAATTGAAAGAGATGAAGAGTTCGGAAAGGGAGAGGAGCATATGGTGGTGGTGGTTGAGGAGGAGGAGGAGGAGGAGGAGGAAGTGGTGGTGGTGGAGGAGCATGAGAAGGATTTAAGGGAGGATGTTTGTACTTGCATTTGTGTTGGAGTTCAAAATTTTGGAAAGATTGACGTCAAAGGAGATAAGAGAGACGGCGAAGAGGAGGATGGAGAAGAGTTGGAGGAGGAAAGAGCCGAAGAGGTGTAGGAGGTAGAGATGAGTAATAGAGGATGAAAATTTTGTAAAGAAGGAAACATGAAAATGATCGAATTATAGATATATTTTTTCCTTATCTGTAATTTTAAAGTCCAAACAGCAGGACCTCAATCATCTTGATGGTGATACAGTAAGTTCTGTTGGCTGTTTTTTGCTCAAAACCAAGCTTCCTTTTAGTCCCACATCGGTGGGAACATGTGCTTTGTAAGTGGCTATAATACAACCCCTCATTTACTCCCTTGAAGACTTGTGTGGTGTGGGGAACCCGTGGGCCACATGCGCGCGCCGCCGCTGCTCGGCCCGGCCCGGTTTGCATAATGGGCACGGGTGTGCGCCCGCACCTGCGGACACAAATGCCGATCCAATTTGCCGAAATTACTACCTTCCTTCTTTGTGAACGTTGTGAGTGGGATCAGCCTATATATACTCTAATCTTCTCTTCCCTTAAAACTTACTGAAAATTATTTGCTCCTCAAAAACTCTTCCTCCCGTTCACATCTTCTCTATCTGCTTCCGGTTTTGGTTTCTATTGTTCACTTCCGTTCTGGGCAAGAACAAGTTTGGGTCGATCTCTCGACGTTGTGTGCGACAGCGAGATGTCGGTGATACCGGGGGTTTTACCACTAGGAGCATCTGAGAAGCGTCTGCACATAAGACCTCAGATCAACTCTTAGGGCAGTGCGTTCCGACTTCCCCATAGGCCGGTAACTCTGTTTTAATTCATTTTATTTATTGTTTCCAGTTGCGGAAAGAAAAAAAAAAAAAACAAAGATTCGAGACAATTTTTATAACAATCTAAGAGTTGATTCTACATACCTCGTTAATGGTTCTTGCTGTTCGTCTGTTAATTACACACATTATTAAATATTGTAAGAACTGGAATAGTAATAATTCTCAACACGGCTAGACTAGCACTGGTTAATTTTAGCGCATATAAGCTAATTTGCATATTGTTAATCTGTCAACTCATATTTTAGCGCATATAAACTAATTTGCATATTGTTAATCTGTCAACTCATATATATATATATATATATATATATATATATATATTGTTTAGAATCTATATAAATATCATTCTGAATTACTTACTGTGATGAACTTGAACACGGGCTAAAATAGAAATTTGGAAGTAGTTTTGTTTACTATTATTAAACGAATTCTAGGTTACTTGAACTTTTATTTAAACTGCCATGTGTAATACATATATACTGAAATGTTGTTCTGAAATTTCAAAATACTGATCCTATATATATATACTTAAGTGTTGTTGTTAACAAATTAGCACATATATACTGATTAAATCAGATAAAGCATATATTGTTAATCAGATACACCATATACTGATTAAATCAGATAAAGCATATATTGTTAGTTAGCACATATATATATATACACATAGTTTCCTCTCTTTTTTAAGTGTTTCTCATATTATTTACAGATCACATACTTTGTTATTAACAAATTGCAGTATTGATAGATCACTATAAATTCCCACATTATAGAATATTTGTAGCTTTAATATTCTTACAGTCTTGATCTATTGTTAATCACAATATTTGTTGGCACACATTTGTGTTATTAGATTCATGTTAATATTCTCAAAGCGTAAGAATACTTCTCGCTGTAAATTTGTTTTTATTAACTTGCAATCATCAATTTGCTAGTATAATTAAGTGTCAGTTTATATTGTAAGTAACATTACTGCTTACATAACAATAGCAAGGCTCCACCTTTTACCTCAAAAAAAAAAAAAACAATAGCAAGGCTATTATTAATTTGTGGTGCTAGATATTACTTTGGTACTCTTTAACCATTTAGATACAAGGAACTGTTTATTGACCTTGCAAATTTCTTTTAAAAGAAATCTAAAGTTCTAAAAAGTAAAGATAAATTTGGGAACAAGCCAAAAGGATCTTTCTGTCAACCGGGTGTAAACAACCCTAAGCGACACGGTATTTAAGCGTCTTCGGACCACCGCTAGCTGGGAACCGACTCCTACAGCTAAACCAAGTTAATCAGAACTTGATAGACTAAAGATTTGTTTAGGTTGATTAGCAAGATTATTAAACTATTTTCTAGAGCTCCTGACACCTTTATTGAGTAGCTACAATATTATTCCTGCAGACTCTAGACTGCTATACTATTTATCATGACTGGGAAAGAAGAGACTGCTTCTGCCAAGCCAGCCAAGTTTGATGGCACCCACTTCAAGAGGTGGCAGAGTCAGATAAAATTCTGGCTCACCACTTTAGGACTGCTTTCAGCAATTGATGGATCCACACCCATCACAACTGATTCTGACAAATCTGAGTCTACCAAAGAAGTTTGAGAATCCCCTATTTTCTCTCAAACTCCTAAGGAACCCTCTAGTTCCCAAAAACCTAAAACCCCTAAGGAAATAGACTTTAACTGTTTTCACCGAATTCTAAGTGCTTTATCTGATTCCCTTTATGATATATTCTTTGAATATAAAAATGCTAAAGAACTTTGGGAGGCTTTAGGAGATGAATATGGTTGTGATGATGCTGGAATTGAAAGATTCAATTCTTCAGCTTTTAATAGGTATTTCATGGTAGATAACAAACCTATGAATGATCAAATCCATGAATTCCAAGAATATGTAAGGCATATTCAAGCCAAAGTACAATATTTTCTACTGAGTATAAGATAGCTTGCCTAATAGATAAGCTCCCTCCTTCTTGGTCTGATGTCAAGAAGGAACTCACTCATACTTAAGGTGAGCTTACCTTTGCCCAAGTCCTAAAGAAGATTAGAACAGAAGATCAACTTAGGCTAAGGTTCAACCCTAAAAATGAGTCTAAAGCAAAGGTAAATCTTGTAGTATCATCCCAAGGCAAACCCAAACCTAATAATCCTCACAAACCTAAGAAGAACTCCTTCAAGAAAAAGAACTTTCAACCTCATCACCAGAATCACCAAAACCACCAAAACTGCCAATACCAGCAAAACCACAGGACTAGAAACTTCAGTCAGACTCAGGATCAACATAAGTTTTGTTTGGTGTGTGGAAGAACAAACCATCTATCCTTCAATTGTTTTCATAGGAAGAAGGAACCAATCAAGACTCCTTATAAGGGGAAAGGTCCTACCAAACCAGAAGCCAACATGATTCTGAATGGATCTTCTAGTTCCTTCAGGTCTATGACTTACCAACCTTCTGTTAATATTTCTTACCATTCTAATGACTGATGGTTGGATTCTGGAGCTAATGTTCATGTTTTATTTGATCGCTCCTGTTTTTCAAACTATCAGGAATCATGTGGAGGAGGCATAATCCTAGGTGATGGATCAATGGCACAGATTGTAGGAAGAGGGAGAATAGATCTGAAGATGACATCAGGAAAAAATCTGCCTCTTCATGATGTACTTCACATGCCATCAGTTAGGAGGAACTTAGTTAGTGGTTCCCTTCTTGTAGCGTCTGGTTTCAAGATTGTAATGGAAGCAAATAAAGTTGTATCTTATAAGAATGAGTCTTTTGTTGGAAAAGGATATGTAAAGGATGGTCTTTTTATTCTCAGTACTATAAATAAAATGTCAGATCCTTCTCCTGTTGTTTCAAATATAGAATCTTCCAATGTTTGGCATGGTAGACTAGGTCATGTGAATCTGGGTTCCCTTAAAAGGATGATGAACTTAGCTCTTATTCCTAAGTCTCCTGTAGATAATAAACACAAATATGAGATTTGTGTTCAAGCCAAACATTCTGGACTACCTTTCAAATCTATAGAAAGAAATTCTGATCCTCTAGAACTAGTTCATAGTGATGTTTGTGACTCAAATAGGATTTTGACCCGATGCGGTAGGAAATACTTTGTCACTTTTATAGATGATTGTTCTAAGTATTGCTATACCTACCTTCTCAAAATTAAAGATGAAGTTCTAGATAGATTTAAGGTTTACAAAGCCGAAGCTAAGAACCAATTAGAGAAAAAGATTAAGATCCTTAGATCTGATCGTGGCGGAGAGTATACCACAAACGAAATGACTAACTTCTGTGAAGAACACGGGATAATTCATGAGGTGACTGCTCCTTACTCACTACAGTCCAATGGAGTTGCTGAAAGGAAGAATCGAACTCTGTTAGACATGGTGAATGCCATGCTTCTCAGCTCAGGTGCTCCTGATAACTTGTGGGGGGAAGCCTTATTGACAGCCTGTTACATCCTAAACAGGATCCCTAGTAAGTCTATGGATAAGACTCCTTATGAATTATGGAAAGGTAGAACTCCAAGAGTCCATTATCTTAAGGTCTGGAGATGTCTAGCAAAAGTAGGAATCTCTGAACCTAAAAAGAGAAAGATTGGACCTAAGACTGTAGATGTTGTGTTCATAGGATATGCCTTAGATAGCAATGCCAATAGATTTCTAGTGACTCATTCTGAAGTAAATGAAATCTCTAACAATACCATCATAGAAGCTAAAGATGCAGTTTACTTTGAGAATATATTCCCCTTTAAAGATAGAATTTCTTCCAATCCCTCCAGTTATTCCCTGTCTCCTTCTACTAGTTTCCATTCTCAACCTTCCAGTTCTCAACCAGATCAAGACTCAGAACCTAGAAGAAGCAAAAGAGTTAGGATTGAAAGAAATTTAGGGAAAGGTTTCTTCACTTATCTGATAGAGGGTGATCCTTCAACTTACGAAGAAGCAATATCTTCTCCTGATGCTCCTTTCTGGAAAGAAGCCATCAACAATGAGTACAACTCCATTATGGAGAACAGTACTTGGTATTTAGCATACCTACCTTTAGGTAGTAAACCCATAGGTTGCAAGTGGATCTTCAAAAAGAAACTTAGAGCTGACGGTTCCATAGAGAAATACAAAGCCAGATTAGTAACCAAAGGTTTCACCCAGAAGAAGGGATTAGATTATTTTGACACTTACTCTCCTGTAGCTAGGATTGCCTCTATTAGAACTCTTCTAGCTTTAGCATCCATTTATGACTTGCTAATTCATCAAATTGATGTAAAGACAGCCTTTTTGAATGGAGACCTAGAGGAAGAAATCTACATGGAGCAACCTGAAGGTTTTATTGCTAAAGGTCAAGAAAAGAAAGTTTGCAGATTAGTAAAATCACTTTATGGCCTAAAGCAAGCTCCCCAGTTGTGGCACAACAAATTTGATAAAGTAATTTTAGAATATGGTTTCTTACCAAATGAGTATGACAAATGCATATACTCTTAAAACATTGATGGAAGTTGTGTCATTATATGCTTATATGTAGATGACATCCTCATTTTAGAATCAACACTTGAGTTGATAAATAATACTAAAGATTATCTATCTAGCATGTTTGATATGAAAGACCTAGGAGAAGCCAACCTGATTCTAGGAATGCAAGTATCCAAATCCAATGAGGGTTATACTCTCTCCTTAGCACATTCTATTGAGAAAATGCTAAGGAAATTTGAGCACTTTGATAATATACCTGCTCGTACTCCTTTTGACAGTAGTATCATTCTCAAGAAGAATGAAGGTTCACCTGTAGAACAACATAGATACTCCCAAATGATAGGTTCTCTTATGTATATAACAAATAGAACTAGACCTGATATTGCATTTGCTGTTGGGAGACTTAGTAGATATACTAGTAACCCAAACCGGTCACATTGGTCAGCATTAGAAAGAGTATTTAGATATCTTAAGGGTACTATAGATTATAAACTTTATTATTCTAGACACTCTGATATCATAGAAGGTTACTCAGATGCAAACTGGGTAACTGACTCACATGATGTGAAATCCACAACTGGATATGTTTTCACCCTAGGAGGAGCCGCAATCTCCTGGGGTTCATGTAAACAAAGTATCATAGCTAGAAGTATTATGGACTCTGAAATGATAGCTTTAGACACTACTTGTACAGAAGCTGAATGGCTTAGAAATTTGATTATGCATATACCTGTTACTAATATTTCTGTTCCTGCTATTTCCATAAACTGTAATAATAAATCTGTTATAAAACTACTAAAGCATGATTCTGTGAATGCTAAGATGAACAGGCACCTGCATCTGCGCTTCAAGTCAATCAAGAGCCTATTAGGCAAATATGTGGTTCTTGATTATATAAAGTCAGAAAAGAACCTTGCAGACCACTTGACAAAAGGTCTGTCTAGGACGTTGATCCTAGAATCATCGAGGGGGATGGGGTTAAGCCCATAAGTAAGTCACCAGCAGTGGCAACCCAACCGAGTCTGACTGGAGATCCCAAGAAGCCGGTTCAATGGGTAGAAACAAGCTGGACTTTGGTGACTATTATGGAACACTGACTCAGAGATTAAATTCTCATAAATTAATGCCCAGGTGGCTGTACGAGGTTGTACAATGATATTCCATCCCTATGGTGATAGTGTTCCGGTGTGATCTGGTTAGGATGAGTTGTAAACTCTTAATAGGTCCAAGCATTATTATATAGGGTTGACTCCAATCACCAACCCTTTGAGGACTTACCTATATGAGAGGTCGTGAAGGCCGCGACTATGGGACACGGCGATCCCAAACAACTCTCATGAATATGGAAAAAGTGCGCATGGTCATTCAAAGCGCCACCCGATAGACCCAAGAACCTCTAACGTACTATGTGTGCTATTTTCTGAATCTGAATCAAGAAGTCTGATTCAAGGCATAGTCCATCAAGCACTTCTTCAGATAAAGACAATAGTCACTACGTGAGATTCAAGGCTGTAGTCCATCTCATTTATGCATAGTATACTCTTGTCCAGAACTTCTCCATCATTATTCTTTTGTTATCTCTGTCTTCGGATCTTGGTTTTTTTTTGAGGGGGGGGGGGGGGGGGGGGGGATTGTTGGCTATTTTTTGCTCAAAACCTAGCTTCCTTTTAGTCCCACATCGGTGGGAACATGTGCTTTGTAAGTGGCTATAATATAACCCTTCATTTACTCCCTTGAAGACTTGTGTGGTGTGGGGAACCCGTGGGCCACACGCGCGCGCCGCCGCCACCGCCCGACCCGGTTCGGTTCGGCGTGCGTAATGGGCGCGGGTGTGCGCCCACACCTGCGAACACGAATGCTGATCCAATTTGCTCTTCGGGTTTGGGTTGAGGCCCAAAACTCCTTTTGCTATTTGTTTTTACCTTTGACTAATTCTTCCAAAACGTTGGATCTGTTATATAGATCCGAAATTACTGCCTAAATTACTGCCTTCCTTTTTTGTGAACGTTGTGAGTGGGATCAGCCTATATATACTCTATTCTTCTCTTCCCTTAAAACTGACTGAAAATTATTTGCTCCTCAAAAACTCTTCCTCCTGTTCACATCTTCTCTATCTGCTTTTGGTTCCGGTTTCTATTGTTCACTTTCGTGCTGGGCAAGAACAAGTTCGGGTCGATCTCTCGACGTTGTGTGCGACAGCGAGATGCCGGTGATACTGGGGGTTTTACCACTAGGAGCATCTGAGAAGCATCTGCACATAAGACCTCGAATCAACTCTTAGGACAGTGCGTTCCGCGAGACTTCCTCATATGCCGGTAACTCTGTTTTAATTCATTTTATTTATTGTTTCCAGTTGCGGGGAAGAAAAAAATCAAAGATTCGAGACAATTTTTATAACAAGTTCTTGTTCAATAATCACTTGTCATGAAATAAATGTAGATAGCTATGCTCACGACAACCCTCCTCCTAACCTAACCCCTCTCTCTTTCCAAAATAAATAAATTCTTAATTAATTAATTAAGCTCTTAATTGAGAGTAAATGAACAAACCCCACACCTTCCTTCTTCACTATTTCAATCTCCACTCACCAAATAATAGTTCAATTTCCAACCAACTTATGAATAGTACAATTTATCAATAATCATATAAAACATTGACAGTATTCACAGGGGCAAACTCGTCATTTACCCTCACCACAAACTCGAACGCATTGCCGCGTTCCGACACAACGAAGAAATCAACCCATCACACTCCGTAACGGCGCCGTCATTCCACAACCGAACCCCGCCCCCCTTTGACGTTGACCCTCCGTTCCTCAAATCAACCACCGTCAGTTCGCTCACGTCATCCCCTACGCAAACCCAACCATGCCCCTCTCCCCCAACCCCCACTACTCTCTCCCCCTGCCACGTGGCACCCGCCACCCTCCCGTCCCAGACTCTCACTCCACCTTTTTCCTTACTCTCTTTTCCCGCCACCGTAACCCATTTTCCATCCGGTGCCACGTGTACGGTCGGAATTTCAACAAAACTCCAACTGAATGATTTCGGATTCTCGTCGGCGTTCCAAAACTTCACCACGCTCCCCTCACGTGCGAGATCCTCATCCGGCCACTGGAAATCACTGGTTTGCCACCGGATTTCTTCGAAATCGATCTCAGATACGTCGTCTTCGCTGACGTCATCGCTTGCGTCATCCGAGCTGGATTCGTCTTCGTCGTCGTCGGAGTCAGTGTCGGAGTCCGAGGATAAGTAGGTAGACAAAGAAGAAGGAGAAGAAAGGGGGGTGATTATGGATTTGGCGCTGCGGATTCGTCGGAGGAGGCGTTTGGAGCGGCGGATCAAAGTGCTGAAGGCGGCGATGGCGGCGATGAGGAGGGCGGCGAGGGTGGAGAGGGCTTTGAGGTAGAGGAGGAAGCTAGGGTTCTGGAACTGGAATCGAGAAATTACTATAAATGGAATTTCCATTATTGTCGAAAAGGGGGAAATGAGGAGAGAAAGTGGAGACGGCGAAGGTGGGGGTTTTAAAGACGAAAGTGGTGATGACGTGGCAGATGCCACGTTGGAAAGTGAGAAGAAGTTATACGAAACGGACCCAGTTCATAACCATATGGTTTACTAAAGGTGGGGCCCGCATTCCTAATATGGGGGTGTGAGAAGTTTGGTGGCAGTTGTGGTCAGGATTTATTGGGATTCCGTTGACGTGACGACACGCACTCGAGCTGGACGGATTAAAGTGAATGGACGGTCGAGATTTGTCAAAATTTGTAAGTGCTATTTTCTGGACGGAGTTGCCAACATTTTTTTGACACGTGGCGATTATCTGTTTTATTGGCGTTTGTTGTTATCTGTTCTGGAAGTGGAGTTTAGGAACAGGATAAACTCATGACTGGATTTTATTTTTATTTTTATTTTTTCTTAATTAAAGAGTTAACCACTACTTGTTCAATGTAATAATAATGGATTGTGTAAGTTATAAAGTTGTGGAAATTAATATATTTTGCAAACTGATCATAATAAAATTCCAGTGTAATATAACTAACTAGGGTAATATTCCGTTGTGCACCAGGCCTTCCCGTCTTCGTATCGACGATCTGAATCGTTCACATTTATCTACACATATAAATTAGTTTAAATATGTAAAATAAAATTATTTGAAATTCATTTGCCCATCCATGAAAGTGTTACAAAATTATATGACTGAAACTGTTGTTTTTTATAATAGCATGATGGATGGGCAAATAAATTTCAAATAATTCAAATTTATATATTTAGACTAATTTATATATGTAGATCAATGTAAATAGTTCAGATCGTCGATACGAAGGTGAAAGAGCCGAGTGTAAACGAGTGCATACGGAAATTTAGTGCACAACGGAACATTTCTCAACTATATAATAGTATCGGCAGTTATGATTTTTCCTCAATTGGATAAACAAATTGACCATGATCAACCACTCCAGCAACAAGACCACTGCAACACGAGTTACACGACTGCTAAAATAGAGGGATACATCTCAATCTTCTATTGTTTAAAGCACGTGTATCACACACTTAATGGTGATTAAGTCGCAACTAATACACCCTTTTGGAGACTTTGAATCCGAGTTAATTAATTAAATCCTGTTTGAATGTTGATCAAGTGTTTTTTTTGATGACACGGATAGAGTCAATAGACTCCAGCCTGGCAATCAATTAATAATAGTATAAATTACACGAAGGGTTTTACCAGAGGTAAAACAAAAGATGATAAAGAAAGGCCCTACTACAGAGAAAGATAATCTAAGCGTAAATAAAACAAGTGAAATAACATAACGCTAAACAAGAACGATGGGAACAAGGCTACGGCTTTGCAAGCGAGACGCTCCAGATTAAGGACCCGGCTGCTCGAGGAGGAAACAGCTGAATCGGATAGTGCTCGGAAAGGGCGCGCACGCCGGGCAGCCCAACGCTGTCCCACACAAGAAGAGAACGTGTGATAACTCGCACCAGAAGCAACAGAGACTGCATACATCCCGTAGGAGCTGATAAGCTGGACGAAGAGATCGCTGCCGCTGAATAAAACTGAGAAAAGATGCGCTGACAGAATCTTGATCAAGTGTTGAAAGTAAAGAACAACATTCAATACCTGAATTACTTCTTGAATTCAAAAGATCATCAAAGCTAGGCAGCAGCCGTACTGAACCACAAATAATTGAACACATGAAACAAATCAATTGATGAATAGTGATTGTTTTCTACGTTGAAAATTCTATATTATCGTAATTGCAATTCCATTTACGAACCGACAGAGAAGTTTGATCCACATGTATTGGATGGATGTCTTCGGTTGCTCGCTCCTTGCATCATTTCTAAAGCAACACATACATATCACTCTCGACCGGGGCCGGCCCTGAGTTTCCGGGGACCCAAGGCGAAAAGTCCAAATAATTATTTTTGAGAGCCCCTAATTACAATATAATTTTTTTACGCGTAAAATATGTGTCTATATTTACAAGGAAAATACGAATTTGGAGCCTCTAAAATTGTTTTAAAAAATTAGGGGCCTGAGGCTGCCATCTCACTGGCCTCATGGTGGGGGCCGGCCCTGCTCTTGACGATAGACTTTGACTATCACTGTCGCATTCCACCATGTTTTTCTCATTACAGACAATGTGACGTGGATCGTTTTGGCAAAAGAGCGTCCACTCGATGGATAGATTACGGACGAGACTTTGCTGCTTTGCTTATGGAGGGATTCAGAAACACGAGTTTTGCTGACAAGTTTTGCTGACAATGAGTGCCGTCACTGTGTTCGGACCACTATTTAGAAGAGAAGAAAGAAGCATTAGCATAATTAAGCTAGGTCGTATCAATGACCCTACCGATGGACTAAAACTTCCCGTCAATTTTTTTGGGCCAATACCTGGACTGTACGCTGTGTTCGGACCACTATTTAGAAGAGAAGAAAGAAACATTAGCATAATTCTGTACGCAGCGGTATTATTTTTTTAATCCGCATTTAAATTGCGTAACGAGTAAGATTCGAACCTAGGATGTTCTGATACCATATTAATGACTCTACCGATGGACCAAAACTCTGAAGTTGTGGTAAGAGTGAAGGTTTTAATACTTATATTCTAACAGGTCGTAACTAGGCCAGCCACACGAACACTTGGCATTATACACACGCTAACTAGGCTAACAATGAGTATTTTTTTTTTTTTAAATTCCGTCGGACAGAAAATCATTCATCGTCGGATGATTTATTTATTTTTAAAAGATAGATAATTTATGGGATTAGACTTCATCTGCAGTCCGTCTATTACCTAAAATTTCTATTTCTAAATATCGAATACCCAAATTTTGAATTTCAACGACTACAGATGCTCTAAGACCACAAGCGTCCATTACTCCCAATTCCTTTCAATATCGCTAAACAACGGAATTAGTAGTTTCCTTCTCAGTACAAGAGAGCTACTACTAATTCATTGTTTAGCGACGCAGGGAGATGAAGACGAGGAAAAGGGATTCGGAGTAAAGGAGATTCCAATTCCGTTCCCTAATCATCTCCATTCTTTTCTTAGAAGGTACTAACTGGCTTCGGCAATTTAACCGGATAAGGTCATTGTTAATATATAGGCCGGTTAAATTGCCGAAGGCAGTAACTACTAAGAGAGCTGCCGAGAACAAAGAAATGGCAAATGGCGCGAAAGATGAAAGGCTTGCATTCTTTATTTCTTCCAGTTCGATCTGAGTGAGTATCTAAAGCAGCAGATAAGCTCCCCTTTGAAGTACTTCCAATGACTACAGCCATTTTATTTATCTGTTACCCTGAAAACATAAAAGAAACTCTCGACAGTAAATCAGATATAAACAAGAGTAAGTTCTGTTTAACAACAAAAAAAAAAAGTCAGAATTGAATGCTGAAAAAATTAAGTTCCTAATCGTTTAAAGTTATGCAACTAGATAAGTTAATTTCATTGACATCTTATTTCGTTATTTCTCATTAATAAAACTAGTTATAGATAGTAGATAGATAGATAGATAGATAGATAGTAGTTTACACGTGTGATGCACATTTAATATATTTTTAAAAAATTAAAGTAAACAATTCTGACGTAGTGAGACTTAAACCTGAGACCTCCTTCATATTAGTAATGTGCGTGCAATACACGTGTTGGTAGATTAACAAATGACACTAAGGCCTTCTCCTATATGATATTAGAGATACGGTAGCGTTTACCTCTTTAAGTGTAATTTTTTTTTTTTTTAATTGCAACCTAATATAATTATATCTAAACTCTTGCTACTATTTGGTTGCTCAATAACCCAAAAAAAAAAGTACAATTTTGGGCACAAATTATGATATTAACTGATTGAGAATGAACTCATATATGAATACCCTTGGTCATCACAGATCTGATTTGCTTTTTCCAAGATAGACACAGAAACATTCTTGAAGCAACAACTCTGGTTCTTGAATCCGATTCGAGGGGATCGAGTGATCGGTTAGGACACTGCAGCAGTCATCTCCGTGTTCGTCTTTTGGTCTTCATTGGAGAGGTCTCTGTAATGAAGTATGGTTATTCGTGTCGTAGGACACTATACTTTTCTTCATGATAGGCGGTGTGTTGTAATAGATTATCTATTTTGGGTGCTGGAGGGCGCAGTACTTTGTATGTTTTGTAATAGGATTATTTTGTGGTTTCTTTTAAATTTTATTAATGAAATCGGTGACCTCGATCACTTTTATCTATAAAAAAAAAGTCTTGTTCTACAAAACCCATAAGAATGGAAAAACTAGTTTAAAATTAGGGTTTTAAGCAAAAAAATATAAATAATTATGATAATGCTACACCTATTACCAATCGTAATGTGTCACCTAAGATAGTAAAGAAAAAAAATAGTATATTTAGTAGTAGGTGTAGCATTATTCAATTAGAAAGGAAAAAAATGCAGAGGGTAATTGGCGATTTTGAAGGGCCCATTTTGCAAAATGCACTCACTGTCTGTCATCATCAGCTGCTTCCTCTTCTTGTTCCATTTTCCAAGTTCAAGTAAAGTGTTCTTCAACCTCTCCTTTCTCGTTTTTTTGGTCTAAGCATAGAATTGATGTGAAGAAATTGTTGAGAGTTAGTAGGTGAAGTGATTTATAGTGGGTTTTGAAAGGCTGACAATCATTGGATGACACGAGAGTCGGTTCTCAATATGGAATGGTGCAATGTGTTCAATCCAATTTCTCAACCACCCAAAAAAAAAGGTGTTCAATCCAATTAAGCTTTTTGGAGTCCAAACTTGAACCTCATCTTTTTGGGTTTTATTAGGTTGGTTCGGATTGTTAGGTTGTCAATCTTTGGATTCAAAAGTGTTAGAGCATCTCCTTTTTCGTTAAGTCCTTTTAATGAAGCGATGACCGCGGTCATCTTTTAATCAAAAAAAAAAAAAAAAAAAAAGTGTTAGAGCATCCACACACTCGTTTTTATCAAATTTGATAATTTAGCACAATGAGAAATGACAAATGTCAGATTCTTTGAAAACGTGTTTACCAAAATATGGCAAAATTGGTAGGGGATTTGTTTTTTTTTATATATGTTTAAGATGATTAAATTAGACATTAAATTAGTTGTGAGATTAAGACATTAAATATGAGATTAAGACCTAAAACTATTTTTTGGAATAGGACGGGACACATGTTGTGTCCCATCGATTTTTTTTTTTTTTAATTTAATTTCTTTGAACGGTGGTACATGATGTACAGTCCGATCGATTAAAAAAATTCTGAAAATTCCTTAGACGAAACAACATGTAACGTACGATTGGATAAAAAAATTAAAAAATTACGAGTGTTTCGTTCCCTATATTTTGAGTATCCACAAATGATTTCTCATATTTGAGACGGCATTGTCCAAATAATGTGAGTTTTCCACACAATTTTTTTTTTGGAAGTTTTCCAAAATCTTCTGTACAACATGACCAAACTTCAATCCTATTATAAAAAGGAAAAAGGGGTATGTTGCTCATTTAGTAAATAAGCAATTGATGATGTGGCATACAAGTGATTGGAAAATCCTTAAAGGATTAGTTGTCCAATGTATCACATGCATGCCACATAATCAATTGCTCATTTACTAAATGAGCAAGTTGCTCATATCCCTTTTACCCAAACAAAACAAAAAACAAAACAAAAAAAAAAAGGCCTGGTTTTCCTTTTATCCCTGCGTTTTCATCTAAAATTCGAAGTAATCAC
Organism: Hemerocallis citrina; assembly: GCA_017893485.1. Classification (NCBI taxonomy): domain Eukaryota; kingdom Viridiplantae; phylum Streptophyta; class Magnoliopsida; order Asparagales; family Asphodelaceae; genus Hemerocallis; species Hemerocallis citrina. Next base: position 1,963,226 of record CM030368.1, on the reverse strand, counting down.
TCAATTTTAGTTTCAGTTTTGGTTAACATCAAATTTCTCAATTCATCAAATGACCAGATTAGAACGTCAAAAATTAGAATTTGTGTCCAAGCAAGTATCAAATGCTGGCGTGTTTTAGTTTGATTGAAGACAATTTCAAAACCAACCAGGGGAGAAATGTATTAGAAGATAAACAACCAAAACAGGGGAAAATTGGTGGATCATAGCTTTCACTTGAGCACCAAGATCTAGGATGTACAATTTTTGTTCAACATTTTTTTCACCCATTAACAAGGCTTCTTCCTCTCATGAGTTTCCATGAAAGGGTACAGAAATATGTTAATAGGAAACATAAATTTAATGCTTGTTCACTAACTTGCTGAGGAATATTAACTACTCTACTGTTGACAGTTCCACGTAGAAATCAGAAGCCACAACCAAACCAAGTGACGGTAAAGTCTCTTAGGTTGTGGACAACAGATTTTGCAGGACTTTGAAACTTTTGTTCAAGTCCTATAAACCGACATCCATCCAAGAAGGGGACGGAGCAAACATTACCGTTGCGATATTCAGAGAAGTGAGTAGATCAACTCAAGGCACCCCAAACTGTAACATGGTGCTATGATGGTAATGAAGCACAATTTAACAATAGACATGTTTTCTGTCATACCTTGATGTTGCATGAAATGGGTAAAATAAATGTTTTAATTTTAAAAAACGAACAAAGTGATCGACTGAGAAAACCAACACAACTCTTAACATTATAAATTACACCATTCGAGAGATAATAATACGCTTATAGCTTACAGAACTTCAGCCTGCAATTGCTACATAAGATGGAGAAACACAATAACTTGTTATCTCTGTCAGTTTGTTTCTGTACAAATTGCTTCTCCCAAAAATATCTAATACAATCTTTGCTTGAAGCACAACAAAATTTTTAAAAAAAGAATGGGGAGATTTAACATCACGGCCAAAGCCAATGGAATGGACTTCCAACAGTATCTAATTACATCCCCGAGTTGGAGCAAATAGCGGCTTTCACACATCATATATGCAACCGTCCTGCTACATTCAATAACCACCATATGTTCATAAGCAATGCATATTTCTCATCATCTCATAATAATAATTTCAGTAGTTTGAATTCACTACATATGGTAAAATGGATTCTAGAAAGTACATGAGTTTTTCCCTAGCATATTTAGATATTCTGTTACTCTTTGTAAAATGTATTCCCTCCGCTCTAATTAATAGGTAGTTGTGTTGCACGGGATATTGCATATTTGGGTGAAATTTTCTAATTAAACCTGTCCAAGACTCCCAAACCTACCCCAACGAAATAGAACCTGACCTGAACCCAAAACCAGTACAAGCTCATCTCAAGATTGGATCTAGGTCCCAAACACCTGCCCTACCCAGCTCGCGAATAGATTACTGTACTATAATCAGTCTAATATGGAACTTTGTTTCAACAAATTTACCTCACAGTGGCATACGTTTAATATGTAGAAACTGATGTTTCAATTACAATGGCACAATGAGAACTATTTGAAACAAAACCCAACTGGCTCTTGATTGGCAAGGGCATCACTAATTCAAGAATAATGAGGTCTATGTATAATTTGATGTCTAAGATGAAAGCATGGAGACAAGGGGCTTTGTTTTAAATTATTTCACAATTAGTCAAGATTATATACAGACCTAAATCATAATAATACTTTTCAGCATTTCCAAACTTGAATTTCTTACCAACTGTCAAATCCCTCGGGCTTAATATGCTTCCAGATTTTCAATCAAAGAGTATCACAATCAAATCCTACAAAAGTGTAGGGTATCTATCATTCTCTAACATAGAAGAAATATAAACTTATAGATAATTTAATTAACAATTTATGCGGACGAACAATGTGAGAAACTTACATCATGTAGGAAGTGGTGACATCTGCAGTTGATCCTGAAATGTCTCATCTGATATTTCGTGATTATCTGAAGGACCTCCTTTTGAGCGCTCCAAGGAAGTTGCTTGAAAGATACCTAGTATATAATAAATACACATACAAATCAAATTCTTTGACATATACTTTTAAAGAAATGGTTATTGAACAATAAATAGATGGTGGAGCACAATAACAGAAATTAGTAATTAAGGACATGCGAGGTCGTGAGTTATTTTTTTAATCGTTAAGTTGGTGCAGATATGATCTTAAAATGTGTGATGTGTGGTTAACAGGGGCCGGCCCTGAGTTTACAGCGGCCCGAGGCGAACTCCCGAAATGAGGCCCCCCATACAGAATTTGTTTTTTTTTTAAATGGCACCAAAAAAAGGGAATTTTTTGTGCTACAATTCTTAACAAACCGATATATATGAAGAAAAAGATGGAGATTTAGGTATTTGAGACAAAAATCTCCATACAAACCCTAGCCCAACTAAAATAAGCCAGCCCAAGTAATTTAAAAAACAAAAGCCCAAAAAATTAAATTTGGGGGTCCCTAAAACAATATTACACGCAAAATACGTATATATAAATACAAGGAAAAATTTGGTGGCCCCTAAAATTGCGCAAAATTTGGGGGCCCGAGGTGGCCGCCTTGCCCGCCTCGAGGCAAGGCCAGGCCCTGGTGGTAAAGATCTAACTAGGTGGTATGGTTTATATAACATGAACTTAAAAATGTGTGGTAGTGATTAAATCAAGTGGATTGCTTGTAAAATTTGCAAAACTCCAATTCTCTAGTTATAAGTTATAACTAGAGTACCCCACGTGCCGGCTGCTAACTTCATCTTTTCACTTTTACTAGATAGCTGATATAATTTTGACTTAAGCAGATATCATTGGGTGATCGATTTTAAGTGGATATTAGCATAGTTTAAAGGATCAACTGATCCCGATCCGATCCAAGTCAGTTTTGGAGGGTGGGCAATCTGATCCCCATCCAAAAAATCGGGATCAATGATCCAAAGGTGATTCAATACGACTCAAACCCGAGACTGACAAATCCCACAAGTTTTTTAAAAGGAGAAATCAAAAGAAAGAATAAAACAAGGAAATAATAATAATCAATTTATAATTTTTTTATTAAAAAGTAGAAATTTACACGATCTTTATACAATATAGTCATCAGAGCAAGTCTTCATTGCAAGAAATGTATGAATTTTTGTGAGAACATGCAAGATAGCATGTTATAGATATGTACAAGGGAAATAAGGTGGTTTCACACACTTCTTTTACATCATACATGCAGGTAGGTTTTACATACACATTTGGGAGAGGTAGACTTCACACATCCTTAGGCTATGGTAGTACATGTTATACGTACATAGCAAGCGCAATCATTTCAGTTAGATATTAAATTTGAAATATTCAAATGATCGATTAAATTCCTTAACATAACTAAAATAACTTTTTTTAAAGGAAACATTCAAATACAACTTATTTGATTAAAAAAATAGCATGTACCAAAAAATCGATATGTTGATCCGTTATTGCCGATTTGGCCGGTAACAATCCTCATACCAAAAGTTTTGGCAACCCAATACCGAGATTTTGAATCTTGGATATTAGTGTAACTCCAACTTTCAAATGTGTATTGGGAATATGTAGAGCGCCAACAATTGGCAGACCTTTTTTTTTGGTAGTCTTAGGAAGTTGTTTTAAAGATCTTTTTAAATTTGGAAAAGATTTCTAATTCTCAATTTAGATTTCGCAACAATTTTCTGGTAATTTTATGGATTTGTTTTATATTTTTAAAGTCAAGGGTATAGTTAGGAGTGTATCGTCCTTTCAGGGTAAAGGGTTGTGTGTGGGCGGAGAACTCCACCTCCTCTTGCTTAGTAATATAGTAGATAGAAGAGATACTTGACAACAATGCCAAATTTCAGGAGTCCATAACTGATCGGAGACACTCTCAAGCCTTTACTTTCTATATACTAGTTATTTAGCCCATGCTGATGTGCTTTTTCTTAAAATGCTAATCATTAGAAACTGGGTTGTCCCTTTGAATGCATAATCGCTATCAATTTTAAAATCCTAATGTATTCCTCAATGCATTATTATATTTATTAAGATTTATGTGTGCGTGCAACAGACATGAGAGACCACACATCAAACAGCCATAGACAAACAGCCATAGAACCACATCCCAACTCTCTAGTGAATATAGTAAAGATATCATGCACATATATACAGAAATAAGCATGAAATACACGAGCACATGGTACATCAATCTAAAACATTACATTCAAAAGATTAATGTGAAATTCATGACCTCACTAAAATTTCAAATAAGTGTCAACAGATATTTAGAGCGCAGCTGAAGTATCCCCAAGTCCTCCAGACAACGCAAAATAAGATTTCATAAAATCTAAGACATGTAAACATAATACTATACGACCTTATTAACAACAAACAAGATGGAGATAAAAGGATCGACATACATACCAAATCCCAAAATTGAACAACAAATGAGAAACCCAAGAAGAGAGAAGTTCATGTTGTACGAAAACTCCATAATAATAATGCACCCTCCTGCAGCCATTAAATGCCTTGGAGAAGAGAAGACTAGATGCAACCTGCATGTATTTGTTTAATAAAGAAGTTATATTTGTTGAAGATTTCACAAGTAAAAGTTACACGGGAAAATCAAAGAATATATCAGACATTTGCAAATGACTGCCCGTACCCAAAGTATTGGTATTACTGATACATTCAATACTACCAATAGTGATAATGAAAAGCCGTATTCTTAGGAATTATTCAGCATTTGGCACAACCATGTCAGATAAATATCATAATTTTCAACTAAAAAAATAAAATCAAATAGTAGATTTAGAATAAGGCAAAAACAAACTCCAAATACAAATTTCACCAAAATGACAGAAACTGTGGACTATAGGCTACAAAATGAGGCCAAATCAGTGAAGTACAACAAAGGCCGAAAATTGAGGACCATAGCCCACAAAATGAGACCAAAACAGTGAAATAAGATGACCGAAAACTGATACTATAACCCACAAAATGAGTTCAAAACAATGAAATACGAAATTTCACCAAAATGGGTGAAAATTGTGAACCCACAAAATAAGGCGAAAACAGTAAAATAACAATTTGACGAAAATAGACGAAACTATGAAACCACAAAATAAGGCCAAAACAATGAAATACGAAATTTAACGAAAATTGCAGAATCTACAGATTCTGGCCCACAGCATGATGTCAAAACAGTGAAATATTAAATTTCACGAAATTAACTGAAAACAATGAATTATAAATAACAAAATGAGGTCAAAATCGTGAAATACGAAATTTCACCAATTTCTTGAAATTTTGTATTTGACTGTTTTCGCCTCATTTGTGTGCTATTGTCCACAATTTTCGGCCACTTTCATGAGAAGTTTTATTTCCCTCATTTGGTGGGCTATAGTACACTGTTCTCGATCACTTTCATGAGACTTCGTATTTTACTGTTTTGGCCACATTTTGTGGTTATAGTCCACAATTTCCGACCTTTTCTTGAAATTTTGTATTTGACAGTTTTATCCTCATACAGTTTTCAGTCACTTTCGTGAGAATTTTTATTTCCGTCATTTTGTGGGCTATAGTCCACTGTTTTCGATCACTTTTATTAGATTTCGTATTTTACTATTTTGGTCACATTTTGTCAGAAATAGTCCACAGTTTCCGGCCGTTTTTGTGAAATTTTTTATTTATCTGTTTTAATCTCATTTGTGGGTTATATTTCAAAGTTTTCGGCCACTTTCGTGAGATTTTTTATTTCCCACATTTTGTGGGCTATTGTACACTGTTTTCGATCACTTTTATGAGATTTCGTATTTTACTGTTTTGACCTCATTTTGTGGGTATAGTCTACAATTTCCGGTCGTTTTCGTGAAATTTTGTATTTGAATATTTTAGCCTCATTTGTGGGTTATAGTCCACATTTTTCGGCCACTTTCGTGAGATTTTTTATTTTCCTCATTTTGTGGGCTTTTGTACACTGTTTTCGATCATTTTCATGAGATTTCGTATTTTACTGTTTTCGCCTCATTTTGTGGGTTATAGTACACTGTTTCCGGCCGTTTACGTGAAATTTTGTATTTGACTGTTTTCGCCTCATTTGTGTAGTCCCCACAGTTTTCGGCCACTTTGTGTGATTTTTTATCTCTCTCATTTTGTGGGTTATAGTACACTGTTTTCGATCAATTTTATGACATTTCGTATTTTACTGTTTTGGCCTCATTTTGTAGGTTATAGTCCACAATTTTTTGTCGTTTTCGTGAAATATTGTATTTGACTATTTTAGCATCATTTGTGGGCGATAGTCCACATTTTTCGGCCACTTTCGTGTGATTTTTCATTTCTTCGATAACTTTCATGAGATTTCGTATTTTACTGTTGGTCTCATTTTGTGGATTATAGTCTACTATTTCCGGCCGTTTTCATGAAATTTTTTATTTGACTGTTTTAGCCTCATTGTGGGTTATAGTCCACAGTTTTCAGCCACTTTAGTGAGATTTTTTATTTCCCTCGTTTTGTCAGCTATAATACACTGTTTTCGATCACTTTCATGAGATTTCATATTTTACTATTTTGACCTCATTTTGTGGGTTTCCACAGTTTTCGGCCGTTTTCGTAAAATTTTGTATTTGACTGTTTTCGCCTTATTTGTGGGCTATAGTACACTGTTCTCGATCACTTTCATGAGATTTCCTATTTTACTGTTTTGGCCTCAATTTGTGGGTTACAGTCCACATAGTCTGGTCGTTTTCTTAAAATTTTGAATTTGACTGTTTAAGCGTTATTTGTGTGCTATAGTCGACAGTTTTCTGCCACTTTCGTGAGATTTTTTATTTCCCTCATTTTGTTGGTTGTACACTGTTTTCGGTCACTTTAATGAGATTTCGTATTTCACTATTTTGGCCTCATTTTGTGGGTTATAATGCACAGTTTCCGACCGTTTTCCTGAATTTTGGATTTGATTGTTTTAGCCTCATTTGTGGGCTAGTATCCACAGTTTTCGGCCACTTCCTGAGATTTTTTATCTCCCTCGTTTTGTGGGATATAGTACAATGTTTTCGATCACTTTCATGATATTTCATATTTTACTATTTTGACCTCATTTCGTGGGTTATAGTCCACAGTTTCCGACAGTTTTCCTGAATTTTGTATTTGACTGTTTTAGCCTCATTTGTGGGCTATAGTCGACAGTTTTCGGCCACTTCCTGATATTTTTTATTTCCCTCGTTTTGTGGGATATAGTACACTGTTTTCGATCACTTTCTTGAGATTTCGTTTTTACTGTTTTGGCCTCATTTTGTGGGTTATAGTCCACCGTTTCCGGCTGTTTTCGTAAAACTTTGTATTTGACTGTTTTAGCCTCAATTGTGGCCTATAGTCCACAGTTTTCGGCCACTTTATTGAGATTTTTATTTCCCACATTTTGTGGGCTATAATACACTGTTTTCGATGACTTTCATGAGATTTCGTATTTCACTGTTTTGGCCTCATTTTGTGGGTTATATAGTCCACAGTTTCTGGTCGTTTTCTTGAAATTTTGTATCTGACTGTTTTCGCCTCATTTGTGCACTATTGTCCACAATATTCGGCCCCTTTCATGAGAAGTTTTATTTCCCTCATTTTGTGGGCTATAGTACACTGTTCTCGATCACTTTCATGAGATTTCGTATGTTACTGTTTTGGCCCCATTTTGTGGTTATACTGTTATAGTCCACAATTTCCGACCGTTTTTTTGAAATTTTGTATTTGACTGTTTTATCCTCATTTGTGGGCTATAATCCACAGTTTTCAGTCACTTTCGTGAGAATTTTTATTTCCGTCATTTTGTGGGCTATAGTCCACTATTTTCGATCACTTTTATTAGATTTCGTATTTTACTATTTTGGCCACATTTTGTCAGAAATAGTCCACAGTTTCCGGCCGTTTTTGTGAAATTTTTTATTTATCTGTTTTAATCTCATTTGTGGGTTATATTTCAAAGTTTTCGGCCACTTTCGTGAGATTTTTATTTCCCACATTTCGTGGGCTATTGTACACTGTTTTCGATCACTTTTATGAGATTTCGTATTTTACTGTTTTGACCTCATTTTGTGGGTTATAGTCCACAGTTTCCGGTCGTTTCCGTGAAATTTTGTATTTGAATGTTTTAGCCTTATTTGTGGGTTAATAGTCCACATTGTTTGGCCACTTTCGTGAGATTTTTTTAATTTCCTCATTTTCAAGGCTATTGTACACTGTTTTCAATCACTCTCATGAGATTCGTATTTGACTGTTTTCGCCTCATTTTGTGGGTTATAGTCAACAATTTTTGGCCGTTTACGTGAAATTTTGTATTTGACTGTTTTCACCTCATTTGTGTGGTCCCCACAGTTTTCGGCCACTTTATGTGATTTTTTATCTCCCTCATTTTATGGGTTATAGTACACTGTTTTCGATCAATTTCATGACATTTCGTATTTTACTGTTTTGGCCTCATTTTGTGGGTTATAGTCCACAGTTTCTGGTCGTTTTCGTGAAATTTTGTATTTGACTGTTTCAGCATCATTTGTGGGCTATAGTCCACATTTTTCAGCCACTTCCGTGTGATTTTCATTTCTCTCATTTTGTGGGCTATAGTAAACTGTTTTCGATCACTTTCATGAGATTTCGTATTTTACTGTTTGGTCTCATTTTGTGGGTTATAGTCCACTGTTTCCGACCGTTTTCATGAAAATGTTTATTTGACTGTTTTAGCCTCATTGTGGGTTATAGTCCACAGTTTTCGGCCACTTTAGTGAGATTTTTTATTTCCCTCGTTCTGTCAGCTATAATACACTATTTTCGATCACTTTCATGAGAATTCGTATTTTACTGTTTTGGTCATTTTGTAGGTTATAGTCAATAGTTTTCGGCCGTTTTCGTGAACTTTTGTATTTAATTGTTTTCGCCTTATTTGTAGGCTGTAGTCCCCAGTTTTTGGCGACTTTGTGTGATTTTTTATTTCCCTCGTTTTGTGGGTTATAGTACACTGTTTTCGATTACTTTCATGAGATTTCCTATTTTATTGTTTTGGCCTCAATTTGTGGGTTACAGTCCAGTGTCTGGTCGTTTTCTTGAAATTTTGTATTTGACTGTTTTAGCGTCATTTTTGTGCTATAGTCCACAGTTTTCGGCCACTTTCGTAATATTTTTTATTTTTCTCATTTTGTGGGCTATAGTACACTTTTCGGTCACTTTCATCAGATTTCTTATTTTACTGTTTTGGCCTCATTTTGTGGGTTATAGTCCACAGTTTCTGACCGTATTCCTGAATTTTGTATTTGACTATTTTAGCCTCATTGGTGGGTAGTGTCCACTTCCTGAGATTTTTTATTTTCCTCGTTTTGTGGGATATAGTATACTATTTTTGATCACTTTCATGATATTTCATATTTTACTGTTCTGGCCTCATTTTGTGGGTTGTAGTCCACCGTTTCCGGCCGTTTTCGTGGAATTTTGTATTTCACTGTTTTAGCCTCATTTGTGGCCTATAGTCCACAGTTTTTGGCCACTTTATTGAGATTTTTTATTTCCCACATTTTGTGGGCAATAGTACACTGTTTTCAATCACTTTCATGAGATTTCGTATTTTACTGTTTTGGCCTCATTTTGTGGGTTATATAGTCCACAGTTTCCGACCGTTTTCCTGAATTTTGTATTTGACTGTTTTAGCCTCATTTGTAGTCCACAGTTTTTGGCCACTTCCTGAGATTTTTTATTTCCCTCGTTTTGTGGGATATAGTACACTGTTTTCGATCACTTTCATGAGATTTCGTATTTTACTGTTTTGTCTCATTTTGTGGGTTATCCACTGTTTCCGGCCGTTTTCATGAAAATTTTTATTTAACTGTTTTAGCCTCATTGTGGGTTATAGTCCACAGTTTTCGGCCACTTTAGGGAGATTTTTTATTTCTCTCGTTTTGTCGGCTATAAAACACTGTTTTCGATCACTTTCATGAGATTTCTTATTTTATTGTTTTGGCCTCATTTTGTGGGTTAAAGTACACAGTTTTCGGCCGTTTTCTTGAAATTTTGTATTTGACTATTTTTGCCTTATTTGTGGGCTAAAGTCCACAGTTTTCAGCGACATTGTGTGATTTTTTATTTCCCTCGTTTTGTAGTTATAGTACACTGTTTTCGATCACTTTCATGAGATTTCCTATTTTACTGTTTTGACCTCATTTTGTGGGTTATAGTTCACAGTGTTTGGTCGTTTTCTTGAAATTTTGTATTTGACAGTTTTAGCCTCATTTGTGGGCTATAGTCCACAGTTTTCGACTACTTTCGTGTGATTTTATTATTTTCCTTATTTTGTGGGCTATTGTACACTGTTTAAATCACTTTCATCGGATTTCGTATTTTACTGTTTTGGCCACATTTTGTGGGTTATAGTCCACAGTTTCCGACCGTTTTCATAAAATTATGTATTTGACTGTTTCAGCCTCATTTATGGGTTATAGTCCACAATTTTCGGTCACTTTCTTTAGTATTTTTATTTCCCTCATTTTGTGGGCTAGTACACTGTTTTCTATCATTTTAATGAGATTCCGTATTTTACTGTTTTGGCCTCATTTTGTGGGTTATAATCCACAGTTTCCGACCATGTTCGCGAAATTCTGTATTTGACTGTTTTAGCCTCATTTGTGGGCTATAGTCCATAGTTTTCGGCCACTTTCGTGGGAATTTTTATTTCCGTCAATTTATGGGCTATAGTACACTGTTTTCAATCACTTTCATGAAATTTCGTATTTTACTGTTTTGGTCTCAGTTTGTGGGCTATAGTCCACGGTTTCCGGCCGTTTTCGTGAAATTCTGTATTGGACTGTTTTAGCCTCATTTGTAGGCTACAGTCCACAGTTTTCGGTCACTTTCGTGGGAACTTTTATTTCCGTCATTTTGTGGGCTATAGTACAATGTTTTCAATCACTTTCATGAGATTTCGCATTTTACTGTTTTGGCCTCATTTGTGGGCTATAGTCCACAGTTTCCTGCCGTTTTCTTGAAATTATGTATTTGACTGTTTTAGCCTCATTTGTGGGCTATAGTCCACAGTTTCCAGCCACTTCCTGAGATTTTTTATTTTCCCCATTTGTGGGATGTAGTACACTGTTTTCGATCACTTTCATGAGATTTCGTATTTTACTGTTTTGGCCTTATTTTTTGGGTTATAGTCCACAGTTTCCGGCCGTTTTCGTGAATTTTTGTATGACGGTTTTAGACTCATTTGTGGGCTACAGTCCACAGTTTTCGGCCACTTTATTGAGATTTTTTATTTCCCACATTTTGTGGGCTGTAGTACACTGTTTACGAACACTTACATGAGATTTCGTATTTTACTGTTTTGACCTCAATTTGTGGATTATAGTCCAAAGTTTCACTGCTTTCGCTTCATTTGTGGGCTAATAGTCCACAGTTTCCGGCGACTTTCATGAGAATTTTTATTTCCCTCATTTTTGTGGGCTACAGTACACTGTTTTCGCTCACTTACATGGGATTTCATATTTTACTGTTTTGGCCACATTTTGTGGGTTATAATCCACAGTTTCCGGCTGTTTTCGTGAAATTTTTTATTTGAGTGTTTTAGCCTCATTTATGGGTTATAGTTCAAAGTTTTCAGCCAGTTTTGTGAGATTTTTTATTTCCCTCATTTTGTGGGATATAGTACACTGTTTTCGATTACTTTTATGAGATTTCGTATTTTACTGTTATGGCCTCATTTTTGTGGGTTATAGTCCACAGTTTTAATTTTGTATTTGACTGTTTTACCCTCATTTGTGGGTTGTAGTCCACAGTTTTCGGCTACTTTCGTGAGATTTTTTATTTCCCTCGTTTAGTGGGCTATATTACATTGTTCTCGATCACTTTCATGAGATTTCGTAGTTTACTGTTTTGGCCTCAATTTGTGGATTATTTTCCACAGTTTCTCGTTGTTTTCTTTGGCTGAAAACTGTGAACTAGACTACAACATGAGGCCAAACCATTGAAATACGAAATTTGACGAAATTGGCTAAAAAGTGTGGACTTTAGTCTACAAAATAAAGACAAAACATTGAGATATGAAATTTTGACGAAAATAATCGAAAACTGTGAACTGTTGCCAACAAAATAACAAGGCCAAAACAATGAAGTACAAATTTTGGTGAATTGGACAAAAAATTATGAACTATAACCAACAAAAAAAGCAAAAATAGTGAAATACAAATTTCACTGATTTGCTGAAAACTTTGGACCCCCCCCCCAAAAAAAGTTCAAACCAGTGCAATAGGAAATTTGACGAAAATGGCCAAAACTGTGGATTATATACCACAAAAAGAGTCCAAAATAGTGAATACGAAATTGGCCGAAAACTATACACTATATAACACACAATGAGAACAAAAGAGTGAAATGTGATATTTCACCAAATTAACTAGAAAATTGTGGACTCTAGGTCACAAAATTAGGCCAAATCAGTGAACTACAGAATTTTACAAAAATGACAATTGTGGATTACGAAATTTTACCAAAAAATGCTGAAAATTGTGGACTAGCCCACAAAATGAGGCCAAATACAAAATTTGACGAAAATAACCGAATTTTGTTGCCAAAACACCGAAATATGAAATTTCATGAAATTGGCCAAAAGCTATCAGGACTATAATCCACAAAATGAGGCCAAAATAGTGAAATTCGAAAGTACACAAAATTTGGTAGAAAACAAAAACTATAAATAATGTCACAAAATGAGAGTAAAACAGTGAAATACAAAATTTCACGAAATTGAAGTAAACTGTGAAATATAAATTTCAAAATGAGGTCAAAACAGTGAAATACGAAATTTAAAGAAAATGGCCAAAATATGTACACTATAACCAACAAAATGAAACCAAAATTAAGTGAAATACGAAATTAAACGAAAATGCCAGAATAACTACGGATTATGCTAGAAAATGTGGCCAAAACAATGAAATAAAAAAATTCTAAAAACTGTGAACTATAAAAATAAGGTCAAAACAGTGAAATGCGAAATTTAACAAAAATGGCATACAGTTGAGGACTATAACCCACAAAATAAGGCCAGAATAGTGAAATATGAAATTTCACGAAATTTGTCAAAAACTGCAGACATTAACCAACAAAATGAAGCAAAACAGTGAAATAAAAAATTTCATTGATTGGCTGAATCCTATGGAATATAGCGGAAAAAAGAAAGCCAAAACATTGAAATAAAAAATAAATAGCCGAAAACTAGAAACTATAGCCTACAAAATGTTGTCAAACAAGTGAAATACGAAATTTGACGAAATTGGCTGAAAACTGTGAATCACAAAATGAGAAGAATAAAATACAAAATTTTCGAAATTATTCCGACAAAATAAGGCAAAAACATTTAAATATGAAATTTGACTAAAATGGCCGAAAATTGTGAACTATATAGCCCACAAATAGGCCAAAACAGTGAAATAAGAGATTTGACGAAAATAGCAGAAACTGTGGACTCGGGCCCACAAAATGAGGCTAAATTAGTGAAATATGAAATTTCACGAAATTAGCCGAAACTATGGATTATAACACTCATGATGAGGCCAAAATAGTAAAATAAGAAATTGATATGGGTCAGGAATAAAGCGTGGCTCACCCTGAGCCACCAGATCTCCTCAGGATACGCGTCCTTCCTGATCCTCCAGATCAGCCACGTCAGCACCAGAAAACCGCCCGGAGATCTGCCACGTCAGCCCGGAAACCACTCCGGCGCCTGCCACGTCAGCCCTATACCGCCCGGCTTTCCACCGCTTCAGCCAATCGGGTAACCGGGTCCGGCCTAGCCCCAAACGGGTCTAGACCCGATTAGAAACTCTTATAAATACCAGGCCCTCTCCTTTCTTAAAAGGTAATCAATCTTTTCTCCTCTAAACCCTAGTTACTGTTGCTCTTATCTTAAAGTAACTGACTAGATCGTCGGAGGGTCTGCCACCGGGACCAACCCCGGTGTTTCGAGACCGTCTGCAGGTACACCAGATCTCGGATCCGAGCCCAGACATCCACCTCACTCCAGCCTTTCGCAGGTACCGCTCGGCCAGCCGAGGGTCGCCTCTGAAGAAGCTTTCTCCTTCAATACAAATCGAGTAAGAACTCACACATGGTGCAACCACACGTCTCCCAGAAACAAACCGCATCAGGTTGGCGCCGTCTGTGGGAAAGCTACTTCGGAACCCGACCCGAGTACTACCACCGAGGTACCTCGATCACCGAACTCCTATGGCCTCCAAAGGCAAGGGGGCTGCGTCCTCCGTCAACCGACGAGACACACTCCCATCAAATACCAACGTCGGGCCGCGCACATCAAAGCATAGGGCCTCCCGTCAGGGGTCCCAGCGGGCCCCCACTCCTCCAATCCAACCTGACCTTCGAGGGGTAATCTCCAGTCGGCAGGCTGACCGCAGTAGGGAAAGGGCCGCTTCCAACTCGGCCCCGAACCGTCCTAGGCCACCGCCGGAAGAACGAAGGCCAGCACTCAGCCGAGTCGGGAGGCAACCTCCGGTCCAACCGGCCCGAGCTGAGGGAGCTCCTGTTACTCAGCAGGAGTTCCAAGATTTCCGAAGGGAGATCCTTGGGGCTCTCCAACGGGCCCCCAGGGAGGAAGCACGTCGTTCCCAAACCAGGTTAGACGCTGAGGCCAGCGTCTCTCGCTCCTCAACAATCCAGCCCGAAGCCGAGGGCGTGCTCCTAAGGCGCCTCCAAGAAATGGAGGACCGAATCGATCATATGGGCGACGGTGTCGGAACCGGTCATGGGTACAAACCTGTCCGACCCCCCTTTTCGGCCCTCATTATCCAAGCAGAAATTCCCCGGAACTTCCGACCCCCACAGTTCGAGACCTATAACGGCGAAGGGGATCCTGCTGATCACATGGAGGGTTTCAAAACCCGCATGATGATTCACAGCGCATCGGATCCTCTGCTGTGCCGAGCTTTTCCTGCCACCCTTCGGGGTCCGGCTCGTGAGTGGTTCTCAAAACTCGCCCCCGGCTCCATTTACTCCTTTGATCAACTGGAAGGCAATTTCCTCGCCCATTTTGTAACCAGCCGGAAGGCCGAAAGAACGAGCGCCTCCTTACTTGGGCTCAGGCAGGAAGGGGGGGAATCACTCAGGGCGTTTGTCCGGAGATTCACGGCGGAAGCGAGGTCAGTCTCCTCTCTCGATCCAGGCGTCGCCTCCGCGGCATTTCGGCACAACGTCCGTCATGGACAGCTGAAAGCTTCTCTGGCGAAGAAGCCCCCGATCGATTTTCCCGACCTCCTCAACCGAGTCGAGAAGCACATCAGGGCAGAGGAAGCCCTAAACCCCGACGAATCCAGAGAAGCACTCGAGAAAGGGAAACGGAAGGCCGAGGAAGTCGAGCCATCGAAAAAGGCTCCGAAGGACGGGGGCACCATGAAGAAGGTACCACCGCTTCCTCGCTTCGAAAGATATACCCCACTCACGCAAAATGTGTCCTCCATACTCCTGGCGATCGAGGACAGAGACCTCGTTCAGTACCCCCCTCGACCGTCCAACAACACCAGCAAGAAAAGGGATCAACGGTTCTACTGCCGCTTCCACCGAGACAACGGGCACGACACAGATCACTGCCGCGCCCTGAAAGATGAAATCGAGGCCTTGATTCAGCGAGGATACCTCCGGGAGTATAAGAGGGATGATGCTCGGGCGCAAAGGGACACGAGGAACAAGAGAACCTCACCTCCTCCTCGAGCTCCCCTACAGCTCCCCAGGCAAGAGCAGGAGCTGGAAGAACCGGACGACCAACCCATACTGCACTGCGTCCACGGAGGGCCCATGGGAGGGGATTCTAACACCTCCCGTAAGGCATTCATCCGGGACGTTAACGCCGTCCAAGGACCTCTCACTCCTCAAATCCAACCACTTCCCGTCTCCTTCTCGGGTGACGACCTGGAGGGGGTTCGGCTCCCACATTGCGACGCCCTCGTGATCAATCTCAGCATGGCAAACTTTGATGCTCGGCGGATCCTGGTAGACAACGGGAGCTCGGTCAACATTCTGTTCCTCGATGCTTTCGAGAACCTAAAGCTCCCCCGAAGCAGACTTAAGCCGGCAGGATACACCCTGCACGGATTTTCTGGAGTTCCGGTGACAATCGAGGGGATCGTCACGCTGGATGTCACGGCGGGCACGGCCCCGAATCGGAGAACCGAGTCGATGGACTTCATGGTTGTCAACATCAAGGCAGCCTATAATGCCATACTCAGCCGACCGGGCCTATGCTCCCTCCAGGCTGTTCCCTCGGCCTACCACCAGAAGACGAAGTTCCCTACCAGTACCGGGGTAGGAGTGGTCCGAGGGAACCAAGAAGCCGCTCGCTCCTGTTATATGACAGCAATAGGAAGCGGAGTGCTTCCCCTCGACGCCGTGGAGATGTAGCCCCAAAGGACCCAGCCAGAGCCGGAGTCGGCAGACGAGCTGGAGGATATCTCCTTCGAGGCAGAGGATTCATCGAAACAATTTCGAATAAGTCGCTCCCTCGCGCCTCGCCTCAAGTCCGACCTCATCACCTGCATCCGGCGCAATGTCGATCTGTTTGCCTGGAAGCCCTCTGACATGCCGGGAATTTCCGAGGAACTCATCATGCATAAACTCAGCGTGATCCCCGGCTCGAAACCAGTGGTACAGAAGCGACGCAAGTTCGCGCCAGAGCGACAACAGGCGGTTAATGCAGAGGTCGATAAAATCCTTGCCGCGCGCTTCATCCAGGAGGTCAGCTACCCCGAGTGGCTGGCAAACGTCGTCATGGTGAAGAAGGCGAGCGGGAGCTGGAGGATCTGCATTGATTTCACGGATCTCAACAAGGCGTGCCCGAAGGACCCATTCCCCCTTCCCAGGATCGATGCTCTCGTCGATGCAACATCGGGTCACGAGCTCCTATCCTTCATGGACGCGTTTTCAGGCTACAACCAGATCCGCATGTTCTCTCCCGACATCGCCAAGACGTCCTTCGTCACGGACCAGGGGCTCTATTGCTACAGAGTCATGCCCTTCGGGCTTAAGAACGCCGGGGCCACATACCAGAGGCTCGTCAACCGGGTCTTCAAGGAACAGATCGGGCGCAATATAGAAGTGTATGTGGATGACACACTCGTCAAGAGCCGGCGGGGAGAGGATCACGTAGCCGATCTGGAGGAGGCCTTTGGGGTACTTCGGACACATAACATGAGGCTTAACCCGAGCAAATGCGCCTTCGGCGTCTCCGCGGGAAAGTTTCTCGGGTTCATTATCAGCCAAAGGGGAATCGAAGCGAACCCCAAAAAGATCCAAGCAATCCTAGGCATGGCCCCTCCGAGGAACATCAAAGAAGTCCAACGGCTGACTGGGAGACTGGCGGCCATCGGCCGTTTCCTCTCCAAGTCCGGAGAGAAGTCTATTCCCTTCTTCAAAGCCCTGCGAGGCACCGACGGGTTCGAGTGGGGAGTACAGCAGCAAGAGGCCTTCGCCCAGTTAAAGGAATACCTCGCGAACCCCCCTCTTCTCAGCAAGCCCGAACCAGGAGAGCCACTCTGGCTCTACCTATCAGCCTCGGAGAAAGTGCTCAGCGCCGTTCTCGTTCGGAAGGAAGAGGGATCACAGAAGCCTGTATACTACGTCAGCAAGGTCTTACTCGATGCCGAGACCAGGTACTCCCGGATGGAGAAAGTAGCGTACGCCCTGGTCATGGCCGCGCGAAAACTCCGTCCATATTTTCAATCTCATTTTGTCCAAGTGCTGACGGACCAACCCCTGAAGGCGGTACTCTACAAACCAGAAAGCTCGGGTCGACTCGTGAAATGGTCGATTGAGCTCAGCCAATATGACATTGGCTATCAGCCCAGAACAGCAATCAAGGGGCAGGCGCTCGCAGAGTTCATTACGGAGTGCACTATCTCCGAGCACCCTGCAAACACGGAGAGCGACCAGACGTGGGAAGTTTACGTCGATGGTTCCTCCTGCGAGGCAGGCAGCGGAGCAGGCATCATCCTCCGAGGCCCAGACGGTTTTCTTCTGCAGTATTGCCTTCGCCTCAACTTCCCGGCCTCTAACAACGAGGCCGAATACGAGGCAATGATCGCTGGGCTCACCCTGGCTCATCAAGCCAGTGCCAAACAGATCAGGGCTTTCAGCGACTCCCAGCTCGTGGTCAACCAGATCACCGGGGAGTACGAGGCCCGAGACGATCGCATGGTTCGTTACCGAGCTGTAGTTCAACGCCTACTCTCGTCCTTCGACGAGTCGGCTGTTTTGAGGATCCCTCGGGAGCAGAACGTCCAGGCTGACGCTCTGTCAAAATTGGCATCCTCTTCCTTCGAAGGTCTCGACCGCACGGTCCTGATCGAGGTCATGCTAAAACCCAGTATCGACATCCCGGAGGTCCTGTGCATCGAAGATGGAGCGCCCCCCGAAGACTGGACAACTCCAATTAGGCGATTTCTCGTCAAGGGAGAGCTCCCGGAAGACCGAGCCGAAGCGAGAAGAGTCCTGTCCCGAGCGGAAAGGTTCACAATGATCGACTCAACACTCTTCAAAAGGTCCTACACAACCTCGGATGGACGGCCTTATCTCCGCTGCCTCACTCCCAGTGAAGCCGAATATGCTCTCAAAGAATTACACGAGGGGATTGGCGGGTGTCACATGGGAAGTCGTTCGCTCGCGCGAAAGGCTTTGAACCACGGGTACTACTGGCCCACCATGCTGCAGGACGCTCTAAATCTAGTCAAAAAGTGTGGCCCCTGTCAAAGATTCTCCCCCATCAAAAGGGTTCCTCAAGCAAACCTACGATCCATGGCCAGTCCAACCCCCTTTGCTATGTGGGGGATGAATCTGGTAGGCCCTTTTCCCAAGGCGACGGGGCAACGGAAGTTCCTTATAGTTGCCATCGACTACTTCAGTAAATGGATCGAGGCGGAGCCACTAGTTACGATCACCGAGCAGCAGACTCGACAATTCTTCTGGAAGCACATTATCTGTCGGTTCGGGATCCCCCAAGTGCTCGTTACGGATAACGGGACCCAGTTTGCAGGCAAGCATTTCCGCAAGTTCTGCGAAGACCTCGGTATCCAGCAGTGCTTCTCCTCGGTATGCCATCCCCAATCCAACGGACAGGCAGAGAACGCGAACCGTCAGATCCTCAATGGACTCAAGAAGCGACTCGATAATTCCTCTAAGGGGCTATGGGTCAACGAGCTGCCAAGCGTTCTCTGGGCCCATCGAACAACAAAAAGAATCCCGACAGGGGAGTCACCCTTTAACTTAACGTACGGTGCTGAGGCCGTCATTCCCTTGGAAATAGGTATCCCCTCTCCCCGAATTATGGCTTATGACGAAGCAAGCAACTCCATGCAACTGCGAGCAGACCTGGACCTCATTGACGAGGTCAGGGAGAAGTCGGCTATCAGAAGGAACATCTACCAGCAAAAAATCGAGAGGTTCTATAACAAGAAGGTGCGCCCAACAAACATTGCTCTCGGAGATCTTGTCCTCCGGAAACTGGCGGTTTCCAATCCCGGCCAGAAGAGGAAGTTGGCACCAAACTGGGAGGGCCCTTATAAGGTTTCAGAGGTCGTGCGACCGGGTACCTATCGCCTGACCGACACCGATGGCAAGCTTGTCAAGAGGCCCTGGAATGCGGAACACTTGATCAAGTTCTTAGGAGAATAGCCTCCCTGTAACAATTCTAAAAACGGCATGTTGGGCCTAGTCTTTTGTAAAGTCCTGTAAACGGCACGTCGTGCCTAGACTTGTCTGTAACAAGCATATATTGTAAGCACCAGCTTTCATAGAAGCCAGTTTATGACTTCAATTCTTATAAACAGAGGAAGGTCCCCTCACAAGCGAGGGGCTCGTCCCTCGGATGAAATCGCGAGTCCAAACGCGCTTCTCTTACAAGCGTGGGTCTCGTCCCTCGGATGAAATCGCGAGCCCAAACACGCTTCTCTTACAAGCGTGGGGCTCGTTACTCGGATGAAATCGCGAGTCCAAACACGCTTCTCTCACAAGCGTGGGGCTCGTCCCTCGGATGAAATCGCGAGCCCGAACGCGCTTCTCACAAGCGTGGGGCTCGTTACTCGGATGAAATCGCGAGTCCAAACGCGCTTCTCTTACAAGCGTGAGTCTCGTCCCTCGGATGAAATCGCGAGCCCAAACGCGCTTCTCTTACAAGCGTGGGGCTCGTTACTCGGATGAAATCGCGAGTCCAAACGCGCTTCTCTCACCAGCGTGAGTCTCATCCCTCGGATGAAATCGCGAGCCCAAACGCGCTTCTCTTACAAGCGTGGGGCTCGTTACTCGGATGAAATCGCGAGTCCAAACGCGCTTCCCTCACCAGCGTGAGTCTCGTCCCTCGGATGAAATCGCGAGCCCAAACCCGCTTCTCTCACAAGCGTGGGGCTCGTCCCTCGGATGAAATCGCGAGTCCAAACACGCTTCTCTCACAAGCGTGGGGCTCGTTACTCGGATGAGATCGCGAGTCCGAACGCGCTTCTCTCACAAGCTTGGGGCTCGTTACTCGGATGAAATCGCGAGTCCAAACGCGCTTCTCGTACAAGCGTGGGGCTCGTCCCTCGGATGAAATCGCGAGCCCAAGCCCGCTTCTCCTACAAGCGTAGGGCTCGCCACTCGGATGAAATCGCGAGTCCAACCACGCTTCTCTTACAAGCATAGGGCTCAAAACGCCTTTCCATGAGAACATGTGCAGGAGCTCGACTCCGACCCCGAGCGGGGCGGGAGCCCCCTCCGGGGGCTCACGACATAATAGCTCGGCGGCGGGGCTGCGCTACACCTGCAGTTGCCTTTCTCACCGTTGTGGGGGCTCGGCATCCGTCCCTCGCTCGGTTTGACCTCCTCGGAGGCCACCAACCGAGACTCGAGTCGACATTCGCCAGCCACTCCCGCACCGTCTTTCCACGAGAACAAGCGCAGCATCTCGGCACCGACCCCGAGCAAGGCGGACGTCCCCTCCGGGGCATCGCGACCTAAAACACTCGGCGGCGGGGCTACTACGCCTGCGGTTGCCTTTCTCACCGTTGTGGGGGCTCGGCACTCGTCCCTTGCTCGGTTTGACCTCCTCGAAGGCCACCAACCGAGACTCGAGTCGACATTCGCCAGCCACTCCCGCACCGTCTCTCCACGAGAACAAGCGCAGCATCTCGGCACCGACCCCGAGCAAGGCGGGTGTCCCCTCCGGGGGCACCGCGACCTAAAACACTCGGCGGCGGGGCCACTACGCCTGCGGTTGCCTTTCTCACCGTTGTGGGGGCTCGGCACCCGTCCCTCGCTCGGTTTGACCTCCTCGGAGGCCATCAACCGAGACTCGAGGCGACATTCGCCAGCCACTCCCGCACCGTCTCTCCATTAATGATGCCTAAAAAGGCGAAACGTCGCCATTATTGACAGTCACACCAACTACACTCGGCACCCGAGGCAATCGAGGCTCCGAAGAACAAATGATCTTATTCATTACTCATCGCTTACAACTCAATGAATAAAAACGCAAATACAATGAAGGCTCTCAACTCACTCACTCAGCCGGGAACTCGAATTCAGGGCTCCTGTGACGCTCGGCTATCCCAACCAAGGAAGACGTACCCGCCACCGAGCTCTCCGCGTCATCTGGCTGTGTCACAACCGGCGAAGGCGCCGGCAACCTCCCCGGAGTGGAGTTACTTGCCTCTTCAACAAGACCGGCACCCAGTATGAGCTTCAACTGGCGAATCTCCAATTCTTTCTCTATGACGACCTCGCGAAGAGAAGACTCGGAGGCCGACCGCCCGCTAGAAGTATCCGAGACCGCCCAGTCCTTCTCAATGACCCACCAGTCCCGGTCGGCTACAATCTTTCTCAAACGAGCCACCTCTAGACCGAGCTCTCTAGACTTGTCCAAAAAGTAATTCTTGGCAGCCTCTCGGTCCCGAGCCAACTTTCGTTGGCGAGCTAGCCTCTATCAAAAAGAAAATACAAGAATCACAAAATGCAAGTGTTGTAGAGTCGGCCCAAAAAATTCTATATTTCATTTCATCTCAAAAAGATACAAAATTTGCGGTGGCCAGTCCGCCGAGGGCATTTACAACAGGGAGAGAAATAAAAACAAAAAACATCTAGTCTTGAGGGTCGAGGTGCACCTCTTCTTCGTGGTGGCCGCCGTCGTCACCATCACCCCCCGGGGTCGGAGGCAAGTCTGGCTTCCACCCGAAGCCGAGGTGGTCAACATTGCACTCCGGATAGATGTACTTGAAGTGAGACTTGGCCTGCTCGTAAGCCTCGTCTTGCGCCGTCATCAGCGTATCCCCCAAGGCCGCCTCCAAGTCCGCCAGGGCCTTCTTCGCCTTCTCCTTCTCCGCCGTCTCGGCCGCGATCATCTTCAGCAGGTCCTCTCGGTCCTGCTTGTGGATCTTGTCCAGACTCTATCTGGGCCTCGTGCACCACCACCATGTCCCGAGCCTCCTTGAAGTCCTCCGTCGCCTTGGTCAATTCCCGAAGGAACTTCTCCTTCTGCTTCCGCTCGTATGTTATCTCCTTCTCCAGACACTTGTGGAAGTGCTGACCGTGGAGCATCGACTGTCAAGAAAAATCAAACTTAGCAACAATTACAAGTCTACAAGCCTATTAACCGGGTGGGCTTCGGACGACTTACCGAGAGGTTGGCTTGGGCCCAGCGCATGTAGGCCCGATCGGCCGTCTGCGCTGCCAAGGCCATTCCGTCCCGATCGGTGATGGCCTTCGAGACGAACTCCATCGATACGGGTCCGTCGAGGATGGAGTCGCCCTTCAAGATCGACCAATCAGGGGCGAAGGGCATCGTCGCCATCCTTCCCACCAACTCCGCCGCACTCGGACGTACGGGGGGAAGCTGTTGTGCCGGGGCTTCAACTGTTTTCCCCGACCCTCCCGCTGGGTCTCTAGCCGATCGCGAAGAATGGTGGTGCTTCTTCTGCTTCTTCGGTAAAGGCTGTTCCTCGGGCACCGGGGGAGGCACGGTGGAAGGCCCTCCTGCTTGCGAAGGCTGACCAGGAGTCTTCCGCTTCTCGGCAGCGAGGCGTTCCTGCTCTTCTTTCTTCTTCTTCTCTTGTCTCGCCTTCTCTGCGGCGGCGAGTAGGATCTGCTTGGCGTGGGCCTGTTGTGTCGTCATTTCTACAACAAGACAGAAAAGGAAGGCTAAACGTTAACACGAAGGCAGAAAGATGAAAAAATGAGGAAAGAAACATACTAGGGTCGGCGGGACTCAGTCCGGCCCTCGCTAGGTGAACCTCGGTCACCCGGCGCCACGCGATGCTGTCTCCCCTGAGTAAATGATCGACCCTCCCCCACTCTTGGGCGGTTAACTCATTTCTCCTTGGGGGCTTGCGCTTCGGCTTCACGAAATTCCACTGAGTCGGGATATCCCATTCCCCTTCGGTCTTCACAACAAAATACTTATCTCTCCAATTCTTGATCGAGTCCGGGTGGCCGTGCACCACTTTCTTGTTCGGTCTCGGCGTAAAGAAAAACACACCCTCGATATCCCCAAGCGAACCGATGCTGAAGATTGCGCGGAAGTATGAAAGCTTCGGCCTCACCCCTTTCTCTTGGCACTTCAGGATGAAGCAGATGAGATGCTTCCAAGAGTTGGGGCCATACTGCATGGGGGACAGCTCGGCCCAGTTCAAGACCGTCTTCACGAAGGGGTGCAAGGGGAACCTCAGCCCCGAAATGAAAGCTTGCTCCGGAAATAAGCAGTAACCCGGAGCCAACACTGTCGTAGGTCGAATACCCGGGCTCGGTAGCAGGAGCTCGTACTCCCTCGGAATGTAGTAAGCAGCCCTGATGATATTCAGATACTCCGGTCTCAAGACGCTGGGGGTACTGTCCGCCCGAATCTTCGTCCTTGTGTTTTCTCCAGGCACGGGAGGGATCGGCTGGATATCCTTCACATCATCGGGATACATCCGTATCGACACAGGATTCCGGAAGGTGATAGGCGGAACATCAAGGCCCGTCCTCGGCGCGTCCTCGTCAGACGAAGAAGGACTTTGAGGCATGGTGAGGACTATCTTCTTCCGACGTGGCCGGGGCTTGCGCTCGGGCGAGGGCGTCGACAAAGGGGGCAACGGGGGCAGATCTTCTCCGTGGCCGGCCTCTGGCGCACCAACGCCCTCCCCTTCCTCACTCTCCGTGTCGCCCTGCTCTCCTTCTTCATGCTCCTCACCTTCACCAACATCCGACTCCTCGTCCGACTCCTCGTCTTCATCATCACTATCCTCGTCCGCACCGCCCTCTACCATCGGTTCCTTTCCTGGCCTCCGAACACTCAACGGTTGCACGATTAGAGCTACGTCACTATCACCCTTGGAGAAGACCTCCTCTTTAACCTGGTACTTGCCCAGAGACGATGACGTTTCCAAATCTGACTCCATCTCCGAGTGACCAGGCGTTGTAGCCTCGGAACCAGACTGAGTACGCGACATTCAGAAAAAAGGAGAATTACTAACCTGATTCTTTGAAAGTTACGCTTCTCTGCAAAGAATCCGCCGACAGCGATCGAAATGCCTGCGCTAAAGCTGGAAAAATTGGGAATTATGAAACGATAAAGTGAAAAGAAATGAGGGGGGGTGGGGGTTTTATAATAGACAGCGACTCCTCGATTTCCGCAAATGAGCATCTAGCCGTTAGATCTTATCTGACAAGATCAAACGGCTAAAAACAGACTTTGATATTTGCGCCATTACGTCAGCAGGAAGGGTAAAATTCCAATACTACCCCTCCCTATTTGCCCGACAGGAGTAACCTCCTAGCATAAAGTGTGAAGTTGCGGCCAGTCAGAGATCTCGGAGGGAGTCTAGTGCGAAATCTCGGATAAAAACTCGAGCCAAGCCACCTTATCCTCTCACAGGGTGGGCTCGACGCTCGGATGAAAACTCGAGACAAGCAACCTTCTCCTCCCACAGGTTGGGCTCGACGCTCGGATGAAAGTTCGAACCAAGCCACCTTATCCTCTCGCAGGGTGGGCTCGACTCTCGGATAGCAACTCGAGCCAAGCTACCTTCTCCTTCAACAGGTGGGGCTCGACGCTCGGATGCGAAGTCGAGCCAAGCCACCTTCTCCTCCCACAGGTGGGGCTCGACGCTCGGATGCGAAGTCGAGCCAAGCCACCTTCTCCTGTCGCAGGTGGGGCTCGACGTTCGGATGAAAACTCGAGACAAGCAACCTTCCCCTTCAACAGGTGGGGCTCGACGCTCGGATGAAAGCTCGAGCCAAGCCACCATATCCTCTCACAGGGTGGGTTCGACGCTCGGATGGAAACTCGAGCCAAGCCACCTTCCCTCTCGCAGGGTGGGCTCGACTCTCGGATGGCAACTCGAGCCAAGCTACCTTCTCCTTCAACAGGTGGGGCTCGACGCTCGGATGCGAAGTCGAGCCAAGCCACCTTCTCCTTTCGCAGGTGGGGCTCGACGTTCGGATGAAAACTCGAGACAAGCAACCTTCTCCTCCCACAGGTGGGGCTCGACGTTCGGATGAAAACTCGAGACAAGCAACCTTCCCCTTCAACAGGTGGGGCTCGACGCTCGGATGAAAGCTCGAGCCAAGCCACCATATCCTCTCACAGGGTGGGTTCGACGCTCGGATGGAAACTCGAGCCAAGCCACCTTCCCTCTCGCAGGGTGGGCTCGACTCTCGGATGGCAACTCGAGCCAAGCTACCTTCTCCTTCAACAGGTGGGGCTCGACGCTCGGATGCGAAGTCGAGCCAAGCCACCTTCTCCTTTCGCAGGTGGGGCTCGACGTTCGGATGAAAACTCGAGACAAGCAACCTTCTCCTCCCACAGGTTGGGCTCGACGCTCGGATGAAAGCTCGAGCCAAGCCACCTTCCCCTCTCACAGGTGGGCTCGACGCTCGGATGGAAACTCGAGCCAAGCCACCTTCCCCTATTGGTCTGATTCGCCGACCCTCTTGGCCTCGTCCGCCGACCCCCTGAACTCGAGCCGGCTACCTTCTCCTCTCACAGGTTGGGCTCGACGGTCGGATGAGAATTCGAGCCAAGCCACCTTCTCCTTTAACAGGTGGAACTCGACTCTCGGATAACAACTCGAGCCAAGCCACCTTCTCCTTCAACAGGTGGGGCTCGACGCTCGGATGCGAAGTCGAGCCAAGCCACCTTCTCCTTTCATAGGTGGGGCTCGACACTCGGATGCGAAGTCGAGCCAAGCAACCTTCTCCTCTCACAGGTTGGGCTCAACGTTCGGATAAGAATTCGAGCCAAGCCACCTCTCCCTCAACAGGTGGGGCTCGACGCTCGGATGGAAACTCGAGCCAAGCCACCTCCTCTTTCAACAGGTGGGGCTCTTGGTCTCGTCCGCCGACCCTTTTGGTCTCGTCCGTCGACCCCATTGGTCTCGTCCGCCGACCCTATTGGTCTCATCCGCCGACCCTCTTGGTCTCGTCCGTCGACACCATTGGTCTCGTCCGCCGACCCTATTGGTCTCATCCGCCGACCCTCTTGGCCTCGTCCGCCGACCCCCTGAACTCGAGCCGGCTACCTTCTCCTCTCACAGGTTGGGCTCGACGGTCGGATGAGAATTCGAGCCAAGCCACCTTCTCCTTTAACAGGTGGGACTCGACTCTCGGATAACAACTCGAGCCAAGCCACCTTCTCCTTCAACAGGTGGGGCTCGACGCTCGGATGCGAAGTCGAGCCAAGCCACCTTCTCCTTTCATAGGTGGGGCTCGACACTCGGATGCGAAGTCGAGCCAAGCAACCTTCTCCTCTCACAGGTTGGGCTCGACGTTCGGATAAGAATTCGAGCCAAGCCACCTCTCCCTCAAGAGGTGGGGCTCGACGCTCGGATAGGAACTCGAGCCAAGCCACCTCCTCTTTCAACAGGTGGGGCTCTTGGTCTCGTCCGCCGACCCTTTTGGTCTCGTCCGTCGACCCCATTGGTCTCGTCCGCGGACCCTCTTGGCCTCGTCCGCCGACCCTCTTGGTCTCGTCCGTCGACCCCATTGGTCTCGTCCGCCGACCCTATTGGTCTCATCCGCCGACCCTCTCGGCCTCGTCCGCCGACCCTCTTGGTCTCGTCCACCGACCCTTTTTGCCTCGTCCGCCGACCCCCTGAACTCGAGCCAGGCTGCCTCAGCTCTCAATACGGATTCGGCGTTCGGATGAGAATTCGAGCCAAGCCACCTTCTCCTTTCATAGGTGGGGCTCGACACTCGGATGCGAAGTCGAGCCAAGCAACCTTCTCCTCTCACAGGTTGGGCTCAACGTTCGGATAAGAATTCGAGCCAAGCCACCTCTCCCTTAACAGGTGGGGCTCGACGCTCGGATGGGAACTCGAGCCAAGCCACCTCCTCTTTCAACAGGTGGGGCTCTTGGTCTCGTCCGCCGACCCTTTTGGTCTCGTCCGTCGACCCCATTGGTCTCGTCCGCCGACCCTATTGGTCTCATCCGCCGACCCTCTTGGCCTCGTCCGCCGACCCTCTTGGTCTCGTCCGTCGACCCCATTGGTCTCGTCCGCCGACCCTATTGGTCTCATCCGCCGACCCTCTTGGCCTCGTCCGCCGACCCCCTGAACTCGAGCCAGCTACCTTCTCCTCTCACAGGTTGGGCTCGACGGTCGGATGAGAATTCGAGCCAAGCCACCTTCTCCTTTAACAGGTGGGACTCGACTCTCGGATAACAACTCGAGCCAAGCCACCTTCTCCTTCAACAGGTGGGGCTCGACGCTCGGATGCGAAGTCGAGCCAAGCCACCTTCTCCTTTCATAGGTGGGGCTCGACACTCGGATGCGAAGTCGAGCCAAGCAACCTTCTCCTCTCACAGGTTGGGCTCGACGTTCGGATAAGAATTCGAGCCAAGCCACCTCTCCCTCAAGAGGTGGGGCTCGACGCTCGGATAGGAACTCGAGCCAAGCCACCTCCTCTTTCAACAGGTGGGGCTCTTGGTCTCGTCCGCCGACCCTTTTGGTCTCGTCCGTCGACCCCATTGGTCTCGTCCGCCGACCCTATTGGTCTCATCCGCCGACCCTCTTGGCCTCGTCCGCCGACCCGCTTTGTCTCGTCCGCCGACCCTATTGGTCTCATCCGCCGACCCTCTCGGCCTCGTCCGCCGACCCTTTTTGCCTCGTCCGCCGACCCCCTGAACTCGAGCCAGGCTGCCTCAGCTCTCAATACGGATTCGGCGTTCGGATGAGAATTCGAGCCAAGCCACCTCTCCTTCAACAGGTAGGGCTCGACGCTCGGATGGGAACTCGAGCCAAGCCACCTCCTCTTTCAACAGGTGGGGCTCTTGGTCTCGTCCGCCGACCCTATTGGTCTCGTCCGCCGACCCTCTTGGTCTCGTCCGTCGACCCCATTGGTCTCGTCCACCGACCCTCTTGGTCTCGTCCACCGACCCTTTTTTGCCTCGTCCACCGACCCCCTGAACTCGAGCCAGGCTACCTCAGCTCTCAATGCGGATTCGGCGTTCGGATGAGAATTCGAGCCGCACCACTGTCTCCTTTCGCAGGTCAAGCTCGACGCTCGGATAGGGATTCGAGCCATACTACCTCCTCCTTTCCCAGTACGAGCTCGGCGCTCGGATCAGAGTTCGAGTCTCATCCGCCCACTCTCCGAACTGACCAGACGCTCGGATGACCGACCACAAGACCTCGGACGCCGTCCCAACAAAATGGCCTGGACGACCCCCCGCTCTTCCAACCAGCGAGGCAGTCGTCCGCCGATCCTCTTGGTCTCGTCCGCCGAGCCTTCCGGTCTCGTCCGCCGACCCCCCTGAGCTCAAGCCTGGCTGCCTCACCTCTCAATGCGGGCTCGGCGCTCGGATCGAAATCCGAATCAAACCCCTCTCCTCACTCTTAAAACTAGCCAAGACGCTCGTCCAACCGACCTCGCGACCTCATGCAAAGACGAACCCCATCGAGTGGCCTGGACGACCTCTCGCTCTTCCAACTAGCGAGTCGGTCACCCGACCCCTGGAGGGTTCGTCCACCGACCCGTATGGGTCCGTCCGCCGACCCGAGAGATCGTCTGCCGACCCCCCGATCTCGGCCATCGACCTAGTGAGCTCGGCATTCATACTACCGACTATCCCCTCCTAAGAACTTCACCCCACGCACATCCAAACGAGGAGTCCATTCCTCCTGCCCCTGGCCCTCTTCGGGGAACAACAGACCCTACTTCTTACCCTGACATCTGCCCTTCCCCCGAGGACCATGAGTCACCCCCGCACTGCTGGATCACCCAACCCTGCGGGAGTGTGGGGCTTGTGATATGGGTCAGGAATAAAGCGTGGCTCACCCTGAGCCACCAGATCTCCTCAGGATACGCGTCCTTCCTGATCCTCCAGATCAGCCACGTCAGCACCAGAAAACCGCCCGGAGATCTGCCACGTCAGCCCGGAAACCACTCCGGCGCCTGCCACGTCAGCCCTATACCGCCCGGCTTTCCACCGCTTCAGCCAATCGGGTAACCGGGTCCGGCCCAGCCCCAAACGGGTCTAGACCCGATTAGAAACTCTTATAAATACCAGGCCCTCTCCTTTCTTAAAAGGTAATCAATCTTTTCTCCTCTAAACCCTAGTTACTGTTGCTCTTATCTTAAAGTAACTGACTAGATCGTCGGAGGGTCTGCCACCGGGACCAACCCCGGTGTTTCGAGACCATCTGCAGGTACACCAGATCTCGGATCCGAGCCACCTGATCCGAGCCCAGACATCCACCTCACTCCAGCCTTTCGCAGGTACCGCTCGGCCAGCCGAGGGTCGCCTCTGAAGAAGCTTTCTCCTTCAATACAAATCGAGTAAGAACTCACACCTGGTGCAACCACACGTCTCCCAGAAACAAACCGCATCAGAAATTATACCAAATTGGCTCACAAAATGGGTTCAACCATTGAAATACAAGATTTGACGAAAATGACTGAAAAATGTGGACAATAAAATTTCACGTGGACGAAAATGACTGAAAACTATGGACTACAGAAAACTGTGGACTACAAAATGAGGCCAAAACATTGAAATATGAATTTTGACAAAAAAGACCAAAATAAGACCAAAACAATGAAATACAAATGTCACGTATTGGACAAAAACTATAGACTACCCCTAAAAAATTAGGCCAAAACAGTAAAATACGAAATTTAACGAAAATAGCAGGAAAATGTGCTATCTGGTCCACAAAATGAGGCTATAACAAGTGAAATATGAAACTTCACGAAAATGGCTGGCAACAGCGGACTATACGCCACAATAAGACCAAAACAGTGAAATGCGAAATTTCACGAAATTGGCTGAAAACTATGGACTAACGCACAATGAGGACAAGAGTGAAATATGAAATTTAACCAAATTGACAGAAAACTATGGACTATTTTGGGAAATATGAAATTTTACAAAATAAGGACAACATAGTGAAATATGAAATTTCACCAAATTGACAGAAAATTGTGGACTATATGCCACAAAATGAAGTCAAATCAGTGAAATACAAAATTTGACGAGAATGGCAGAAAATTGTGAAATATAGAATTTTACAAAATTTGCTAAAAATTGTCGGGACTATAGCCCACAACATGAGGCTAAAACAGTAAAACACAAGTTGACAAAAATAACCGAAATCATCTGCCGAAACACTGAAATACTAAAATTTTCACGAAATTCGCCAAAAGTTGTGGACTATAACCCACAAAATGTGGGCCAAAACAATAAAATATGAAAGTTCACAAAATTTGGTAGAACTATAATTGAGGTCACAAAATGAATGTAAAAAACAGTGAAATACGAAATTTTACAAAATTGGCCAAAAATGTGGACTATGTCCACAAATTAAGAACAAAAGTACAAAATTTCACGAAATTGACAGAAAACTGTGAAATACAAAATTCTAAACAAAATTCTAAATTAAGGCCATAAATATAATGAAATACGAAATTTGACGAGAATGGCCGAAATCGGTTGATTATAATCAACAAATGAGGCAAAAACAGTGAAATACAAAATTTCACTGATTGGCCAACAACTATGGACCACCCAAAACAATTAGGCCAAAATAGTGAAATAAAAAATTTGACGAAAATGGCCGAAAACTGTGGACTATTATAGCCCACAAAAAATGATGAAATTGACATAAAATTGTGGACTATAGCAACAAAATTATGTAAAAATGAAAATGGCCGAAAACTATTGACTACCTACAAAATTAGGCCAAACCATTCAAATACAAAAAATGTCCCAAAACAGTCATATATAGCCCACAAAATGAGGTCAAAACACTAAAACATGAAATTTCCGAAGTTGGCCAAAAATTGTGGACAGTAGCCCAAAAAATGAGGCCAAAACTGAGATACAAATTTGATTAAAATGACCGAAAATTGTGGACTATAGGCCACGAAATGATGCCAAAATAGTTAAATACGAAATTTGCCGAAAACTGCGGACTATGCCCACAAAATAAGGCCAAAACAGTGAATTACGAAATTAGACAATTGGCAAAAATTTGTGGACTATAACCAACAAAATGAGGCTAAACTTCATTGGCCGAAAACTATGAACTACCCCAAAAAAAGGTCAAAATAGTGAAATACGAATTTTGACGAAAATGGCCAAAAACTTTGGACTATAACCCAGAAAGTGAGACAAAAAACAGAAAAATATGAAATTTCACGAAATTAACTGAAAACTATGAACTATATAACAAAAAATGAGGTCAAACCATTGCAATACGAAATTTGAAAAAAATGGCCGAAAATTGTCAAATATAGCCCTCAAAATTAGGCCAAAACAATGAATTACGAAATTTGAGGAAAATGGCCAACTGTGGACCCCAAAATATTGAAATACGAAATTTGACGAAAATGGCCAAAAACTATTGATAGCACACAAAATGAAGCGAAAATACTAAACAAAAACTGTGGACTATTAACACAATGAGAATAAAATAGTAACTTACAAAATTTCACGAAATTTGCAGAAAAGTGTGGATTAAAAAATGAGGCCAAACAAAGTGTAATACAAAATTTTACAAAATTGGCAAAAAATGCTAACTTACAGCTTACAAAATTTGACCAAAATGACCGAAAATTGTCAAATATAGCCCTCAAAATGAGGCTAAAACAATGAATTACGAAATTTGAGGAAAATGGCCAACTGTGGACCCCAAAATATTGAAATACGAAATTTGACGAAAATGGCCAAAAACTATTGATAGCACACAAAATGAAGCCAAAATACTAAACAAAAACTGTGGACTAACACAATGAGAATAAAATAGTAACTTACAAAATTTCACAAAATTTGCAGATAAGTGTGGATTACAAAATGAGGCCAAACAAAGTGTAATACAAAATTTTACAAAATTGGCAAAAAATGCTAACTTACAGCTTACAAAATGAGTCCACAACCCATTGAAATACGAAAAACTGGCGACTATAGCCCATAAAATGAGCCCAAAACACCAAAATACGAAATGTTCGAAATTGGCAAAAAACTGTGTACTACCCATAAAATGAGGTCAAAACTATGAAATACAAAATTTGAAGAAAATGACCAAAAATTGTGGACTATAGCCCTCAAAATTAGGCTAAAACACTAAAATACGAAATTTCACGAATTTGGTAGAAAACTGTGAACTATAAATGAGGCAACAAAATAGTGCATAACGAAATTTCACGAAAATAACCGAAAGACTAGCACACAAAATGAGGTCATAGACTCGTAATAGTGAAATACTAATTTTGAAAAATTGACAGAAAATTGACTATAGCTTACAAAATGAGGCCAAAACAATGAAATGCAAATTTTCAAAAAAAAAATTGCCGAAAATTATGCACTAGGCTAGAAAATGTAGCGAAAAAATGAAATACAAAATTTATGTAAATAGCCGAAAACTATGGACTATAGCTTACAAAATAAGGTCTATACAATGAAAACAAGATTTGTGAAAAATGGCAGAAAACCATGGTATGGCCTATATCCCACAAATAAGGTCAGAATAGTGATGAAATTTCATGAAATTAGACAGGAAAAAAATTGTGGACTATAACCAACAAAATGAGGCCAAAATAGTGAAATACAAAATTTCACTCATTGGCCGAAAACTAATGGCTACCCAAAAAAATTAGGTCAAAACAATGAAACAAAATTTAATGAACCATAGCCCACAAAATAAGGTCAAACTATTGAAATACAAAATTTGACGAAAACAATCAAAGCATGTTTGATTATAGCCCACAAAATGAGGTAAAAACACTAAAATACGAAATTTCACGAAATTGACCAAAAACTGTAGACTATAATCCACAAAATAATGCCAAAACAGTTAAATACGAAATGTCACAAAAATGACCAAAAACTATGGACTATGACCTGCAAAATGATGAAAAACAAGTGAAATACGAAATTTAACAAAATTGGCTGAAAACTTCGAACTATAGATCTAAAAAAGAGGACAAATCTTTGAAATACGAAATTTAACGAAAATGCCCGAAAACTGTGGACCATATAGCCCACAAAATGATGGTAAAATACAAAAATACAAAATTTTCAAAATTGCCCAAAGGCTGTGGACTATAACCCACAAAATGAGGTCAATACAGTAATAATACAACATTTGACGAAAATGACCGAAAGCTGTGTACTAGCCTAAAAGATAAGGCCTAAACAATAAAATTTGAAATTTGACGAAATTTGATAGAAAACTGTGAACTTATGAGGCCAACACAGTGAAATACAAAATTTTAAATAAATGGCCGAAAACGGTGGACTCCTAAAAAAGAGGCTAAAACCGTGAAAAACAAAATTTCACGAAAATGACAAAAAAACTGTGGACTTACCCCCCCCCCCCCAACAAAATGAAGCAAAAACAGTGTAATACGAAATTTAACAAAAATGGCAAAAAAGTACGAACTCTGGCCCACATAATGATGTCAAAACAGTGAAATACGAAATTTCACGAAAATGATTGACAAAATGGCAAAAAAGTACGAACTCTGTCCCAAAAAATGATGTGCAAACAGTGAAACACGGAATTTCACGAAAATGGTCGACAATTGTGGACTATATGCCACAAAATGAGGCGAAAATAGTAAAATACCATACTTCACGAAAATGATGAAAAATGGTGGACTATACTAGAAAATGTGGCCAAATCAGTGAAATACGAAATTTTACAAAAATAGCTAAAAATTGTAGCCTATAAAATGAGCCAAAACAGTGAAATACAAAATTTCACGAAAATAGTAGGAAAATGTTTGACTATAACCAATAAAATGAGCCAGAATAGCCAAATACAAAATTTCACTAATTTGCCAAAAAAAATATGGACTACCCAAAAAAATTAGGCCAAAATAGTGAAATACAAAATTTAACGAAAATAGCCGAAAACCGTGGACGCACACAATATGAGGCCAAAACAGTAAAATACGAACAAAATTGTGAAAACTGTGAACTAT
Source organism: Hemerocallis citrina (assembly GCA_017893485.1). Taxonomy (NCBI): domain Eukaryota; kingdom Viridiplantae; phylum Streptophyta; class Magnoliopsida; order Asparagales; family Asphodelaceae; genus Hemerocallis; species Hemerocallis citrina. The sequence continues at coordinate 1,928,778 of CM030368.1, read as the reverse complement.
AGCCCAAATATGAGTCCAACCCATTGAAATACAAAATTTGATGAAAATGACTGAAAACTATCGGCTATATCCCAAAATGAGGTCAAAACAGTGAAATACGAAATTTTGACGAAAATGACCAAAAACTGTGATCTAGCCGAAACTGTGATATAGCCTACAAAATGAGGTCAAAACAGTAAAGTACAAAATTTGATGAAAATGGCCAAAAACTGTAGCCTATAAAATGAGGCCAAAATATTGAAATATGGAATTAGATGAAAATAGCCGAAAACTGTGGAAATGCCTATCCGAGTAAAGTTTGTGGAATCTACTCAAAGCTCCTTCAGTATCCTAGTTTTATCTCTTTGTTGTCTGGCTTCTATGCCCATTCTACTATTAATTCTCAGTTCTTCCAGTACGTCATAATGGCTTACAACAACACTACTGCCTACTAACGAAGATGGTACAATACCATAGGACTTAGATAATGATGTTATAATGTCTTAGATAATGATGATAATCTCACAGTAATTGATTCTCACTCTCCGTAGGCGAAATAATTTGGCCTGCACCAGATTTACATTTTGTATAATTTATTGAACTGGGTGTGTTATCATGCAAGTAATGTAGACACAACAGAAGAAAATGGCAAGCAAATTCACAACTACAAAGTGTTATAAATATATTGAACAATGAAAAGAGTTATTGTGACTAGCTACCTCTCCTCAGCAACATTGTCAATGTAGTAAATAAAGACAATGCCAAACAAAACTGTGCTCAAATATGCCCAACTTGGAAGCTGAAACTTGACAATGCTATCAGATGTAGAACCCTGAAGTTAAAGCAAAAGAAAAACAATGATCAATTGTTACATAGACAACTTTCTATAAAGTTTCCCAATATTCCAATATGAAAGGATATGAAGTTAAACTTACCAAGATAGTATCCCACATGGCAAGAGGGAAAAGAAAGCAAGTAGCTGAAGCAACAGTTATTGCATGAAGGCGTCTTTTAAGCTGATTCTGAAAGTAAATAAAAGTTTTGGTTAGCAACAACAAATGATATTTATAAGCTTGAATGCGAGAAGTAGAAGACCAGAAATTAACTTCCTTGCAAGTATAGTAATATACTAATACCTTTAGTGAGAAAGATCAGAAACTAATTATGAAAGAAGCATAGCAATACCTTGAGTGACACACGTCTTGAAATCACCCTCCTTAACGCTGATAAGATTCCAGCCAGTATTGGCACTGCCATTTCCTGAAAACCTAAGGTCTTCTGCTTGGTGATATTTGTCTCATCCAACGGCTCTGAACCATTGCTATCTATATATTGCATGCCAGTCAAGTTTTTAATACAGAAAATTTCATATATCCAAAATACAACATATGGGGCAAACAATAACAAAATTATTTTACGTTCTTTAAGATCAAACTACTCAACATTCAAATTCCTGCAAATCAAAGTAGAAGGATACAGAATGGCGAATGTGTTTTTGTGGCCCACCCAATAGACAACAAATAAAATGATGCCAACATTGCAACAAGTCCACCAACCTACAAGAAATATAAACCAAATTACAAGTGTATAGCCAGTAAATTAGATCAGTGATTTACATAACCAGTCCTGAATGGAACTCTGTATAAGGAAGATGATCAATAACAAACCAAGGGATGTAGGGCCAATGGCACAAGGAAACTAACCTTCTTCCATACATTAACCCTCCTCCCATATAATACTGCAGATAAAACACCAAGAACAGCGCCTGCATACTCTGCGAGCAGAGCACTGAAGTTTCAAGATAAAGAGAGGAATCACATATCAGTAAAATTGGCAAATCTAATTGTTTAATAAATTTCTATACATAGAATTGTTGATATCTTAGATACCATGGTAATTGTTTCCTTTTGCTGAAAATGCTTCCATATAAAATGCAATTACCATATTCAAACATATGCTGAAGACATTTTTTACCAGTTGCTTGTTAAGTTAATTCTTATTCTGATCTAAATTATGCCATGCCATCATTATCTACTGTGCCATGTCAATCCTCAATTCGGAAATGCGCATGTGAGTGTGAATGACAGAAAAATCTTAAATTTGCACTTACATTTGTAAATGAAGAACAACAAACCTAACAGACCCAAAATACATCAACTAATTAAGGTAGTATCTGGCAAGGCAAAGTTGGAGTTCTTCAAGCTCAGGATATAAAGTTATAATTTAGTTATGGTTGGATTAATTTGGATTGAACTCCAAAAGCTATAACTAGGAATACACTCATATAACAAAATAAATATCTTTACCTATATGTTCTCCTAATCCAATAGTTATGCTTTACTACAAAAAGTTGAATGCACCTCTCTCTTGAGTAGTTGAAGATGTAACTAAATTCCAACACATGAACTCTTCTATTTGATAGTCGTGTTATCTCTAACACATGGGGGACATGTGACCATGTGAATCCGACAAGAAAATGTAGTTCTTACAAAATTTTCTCAGTGTCAGCATGTGTGTTATGTCTTGTCCACATCGGTGTCTGTGCCTCTTACAACTATATATAGTAAATTGGATATACTCCTGTAGATGGAAGTCAGGGCCGGCCCTGAATTCCCGGGGGCCCTAGGCGAACTTCCGAAATGGGGCCCCTAATAACATATATATATATTTTACGCGCGAAATACGTGCCTATATTTACAAGGGAAGTTCAAAATTGGGGGCCCCAAAAATCGCAAATTCCGCGGGGGCCCGAGGCGGCCGCCTAACCCGCCTCCATACTGGGGCCAGCCCTGATGGAAGTAAAAGCACAACTAAGAAAGTTATAATTGGAATTTCGCTCATATAATAAAAGCAATTCCAGTAATTACTAACTAATAAAACCAACAAATACATATTGACACATTTTCTCCAAATCACCAATAGTTATCATCTAGTTCAATCAAAAAGTTGAATGCAGCTCTATCTAGCATAGGCCTCTATCTAGCTGACACATAACCGAATCTATGTATCTATGTATCTATGAAGAACGGACACTTCTATTTGATAGCCATATTGTGTCAAACACACAAATCCAACACCACACTAGCTATTATAGTGTAGTTTTTCAAAATTTTCTCAATATCTGTGTCATGTTAAGTCGTGTGTATAGTAAATTGTCTGGATATCCATACACGAATCCAACACCATACCGGCTATTTTCACCGTAGTTTCCCAAAACTTTCTCACTATCAGTGTTGATATATGTCAGTGTCACATCGTGTCCGTGTCCGTGTCCGTGTCCACACCAAGTATATAAACTAAATTGTTTGGATATTCTACTCTACATGCAAGTACAGGGTACACTTACATAAGCGGCCCACATGACAAAAGCCCCTTCCCCCACAACAGAAAGTACACCGACATAATCCCACCATTAATAACCGACGGCACAACCTAAAAAACCCCAAACAACATCAATCCCTCGTTCCAAAACCAATCCACTCAAAAAATCTACGCAGCCCCCCCCCAAACCACTACCTGCGAGTTGTGAAGGGGTTTCCCCTTCCATGGCTTCTGAAGCAACAAGAAAAATATCGAAGCCGGAACCAAAGCGCTGAAGATGAAGACGACTACCTGATCCTGTTGGTTAGAGAGGTAGTGGTACATGGAGTAAACTGACCATATTCTCATCAAATTCCCAATCACGTGTATCACTTGCAATGGGGTTTGACTGCGACATCGCAAACCCTAAAAACTGTAAATTTAGTCTGAATTAGAAAAAGTGAGTATTAGGGTTAGGTTTAGGGTTAGGGTTACCGAATTGGATTGGAAGGGCGAGAGCTTCTGGGGTCGGGAACGGGGGGCTTCGGTGACATCATTTTTGAGGGAGATTCGAAGATAATCGAAGGAGGGATGGTGGAATCTTTGGTCCTGGTTTGAGATTTGGGAGAGATCTTGAAAAGAAAAAAAAAATTTGAGAGGAGCGAGGTTGAAGACGAAGAAACTGAGCACGTGAATCACGTGCGATAATGGGAGTATGTACCAACTATCAAGGCACCTTGAGTATGGGCTTTCTGGGTTGGGTCGGCCCAATCTGATAATTTGAGTATTAAATAAATAATAATAATAATAATGTTATAAATCTCTACTACTACACCTTAGTGTAATTTGTCCTCAACCTAAATATTTTTGAAAGTGGACCAGTTATGGACTAACTTTGGTAAATATTTTCGAAAGTGGACCAGTTTGGTAAATATTTTCTACAGTGGATCAGTTTGGAAATTATTTTCTTTTTCCCCTTTTCATTATCCCTTCAAATTTTTTCCCGTGCACGTGTGCACGTGTATTATCCCTTCAATTTTTTCCACGTGCACGTGTGCACGTGTATAATACTAGTAAATTATTATGTGTGAATTGTCTATTGAACTCCCCCCCCACGCTCTTTCCACATTCTCCACCACCACCACTACATTCATTCATATTTATTCATGTGTAATAATTATGTAATCGTCTCTTTGTATTCTTTGTAAGCCTATAAATAGGCCATTGGGTGAATCATTTGGATACACATGAAAAACCTATGAATGAGAATAATCTTCTTTCCTCTCGTCTCTATTTTCTTTGTTTATTGTTTCTATTATTTTACAACACGTTATCAGCACGAGACTCTACCTTTCGAGTCTCAAGTTCATCCGAAGGAAAAGAAAAATGTTTGGTCTTATATATGTAAGTATGTTAATCTCGGGTTCATCTTATTATTATTTTTTTTACTTTTGATCATTTCCTTAAGATCAATATAACTTAGTATGCTTTACACTCGCCATTTTTTATGGATCTTGTGTATCAAAAAAGTTATATTTTGATCTCGTCTTTTTATTTCTAATTATGCATATAATTTCATTATGTTCTTATTTTTCAAAGCTCTTGATAATAACTGACAAAAATTACTTATCATGAGTTTTGGATGTTGAAAATCATTTGAATACCGAAAGTCTCAAAGAGACAATTGATGGATTCAAAGAATCATCGAAATGAGATCATACGAAAGATATAACGAAAACTATAATTTTCTTTTGTCATAATCTCCCTGAAGGAGTGAAAGATTATTAGATCAAAATCAATGATTCTGAAGATCTCTTGAAATTTAAATAAAATATTGTTTATCTAGCAAAAAAATTTATGTGAGAATTTGATATATCAAAATTAAAGATCCCGAAGATCTCTCGAAATGAATAAAATATTGTTTATATAATAACAATACAATGAGTAAGAATTGATGACGATCATGTAGATCTAAATATGTATAACTGTGGCTAACTATAAATGTATGGGAAAATGACAATTTCGTCTTATATATTGGACATGCTCCATTCCCCGAAGTGAATGTGATGCTATACAATTGTTCTAGTGATTTTAGCCATGAGGGTACCCATCATCGTGGTCATAGATGTGGACATGGATAATAAAAATAAAATAAAATATATAAACAATCCATCATTGGCGTATGATGCAAGACCATCGGTCGCGTACCTGTAGTACGGTAATGTATTTTGTTGATCTATATCAAGAATGATTAAAGAATAAAGGAAAGAATTAACTGATGGTCATAACCTCAATGATATGATGCACTTAAAGGTGGCAGATTTCTCTGTCCATTCTGAAAATAGAAGTGATAATCACCAGAAGTGATAAATATACTATCTTGAAGATAAAAAATAAAAAAATAAAAAAAGATCATGATCACCAGAAGTGATCAAAATGATTTATCATTTCAAGTTACTTTATTTATAAGTTTTGTTTTTGTTTTGAAGAAAATAATTTTGGGAAAAATAATTCTTATTTTTCTTGTTGCTGATTATTCTTTACTGTATACATCTATATATAAGGATTACATTCTTGGAGAAAAAGAAAAGAGATTTAGAGAAGATTGGGAAGATGAGAGATTTGGGGAATTTGTTTCCTATATTAGGAAACAGAATATACAATTACTATATTTCAACACTCCCCTTCAAGTTGGTGCATATATATCGAGCATGCCCAACTTGTCAACAAATTTCAAGAAAAGCCGAGTCGAAACGGCCTTGGTTAGGATATATGCGAGTTGATCTTCTGACTTCACTTTGGATATCTCAATAACATTCTCATCTAATTTTTCTATGATGAAGAATCTGTCCACCTCTACATATTTCGTCCTATCATGCTGAACTGGATTAGCCGCAATATCACACGCCGCTTGACTGTCACAATACACCTTCATAGATTCCTTTGGACCATAACCTAAGTCCTGCAACAGGAGTTTTAGCCATAAAGTTTTTGTTATACTTAAAGCTACTCCGCGATACTCAGCCTCTGCACTAGAGCGTGCAACAACATTTTGCTTCTTGCTCCTCTATGTAACTAAATTTCCTCCAACAAAGGTGAAATATCCTGAAGTGGAGCGCCTATCGATTGTAGATCCTGCCCAATTAGCATCAGTATATGCCTCAACCTTCAAGTGACCATGTTTTGCAAATAAGACTCCTTTTCCTGGGCAGACTTAATGTATCTCATAATTCTCATTACCGTGTCCATATGTTGTTCCCGAGGTGCACGTATAAACTGACTTACCACACTTAAAGCATATGACAAATCTGGACATGTATGTGCAAGATACATTAGTCGTCTAACCAATCTCTGATATCTTTTCTTATCACAAGGCACTTGATCAGCTTCGTTGCATAGTTTCAGTCCTTCTTCCAATGGTGTACTAATCGGTTGACAAGCGGACATTCCAGTTTCCTTCAATAAATCCAGAGCATATTTTCTTTGAGAGAGAAATATCCCCTTTCTTGAGCGAGAAACTTCAATACCAAGAAAGTATCTCAAAGGACCAAGATCTTTCATTTCAAACTCTTGTAACAAGTAGTTCTTTAATGCCTTCATCTCCTCAGGATCATCTCCAGTTACTATCATATCATCAACATAAATAATAAGAGCAGTAATTTTACCTTCTTTCCTTTTTAGGAATAGAGTTTGATCAGAATTACTCTGATTATATCCGAATGTCATTGATTTTGTAAATCTCCCAAAACCAGGCTCTTGGCGACTGCTTCAGTCCATATAATGCTTTCTTCAGGCGACATACTTTGTTGCTATGTTGGACTGGTCTGTTCGACCCTGGTGGAAGATCCATATAGACTTCTTCTGTCAATTCCCCATGCAAAATGCATTCTTCACATCAAATTGCTCCAACGGCCAGTCAAGATTTGCAGCAAGTGACAGTAGAACTCGAATAGTGTTGAACTTTGCCACAGGTGCAAATATTTCGTCATAATCAATTCCATAAGTTTGGGTGTACCCTTTGGCAACCAGTCTTGCCTTGTACCGCTCTATCGAACCATCCGAGTTATATTTCACTGTATAAATCCATCTGCATCCTACTGGCTTCTTTCCTACTGGCAGCTCGACTATCTCCCAAGTCTCATTCTTCTTCAAGGATTTCATCTCTTCATCCATAACTGATTTCCACCTTGGACCGGCTAAGGCTTCCTGCACACTGTTAGGAATAGATACAATAGATAATTGATTCGCAAATGACTTATTTGTTTCAGACAATCGGTGAGTCGACACATAATGACTCATGGGATACTTGACTTTACTAGTGGGATTAGGCTCGTAAGTGGGTTTTGGGATACCTCTAGTAGTACGGTTTGGGAGTTCTCTTCTTGGAGCTTCGGACAGCGATGACAATTGGTTTTGGGGTTCTGCTGGGAGTAGAGATAGATCTGATGGTACTGGTGGTGGAGATGGTACAGATGGTGCTGGTGGTGGAGATGGCTCATATGGTGCTGGTAGTGGAGATGGCTCATCTTCATGGAGGTTCGGCACTGACTGCAGATCTTCGTGGAAACTTTCTTCCTCAACCAAGTCTTTATTCGAGTGATCGTCATTACTTACATCCTGATTTTCTCCCCTTATATCTGATTGTTCAGTTTGGATAGTAACCACTTCATCATAGGCAAGAGTTTGAACTTTACTTTGGTACTCCCCCTGAAGTTCAACCTCAGAGGAAAAATACATCTCATCTTCATGAAACACAACATCCATAGTCACAAACATCTTTTGAGTTGGTGGGTGATAGCACCGATACCCTTTTTTATTCTGTGCATATCCCACGAAAACACAGCGGACAGCTCGAGGAGTTAACTTATTGCGTTCATGTTGATGAAGATGAACAAATGCAACACAACCAAACACACGAGGTGGCAAGTTGACGACGTTTGGTGCATTCACAGCTTCAGTTAATGCTTGAAATGGTGTGAGTAAGTTTAGGATATTAGAGAAAACTCGGTTGATTAAGTATGCAGTAGAAGCAAGGGCTTCTCCCCAATAAATGAGTGGCATATTTCCATAGATGAGAGAAGCACGGACCACTTCGAGCAAATGTCTATTTTTTCTTTCTGCAACCCCATTCTGTTGAGGTATATATGGGCATGTAGTCTGATGAACAATTTCGTGTTCCACCAAATATTGTTGCAGATTTGAACTCAGGTATTCTCCGCCATTATCACTCCTAAGAACTTGAATCTGTGATTTATACTGAATCATAATGCTTGTGAAATTTCTGAAACAAACCACTAACTTCACTTTTCGACTTCATCAAACAAATCCAGGTCATACGGGTACAGTCGTCAATACTAGGCAGCGACGACGGTGTCGCTAGCGGGGCTCGACGTCGACGGAAGGTCAACGACGTGCGGGGATGGCGGCGCTCAGGGACAGAGACAAGGGCAATGCGAGGGGGTGTCGGCGACCGAAACAGGGAGTAGAGGTGAGGGTTTTGGGTTAGGTGCTCTGTTGAAGGCGATGGCAGGGAAAATGAGGATCAGGGTGTGACTCCTTGGTCACTGGCGGGGTCGACGGGGGTTCGGCGACGCAAGGGGGTGGCCGGAGAGGTCGGGGAAGGAGCCGGAAGTGGGTTCAGAAGATTTGGGCGGGATTTCTGTGGTCAGGGAGAGAGAAAACATAGGGGATTTTCAATGACGGGATCGATGTCGATGATCGATGACGGGATCAACAATGGGATCAGATCAGGATGGAGGTGATCAGCCTCCTCTTCTTCTTATTCGGTTGGCTTAGATCTAATTAGGCTCTGATACCATGAAGAAAATAATTTTGGGGAAAATAATTCTTATTTTTCTTGTTGTTGATTATTCTTTACTGTATACATCTATATATAAGGAATACATTCTTGGAGAAAAAGAAAAGAGATTTAAAGAAGATTGGGAAGATGAGAGATTTGGAGAATCTGTTTCCTATATTAGGAAACAGAATATACAATTACTATATTTCAACATGTTTTTCATGTCTGTTATGAGTAATGATAATATTCTGTTTATTTAAGTTTAATATTATCATATATGCTTGATATATTGCTTTACAAGTTTGTTTATTTTTTTTATATGTATAAATTCAAGATTCAAGTTGGGACAAATGTCTTGAAGACATTATTACCACACACACTCTATAATACTTATTCTCTCATTTGAGATATGATGAAGAAAGACCTAATGGATTCCCAATCTTTTTCTATACTCTATATTGGAATATCATTAAGAAAGACCTAATGGATATCTTCCAAGAACTTTTCCAAGGGGTGGCTCAACTAGAAAGATTAAATTATGCGAATGTAGTCCTTATTCCGAAGAAGGAGGAGGTCCTTAGAGTGTCTGACCTCAGACCCATATGCCTGTTGAACAGGTCGTTCAAGATCATCACTAAGGTTCTATCCATGAGACTATCCCCGCATTTGGGCGACATTATTAATGAGTCACAAAGTGGGTTTGTTAAAGGAAGGAAAATCATGGACATCATTGCTTCAGCTCACGAAATGATTTTCATAAGTAACAAGGACAAGGCGAGTGGATTTTTGCTCAAATTAGACTTTGAAAAGGTATACGATACAGTAGAGTGGGATTGCGTGGATGAAGCTCTACATCTCAGAGGATTTGGACCAAAATGGAGACTATGGATAAGAAAATGTGTCAGAGATGGTAAGTCATTCGTCCAACTCAATGGAGAATGCGGAAGGGAAATTCATTGCTACAGAAGATTAAGACAAGGGGACCCGTTATCCCCCTTGTTATTCACGTTGATCGCAAACAGACTGACTGAAATGATCATAAAAGGAAGAGAAGCACAAATTATCAAAGGTGTTAATATTAAAAGGGTGTCGATGCCAATATCCATACTACAATATGCATAAGATACACTTATTTTTGGAGCGGCCAAGATGGAAGAAATCATGGCTCTTCGGGTTATGTTGAGATGTTTTGAGTATTGGTCTGGATTAGCGGTTGATCTACATAAAAATTGTGTGGTGGCCCTTAGTAACGACTGTGACACCCGGATAGACTCTATCTCTAGCGCAATGGAATGTGGTATAGGAGAATTCCCTATCAAGTATCTGGGTACACCAATCAGACCGGGAAGACTGAGAAAGGAAGATTGGATTCCGTTGGTAGAAAAAATAGAGAGGAAGTCAGCGGGATGGAAAGAAAAATTATTGTCTCTAGGCGGGAGAATCACTCTTATCAACGCGGTGTTAAGTAGCTTTCCTACTTACCTGATGGCGATTTATGAGTAACCAAAATGGATCATTCAGAGAATAGACAAGTGCAGAAGGAGGTTCCTATGGCAACGAACAAGAGAATACAACAAAGGCTTTCACCTTGTTAGATGGGAAAGGGTCTTCAAGAAGAAATAATTTGACGGATTGGAAATTGTCAACTTAACAGATATGAACAGAGCATTGCTTAGCAAGTCGTGGTGGAAGATGAATAAACATAGGAAGACGTGGTGGAATAAATCATTCGACTTGTACAGGAGAAGGAAGAAGTATCGATTTGGAGGACGAAGCGCTCAAGGGAAGGCATCATTTTTGTGGAAAGGAATCGCAAAGGTAGGACAACTCTACCATGCGAACACAAGGTCCAGGATTGGGAATGGCAAAGAAACAAGATTATGGATGGACAAATGGTGTGGGGACAACACACTCATTTCTCTATTTCCTCAGCTGGCAAATGAAACGTATAATGAGAACCTTCCAGCCGTAGATGTGTGGAGACACGGGAGACTACATGTTAGGTTTAAGGGAAATCTAACGCCAGAAAATCAGGAACAACTGCACAGACTCGGATCTTTAGTGGGGGAGGAGGGACAATACTTGAGCAATGACAAAAATGTCAGGGAATGGAGTCTTGGGTCAAGTAGGATGTTTACGGTGGCATCTATGTACAAGGATTTGAACAATGGGGGATTGAGAAATCACGAGGCAAACATTATCTAGAAATCAAATGCACCTCCAAAGGTGAAAGCGTTCATGTGGCTGGTGCTTAACAATGTTGTTCTCTCAAAGGTAAATCTAAGAAAGCGTAAGGTGCCAATCGATGTTATGTGTCCTAGATGTAACCAAGGAGAGGAAGACGCCCAACACATTTTCATAGGCTGCCCTAAGTGTCTGTTTGGTTCAAAGGAGGGGAGGGGAGGGATTTTAATGAAGACTCTGTTTGGTTCAAAGGAGGGGTGGAGAGGGAAAATAGTTATCTTCTTGTTTGGTTCACAAGGGGATAGAAGGAATTTTATAATAAAATTACTTTTATACCCTTTTACATTTTATAACAAAACTCAACCACAAAAAAACATCAAGTGTCTCTAATATTTAAAATTTTGAGTTTGCTAATATTGCCTCTATCTGTTGATTTGTTCTGCAAGCAAAATCATGACCTACCCTGTATCTGAGTTTGGTTCAACACACTATAGCAGTTCAACAACTTGATAAAGTTGATAATGATGTTTTTATGCAAGATAGTGTTTGATAAAGTCAAGTGACATAACCTGAAAATAACTGTTGTTACTATTGATAAAATCAAGTAAAACTGCAGTTCTTACTGTTGTTAAGCAAGTTGGTGAATATAACTATAAGAGCATCTGTAGTCGTTGAATGTAAAAGTATGGATAAATGGATAAATGGAAATAGAAATTGAACTTTTGTTGCAGTCGTTTAAAGCTATTTCTTTAGCTTTCTATCTTAAAATAACAAGCGACGGCACATGAAGTACCGTCAGAGAATTTTTTTTATAAAAAAACAGTAAATTTTGTGGGACGGCACTCGAAGTGCCGTCGGAGCGCGAAAATAAAAATTAATAATAATAATTGGAGCGACAGCACATAAAGTGCCGTCGGAGAGGCAAAAAAAAAACCAAAAAAAACCAAAAAAAAGCCCAAAGGATGGACGGCACATGAAGTGCCGTCCGCCAGGTAAATTCATCTACCGTTATCTACTCACTAGTATTATACACGTGCTGCGCACGTGGGGAAAAATTGGGAGGAATGAAAAGGGCAAAAAAAAAAATTACCTGCACGTGCGTTGCACGGGTTGGGTTATGGACAAAGGCCTTCTCCCATTATAGTAGTATATATATATATATATATATATATATATATATATATATATATATATCACTCTGGATATTGGCATTTGAGTCAATCAAGATTTTTTTTTTATTTTTTAAATATACCAAAGGACGGCACATGAAGTGCCGTCCGGGAACTAGGGAAAGAGAGGGACGACACTCGAAGTGCCGTCCAAGGATATATTAATTGTTTTTGGGGCTTTTTAATTGCAAAATTTACTTTATTTTTCAAAGGACGGCACTTGAAGTGCCGTCTGACGCGAAATTGTTTTTTTTTTTTTTTGTGCGATGGCACTCGAAGTACAGTCGCTCAAATATAAATAATTCTCAACACGATTCTCATTTATAGCATACGACTGTAGCGATTTATCGATAAAATGGATATTTAGCAAACGAGTGCAACACGTTCTTCAGCCAAATATCTATTTTATCGATATTTGGCAAACGACTACAGATGCTCTAAGTGACATAATAACTTATTGAACATAATCATAGTGAAGATGCCTATGATTTACAGTGAACATAATCATAGTGAATATAAGTGACATAACTGCAGTTCTCACTTTTTATTTTCTATTATATATTTATCATAAACATAATAGCTTATTGAACAGAATCATATATTCTTTGAACAGAATCATAGTGAAGATGCCTAAGCCCAACACTGCAGTTGGGAGAGACTTATTAGAATCTGAGTTTGCTAATATTGCAAGATCTGGTTTTTATTTAGAGATCTATTTTTTTATTAGATTTAATAAGGATAATTTTGTCTGCTCACTTCAAAAAATTAGACCTACTTTCTCTCCCCTTCAAATCCCTCTAATATTGGAGGGGAGCCAAAAGTGGCTCAGGGGGATTCTGCATCCCTCCATTCCCCTTCCCTCCCCTCTTAAAAAATGAACCAAACAAGAAAAGTTTTAAAAAATTCCTCCCCCCCCCCCCCCCCTCCATTCCCCTTCTACCAAACAGACCCTAAGGCTAAATTGACGTGAAAAATTATGGGCTTGAGTTTTGGCTATTGTGGATTCACCACTCTATATAAAAGATTTTTGGGGGGAGCGGAGATCTTCACACATTAAAGTAGAGTGTAGGGTTATGTGGGATTTAACTATAGCAGCTAGTTTATGGATCCTGTGGCTACACAGAAATGATGCTTGCTTCCGCTATATAAAAATTTGTATATGATCAATGCTTGGGCAGGTAAAGCAGGGGTCAGGAAGAAGCTGCGCACAGATGGTCAGGGGAGTAGCTTCAGGGATGGGCATGTGCACTATACACCGGTGGAGCGCGGGACCATTTGGATAGGATGTTGGCATTAGTATCACACTATGTATTGTGGATTTTGGTGGGATTCAGCTTTACTTTGGAACTATGTAGTTTTGGGTGTTGGAATTAGTACGGCACTATGCATTAGTATGGTTCCTTGTACTTAGTATTAGTATGGTTCCTTGTACTTTAGTATGCTTTTGTGTGGTGGGGCTGTAATATTTTGTACTAATGGAACGGGTGGCCGATGGACCACTTTTATTCTCAAAAAAAAAAAAAACAACTACAACAACTACAGAACCTTAGCTCCAAATCAATAGGAAACGTGTTTTAGGAGCAATAGTAAAACCCTGAGAATTCCATAAGACAAACATAATAATAGAAAACACAGAAAGCCAATAAATAGACGCAAATGTAAGTCTCAATAACCACTTATCTGAAATTTAAATTCCTGATGTATTAATAGTTCACAACCATGTGTTCAAACACTTCACAACAAACAGTACATATTAATTGAAGTAAATCATGAACAAGACTGAGAAATTCCAAGTGTGACTTGGGCTCCTTATTTTCAAGTACATCCAGGTCAACTGATCAAACAATAATATTCATAATATCAACCGAGAGATGATGTCCGCAATCTGATAAAGCACGTGATCGGGATCTTAATTCTTTACGGAGGTGACGTGCCTCAAAAGCATTTGGCACACATCGTGTGAAATGCTTGATGCCTGTGTCTCCAGTTGACGGATCTTGTCCGCAGTCTCTAGTTCAAGGCGCTTCACATTTGCACCAGAATCACCACTGCTCTGTAACATTGGAGAAAACAAGTAAATAACATGTTAGAAGCACATGAAAACATATTTTTAATTTCGGTAGATGGTTGAGATAAAATATTTAGTTAATAAATACAGACAAGTAAAAGAATTGTCATATCTTTGTCATTTATTTGTTTTGTTAATACACACATTAAGTGCATGATTTACCCTCTAAAGGGGTATTCTTCATCTCGAGAACAAATTTTATTCAGTTTCCCCTGCACACATCGACCAAAATTTTAAAATACAAATTCTTTTAAAACATGAATTGTGTGTAATCATATATCTTTAATGATTCATCAATTTGAGGCAATTCAGTAATTCACCCATGGACCAAAGTATCACATAATCTGAAAGGAATACTCTTAAATTGTGATTTATACAGTAGGTACCGACAGGGGATTGTGGAGTTTTTGAGTGTGTAAACCAAATGATGAGACGAATGAAACTTACTGCTGCAAGCTTCTTTTGGTATTCAGCTTCCATTTGAGCACGGAATTCAGCAACCTCTTTCTCAGCCTCTTCCTTTGCTTGCTTTAGCCTCGCCATTTTTGCTAAATATTGTCAAGATTAGTATAAGTTGTTTCTGTAGATCACCTTTTAAGTAAGAACACAGCATATCCAATCTTCTAATATTAACTCTTACTATTAAGTAACTAGTAATTTACATGTGCAATGCATGTCTTAATAAATATTTTTTTTAAAAGAGCCTCAAACCTGACACCTCGTTCATATTAGTTATGTACGTGCAATTTACACATGCAATGCACGCCTTAATAAATATATATTTTTTAAAGTAAAAACTCCAACGTAGTCTGGCCTCGAACCTAAGACCTCCTTCATATTAGTTATGTACGCGTGATACACGTAAGTTGGTATATTTACAAACGACAACAAGTCTCCCATTATAATATTAGAGATAAAAATTTAAATAAATGTCAACACTTCCTGGTTTCTGACAATTTCCATCACATTCAACTTTATAAATTGAAAAGACAATCATCTCCAATTATATACAAATAAAACTGATAGGAAGTTGTAGACTACGAACTTCCATTACTTTAAAACATTAAGATTTATATCCCTACTCATATCCGTCATATACTCAGATACAAGAGAAGCAAAGCAAAGGAACATGAAGAAGAAAGAAAAACAAATTTCACTTATCCTGTCTAAAAATCCTATGAGATTTAGACCGACAGGAAACTATTAAATTGCAACAGATTTAGACCACAGGAAAGAAAGAAAAATCCCTCCCTCCTCTTCGTGTGTTTACTGATCATGGTATAAAAGTGTAAAGTTATAATCAATTTTGAGTTTATGATTGTATAAAAGTCACATATTCAGAATTAAATACACCATGCAAAGCAATATTATGAGAGATTAGCCACGCATAACCTAACCAGGAATTGTAGCATAAATTACATAGGTATGATTAAAGAGCATTCCTTCAGAAAATTGCTGAATTGGAATTTCGGGGTTCAAGCATAGTATCCCTCGTCTATGTTTGTGACTGTCCTTGTCGACAATGGAACTTTCTATCTGTGGGTTATTATAAACATAAATCGTTGATTTTTAATTAGATTAACTTCTTACATAGATAATAGGTGTTTAGATTGATCTGTTGCAAAATATTAAATAGCTATCTAAAGTAAAGAACCATGGGCCATGGAAGTTGGCAGGTCGTTTTAAAAGATGATTTTAAGTCTTCAACAATAAAATGAAACTTATTTATTTATCTATTTATTCATTCCCAGTTAAGGAATAGCTATCTGAAGTAAAGAACCATGGGCCATGGAAGTTGGCAGGTCGTTTTAAAAGATGATTTTAAGTCTTCAACAATAAAATGAAACTTATTTATTAGGTAACTTATTTATTTATTTATTTATACATTCCCAGTTAAGGACTAGAGTGGAGTTGACCAGGTTACTTGAGTGGTAAATGGCCAAACCCATACTGTTAACTTGTCTATGGCTTGCCCAAAATCATATCACCGTTAGTTTGCAGCTCAACTAGTCAATGAAATCTCATATATTACCTATAATTATGACAGAATTTATTTGAATTTCAAATCTCATACAGAATCTAGGACTTTGGAAAATACCATACTAGTCATTGGAATAATTATAAAACTGATAAATTTATACAAATTCTAGAGCTTTACTCATAATAATTCACTTAGCAGGAAAAAAAAAGAGAAGACAAGCTATAGAAATTGACCAGGCAGAGACTACAACCACTAACCCAAATCAAATTTAAGGATCACTTTGAATAACCATAAGCCAACCCCCAGCCCCAAGAGACACGTCGGTAATGGAGAGACAGACGTGGTACATGCAAATTCATGCTTCCATTAATGGCAGATGAAAAGGACCTTGCCAAAAGAGGGCAGGATAAACGCAATTTCCTTATGCATGAGGAGGTCTTCTCTAGCAATGATTCTGATCAATTGTATAGATATATTGCTTTTTCATAACCCTAATCACACACACACACACATACAACAACAACAACAAAAAAAAACCCATCTTCTAATGCTTTTAAGTTAGGTTGCAAAACATAATGTAATGACACATTGATTCAACTTATATCTATCTATCAATTTAACAATAACCATAGAAGACAATAATAATAATAATAATGTTGATGGTAAAGCAAAGAAGAAGAATAAAGTAAGAGAAAATACCATTCCTAGCATTGTTGACTATATGTTGAGCTTCCTGCTCTGCAGCTAATAATTGCTGAATTCCACCTTGACGAGAGTTGGAAGCCATTCTTTACCTGCCAATTTTCAACAAACTAATACTAAGATAATAATTGCATATGTATAATGTTGGAAAGAGAAAATCAAAATCAAATTTTTTAATTTTGATTTTCTCCCCTCCTTCCTACTCTACTACAGGGCCGGTCCCTAAGGTAGAGGCCAGAGAGGCGGCCACCTCGGGCCACGATTTTTGCGCATTTTTTGGTACCCCCAAAAATTTATTATTTTTTGCCGTACTAAGCCACTTTTTGAAAATACTTTGCGATTATGAGACACTTTCCAAACTATTAACCCTCGTGGGCTGCTTGGTGCCATGTCAGCAGCAGCCGCTATTTTCATTAGCGGTATCTTCATTTTGAAAGTCGCTAATGAGAATAGCAGCCTCTGTTTTAAAGATTTGAAAATTTTTTATTTGCTGTCGCTATTCCTACTAGCGACCGAAGTATATATGAGGTCGCGAATGGGACCGCTAATGGGATTAGTGACCTCAAATGAATGTATTAAGACATTTAGCGATTTCTAGAGAGTTTATGCTCTCTTGGGAATAAAATTTAAAACTGAGGTCTCTAGTCTGAATAACGACTTCAGTAGAAGACTAAATCTCATTGCTCTCCTATAAGATTTACAAAATAATCACCCAACTGAGGTCGCTATTGGAAATAACAACCTCAGTAAGAAACTCAATCTCCTTAATCGTTATAAAATTTGCAAAATAGTCACACAACTAAGACTTCTATTCGGAATAACGACCTCAGTACAATTAAGATCTCTATTCCGAATAGCGACATTTGTACAACTAAGGTCATCAGTTCCAAAAATAAATTGATTATTATTTTTTCAGAAAGTAAAAACTCTCTAGATTTTGATAAGTGTTAGAATACAGTTCATTGAAGGTCGCTAATCCCATTAGCGACTTCATATATGTTTTGACCGCTAATAGGAATAGCGATAGTAAACCAAAATTTCAAAATAGGCCACTATTCCCATTAGCGACCTCTAAAACGAACAGGCCGCTAATGAGAATAGCGGCAGATGCTGACGTGGCACCGAGTAGCCCACGAACGCTATTAGTTTCGAAAGTGCTCCATAATCGCAAATATTTTCAAAAAGTGGCCTAGTACGGCAAAAAAATTATAAAAAAAATTCTTCCTTAGAGCTATATATATATATATACACGTATTTTGCGCGTGAAGTCAAATTATAATTTGTATATTTTTTTAGGGCCCCAAATTTAATTTTTGTAGGAGTTCACCTCGGGCCCCGTCAGCTCAGAGCCGGCCCTGCTCTACTACTGCCAGATCCTTCCCACACATCAACCAGTCTACTCTAATTCTACTGTCTTCCTTCAAAAAACCCTCCCTCTATATACAACAATCCCAGATGGATCTTCTTATCTGAACCCTAAACTCATCAATTAACAAACTAACTATCGTCCCCCATGGATTCACTCAACATCTTTCCTGAATCTAGGTTAAAACAGGGCCGATCATATTTACCGAAATTAATAATTTTGCGAGAAAAAACTGACAATAAAAAGAAGAAGAAATTTACGTACTTTGCGTTGATCTGATCTGATCTGATTTGAATTTCGGCGAGGCTTCCGGAAAGTTTGAGGCTAATTTTTCTTCGATTACTTTTGTAGGCGAATATCTGAGGGGCATTCTGGGAATGAAAAAGTTTATAAGCCGTATATATTCTTGTTACTTGGGCCTGGGCTACGCCATCATTGCAAATTGGGCCTAAATTTGGAGTTCAACTCAATTTATTTTTTTCCTAATATTTTATCAAAGCATATTCTCTAGAGATAATAAGAGCATCACAGGTCGTTTGCTAAATATGCATAATATGTATATTTTTGCTTAAAAAATACTGCAGTCGTTTACTATTTATGCATTTTTTATATTTTTTTTTTTTGCTACAGTAGATTGTTATAAATGAGAGTGGATTTGAGAGAAATGCATATTATACAGGACGCAACTTCACTTTGCGTCCGACGAAAAAAAATTATTTTTTATTCCTCCGACGCAACTTCACTTTTCGTCCCTAAAAAAAAATAAACCTTAATAAAAAAACCCGGAAAAAATCAATAAAGCAAAAAAAAATTACAAAATGTGTCGGACGCAACATCACTTTGTGTCTGACCATTTTTTTGATTTTTTTCTCTTCCGACGCAACATGAAGTTGCGTCCCACCACATATTTTTTCCCCTCTTCCGACGCAAAGTGAAGTTCCGTCTACCTATTAAAAAAATAATTAAAGTCCTCGACGCAAGTTCAAACTCTGTCTGATATGGGATTTTTATTATTTTAAATTAAATTGCTATAATATATCATTCCACGACTGCGGTAAAGAGGCAAAATGCTATATGCATTTATGCATTTAAGCATTTTCTAAACAATCTAGACTGTGGATGCTCAAATGAACTAGCTTTATGAATACTGGTAATTACACGCTTGATACACTCTCTTAATAAAAAAAAATTAAAAGGTAAAAACTCCGACTTAGTCTGGCCTCGAACATCATAAATTCTTTATATTAGTTATGTATGGGCGATGCTCGTGTTGGGTTGTATACAAACGATAACTCCAACTCATTATAATATTAGATTGGCTAAATTTGAAAAAACCCCCTTGGACTATGGCATTTATGTAGAAAATCCTCATGTTTTTTTTAAAATGCAGAAAACCCTCATGAAGCATGGTTGTTGCAAAAAACCCGCCTGAAGTATTTCAAAAAAACACATCTAACTTTTCTACCTGTATCAGATAACCTCATTCATCTTTGCAAGCTGTTTTTAAAAAAAAAAACATCATCTATATTTCGCATTATTGTCAAAAACCTCCTTCAACTTTAGCAGAAGTCTCACGTTGGTGGGGTGAGTTTTTTGCAGCAATAGTTCATGGAGGTTTTCTGCATTAAAAAAAGTCAGAGCGGTTTTCTGCATAAAGGCCATAGTTCAAGGGTTTTTTTTTTCCTTTCAAATTTAGCCTATTAGATTAGATTAGAGATTAGAGATGTAATGGAAGCATTTTATTATTATTATTATTATTATTATTATTATTTTCTTCTAGCGTATCAAAAATGTATCTTATGCAAAACCGTTATTAATGGGAAAAAAAATAAATAAATAAAGTAGGCACATTGTACGTGTTAATTGTTATTAGCTTCACACATATGTTCAAATGTTGGTTTCAAATGATCTACTAGATTATAGTAGTTCATGCATAATCTCCTTTAAGTTGTGGATATCAAGTAAGGGCCATGTGGCCCATGTATAAACCTCTTTATTGGTGAGCAAGAGGTGGAAAATTTAAATTTCGCTCGTATCTAAAAATTTACAACTAATATATATTCGGAGTAAAGTGTGACGTGTTAGACCGCAGTTATTATTAAAAATAAAAAAAAATAAAAAAAAAACAGTTTTGGAGCAGAAGATAGGGTTGGGACCAAAAAAAAAAAATTCCTTAATGAATGTGACATAATTTATACCTTATGATGTTGTAGGTAGATCAGGAAATGCCTACGATGAAATTCAACCTTAACGGGTCCGGTCAAAATTGGCCGCCCAAACAGGAATTCTTTCCAACTTCTTTTACCCGTTTAAGCGTTTACTCCTTTCTTCGCTGACATTTCCCACACTCCAATTTCCCAACTACCCCAAACAAATTCAACATTTCATTCCCTTTCGGTGCCTGCCATGTTCTCTCTCTCTCTCTCTATTATTCTCACCATTCTCCTCTAACTTACTCTATTGGTGGGTCCCCTGAGAACCCGATAACCCAACTACCCAACCCAAATCCACCAAAACTCTCCCGGTTTCGGATCCTTAAAGAAAATCAGTAAATCTTGTACTCGAACAATCTTTTAGAGCATCCACAATGGACAATGGTTTTTTTTATTTGCTAAAATATGACATCTACAGTAATAGCAAATAGGATCAATCCTTACAGTGGTCGTTTGCTATATTGTTCGCCAAAAATTGAGTGGAACGGTATATCATATACCGTCTCAACTTTTAAAAATAAATTAAAAAAGTTAATTACTTATTAACTATTAAACTATATTAATTAAATAAAATATATAATATAGTAATAACTGAACCTAATTATACAACTACCTAAACCTACCCACTCAGCATCCATGTTTCATGGATGGTACATCATGTACCGTCCGGGGAATCATTCCCCGTCCCACCATATCGATTTTTTTTTCTATTCGGCCAATCATGGCCGTTCATTTTAAATAAATAAAAAATAAATAATTAAAGGGGAATGACGGGATATGATATCCCGTCTGACCCTTTTTTGAAAAAAAAATAATAATAAAATTTACCAGACGGTATAAGATACCCCGTCTGTTGATAATAAAATATATTAAAATTTGAGAGACAGGGAATCATTCCCCGTCCTTTATAATTTGAGAATTCTCATTTTCGTTTCTCATATTTGACAAACAAGAATAGCAACTTTGCTATAAAATGGCAAAATGATAAACCGTTGCAGCCATTCGTTTGCTAAAAAATGGCAAATTGGCATTTATAGCAAACGACTGTGGATGCTCTTATAGGTTACATTTCATTCAACTCTCCTGGGTTATCATACTTAGGTAGGTGATGCTGCTTGTTTTAGGTATAGGAGCTAGCAACATATGTAAGTTCTTGTAATTTATAGTAGAGAAAATATATCTCAGCCGTAGATCCGGATCGTTGGGAGATGGCCGATCGGAACGCCTGCAAGAGGTCTAGAAACACCGGGAGATATTCCGGCAAAAGACCCTCTGACTATCTAGTCAGCCATTCTAGGAGAGGTGGAAAGCTAGGATTCATGTGAGAAAACAGACATTACCTGCAGAGAGGGGAGGGAGTTTGGTATTTATAGACAGAGAGAGTGGGAGCCTAATCCTTATGGACCGGGTTGACCCGTTTTCTCTGTGGGCCTGAACAAGCAGAAGGCCCACCGGATCTCCTGGCCTAATAATCAGTAATGGGTGGATTTTGAGGGGATCAGACAATTCTGTCCGCTAGATTATTTACCCACATCAGTCGGTAACCTTATGGTTGTTTCTGTTAGAATTTCAAAATTTTGGTATGCAGATCTGGAATGATTTTGATCTAGAAAATTTTGCCGCACTGCCCCACTTTTTGAAAATATTTAGCGATATGCCCTACTTCCCAAAACAATTAGCGATATGCCCTTGTTTAGGACACGTCAGCAAGAAACGTTATTGGAAAAAACGGCATAGGTTATTTTCATGCCGTTCTTCCCAATAACGGCATCTGTTTGAAAAAAAAAATTGCATGCCGTTATTTGGAATAACGGCATCAGTATATTTGTCTTACAAGTATGAATCTTCTAAGTTTAAAAAGTTCTAAGTGTGAAAAAAACTTATAATCAATGCCGTTATCCTGAATAACGGCATTCGAATGCCTGATGCCGTTATTGGAGATAACGGCATCAGTTATATATCAATATGCACTCTTGCCGTTGTTTGGAAACAGAAAATTTTGATAAGAAGTAATATATATATATATATATATATATATATATATATATATATATATATAACTTATGCCGTTATTCGGAATAACGGCATCAGTTATAATTTTTTTTTTTTTTTTTTTACTTATTCATCAGAAAGGAATAATAAGTTACTTTTTCATTAAAAAAATTTATAACTGATGCCGTTATTCCAAATAACGGCATCAGTATTGAGAATGCCATTATTTGAAATAACGGCATATGTTATAAGGTTTTTCATACTTGCAATTTTTTCTCTAAGTGTAGACTACAAGCTCTCGAAAAATAAAACAACCTATGTCATTATTCCAAATAACGGCATGCAATTTTTTTTCCAAACAGATGCCGTTATTGGGAAGAACGACATGAAAATAACCTATGCCGTTTTCCCCAATAACGTTTCTTACTGACGTGTCCTAAACAAGGGCATATCGCTAATTGTTTTGGGATGTGGGGCATATCGCTAAATATTTTCAAAAAGTGGGGCTCAAAAAGTGGGGCAGTGCGGCAAAATCTTCTTTGATCTAATGTAGGGTATTTTAATAAATTCTCTTTGTCGGTTCCAACAAATATTTTCTCTCTGTCATTTCTATTTTTTTTACCCCAAGTGGATCCTACACAAATTCATAGCGGGTTAGAAACTTGTCATGCAAGTGGATCCTACACAAATTCATAGCGGGTTAGAAACTTGTCATGCAAGATCCGAACATGTGGACCCTTTGATACCATCTCTCCATGCCTTTCAACTCCCTCTCCTTTTCATTCCCGGCCCTCATTTTCTCTCTCACTTTCACAAGTCACCTTCACATTTTTAATTTCTCTTTTAAGATCCCATCTCTCTTATAAAAGGCACCACCATCATCATCATCATCATATATACCGCTCACATTAATTCCTATATCCACTTCCTACACCAATGTCAGTTGAGGATCCCCCTACAAGCCCTAGACTCTCCTTCTCCCATGACCTCGTCCAACCCGCTAACCCGTCTCCTCCTAACAAACCCATCAACCATCCAGTCTCCGACTTTGACTTCAACGTAAGCACCGAGCTTGGATCAACCCACGCCGACGAGCTCTTCTCTGACGGAAAAATCATCCCCCTACTACACAAAAATGCAAACCCGGATCCGAATCCATTAGCAGAACCCGTTAACAGTGGCGGGAAGGACAGAAGTGCGGTTAAAAAGTCGTTATGGAAGTTTGGGAGGAGTTCCAGTCTTAACTGTGCTGGAGGTGGCATGATGAAAATCAAGTTTTCGAGGAGCTCCTCGGCCGGGTCGGATCCAAACCCGAATCCGAATCCAAAACAACTACGTGCGAAGAGCACAAAAAAGAGCTGTTATTTTGATAGTGGGAGGATAAATCCTGTTCCGTTGTACACTAAAGAGAAGGGATTAATTGGGATTCTCATGTGTAATTGCTTGGGTGGTGGTGGTGGTGCTAAGATGGGCATGGAGTACTATTGATCTTCATTAATAGGTTCGAATTTTTTTGAATTTTTTTAATGTGATCCCGTGTTTTAGAGCTGATATGATCGTACTGCTTTCGATATTGTAATTATTTTTGTATTTTTATTTGTATTTAAAATGTATGTATGATTGGTGTAAGGTTGGTGTGAGAGAGATATCTGTAAAAGGGGTTGTATTATTGGAATTCTTTGCTTTTGGGATAAGAGAGGAGGAAGGTACGTAATGGTTTGGTGTGGTTGTTGCTGTCCCTTGTGTTGTGGATTTCTTTTATTAATCATGCCTCGTTCAAGATTCTCTCCTCCATTTGCTAAAGTTTCTAAGTCTCAAGTTATCAAACACTGTGTTTTTTTTATGATCAACAACTAAAATATAAATATTAAATAATTATCCTTACCACAACTTCAGAGATCTAGGATCTTTCCCATTAATTGAAGGCTGAATTTAAAAAAAACTACACTAAATTTTGAGCCAATTTAAAAAAACCACACTAAGTTTTTTTTAATTAAAAAAAGACACAAAATTTCAAAAAATTCCACTGAGTTAGTTAGGGTTAGGGTTATGGTTAGTTGGGAAGTTTATTTATACATCTGTTTAGTTAAGTGATGCTTTTTTTAAACACAAATAAAAGATGAATGTGGTTTTTTTAAATACAAATGAAAGATGAAAGTGATTTTTTTAAACTCAACCCTAACCCTAACCCTAACTAACCCAGTAGAGTTTTTTTGAAATTTTGTGTCCTTTTAAAAATTTTAAAAAAAACTTAGTACGATTTTTTTAAACTGGTCCAAAACTTAGTATAGTTTTTCTTTCTAATTTATCCTTAATTGAAACTAGTAATTTACACGTACGATGCACGTCTTAATAATATATATATATTTTTTGTAGTAAAAATTCCGATGTAGTCTTGCCTCAAACCTGAATATCTTTTATATTAGTTATGCACGAACAATGCACGTAAGTTGGTAGATTTACGACCGACAACTCCAACTCTTCCACTACAATAGTTACCTGTAATTTATACGTGTGATACATTTCTTTATAAATATATATATATATTTTAAAAAAGTTTCACTGTTGTATGACATCGAACCTAAGATCTCTTTTATATTAATTATGCACGTCCATTACACATATTTATTTAGTTACAATGAACATTGCTTGTTTGGTTACACAACCTCAACTCTACCATTAAAATTTTAGATTAGATAAATGGGAAGCAAAAGATAATAGAGTAGAAATGATTATCCAATATTTTGCAGGTATTAGTTGCAATACTCACATGAATGAATGATGCCTGATATAAATTTCATGAAGTTAGTCATCTTTGCGAGATACATCGAGCACTATTTGAAAAGCAATGGACATGCATGCCATTGCTAACTACAAAGCTAATGTATTGTATTTCGGTCTAAATTGTAGACTCGAGGCCGATTCAGATAAAAAACAATTTTAAAAAAACTTTCAGTTTTTATAATATACAGCCACCTTGTTTTATTAATGATGTAGTACTTTTAAACCCTTCCGCCAAAAAGACAATTACGTAAATTATGCTGGATAGTAAGAGCATCCACAGTCGTGAATGGTAAAAAATAGCAAAATACATATTATACATATAGCAAAGTATTATTTCCTACAAGTGTGAAATGCTATAATATAGCGAACCCAAATAAAATATAATCGGACGAAACTCTAAGTTTCGTCATGCGAAAAAAATTAGTTTAAAATCATTTTTTAAGAAATTAATTGAATATTTTAATAATTAAAATTAGCAGACGCAACTTTTAGCTTCGTTGGAAGAAAAAAAAAACTACCATGCAAGTTTCGTTCCATCCTGGACGGAACTTGAAGTTTCGTTCAAGGATGTTTTTTTCCTGACCTATTTTTTAATTATAAAATCTTCTAATTTCATTGTCTGATACAATAAAAATTAATTTTTTTCATTGCAGACGAAACATCACTCGCCCTATATAATATGCATATTTCATATTCCCTCTCAAATATAGCAAACTTCTATAACGATTTTGTCAAAATATGGATGAATAACAAAACGATTGTAGCTCCTAAAAATTGGTAAAATCTCTACTACTATAATGGGAGAAGGCCTTAGTGTAATTTGTCCTTAACCCAACCCTTGCAACGCACGTGCTGGTAGATTTTTTTTTGTCCTTTTTATTTTCCCAATTTTTTCCACGTGCACAGCACGTGTATAATACTAGTATACATATTATAGAAATTTAGCATATGACTGTGGATGCTCTAACGTATATGACCCGGTCAGCTGAGCAGCTTATTGACTAATACAGCTCAAATATGATACAGTTTGATATATCCATATTGACCCAATACTCACGGGTCAAACTTTTTAAGCATAAATTAGAAATACCAAACAATGTCGGGAAGGTTCGACCCATTCCAAATTGTACCTGTAGATGGAGGCTAGCACGGTTTTCAATAGGGGTGGACAACTATTATCCGACCAATTCAAACCAATCCAATCCGAACCGACCGGTTTTTAACCGAACTAATTGGGGGTTTGGATTGGATCGGTTCTTGATCTTCAATAACCAACTGGACCGGTTCGGTTGTTGGATGAGGCTTTCAAATAACCAATGAAACCGAACCAACCGTACCTCTATGCATAAGTCCATAAAAAATATAGTTCTCCTTTAATTTCTTGAATATAAAAATAGTCATTTCTCATTTTTTTGGAGATACAAACAGTCTTCTTTAATTTCTTTAATACAAACTAAGCAATTGTTCTACCTATGTTTTGATTTTCCATAATCCTGTGTGTTATGTTGTTGAGAAATGCTTGATTTACAGTGTGACCAAACTTAATAGAATCATGAAGTTGATGTAATATTTAGTAGTTACTTTAATCAAGTCAAGTAGAAATTGTAATCTAAATCTTTTTTTTTATTGTACCTGAAATTCAATTAGCTATGGTTATTTAATATTTTTATGATAATAAAGTAAGATTACAGAAGAAGTATGCAAGAGAAAAAGTAGTTTATCTCACCCATTTAAACGTCATAATCTTAAACAATTAGTGCAAAATTTATTAACAACTTGTGGTTTTATGAATCTTCTTTTTAAATTCATTTCTGAATAACAAATAGCATGTTGTTTCTTAAGTTTGATTGAAGATGGTCTTTTAAATTTCAACAAAATTATGAATGATGTTGAAGGTGAAAAGTAGCACGCCAAACCGACCATCCAATTCAATCCAAACCAAGCTTAATCGGCTTGAATGGAAACCGATCCAATTAAAGTTCGGATTGGTTGCGGATGAAAAAATTAAAAAAACGATCTTCTTTGGATCGGTTGTGGATGGTCCATATTAGGTCGGATACCGACTAATGCCCACCGCTAGTTTTCAAGGTGACATCGAGGCGTGCAAACTCTACAAGGATCATTCAATTCAAAAATACATACATACAATGTACTCAACTCAGTATATTTTCCAACAAGCTGGATATCTCACTAGTAAACCAAAAAAAAAGGATCAAAACAACCACAATTAGACGAGTTTGATGCATGCATTCACTTCTCTGCAGCTGCAGTAGTTACAGATCGACGAGGCCGGGGCTGCAAGGCTCGAGCATATAGCCTCAGCAGGGTTGGTCCAAGCACACCGTGTCAAACATCCACGCTACTACAATTCAGGTGTCTGCGTTTCAATCGCAAGGTAGTAGTGCTCGAGCTTCTCAGATGCGAACCAAGAACAGGCACCGACTGTTCTACTACCTCGCAGCATAGGCGAAAGAAACATGCCCGACTTACCAGTCAATATAAACCTCACCAGGAGGGCGACAACAGTCAGACGGATTGAATCAGCAACGGTTGCATTTCTCAATGTCTACTATAACAGGCCACAACAGTAAACCTTATTGCATCCACTATAAACTGCATTCTTATACAATTTCCAGTTACTCTTGGACCTGCCCACTGCTCAGACAATTTGACAGGAACTGAGGCACATACAGTAAGTTACAGTTAGGTTCTGACTGACTGATTCAAACTTTATCCCCATCACAATCAGTAAAATTACAAACTATGTTGGTTCATATCATTGCAAAGAGATTCTAAAACTGATCGACATTAATCTAAAAGAACAGGTCAAAAAAATGAAATTAAACAAGTCAGATCAAAAGTTCATCTGATTTTAAACACCACCCAACTTTACAACCTTGGGCAATATCTTCAGAATCTGTGTCCTGTATTGAAGTATACTACTCAAGAAAATTAAAACGAAGTTCAGAAAAGAAGAAACTTTTCTTACATAAAATGCAGACACCATGGAATAGACTTTGTGGTTGCTGCGTTGTAATCGGAGTACTGCATTCTTAGAAAATTAAACAAGCTGAACAACACCACCAGACACCACTCAGTATAGGTATATATATTCAATGGCATCTCTATATTCAGATTTCACACATGATATATATAGCAACAGTAAAAACTAAAAGCATGCCCACTATTAGGGCTGCAAAAGAGCCGAGCCGAATATCTTGAGGCTCGAGCTCGACACGAGCCGAACTTTGACCGAGTTCGGGCCGAGTACTCGCGAGCTTCTGCCTAACAACCCACGTACCTTTAAGCTCGGGCTCGGTTCCTTTACGTTATTGAGCTCGCTTTCGAGCTCGACACGAGCCGAGCTTTGACCGAGCTCAAGCCGAGTAGCTCGGTTCGTTTGCAGCCCTACCACTATAGAACACAGTCACATTTCCACTTTAGGCGGCATGAGCCATGCGGATTCTTAATTTTCTATATATAGGGAAAGCCTAGCTACTTATAAATGAAATGAAGTGATAGAACACACATTTATCATAGAACACACATTTATCACATAAAAATATTCATTCTAATGGTTCGTGCACACAACTCATTACTCATAAGTGAGATACGACCGCTCAGAAACTAGTTTTTTTTACCTGTAATTAAAGCTGTTTATCTTCATTGAAAGAGGCAGGCAAACTTCTCTATCTAAACTGGCTCCATATATCTGAGAATTCTTTTCACAAATCTACAAATACAAGCAACATATGGAATTTAAAGACACCTCCACGGTTCAGAGATTATACCGCTCATTCTGCTGTTATTTAATTCAAATTAACCAAATTATATTGAATCAAGAATCCAGACAATAAAGGGGTAGCTATCAGCCAGTGATTCACAATCAATATAAAATTACCGAATTTATTCGGTATGCAAATTCTCATACACTGTCATTCTTATTTATCGAAGCTACTGTCTAACTTCCAACAAAAGTTGCCCGCCTACGAAGCACTGACACTTCTACATGGAAACCATGTCATATCCTACACGTATTGGACAAACACAGCCAACACGAAGCTAGCTATTTCAATGTAACTATTCAATGTTTTTCCATGTGTGGGTGAGTCGTGTCGCGCTGTGTATGTGTCACCGTGTCCACGTCTGTGCTTCCTAGGCAACAGTTCCTTTTCTGGAGACTTTAGGAGACAAGCAAGAAATGAAGAAGCTACAAACTTAAGGCAAAGATATATATTCATAACCTTACAGAATGAACACAACAGTGTCTTACCTTCCATTCAAATTAGGAAAAGGGGGACCCAAGCCAGGTTCCTCCACTTCATCAGAATGCTGTACAAATTTAACTGGAGATTCTTAAATAGAAGACAAAATCTTATTGAAGCAGCTTGCAGGAATCTATAACATCATTGATAATACCATTATATTCGATAAACAAGAAAATTAAGCGCAATTCTTTGCCCAGGATGTTTCCACACAAAAAAACGTAAATTCTTCGCTAGGATTTTACTAGCCATTTCCCGTCCAGTTCGTATGAGATTCTTTAGCAGTAAAATGTAACAGAGGGAAAAAAATAAATTCTAGTCTCTTTGCTGTCTCACCCCAACTATAATTATAGCGTACTGTACACTCGTACTGTTGCATCTAGAGCAAGGCCATCTATTATAGCTCGTCTAAAAGCGTTCTAATATTCTTATCTATATATAGTTGCCTACTCATGAGCCATTAAAACATCATGTAAATGAGAAAACATAAGATCATTTCTAGCTGCTACAAAGCTTTTCAAATTTGCAGAAAGAAAGGTTCAATCAATTCTGCAGTGGAAATTGCAAAACAGAGTAATAAAAACAGTAAATGGTCTACCCATTTGATAGAATATGATTAAGAACAACGTTTACAGACTGAAATTTATAGTTATTAATAGGACTAATAAATTTTTAAACATGGAGAAATAGAAACCCATAATATCCAAAAGGATATTACTTTACACCTTCAAGAATTCTTAAGGAATACAGTTTGACATGGAGAAAAGCAATCGGTCTTCAGACCAAAATATTGATTAGACTAACATGAATTGATGAAAGATGTACATGTATGCAATTCTTGAATTATTTTCTCAAGAGTTCACTAGAGTAACAAGAGTACAAGTGAGGTTTATGTTGAATTTGCAGCTCGCACATGTGATTTTGGTATATAGTTATGCGTAATTATGTAAGGCTTGAAACCGTGAGAATCCAAATTAATCTACAGCATTCAGAATTTTCACAAAATCCATAATTTCCCATCAAATAGAATAAACTCAGAAGGGCCTGTAGACATTTTCACTATCTCGATAATCCATTTGTATTTGAATATTCAAACTTCATATTTCCTTCGGAAATTTGGGACAGAGAGATTGTAACAAATGGAAATTTCACTATGAAACCAATGTGCAAAACACATGGGGGAAGAAGAAAAAAACAAAAAAACTGAACACATTTTATTATAATGCACAAATTGCACGACGAGCAACTTGATGTGATACAAGCACAAAACTAACCAACGGCAGGAGAAGTTACATTTGGGCAGTCAGCACCTCGAAAAATCCTTGATTATCTTTTATAAGTAATGATCTAAGTTCTCTGCTGCAAGAGAAAGACAATTTGTCAGATTGAAGCTAAAAAAACTATCGAAAAAAAGTAAAGAAATAACTTAATCAAAATGAGAAATAATTACCTCAACATCAATTTTGTATAAATCCGGAGTAATCTCAGATAACCAGAGCCCAGGGAAAAGCGACTGCACGAGAGAAATTCAAACAAAGACTAAAATTAGTCCATTGAATCTTTGTACATTGCATAATGTTGGAGAAAACAAAACTAATATAAATATATAAAAAAACAAAGATAATATAAAAGTTCAACCGCAAGACAGATTAGTATACGACCAGGAAACAAAGAAAAACACTCCACTTCAGAAATGAAACAAACTAAACAGACCTCTTTGCAGTAATCATTTACAATGAAGAAACAAAACAAGATTAGCAAAGAAATAATAGAATAAATTTTAGTCAAAAAAGCAGATAGCTGACTAGATACTAGAAGGCTGCATTTTTGTCACCAACTTTTGCCTTTCACATTACCAATCCTAGTTCATTGAAACTAGAAATTTGAGCTGAATGGGAAAATAATTTAGAAATGCAATTACATGGATAAGAGCATCCACAGTTGTGATATGTAAAATATGCATATAGAATGGCATTTCGTTGTTTCGCTGTAGAGAGAAAAAGGCAAAATATAAACGGACGTCTGTGGATTTTTTTTTCTTTTTTGGAATTTTTTAAAGTTTTTTTATTTTTTAAATATTTTTTATAAGGTGGGACCCACATGAAACGAAACATGATGTTTCGTCCCACTGTAGCATCAAAATTAAACAATCTTAATTAAGTGATTAGTTAACTAATCTTAATTAATTAACTAACTATTTAACTAAAAAATTAACTAAAACACTAATTAAACTAATTAACAAAACTAAATTTTTTTCCAAATTCGGGATTGCATCGGATGAAACATCATATTTCGCCAGATCCTTAAAAAAAAATATTACAGACGAAACATCATATTTCGTCCGATGATTTTTTTTAAAAAAATCTATATAATAAAATACAAAGAAAGCTATCAAGTGGCTCTCCTTCAATCCCCCCAAAATCAAAGACTCAAATCTAACCTCACAAAACACATTTTTCCTCCAAAATTTTTTCCCCACAACTCAAATTCAAATCTCACCCAAAACAACTCCTTTATTTCTTTAATTATCTCTCTCTCTCTCTCTCTCTCTCTCTCTCTCTCTCTCTCTCTCTCTCTCTCTCTCTCTCTATATATGGAAACATGGACCTTTATTTACAACTAATTATTGTCATACTATTCAAACTTGAGCCACATAATTGTTGATTTACTATTTACAAGGCTTTTCATATGTTGTATCGTTCTGAAGACGTCCCGTAATCTAGTTCTCTTATAATATGCATATTGCTATATCCATATGCATATTTTCCAGAGTTTACTGTAGCAGAAATGGCAAAAAATGCATATTTGTGGATGCTCTAATAAAAAACATATACATCTTTAGAAAAAATTAGTTGGCGAAAAGATCCAAAATGTGTATGCTAAGTTAGGCAGCAACAGAAACATAGCAACAACAACAACAACAACACAAACTATACAGATTAGCACGAGGTAAGAGTCAAAATGATTAGGTATAGAAACATCAAATAACTTTTCTTCAAAAAAACCAAAAAGAGAAATTAAAACAGAAGAAATACAAGTCTTTCAATAAATTGATGAAGAAGCTGATCAATTCCAATGAAGAACAAAAATCAAAAGCAATAAAGATTTCAGAAATGGAACTGACATTACTCTATAAACAAAAGATGACTTGTATCAAGCAAACCCAATTGAGCAAAAAACACAAGAATAATTTTGAATTTGCTTGCTCTAATTCTCTTAGATGAAATTCAACGCAAACAAAGATCGATGATGAGTTCCAATTCAAACCAGATGCATACATAAAGAAAACCCACCAAAATCAGCCCAAAATTTTCAAATTAACCAATCTTAAGAACACTAATTTTCCCAATCCCAAACCAAATCAAGAAAATGCCTTCAAAATTCCACTCACAAAAAAAAAATCATCAAAATCAGCTTTAAAAAAAAACCAGTTTTTTTTTTTTCAAAATTAAACAACAACAAAATCAGTTAAAATTCTTACATCGAGCTGCCTCTGAATATACTTGGCCCTCTTCTTCGGCCTCCTCGGCGGCTTCGCTCCCTTCATTTTCAAAAAATCCTCCTCGATCTCCTCCTTCCCCAACTCCACCGAAAACTTGCACCTTTCCCCCTCCGATCCCCCGCTCTTTACCAAATTTACCCTCTCCCTCTCCTTCTCCATCAGCAGCAACGGCGACGACGGCGACGGTGACGGCGACGAGCTCCGATTGTTCAGACTCGAACTCCTCTGATTCTGATTCAACAGATTCTGGCTCTGGTCCGGATTCCCCGAGATCCGATTCGGATTCGCCCGCCTAGTCCTCAGATTCCACGGCCGCGCAGGCGACGACGACTCCGCCTCCTCCTCCACCCTCTTCCTCTTCTGATTCTTCTCCGATTCCGATTCCGCTACCGCAGTAACGTTACCGATCCCGTTACCGTTAGGGCTTGTGAGATTGACGCAACGGAGGACGCGCTGGTTGCCCCAGGAGAGGGAGGGAGGGAAGGAGAAGTTGTGGAGAGAGCGGCGGCGGGAGAGAGGAGGAGGCGGCGGAAGGATGCGGCGCTTCTCCGTCGATGACGTCAGCCGAATGCGGCGAGGCGGTTCTTCGGCGGCGGCGACCATTAAAAATTGGTTTTTTATTTTTTTGGTTTTTGGTTTTTGTTTTTTGTTTTTAGAGAGAGAAAGAGGAGGGAAGAAGAGAAGCAGGGTAAGAGAGAGAGAGAGAGAGGTGAAATTAGATTTTAATAACGTTCAGTTTTTTTAGGGTTTATATATAATTTATGGATATTTTCGAAAAGGACCTTGTAGGATTTGGTTTTTGTGGATTTACTGGAGTTTCTAGACAAGTGCGGGGGTAGATTTTGATGGAGAGGGGTAAAAAGACTAAAACACCTGGAAAACCAAAATACCCCAGCGATTTGGCCTAAATACAATATGCCTATATAATATTTGAAAAAATACACTAAATTCATTACTCCGTTAACTTATCTTATTCCGTTAAGTTAGAATTATTGAATTATCTTTCTACCCTTACCCAGTTACCCTTTCATATCTCAATCCCTTCCTTTCTTCCTTCCTTTTTTCTTCTTTCATCTTTTTCTATTAACAACGATTTTTTCGACAACAATTTCTTCGGTCCACGAACGTTTTAGAAGAGTGGGATGCTACGGTAGTGTACACGTATTATTGAATGAACAAGATTAAACAAGTTAATTTTCACATGAATATCTGTTTGTAAAAGGAACAGATGAACCATGCAAATTGTTTCATTGGTCATATAATGATCCACGAACGTTTATGAAATTGCTTGTGGCAGTTTAAGAATTAGCAAGTCAAATCACATGGAACTTCTTCATTTATCAAAAGTTCTTGGTAATTTTATAGGCTTCGTTTTATAACAACTATAATTTTGAGACGATGGAAAGGGTTGTTACTTTCATATTGTGCTTTACAATTTGAATATTCACAGTGTAAATGTTGGTCGCGACTTGAATTTGATTTTAAAAAAGTTTCTGATCAGGTGTGGAACTTCTTCCAAATTTCACATTATGATATGGATTTTGATGAATATAATGTCATTAAATTGTTAGACAAATATGTCAATCCAATTATGAATTTGGGATGAAATATGTTAAATTAATTAATTTGATATTTTATTTTGCCAAATTTGTTGTAATTAGTTTGAAATATGTAAGAAGTTTTACTCGATCAAACAAGTGCTCTTATTTTTATTAAATTAAATTTACTGCAGATGTTTTCTCTGTAGATATTTGAATTTTAAGGACTAAAGTTAATATCTTGGTTTTCTAGTGTGCAATGGTTTCATAGAACTCTCTTCTTCCACAGATATTGTTAAGAGTCTTGTACCTCAGTTCATGTACTTTGTCTCAAAGAAATCGTTGCCGAATAAATCGTTGTTAATAGAGAAAAATGAAATAAGAAAAAAGGAATGAAGAATGGAAGAAAGAAGAGATTGAGAGATGAAATGGTAAGGGTAGAAAGGTAATTCAATAATTCTAACTTAACGAAATAAGTTAAGTTAACGGAGTAATGAGTTTAGTGTATTTTTTCAAACGTTATATAGGCATATTGTACTTAGGCCAAACGTTGGGGGGTATTTTGGCTTTTTTGCCCTTTTTCTTTTTATATCTGACCTCTAATCTCTAATTTCCAATATTATAATTGGAGAATAACTTAGTTCATTTTTAAATCTACCTATCCATATAATGCACTTACATAACTAATATGAATGAAGTCCCAGGTTCGAATTCAGACTACGTCTGAGTTTTCATTTTTAAAAAATCATATATTTTACGAGTACAACTTCTGTTCAGATAAAAGTGAGGCTCATATTTATATGCGAAATTTTTCTTATACAAAGTAAGGTGTTAAAACAATAACCTTTAACTCATTGGTTTGATTAAAAGACTCGTTTACAAGTTACAATAGAGAATCTTAATAACCAAGATGAACCAAGATGTTCTTTAACAAACTTATAATTTAAGGGTTATTGTTTTGACATCTCATTTGGTATGAAAAAAAAATTACTTATACGAATATGAGACTCACTTTTCTCTTGATAATATATAAGAAACTCTTATTTATATAGTCAAATACTTTAGTCTCAATGTCTCATATATGTATGAGTAAATTTTCTCATACCAAATGAGGTGTCAAAACAATAACCCTTAAATTACGTGTTCGTTAAAAATTAGGACTATACACTAAGATAGACACGCCTCGGTGAACTTTAAGTACGTAGTTATTGACTCCAACTCTCCAACAACAATGAGAAACAAAAAGCATGTTGAAGAATAGATTGATGATAAAATATTCGACCGCCTTTATATGCAGTATTGAATCCTATTACATAATAAGGTGTACGTTTATCTGAAAATATTTGGGAAGTATAAGTATGAGCTCGATCAACTCTAATATTTGGCGGTGGAAGAGAAGGCGAGGTGACTCCTCCGCTTGGATAGTTATTCAACAGATCGAGTTCCATGCATGTCATTTCGTAGTGGTCTGAAATGATTTGTGGCCACAGGCATGGCTGCTGGCACGGAGTTAGCTGGGGACCAAATCGTAAACCATTGCCTTCTCGTCTTGCTTCATCTTGACTTTCTCCGTCCCTTCTCCCAGTAACGGCCTCACGGTTTTACACCCTTCCCCGATAGATAATTATAGATTAGATGAGAGAAGGCATATGACATTCTTGTCGTTTCATTGAAGTTACAGACTGTCCCTCTCCTCCTTTTAATATGGTATCGCGTGATGCAAAGCCGGACCAAAACCGTTAATCAAAGCTACAAATAGGGCATGGGTATTAATATTCTTGAGGATCCTGTTGGAATTGCGGCGTCAACAAAAACATTTGGTCGCAACGGAACTAATTAAAGCAATGAGGAAGTCGAAGAGATAAAACGAATCAATTGAGCAAACAAGTAGATCCACCAATCTAACACAAACACACCGATGACTTATCTGGATTAGTTTTTGCTTAATCCGGGGGAAACATAGGGAGATCTGATATTCAACTATAAGAGATTATAAGGAGTTACTAATTCACTCAATACAAGGAATTTAACTCACCCACCAAGAACTATCTTTCTCGAGCTTCTCTTTGCAATGGAGAAAAGAATCTATGAAGTACTCTACTATCGTATTGGAGAAGTTTACAATATATATAGAAGAATAGAGAGAAACCTATGTCTAATCTTGATTCTCGGTCGTCCGATATAACATGGAAAAGAAGTAACAGATTAGGAGTCGTACGATCTAACTTGAAGTTGAAGATTGGGCTGAAATGACCTAAAAATCGATACCCAAAACGAACACAGTGCCGCAGTCGGTCGACCGTCCAACAAGATCGGTCGACCATCTAGCTCTCGGCCAAATCCAGTACAACTGCGGTCGGGTGTGCGGTCGACCGCAACTTGAGACAGTCGACCACAACTATGCATGCACCTTGCTGCTGCTGTTTTCTTCTACTCTCTTCGACGCTTCGACCTCCGTGCTTCATCTTACTTTCTTCTAATCTGAACCACGAGTATTCAAGACACATTCCTAACAAAATCCACCTTGCATTCTATACGAGTGTTATCACATGATGTGTTCTTCATCTCCAAACTTTAATGAATATCACTTGCAAAAAAAGCTTAGAACAGTAGCTTCTTCTTCTAGTTGAACTGATCTCTACCCATTCTCACCTGATCCAGTGTAGCCCCTCAAAGGCACACCTCCGTAGATGTACTCACAAAGTTGCCAAACTCTGCACAAACTCCACCTACCCTTAGGCTTTCTCCACCACTCGAAGATATTCGAACGTCGTGGTCTCGTCTCGATGATTTTAGTTGCGGCAAACCAGCTAAGCTTGCGGGAATAACGGGAAAATAACTAACAACCTGTTAAGATCTGTGGCCTCAAATACATGTAAGCATGGGGTACTTGAAGTTGGAGAAAAAAAGGAGTAGACAAAGAAGCAAGGGATGACAAGTAGTAAGTAGAAGAAGAGAAGTCTGGAGGGTTGCGGTCGACCGGCTAGGAGTGCGGTCGACCGACCCAGTCGACTGGGGGTTCTTCGAGTGGAGGCGTCCAACATAGGAGGGGACAGTTGACCAGTCACTAGGGGTGTGGTCAACCGGTCTGTCCTCGGGTCTGGATCCGCACGATGCGATCGACCGGCTTGGGGTGCGGTCGACTGACACCGACGCTGATTGTTCTTTTGGGCTTACGGGAGAAAGGCCCAATTTGCTATATTTGTGTTTATCTTTTAGGGTTTGCTTGGAGGCTATATATATGGTCGTAAACTCTAGGGTTTAGATATCTCAAGTGCTGATCATTATTCAACTTCAAGAGAGATTGTGCCGAGTGTTTCAAAGGTGAGAGAGAGATTGAGAGTTGTAATCTCTTTTGTAATCCTTATATTTCTTTGGGAATAATAAGTATTGGTTATCTCTACATATTGGTTGTATTCTTGTGAGATCTATATATTGTGGTAGCTTGTTATTGATTCATCTATTTCTTGGGATTTTTTATTGCATATGGTGCACTTCTGCTATTAGCACTACGAGTTCTGGGAGCAGATTTCTCCAACAAGTGGTATCAGAGCAGTTGGTTCGAGATGACCGATAACAAGATGAAGATCGAGAGATTCGATGGGACCACAAAGGAGGCTATAGAGATTCTCACGGAACTATATGAGAAACTGTCGGCATCTAATCAATTTCTTTATCTGAAGAAATTGGTTAATATGAAGTTGAGGGAAGGGGGTTCAGTAGCGGAGCGCGTGAACACCATTAATGATCAAAGTGGTTTCTTGCAGGAGACAAGGCATGTTCCAGACACGAAGGAAAAATCTTATCTTGATTGGAAGGCTAGACAAAGAGGGGTTGTCTACTACAGTTGATAGTAGGGAGTGGTGCATAGTTACAGGTTCAAGGGTGGTTGCAAAAGGGAAGCATAAGGGAACGCTGTATTTACTTAGAGACGTGAGGGGCATTTCTCCTGTAGTTGACTCAGCCAGAATCGAGTAGTAGGTTGTATGGGGTACAACCGAGTTCTTTCAGTTGTGAAGAGGAGGTTACTAATTTAGTGGGAGCTGCTGGCCATGGAAGTGATCCTAGTGGGCAATACGTTGCTGCGGAGAGGGTACTTTACGAATTGGCAGTTGAAGCTTCAAGTCGCTCTTGTGTGATAGAGAGCACTGGTATCGATATGCGGGGTGATGTCGATGAGGGTAACC
The DNA here is from genome assembly GCA_017893485.1 of Hemerocallis citrina. Taxonomy (NCBI): domain Eukaryota; kingdom Viridiplantae; phylum Streptophyta; class Magnoliopsida; order Asparagales; family Asphodelaceae; genus Hemerocallis; species Hemerocallis citrina. Next base: position 1,889,748 of record CM030368.1, on the reverse strand, counting down.
GAATTGGGACCGTAGGAGTTGAACAGTTTGCGGAGTTTGTGGAGGTGTCATCCACGGAGGTTTCTAATGTAGAGGGTGCATTGAGAGGCTTTGAACCATATCCGGTGTTGATGGAGATCTTGCGAGGTGGGGAGTCTCATAACACGGAATCCGACACGGGAGATTGTTTCTCCGAATTCGTGCTCTATGTGATTGGTAGAACACATTCTTCATGAGGTGATGAGGGGTGGTTGGTGCACTGCACATGGTGGAGTGACGGAGGTGCTCTTCATGAGAGTGGGGAGTACTTGGGTTTTCCATAAAAGAGGGAGATGGCAGAGATAATGCGAGGGAAGATTGCAATAACTTTGAAGCGTGATGTATTTGGTCCAAGTAGGAGATTGTTAGGATCTGCGGCCTCAAATACATGTATGCACGGGGGTACTTGAAGTTGGAGAATAAAAGGAGTAGATAAAGAAGCAAGGGAAGACAAGTAGCAAGTAGAAAAAGAGAAGTCTGGAGGGTTGCGGTTGACCGGCTAGGGGTGCGGTCAACCGACCCAGTCGACTGGGGGTTCTTCGAGTGGAGGCGTCCAGCAGAGGAGGGGACGGTCGACCGGTCACTAGGGGTGCGGTCGACCGGTCCGCCCTCGGGTTTGGATCCGCACGATGCGGTCGACCGGCTTGGGGTGCAGTCGACTGACACCGACGCTGATTTTTCTTTTGGGCTTACGGAAGAAAGGTCCAATTTGCTATATTTGTGTTTATCTTTTATGGTTTGCTTGGGGGTTATATATATGGCCGTAAACTCTAGGGTTAAGATATCTCGAGTGCTGATCATTATTCAACTTCAAGAGAGATTGTGCCGAGTATTTTAAAGGTGAGAGAGAGAGACTGAGAGTTTTAATCTCTTTTGTAATCTTTGTATTTCTTTGGGAATAAGAAGTATTGGTTATCTTTGCATATTGGTTGTGTTCTTGTGAGATCCATATATTGTGGTGGTTTGTTCTTGGTTCATTTATTTCTTGAGAGTTTCTATTGCTTGCGGTGCACTTCCGCTATTAGCACTACGAGTTGTGGGAGTAGATTTCTCCGACACAACCTCTGCACAGGATTTTAAGATTCCCCAAAGCTTGTAGAGATTGTGTTGGCTTGGCCCAACCACTCTCATACCTCTAATCACTTCACGACGACCTTGAAAAATAGACAGAACTCCACCTCGAGCTGTGTACCTACAACCCCGTGCATCCATAGTTCCCAAGAAAATCAGATTCCATTTCAACAAAGGAACATGCAAAATATCCCTTAAAGTGAACAAATTTAGACCTGACATCTTCAACTCGACTGTCCCTCTACCAGCTACTTCACAAATTTCTCCAGTTCCTGTTGTCACACAACGCCTTGTAGTAGACTTATAAGTAGAAAATAACTCCCTCTCGGAGAAAATATGAGAAGAACTTCCTAAGTTAAGAAGCCAACTAGAATCCACCTATAAAGAATTTGAAACGAGAAGACACGAATCACCTGAATCAAATGCACTAACCACATTAGCGGCTGAACTCTCATTTTTTGCGCTCTCCTGATTCTATAACTTCCAACAATTTTTCTTGATATACCCTGGCTTCTTGCAATAACGGTAATAGATCGAATCCTTTTGCAAAGCATTTTGTCTTCCCCCTGAAGGACCTTCCACTGCTAGACAACTTGTAGGAACAGGCGGTGATTTCTGAGTCTTCTTCCTAAGTTGATTTTTCCTCCATCTACCGAAATACTCTCCTTGGAAGATCTACCATGTAGCCTGGTAGTTATCAAAAGCTCGTACAAATTTGGCAGTTAATATATTAGGCTGAAAGCTTTATCTTCCTTTCACACAATCACGTTAAGATAATATATTATTGAACTCGGTAATGTGATCTTAGAGATCGGTACCTTCCTTCATAGATAAACAGAATAACTTTCTCTTCCAATGCATCCGATCTAATAACGATGAACCAGAGTAGTCAGCTATGAGTTTTTCCCACAAACTCGCCGTGTCAGTTTCTTCCAGAAATCCGCACTTGACCTCGTCCGCCAAGGATAGTCGGATCATACTTATGGTTCTTTCACGAATATCTTTCCAAACATCCTCCTTCACGTCGGGATGGCCTTTCTTTCTTCTTAATGGCTAACTGGAAATGTTCTTGAACAAGGACATCATACATGTCAACATTCCAAAGATTGAAATTGATCTTTCCATCAAATTGTTTGATCTTCAAAAGATTATGACCTGTCATCTTAACCAAGAGACTCGGCAACCTGAAGCTCTGATAGCAGTTGTTGAGATTGGAGCGTCAACAAACGTCTCTAGTTGCAACAGAACTAATTAGAGCAATGAGGAAGTCGAAGAGATGAGATGAATCAATTGAGCAAGCAAGTAGATCCACCAATTTAACGCAAAACACACCGATGACTTATCCAGGTTAGCTTTTGCTTAATCTGGGGGAAAATATAAGGAAATCTGATATTCAACTAGAAGTGAGTACAAGAAGTTACTGATTCACTCAATACAAAGAATTTAACTCACCCACCAAGAACTATCTCTCTCGAGCTTCTCTTTGCAATGGAGAAAAGAATCTATGAAGTACTCTACTCTCATATTGGAGGAATTTACCATATCTATAGAAGAATAGAGAGAAACCTAGGTCTAATATTGATTCTCAGTCGTCCGATATAACCTGGAAAAGAAGTAACTGAATAGGAGCCGTACGATCTAACTTGGAGTTGAAGATTGGGCTAAAACGATCTAACAAATTGAGGCCCAAAATGAACACAGCGCCGCGGTCGGTCGACCGTCCAACAGGACCAGTTGACCGTCCACCTATCGGCCAAACCCAGTGCTACTGCGGTCGGGTGTGCGATCGACCACAACTATGCCTGCACCTTGCTGCTGCTGTTTTCTTCTACTCTCTTCGATGCTTCGACATCCGTGCTTCATCTTACCTTCTTCTAATCTGAACCACAAGAATTCAAGATACATTCCTAATAGATCCATGGTATGATTATTTGCCATTATAATCAAAGCCTACATACATATATATGTGGAAATATATGCATGGGATTAATCCAAAATTTGATATAATTACTCAAGCTAGCTAGAATCAAGCGGCAAATTGGTTGGTGAATTGTTGTCGTCTGGAGAGGAGTTTGTTTTTTTCAGTTCTGTATTTCATTTTGATTTTGCATATTTAGTTGACGCTGATGCTAGAGACGTTAAGTTTGTTAAATTGTACTGTGTGTTTGTTTTTCTATTTATACAAAACAAAACAGAACAAAACAGAACAAAACAAAACAAATTCGTAAAATAAAATGCAAGTTGGATCGATTATGTCCAAATTAAGCTAAGGAAACAACCTAGTTGTGCTACTCATCAATCACAAAGCAGTGAAGATATGCTGCAAACGAACCAGAGTTACTCGCGAGCTACTCGGCTCGAGCTCGATAGCTTAACGAGCCAAGCCCGAACTTGAGTTTTTTGTAATTATTAGGCTAAGTTTGCAAACTACTCAGCTCGAACTCGGTTAAAAGCTCGGTAGCTTGAGCCGAGCTCGAGCTCGAAAATTGAGCTTGCTTGTTTAACGAGCCGAGCTCGAGCCGCAAGATACTTGACTCGACCCGGCTCGTTTGTAGCCATAAGTGAAGAAAGTCTTAGTCGAGCGCTAAGGATGATTTTCTTTTAAATTTAATTTTGGACCTGCAAAAGCTATGAATAAATAATCAAGCAGAGGATTGTCTGTAACACCCCGTGTTAAAAAAATAAAATAAAATAAAATAAGATAAAATAAAATAAAAAATAAATAGTATATATATAAATATGTTGAAAAAGAAATAAATTGGCTGTTGGTTACTTTGGTGAAAATATATATTGTATATGGAAATATATGGTATTAGGCGGTGGGGCCCACGTTGGAGGAATGAAACAGCATGTAGGCTGTTTGAGTTTGGTCAGCATATGGCTGACGTGGCTATGCCATTGGGGCCCACCCGTTTTTTTTTAGGTTAAAGGTGGAATAACGCCATCCTGTTTCATTAATAAGAAATTAATAAAACAACCCCGGCATACCGGGTAAAATACAAAAGTACAGTGCAGAAAATAAAATATAATTCTCCAGCAAAATCCTGGCAGGTGGGTCTAATCATCCATACAAAGTACAACCAAAAGTACGGTAAATCGAGACAAAACCACATACAAAGTAGAGAAAGTTGCTGCTAATGGAGATTCAATGTAACATGTAGCATGTTCCATATAAGTGTGGATGGTGCCTACCCCTCAGTCCAGTGTCGGACCAAACTCTACCTCCTCATCATCAAATTTCTCCACCTAGAAGACTCTGGCAATTCTCCCTCTCGCTCCTGTGGCAGCAGCTGTGGCCCAAAAGGAAATAAGATGCATGATATGAGTAAGGTTACCAGAAATACTATTACATGAAGCACGAAAATAAAAATTATTTCTGTCTAGCCACAACACCCAAGTAGTTGCCGCAATAGCTATGTACCAAGCATCCTTCATTTCGTGTCGTAACGAGGCAAATTTGGGGCCAATCCACAAGTCCTCGTATTCGTTGGGGTAGTCACCTGTTCCTAAGGCCCGTAATACCTCTGTGATAGTTGCTTTACTCCTTTGGCAGTGAATAAAAAGGTGATTCAGATCCTCCGTGTGCACGTTGTAGAATCCGCAGTTGGTCACTATCTGGGGTTGTCTTTCGGCAAGGTTCTCTCTGGTGAGGATTGCATTATTGAGCACTAGCCAGAGGAAGACCCTGACTTTAAGGAGGGTTTTGGCCTTCCATAGCACATGCGCCCAACTAGGTTTGCACCCTCGGTAGTGAATTCGATGATACAGAGATCTAACAGTGAAAGCTCCCTTGGTCTCTAGTCTCCAGCGCATCTGATCTGGGCCTTGAGCGCACATCGTACTAGTCTGTGTAATGTGTGTTTGCAGTTCAAGCAGTTTGCTGCTGTAACTCTGGGGAAAGAGTTCCTCAGAAAGGCGGTCTCCAATTGCCCCTCTTCCATGTCTCGGCCACAGTTAAATTCGGCCGACTCGTTTTCTCATAAAGCTCTGGAAAAGTCTCCTTAAGGGTATGGGCACCACACCATTTGTCTCCTCAGAATCTGGTGGACCTTCCATTACCAATATTAGATGTAACTGCTGAGTTGAAAGGTTCGCTTGCTTTGGTAATTTCTTTCCAGAAGCGAGAAACTCTAGACCCTACTCGGAAGCCTAAACTTCTCGTACCTTTTCCCCGAAGGTATGGTTGAATGAAGTCATGCCATCCTTCCCCGCTGTGGTGAAAGACCTTCCACCACCATTTTCCCAATAGGGCAAGGTTCATGTCTCTTAGGTCGATGATGCCTAGCCTTCCATGTTTCTTTTTCATGCATACAATACTCCACTTGATCAGGTGGTACCCCCCCTATTCGAGCCTGCCCCTTTTCAGAGGAAACGTTTTCGGACTCGGTCAATCCTTTGGATAACCCATTTAGGAAGCTCAAAAAACGACATGTAGTAAATGGGCAGATTAGACAACACCGAGTTGATGAGTGCCACTCTTCCACTGAGGGACAGCAATTTTTCTTTCCAGCCTGACAGTCTGTCCTCCACCCTGTCTATGATAGGTAGCCAGTTCGTCTTAGTAAGCTTCCCTGGCCTGAGTGGGAGCCCTAAATATTTGATTGGGAACTCGTCTGTCATACAATTTCGCATGTTCCTGTGCATCTACATCAGAAAGTGCAATTGGAATCAAAGCACTCTTGTGAAAATTAATCCTGAGAGCTGACCAAACTTCAAAATAGTAGAGGACCCCTTTAAAGCAAACAGTTTCTGACCTATCCCCGTTATCAAAGAGTAGGGTGTCATCAGCATACTGAAGAATCGTGCACCCTTTGTTAGAGTTGCTGCTAGCCACGGGCATTATCCAACCCCTCCTCTGCAGTTGTCAAGCATGCCCCTCAGCACATCTGCTATGATAGTGAATAGCAGAGGTGACAGTGGACCCCCCTGCCGGAGTCCCTTCTTGCAAGAAAATGGTAGCCCCGACCGGCCGTTAACCGAGATTGCCGTTTTACTAGTGTATAAATACTGTTTGATCCACCTAATCCATTTAACCCCAAAGCCTTTCTCTCTGAGAGCTTCCAGCAAGCACTCCCAGTCGACGGATTCATATGCTTTTTCAAAGTCCAGTTTGATGAGGAAATTCTTAGGTTGGCCCGTATGGCAGTGGTGGATAACTTGTTCTGCGATAGCCACACAGTCCAGGATACATCTTCCCTTGATAAACCAGTCTGTGTTTTGCTAATTAAACTGTCCATTATGCTCCCCAGGCAGATGGTCAGGACCTTGGTGATGATCTTAACCGAGCAGTTTATGAGGCTAAACGGTCTAAAATCTCCCACCCTCGTAGACTCCACCCGCTTAGGTATCAGGACAACTTCCACAAAGTTGAACATGCCCAATCTGAGATTGTTGTGGAAGAATTCATCCATCAACGCCATAATGTCCCCTTTTATTTCTTCCCAGAACACCTTGGAGAACATCATTGGGAATCCGTCTGGCCTAGACGACTTGTTTGATCCCATTAGACTGATGGCCTCTTCCTCCGTCTGGCCCACCCGAAAACTTGCTGGTGTACTTCTCTCGGATGAGAGAGTATAGGAGAGAAGGTTTGGGAAAAATAGTACCATATCGGTAAGAGAAATGATTATAATAATATATAAATAATATAGCCTATGATCAAGAGTCACATAATCGGTTAACCAACTTTTGCAGCTTGTGGGTTGTATAAATTGTCTGAGCTAGGGGCAGGGGCGTTACATTGTCATATGAACATGCATCACTTATATATATATGAGATGCTTAGTTAATGTAATCACAAACCTTCATCTAATATATTATAGGTATTTGCCTTATGTCACTTATTTATACTAGTAATATACACGTGCAATGCACGTATTAATTTTTAAAAAAAATTAAAGTAAAAATTTTGATTTACAGATGCATGTCTTAATAACTAGATTTATATAATTTTAAAAGTAAATGTGAAGACTATAATGAGAGAGTTGGAGCTGCACGTGCGTTGCACGTAAGTAAGTAGATTTACAACTCCAACTCTTTCATTATAATAGTTATTATATATTATATCTCTAATCTCTAATATTATAATGGGAGAAGGCCTTAGTGTCATTTGTCATTTTGTCATTCTATCAATATGTGCAACGCACGTACATAACTAATATAAATGAGGTTTCCGATTCAAATTCTGTCTACGTCGGAGGGTTTTTTTTTTTTTTTTGTTGTTGTTGTTGTTGTTGTTGTTGAAATTATTAAAACGTGCATCACATGTGTAAATTACTAGTTATAGATAGATAGATAGATAGTAATTTACATGTGTGATGCACATTTAATATATAAAAATAAAGTAAAAATTTTGACGTAGTAAGGACTTGAATTTGAGATCTCCTTCATATTAATTATGTACGTGCAATACATGCGTTGGTAACTTTACAAATGACACTAAGGCCTTCTCCCATTATAATACAGAGATGGGAAATTGAGAAAAAAGGAAAAAAAAAAAAGAAAGAAAAACCTCAATTATTAATGGAACTTGAGAAATTGGATTTTGCCTTATGTCACGTCTTCAATCCACCCAGGCCCATGAGTCCAATTAGCTACATTTGGGCCGATCCAGCCCACTTACATAATTAAATTCTAAATGGGGCCTAACTGGATTCTTGGCCGTACGATCGAATCATCATCGTCGTCATCTTCATCTCTAAACCCCACGACCTCGCTGTCCAAGAAAGAGAAACAACAGCTGTTTAAATATCTCCCCAATTATTAAATTAATTAATTAATTAATAATCATTATTTATACAAATTCCTCGTTTATTTGAAATAAAAAATAAAAAAGCGACCTCTGTATTTTCCAACTCTTCGAAGACCCAATACCAAATCCCCCCAAGTTTCCAAGTACTCATCGGAATCAAAACCCGAGATGAGAAGAAGAAGCGATTAGCATCGAGATCTAGGAAGCGAAGGAGGGAGAGAGAGAGAGAGAGAGAGAGATTGGGGGATGGGGTCGGTGAAGATGGAGGGGCCATCGTTGCCGGCGGTCCGTCGAGATCCGTACGAGGTGCTGTCGGTTTCCAGGGATTCCTCCGAACAGGAGATCAAATCGGCGTATCGGAAGCTCGCTCTCAAGTAAGGATTCGGAAAGTTCAAATTTTTTAAAGAGGTTTATGATCGGATCTTCGCTTCTTTATCTAGTAGATTAGACTTCATTATTTTGTTGGTTTAAATCTTAGAATTTGAAGTCTATAAATTGAATTTAGAAGAACAAGGACTTTATTCTTCTTCTTTTTTTGTAAATTTTAATTTTGAGATTAAAAGGTGACAATATGTCACCAATTTCATTAATGAATGGTTAACTGAACGACCCGATAAATTTGCTACAATACCTCCACACTAGTGTTACCCTATGCAAATTGCACAGTCGAAAATTAGTTTTGAGATACTCATAAGATTATATAGAACTCTAAAAAATGTGAGAGAATTGGGAAAAACTTATGAATATTATTTCTACCGTAATTACTGAAATCTTCATTATCATCATCACATAAGCAGGAGATTTAGAGATCACTACCAAAATATAATATTATACAAATCTAGTATTACTAAAGTTGCTGGGTGGGAGTTAGAGGGTGTGGAGGTGGGGGAGCGGCATGGGGGTTGGACAGCGGGGGGCGGGAGTGGCATTTGGGAGGGGGGGGGGGTAGGAGTAGGGATGAGGGCGAGTTTGGGAAGAGCCATGAGATTTTGTGAGATTGGAAAAATGTGAGGGAAAGAGACTCTGTTTAAGGGATTGTGGTTTTCATTTTGTTTTGGTTTTTTAATATAATCATGTGTAGTACACGTGTTAGTTAAATATGAATCCCTACTTTTCATCTCCTTTCTTTATTTCAATATAGAGAAAGAAGAGAGGAGGTAGACTCTCTCCCCTATTAGTATAAGATATAGATATAACAGCCAGGTTCCATCGTCAACTACTACATCCAAAGACTACTGCATCTATGATTACTACATAAACCAAAAACTAGGGTTTAGTTTGGGTTTGTTTGAATTTGGATATTTTGTTGGGGATTTAGCGTTGGGAAAGCCATTTTTATTTGTTTATCTTTTATTATGATACTAGGTTTGCCCGTGGGCACGTACCTACGACACGTCTGCGGAACGATGCAACATATGAAAAGCTCTATAAACAGTAAAATATATCATACAATTCTTGATAGTTTCAAAGAGTAGGGGATACATTTACTTTCCAACATTTCGGATGTATGAATCTGAAACTTCCATCATGGAGTTTTGTAGCTCAAGTTTGAATAGTAAGACAACGATTAGTTGTAAATAAAAGTCCATGTTTCCATTAGCATATGTTGAAAAATAATTATTAATGGGATGTAAAATTCAACTTCTTAGAAATTTGAGAGTGCAAAATTATGGAATTTAACTTTTGAGGAGATATTTGCTACTTTAAGTGTAACTTTAGTGGTTGAAATTTTTCCAAGTGAATATCCATTTAAATTTTCCATTGCATTTGAAATCAATGAGGGAACTCAGTGTAATTTTCTTCATGAGCAATCAAAAGAAGCATAAAAAATATGAAAAATCCGAAAATTTACAAATATGAAAATCTAAATTTCTGGATATATATATAGAGAGAGAAATCTTCGGTTGGTCACTACTTTGGTGAGCACTCCGTGAGTACTCACGAAATAGAGCACCTATGACAAATTCGAACCGCTCATTTTGTTTTATATGCCTAACATAGCCTAACAATAAAAAATCAATTAATTTGAAATTCATCTGTCCATGATTTACATCATCACAAAATTGTGTGGCTGAAAATTCTAACAACATGATAGATGGGCAAATGATACATCATCACAAAATTGTGTGGCTGAAAATTCTAACAACATGATAGATGGGCAAATGAACTTCAAATTACTTGATTTTTTATTGTTAAGCTACCTTAGGCATATAGAATAATATGAGCGGTTCAGATATTTAATAGGGTCTTTATTTCATAAGTGCTCACCAAAAGTAGTGAGCATCCGAAGGGAACTATATATATATAGAGAGAGAGAGAGAGAGAGATCCATTTAAAGTTCCATTGCATTTGAAATCAATTAGGGAGCTCAATGGAGTTTTCTACATGAGCAATCAAAAGAAGCATAAAAAAATCGGAAAAATCCGGAAATTTACAAACCTGAAATATGAAAAATCTAAATTTCGGGGGGGGGGGGGGGGGGGGAGATCTGAAAAAGTGAAGAGAGAAGAGAGAGATAGTAATAAAGTGAGGAGGATTTTTGTTTTGGTAGGAAAAAATTAGTTTTGGAGGAAAAATGTCTTTTGGGATGGTGAACGTGAGCCATTGATTTTGTTTCAATTGAAGAAGTCACTTGATAGTTTTTTTTTTCAAATTGCTTTGTGATTTATTATATAGATACATATTTTTAGTATACATAATATATTGATAAGGATGACATTAAAACGTTTGGAAGAGTACATGTAAGCCATCAACATTGACTATAGCCAAGCGCTTGTAATGCAGGTGATGAGACTTCTTACTCTTAAGTGAGCTGTCACATTTCGATTCCGGCCTTAGATGAACTTAATTGGCGGTTTGTTACATTTTATTCTTTTCTCAATGAAATGTGAAAGTGTACTAGTGATTCATTTATTACTGATTGAAAAAGAAATACATGTTATTTGGTATTGGAACCTGCATCTGACTTTTTGTTTAGCTATTGCTATGGTTATTTATGCACTTATTTTAGACTTGCATGTGTGGTAATAACTTTTTTCTTGTGACCAGGTACCATCCTGATAAAAATGCGAGCAATCCTGAAGCTTCAGAACACTTCAAAGAAGTTGCATATTCATATAGCATCTTATCTGACCCAGAGAAAAGAAGACAATATGATACTGCTGGCTTCGAGGTGAATGCCTTTCAGATAGTAGGGAATTTCTTTTACGCTACATTTTTGAATCATCCATCACTTGGTACAAATATTGTAGGTACTACAAACATGGACACTGGCCATATTTCTGATGGCTCTGACTCTGAGTTCTATATAATGAGAGTAAAATTATATTTTAAAACCTTTTGAAGGATTCATCAAATGATATGAACTAGAAAGTTTTGAGATGTTTTCTTGCTTTTACCAGAAATGTATGAACCTACTGCCTTCAACTACGAACTGAGAAAGTGCCCATTTTTTCTAGGCTTGGTCTCTCAGATTAAACCCTGAAGTTTTACCATACTTGCAGGATCATGCCCTAATACCTTGGATGATTTTTTTTCGTGTTCAAAACTGTGGAAGTGCTTCTTTCCTTTGTGTTTCTTCGAATTATTTAGAGCACATTCAAATACTTAGGGTACATATCTGTAAAGTAAATTTGTCCAGGTATTTTTCTGTAAAGGTGGCAAAACTTCAAGGTTTTTCACTGAGATAATCCTATTTTCATAATACTTGTACATAAGTGTATGATTAAGTACTTTGCTCAGTGTTATCTATACTATTCAGTGCAAATAGTCATTTATCATTGTTTTATCTCTTTGTTCAGTTTAATCGCCGTCTCTATTTAATTTAAGTGAAATTTATCATAAGTCTCATTTTTTGTGTCATAGGCTTTAGAAAATGAAGGAATGGATATGGAGATTGACTTGTCCAATCTGGGTACTGTCAATACAGTCTTTGCAGCATTGTTCAGGTGATCTGACGCTCAGTGACTTTGGTCTAACTTTTATATTTTTTGCTATATATATGGCCCTGTAAGCTAACCGTTGTTTCTCTGACATCTTTAGTAAGCTTGGGGTTCCTATCAAAACTACCATTTCTGCTACTGTTCTGGAAGAAGCTCTAAGTGGAACTGTTACAGTCAGACCTCTTCCTCTTGGTTCTTCTTTAAGTGGAAAGGTACACTTCTAACCTTTTAGGAATGGACTGTGTATCTATTAACATTTTCTTTAACCATTCTCTTTGTAGTTCAGGTTGAGAAACAAAATGCTCATTTCTTTGGTGTAACAATAAATGATGAACAAGCTCAAGCAGGGATCATCGTTAGGGTTACCTCAGCTGCTCAGAGTAAATTTAAGGTAAATGTTGTAGATTTCTTTTCCCACAGGCAAAGTCATGAGATACGATGTCATTGAGGCATAGTAATTTTGGCTGTTTATATGTTTCTCTAGTTTTATGTTGCAATTCTCTAGGTTTTATTTCCAAGGTTTGTTGGTAACCAATGAGACCTAATTTTAAAAAAAAATGTCACAGCTTCTTTACTTTGAACAAGAGGCAAATGGTGGTTATGGATTAGCTTTACAGGTAATTACAACTAGTTCTGTATTCTTTTGTTTCATTATTTTACTTGTAGAACATCATCATTATTTTGAAAATATATTACCTCTGTATTTTCATAGTTATTTATTTTAAAAATGATTGTTTTTTGCTTCTACTTGTGGATATCTCTGTTACACACCTGTCATCCAGTTACACACACAGAATACTAAAGGGGGAGAGAGTCTCCATTCCTTAGGTTATTCGATAGAAAGATTAGGTATTTTTCACACACAAAAAAAATACAAAGGTTAGGTGGTCGGAAAATAATTTTCACAGCTCTTGTTTTAGTTATGTACCTCAAGATTTATTTGAGTCTGAACAAGTTTTGGTGAACATTATTGCTGTTAATTATGATATACTGAACCTTATTGGAGTGTGGCATACACAGGTTTTTTTCATGGTTTTTTTGTTTTCCCTGTTATCACTGCCTGCCTCTGATATCATCAATGTGAATTATCTGATTGCATTTATCTTACTCTTTGAGTTAGTTTGGAGTTCATTTTCACCTTAATGGGTTATGTTAATTGCTAATATATTTTTGGCATCTGCCTAGGGCTCAAGGCACCTCTGTCCACATTGAAACCTTCAAAATGACATGTGCAGTTGTTTTTGGGAATATTGTAGCAGAATCTGCTGCAGAGATTTCCAATATTTTCCAAAATTCTGTTATGAACCTCTTTGACTGAGATTGAAATATAAGTCACTGAGTAATAATATTTTTGGGATCTTTCTCAATTTGAAGCCGCCTCCCATCCCTACTCAATTCATACCCACTATGCACTTACCATATGTTTTCTAGTATATTGTTTGCAGTTATGCCTTCATCTCAGGGACTGACGCTGATTGTTGCAACACTATGCCAAATTGCCAATATCTGTTGGTTTTAGGGTCCCCTTCTCATTTATTTTCTCCCTATACTTTTGTTAGATGACATATGAAGTTTCTGTAACATTCTTCATTACATTTTCTGATAATTTACTTGGAAAGATAGTTAGATCAAACCTAGCCACATAAAGTAGGGGTTCTTACCCAACAACTATTCAGAATCACATCGTTCATATTTTCTCCTCAAGATCTTCACAGTAAAATATTTCCCAAAAATGACAAATATCTCTACTAATAGCCAAAATATCCTTCACTGTTTTCTTTCCTAGAAATTGATGTTCTATTCTAACTTGTACTTGTGTGTAACACAACATGAATGATAGTACATAATGCGATGCTGATCACCACTTTACAATCTTTAATCTGAATAGTATAGGCCTTCACACGAAATACATGATGGTCTTGTAAACAAACTGAAATGTTTGGGTAAGCTGAATCTCTGAGTTCAACATATATTATTGTTTGAAATCCAATGAGGCTGCACCCAAAATTCACAAGAAGTTTATAAAACAATTGTTGATCCTCTTAAAATGAAGAAATCAAATACCAGCACTTATGATATGCACATTTAAGATCCAATTTCATGCATTGGGATTTAAGTATCCTCATATTTCAATGTGATCATCATTTCGTACTATGATTGACAAGGTATACATCATTATAGCTCTTGGTTGGAAAAAATATATAGTGATAACGAACACTCCTAGAGCAATCACATTAAGCCCAATATAGGTTACTTAAATTCCAACATATACTGATATTTTGACATGAGATACATATACAAATTTCAGATTTTCTTACCTATTAATATTATCATTTGTAATTTCACGCATATGCATCCCATCATTTCACTGTATAAAAAATATTTTGATGCACGGATATAAAGACAATTTCTTTGCAGTACCAATAGTCTCACGAGCGAACATGTAATCACGAATCACACCAACTAAAACAAGAACAAAAACATCATGACCTTATTCCAGTATCTTCGAAAGAACTTGCATCATTAGTTCATATGTGTATAATATTGTGGAAAACCTTTTTCCCAAAATGTCCTTTGTTCCAAACTTGAATCATTAATTCGAATATAAAAGACTTTGTTCCAAAATGCTGGGGTCGGCTACATAATCCTTCTCTTCCAGTTCATATAATTTATTTTCAGATAATAAATTCACAAACTAAATATATTTTTCACTACCCACCTTAGAAAAACTAGACAACTCCAAGCGTAGCTCTGATCGAATCTTTTGAATTCAAAATTTGAAATCCTTGATGAAACCTTCCATTATTCCGTCCATCTCCTCTTCTCCTGTTTCTCCTCTCTTATGTTTCTTACTTTTCTATTTTCCTTTCTTATGCTTGCACTCTTTTCTTTTCTTGTTTTTTTTATGACAGCTGTATATGTAGTAGAGAAACCTTAATCTCGCTCCTTTTAATACCCAGATTTCATTTACAAATAATTCCACTCTGAAAAGTTTACACAAAACCCTTCCGATCAATCAGTAATTGGAAATCTTTCCTAATATCTTTACTATTAATTTTTTTAATTCAATAAATGACAATAATATTCAACATTTTGAGATATTACAATTAGTGTGAGTAGAAATAGATTACTTGTCTGATAATTTACTAATTTTATCTAAAACTAGCTTACTTGTCGCATGCAATTGCGTTTGAAAAAGAAGAAAAAGCATGTAATTATGAAGGATATCTGAAAAAGTTTTTTTTATAAACACTAAACAGTGATATGCAATCCACTTATTGTATTTTATTAAGTATGAAAAAGGGAGGATCCTGAAGAATCTATCTTTCTTTTAGAGATTGTATATCGTAAGTATAAACTTTAAAGTTGCACATGTTTGAAGGTTTCACATGCCTTACATGCAGTGTAGCTTCACACTAGCTCTCTAGTTATAATAGGATTATGATTGGTTTACATATCTGATATTCTCTCATGCGAGGCTACCAGGTCACTGTATTAAATATAGCATTCTGCTCTAAAAACTATTTGAGATTGATTGCCACAAATCTTTTAGTTAGTATGTTAGAAATATCTACTAAATTATGCTCGTTGCAGGAAGATAGTGAAAAGACAGGGAAAATTACATCTGCAGGGATGTATTTCTTGCATTTTCAAGTGTACCGCATGGATTCAACAGTGAATGCGGTATATAATTTAATTTATTTAAAATTTCAGTTCTATTGTTGTGTTTGTGATATGGTACAAGTGTTAAAGATTCATTACTTAATTTTGCAGTTAGCAATGGCAAAAGACCCAGATAATGCTTTCTTCAAAAGGTTGGATGGTCTCCAGCCATGTGAAGTCTCTGAACTAAATCCTGGGACCCACATTTTTGCTGTCTATGGTCTGTGTTCCCCCACTTAATTGTTTATGCTTTACCTTTTACCTTTTCTATCTATTTACTTTTTAAAAAAATTCTATGCAGGTGATAACTTTTTCAAGACTGCCAGTTATACTATTGAGGCCATTTGTGCACAAACATTTGAGGATACTACGGTGAAGCTGAAGGAGATTGAGGCTCAAATATTAGCAAAGCGGAATGACTTATGCCAGTTTGAAATGGAATACAGAAAGGTAGAAATTGTATTTTTTTCTTTCTTCTGCCATTAGGAGCATTTTGAAAACCTCTATTGCTTACAAATATTTGTTGCAGGCATTGCAGCGTTACAATGAAGTGGTTGCAAAACTAAACCAAGAAAAGCAAACGGTATGTATCCTTTCATAATTTATATCATGATCATTTGAACTGATGTACCATTATCACTTATGGTTGCTAGTTGCTACTTTTTCTGATTAGCTCACTCACATTAACAGATAATATTTGATTTGACTGATCATGATGAAGTTTTAATGCCTTTCTCTAGCTTAAATTTTGTACTTTTGTAATTTAATATCCTCTTGAATTTGCAAGAAGGGAATTCTTTTTCTATTGAAGTTATTGCCATCATTAAATTAGTTCTTAAAATATGCTTCTCCCCTAAATCATTACAAAATACAAATTAAGGAAATAAATAACCATCTATCCCCTGCTAATCTTGCATATAAAATTTTCATGTGTTTCTACTGGGGCATATATTTTGGTGCTGATATCGTGTTCTACCATGCTATCTGCTTGATATTATGCGTTGCTGTTGCCATTTTCATGGTCATCTCAACTTTCATACATGTGTCTTCCCTTTCTCGTTCTCAATATCAGTTTATGCTAACTGAATTTTGCATAGTTTTACCTTGAACTCTCTTCGGTTAGCTGTCATATGTGTTCGGGAAAAAGAGATGAGGGGGAAAGAGTACAATTTTAGGATACAAATTAAGTGAGCTAAGTCCAATGATCTCAACAACGGTGTTATCTCAACTTTATAAAGAGCCGTCAACAGTTTAATATTTGAATATCTTTATGTATGTTAGATGACTCCACAGAACTGTACTTATCATAACAACTCCAGTTCCTTACAGAGACTCTCTCTCCATAAGGTAGATTCTACATTACATGTATCCTATACACCAACACATAGGCTGGGTCACTTTTAAATTGTCTTCTTGTTGTGGTGCATGCAGATTGTCCACTGCACCAGCAAGCTCATTTGCTTTTGAAGGATATGCAATTATAACTAAAAAATCAACTCCGTTTCTTACTTCAGTCTTGTCGAAATATGTTTATTTATTGGTTAATCACACGTCGGTGAGTAGTGTGCGAGTCAGTATTTTTCATTCACATATAGGTTGTAAGTCTGTCAGAATGAATGTGCATCATCTGTTTCAATTTCTCAACAATGCCCACTTTGATGGCTGGTCTCTCTGACTTCAACTGTTTATAGGACAGTTCTTTCAGCTGTTAGAGTATTACGTGCCTAAATTCAGAGATTATAATGGGTTGGGTTGAGTGTTTGTTTACGGTAACTTAGCAAACTCTGACCTGATTTCACAGGACAGGATTTCAGTGCCTAAAATCCTGCCAATCTAAGGACATAAACCTACGTTAGCTAGATAGTTCTGGGTGGTTGGATTGTCCGAATGTTTCATAATAGAGATTGATTACAGTGTTTGTGTGTATGTTCACAACTTCACATACACATTCGCATGTAGTACTAGATTGTTAGCATACACAACCGCTTGTGTACTCATCCTTTCATGATGAGAGCCTTGTTTATTCCCTCAATGCCTTATAATTGTCTTCAGGTCTCAAGGCACATGTTGGAGCCTCTTGTAATCCCAAAGAGTCCAATCAAACACCCCCTTCTCCCATTATGTATTGGTATTGACAAATGTATGTAGATGTATGTGTACATACATGCTTATGAATTTTATATTAAATCAGGCAGGTGTTTGTATCGATGCAGCTTTGATTTGGAGTTCCATTCGTTTACAAACCAATCCAAAATTATTGCAAATATTTGAAAACCCCCTGTTTGATCTGGCTTTGAAAAACCTGGAAAGCTTGCTAACTCGGGGTTTTGTCCTTGACTCTCTCTGTTATACAAATTGCTCATCCCTCTCCTTGAACCTCTTTCTCCTGCTAACTTTGCTCATCTTCTATAATGCACCTTTTGAATACGAAATAATCATGCAGGTGGATGAACTTATCAAAGAAAGAGAAAACATCCACACATCCTTCACCGCCATTGGACCAGTTATAAACTCAAGTGATAGCAGCATCGGCAGTAGCACTAGCAAAGTTCCAAATGACGAAACTGGGGTTGAGAGTCCAGCAACACCAGAGGATGGAAGTGCTGATGGGAACAAATCTAACAAGAAGAAATGGTTCAACCTCAATCTCAGCCGCGATAAAAAGGCTTGATCTGTAATCTTGTACTACTGTTAAAATACATATTCAAACTCCCGATATCAATTTATCCTTATTTTGTAATTTTTGTTCTTCTTCGATTCTTTCAACTGCGATATTTGTTATAGATCCTGTAAGTTCTGCTGCCATATAGAGATGTCATAAACTAGCCATTGTATTTGTACGCAAATCAGTTCTTGGTCTACAATGCTGTAAGCATAATGATTTATATTGGTTGGTCAACCCAAAATCAGCTGTAACTTTTTTTGGTTGTTGATTAACTTTGTAGCTTTATGCTTTACAAAAATGATTAATTAGTGTGTAATTGTAAATGGAAGAGGGGATCTCTTTTTTGGGGATTTGTTTCTTGAGTGGCTATCTTTGGAATGCGACATCCATGATTACTTTTTAAAACTGGGCTCAGGTGCTTTTCCTTCCATGACAAGACAAGGATATGAATCTAAAAATTTCGGCCCTTAATTGTAGGAATGGAATTTGATGAAGCGTTTTGTGGTGTGGACTTGGGATATTGCACTTTACAAGGCAACTGCATGATGTCCTACAAGTTTAATATGTTCCCACTTGAATCATTTGATGTGGAAATATACTCAACTTCTTTATCTTTCTGTGAATTTGTTAACTAGATTTAAGTGTCTTTTTTAGAGTATTCAACAATTTTTTTCTTTCTTTTACCTTCAGAAGCTAAATTAGAGTGCTAAGAGCATCTGTTGTAGTTGGCTTAATTGCCAAATTTTCCAAAAATTAGAAAAACTGTGCTGTAGTTGTTGGCCGTATATCCAAATTTTGAGTTTTTGATGAAAGTGCTATGCTATATTTGGAAGACGATATAGGAATTTGAAAAAAATAGCCGCCGAAAGATGATATTTCGTTCAATTAATTTTAATTAGACGACCGAGCGAATTAAACAAAAAAAACCTCCTTAGTAAATGATTATGCGTCCCACAAATTTATATAAAAAAAATTCCTCAGATGGTAAATAATTACGCGTCCCACAAAAAAACCAAAAAAAATTCCTCGGACGGCAAATGATTAAACCCCCCCCCCCCCAAAAAAAAAAGAAACCACCAGCGGGAAATCATTTCCCGTCCGCTCGTTTTAAAGATTTTTTTTTTTCAAGAGACGAAAAATCATACAGTGTCCGTTCAATTTCTAAATTTTTTATTTTTTTTTGGACAAGACATTATCGTTCGTCAGTCAATTTAAATTTTTGATTGATTGAGTAAACCAGACTCACTCTCTTATATTGCAGCTAACAGCGACATTACAACCTCTCCTTTTCCATGAATATATCTATAATCTATAATCTATAATCTATAACTATTATAATGGGAGAGATGGGGTTCCAAACAAATAAACAATTTTTTTTTTTTTTGTATGTGTGCAAACACGTGCAGCGCACGCTGTTGGTAGTTTTTTTGTCCTTTTCCTTCCTCCTACACGTGCATCGCACGTGCATGATACTAGATTTTTTTTTGTTGTCCTTTTCCTTCCTCCTCCACGTGCATCGCACGTGCATCATACTAGTAACTATTACGGAAGAGTTAGCGTTGTTTGTAAATCTACCAATTTAGATGCGTTTTCCCGTGCATAACTAATATAAAATATGTCTCAAGTTCGATGTGACGAAATTTTAATTTAAAAAAATATATATTTATCAAGACGTTCATCACACGTGTAAATTACTAGTTGTATGAAGTGTGAAGACATGCATGCAATCACCAAAAAAAAAAAAATCCATTTTCGTCACAAAAATGAAGTGAAAGGAGGACCCATTGATTACAAGGTTGCTATTAATTAACAGGACCAATAGTAGACCCATGTTTTATATTTATGTGTATATATATTCACAACTAACATCTAACATCTAACATAGTGTTGACAACAACAAAAATAGCTAATATCTAACATGTTTGTTATGTATAAAATATGACCTTAATTAGCCTATATGATGATACCTCAAAATATATATATATATATATACTTTATAATTTTGGTAACCCTAACTTAAGACACCCACTTGAAATATTCAATTTGCATGAATTAATTGCATTCATACCCAATGTTTAAAGTGAATTTCTCTTAAAACTTAAGCTCATTAAAATTTCAAATTGCCAAAAATAATAGTTCACAGAACTGTGTTTAAAGAAGTTTTTAGTTAATTATTAAAAAAAAATACATATTTTGCCTCTCAAAATTTTATGGGTAAATTCATCATTCTTTCTCCCTAAATTTGTCTTGTGAAAAGAATAATCAAATTAAACTTTTTTTTTTTGTTGCCTTTCATTTTAAGGATTAATTGGGTTAAGAAGAAAAAAAGGATTGCGAACTTTGGGCACAAAACATTTTATAAATATATTGATCAAATAATTGAGAATTGGTGTGAAGAGGAACAACTCTTGTGTACTTTTAATCAACAATAAACACTCAATAAATGGGGGCATTTCTCATAGAGACTTTATAGTCAGATAGGTGAGCTCAACTGAGTGTTAATTTAAGCGATACGGATCTTATGATGATATAATCTATCACCTATAACTATATTTTCATCATTAAAATATACTAATTAAACTAATCTAATTTTTCTTAGAGAAGAAACTAATGTATGGACAAAAAGAATTGGCAGCCAACCTTTCCCCTCCTTCTATACTAAACTAGTAACTTACATGTGCGATGCACGTTTTAATAATTTAAAAAAAAATAAACATAAAATACTTTGCCGTAAGGAAGACTCGAACCTGAAAACTCATTTATATTAGTTATGTATATGTGTTACAGATGTTGATAGATTTACAATGACACTATGGTCTTCTCTCATTATAATATTAGAGATTAGAGATATATAAAAGAACATGAACAACATTACTTGCAAGTGCTATTAAGGTTTGATGATCAGTCTATTCTTTCAATCGAGCAAAAATCTAACACATATTAGAAATTACAACGATGGGAACTAAATAACTTCTTGTCCTATAGCAAACACCGTCTATCCTCTACATAATTTCCTCATACTAAGAAATGCATGACAACCCATGCATTCATCTCATTGTATTTGATATCACATACTACAAAAAACTTCAAATAAAAAAAATAATCACATACAACAATGAGATATATGAATTTTTCTCTAAGTCTGTTAGTCTAGAAATAATTTCTACGGAAATTTATTGACCTATAAATCATGACCACGGACTTCAGACTCAAGTAACATCTTATCGTGCATGCAGTACATGTTAGGAATTGTGGCCTCAAATACACGTAGGCACGGGGTACTTGAAGTTGGAGAAGAAGAGGAGAAGACAAAGAAGCAAGGGAAGACAAGCAGCAAGTAGAAGAAGAGAAGTTCGGAGGGTTGCGGTTGACCGACTAGGGGTGCAGTCGACCGACCCAGTCGACTGGGAGTTCTTCGAGTGTAGGCGTCCAACAGAGGAGGGGATAGTCGACTAGTCTGGGCGATGCGGTTGACCGGTCAGCTCTCGGGTCTGGATCTGCACGTTGCGGTTGACCAGCTTGGGGTGCGGTCGATCGACACCGACGCTGAATTGTTCTTTTGGGCTTACGGGATAAAGGCCCAATTTGCTATATTTGTGTTTATCTTTTAGGGTTTGTTTGGGGGCTATATACATGGCCGTAAATTCTAGGGTTTAGTATGTTGTGATTATTATTCAACTTAAAAAGAGATTGTGCCTAGTGTTTCAAAGGTGAGAGAGAGAGATTGAGAGTTGTAATATCTTTTGTAATCTTTGTATTTCTTTGGGAATAAGAAGTATTGGTTATCTCTGCATATTAGTTGTGTTATTGTGAGATCCATATATTGTAGTGGCTTGTTCTTGGTTCAACTTTTTCTTGGGAGTTTCCAATACCTGTGGTGTACTTCCGCTATTAGCACTACGAGTTGGAAGTAGATTTCTCCGACAGTACATGTGTTAATTAACTATCAACGATTCCATGGATAGAAGATGAGCCAGTCAAGTGCTGATACGGAACAAAGCCCTTCAGATTCGAAGCTAGCAATATTGAACTTCTAGCAATTTCAGTCAGTCTAGTTTGCGGATTGCCTAGCAAGCCTACCCGTTCTATAGAGTTTGATCGAACGACGAAGATGGACGAGGTAGCAGAGGAATCCGATTAACATCAAATAGTGCATGCTTGGGAGCCGACAGGCCGCTCGATCGGGAGGAAGGTGCAACCCCTCCCTCCGTACGCCACGTGTCCAGATGCAAATTGAGGAGTTTGCAAGTGCACCTACTAACAATATGGGAATTGAGCGCGCGGGAGTGAGTAGTAGTTGAAGAGAGGCTCTACGTCACTCATGATGGATACGGACTTTTTTTAAGGGAGTGAGTGGGTCGGGCCCGCTAAGCAAAGCGGGTCCCACCCTCTAAGATCTAATCAAATACTATCACGCAATCTCGCTGTGTCGCTTTTTACGTTGGACTTTCGATCCATCCACATGTAATAGACAATAATAACAAGAACGATCCTAGGTGCCCACTGTATAATTCTAGAAGATGTGTGTGCTTTGAGATGCGTGCCCCAAGACCAAGGGCGAAGAAGAACGTTTACATACGGGATGTGGTGCTTTGAGATGTGTGTCTCTTGCATTCAACTAATATATATACGTAGGATCGTATTTTTTGTATTACATTCGATCAAAGTTAATATATACTCCTAGATAAAAAAAAAAAATATGTTAATGATCATATATATACACTTAGAAGTTCTTCATCCACATAAATTAAACAAAAAAATTTAAGAAGACATACTAATTAACCATTTATTTAAAAATAAAAAAAAATCGAACAAATCAACAATTAACGAGAAATTTACAAGATCAACTACCATCTCCTTCCATCATCATACATAGATCACAAACCATGGCCATGGTGAAAACCCTGCTACATACTTATCAAATTCCAACAAAAACCAAACCGAACAAAACCCGACCCGGTCCAGTTTCTCTGATTCCCACAACAGAGATAATAAAAAAACCAAAAAAACTTACCACCTAGCGGGCGCCAAACTCAGGTGCAAATCCAACCCGCAATTATCCGACCCGTCTCCAAATCCATTAACCATCTCCTGAACCCGACCCGGTCCCCTCTGTTGATACTCATCGTAGTACACCGGAGCTGGGCCCTGCGTTGGAATAACGCACCCGTGCGAAACATGCACCGGCTGCGGTCCCGGCCTGGAGAAGTAGACCCAGTTGGCAGGCGTAGGGGTGGCATAATTAACCGGAGATGACGTCAGAAGGTGAGACGGTGGCGAGAATGATGAGGCCATAGGGTTGGCTATGGCTGCGGCGGTGCCCCTTGGATACAGCATACCGGGCGGTGCCCGCAAGCCGGCCTGCTGCTGCATTTGCGCGCGCTTGAGCAGCTGCCGCTCCTTCTTGTGGGCGTTCTGGTGGCCGCCGAGTGCCTGAGAGTTGGCGAACTCGCGGTAGCAGTACTGGCACTCGTACCTGCGGCCGTCCGCAGAGCCACCTCCTAGGGCGGAGGCGGTGGCAGTGGAGGACGATGAGCCTGGAGAAGTGGGGCCCGTGGGGGACGTGGAGGCCTCGTCATCGTGGTCCGAGACGTGGAAGCCGAAGAGCTTGAGTCTAGGTTGGCACCGGACTCCTGCCATCATAAAAAATAATCTGATGCAAACAGAATTTGAACTTCAGACCTCTTAAAGCCTTAGAGAATATAATGGAGATGAGATTGGGGGAATGGGAGGGTATTTATATGGAATTGGAGGGGAAGTGGGAAGGTGTGACAAAGTGCACACTAGTCACAGGATTGAATGAGAAGGGGATTTATTTTTTATTTTTGAGTTTTGAATTTATTTAATTATTTATTAGAATAAATAATTTAATAAAATATAATTGTTGTGCTGAAAGAGAGAAGGAAAGAAAGAGAAGAGAGGATGGGAGTTAGTATTCTGTATTCGGAACATAACCAGAGTATTCAGAAGACATGGATTGCGATTGATTGATTGTCTCGACGTACTTCTACTTGCATTTCTTTATCATTCAGCCATATATCTCTCGACTCTTTATCATCTGAGCTAACTCGGTTGGTTCCTATTTTCATTCTTTGAATATCATATTGTGTTTGGTTATATATCTTTTTTTTTCCCTTTCTTTTTCTTGTGGTTAATTATTTGGTTGGTGAATGAATGGCTAATTGGCTAGCTTCTTTTTAGGGTTTTACCAAAGGTAGTCTATGAGGCTACATATGTGATTTCTTTTGTAATTCAAGTTGTACTGGCATTGAAGACTTGAAGTAGCTATCATTTTAGGCTTTAATCATGTGTTTATCTGGTAACTTTCAATTTTAATGCTTAGTCAAGACACATGCAGTTGATGGTAACTTTTAATTGAAAATGTGCAGTCAAATTGTCTTCGCTGTTGTTCGTCAGCGATTCCGTTCAGCTTTTGGAGCTCACCCATTTCTGTTCTTTGTGTGTTTGTAGGCGTTTTTATTTCCCTGTGTTTGTTATGTTTTGCTCGTTTTTACTCCTTGTAAAGCGACTGATTGTACCCTTGTTTATCATCAATATATTTTTTTTTATGGCTGGAGCCGCAAGGCTCTATCTGATTCATCAAAAAAAAAAAAAAGAAAATGTGCAGTCAAATCAAATTATTTACTTGTTTATACCATTATAACTAAGAGATTTAAAGTTGTCGCAATCTTAATTTCACATCCATATAATTTGTTACCTTCTGATATGAAAATTGATGACAATTATTATAATAAAGTCCTGTAAGAAAGATAAAACTACAGGAAGCAATGTCTCTCCTCCATGTCCATCCAACCCCCATGCCCTGTCTTTGCTCCCACCAGCAGCATTGCAGCTTCAGAGCAGAATCAGACCACTACTCCAAAATCCATGTACAATATTTCCCATGCCCATATCCTGCTTTCTTTCCATTCCTTCTCCTCATTCTAGCTTCTTAATTTCTTTCTATTTTTTTATTAATTTTTTAAATTTCCCCCCCTCATCATCTTGCTTTTTTCCTGTGGTTTCCATACTCGTAAATTGTCGTATTTTAGTTACATCTGTTCGTTCTCCATATTATTCTCATCTACTATATACTCTTTTATCAGTGCATGTTGTAAACACCAGAGCAGACCACATCCTAAACTGTTTTGGTTTATGAGAAAACCGGAAATATTTAAAAAAAACCCGGATGGATAACTGGACTGAAACAGCCGGTTCAGCTTATCTGTTTTGTTAAAAACTTTTTAATGAAACACGGGGGCTTCAGCCAACCTTTTTAATCATAAAAAAAAAACAAAACAAAAAAAAAAGCCGGTTCAGCATTGAACCGTTTGAACCGAGTTCAAGTTTAAGATTCCTGTGTCTGCATTGTCTAATTGACACTATGTTGAACTTCTAGGGAACTGGTAAACTTGATGAAAATGATATGAATCTCAATCTGGACTATCACACATATGAGCACAACATATGTACGTACACACAAAATGCACAACTTTAAGGGTATGATATTCCATTCCTATGATCATTAATCCATGCTATCAGATCATATTGAGTGGGAGTTGGGTTAGCAAAACAACACGATCAGGTGGAAGTTCAATCCCTATAAAAGGATGTGTATAATGTGCATGCTCTCTTGATGGAAGCTTTCTAAATTCATGCAGTACTTACCCTCAAGTCCTTATAATCCACCATGAATGCATGACAAAAGATCAATCCAGATCTATAATGTATGATTGATATTCATGTATCAGAAAATTATAACAAGAACACAGAAATTGTGTACGTTGGTGCCGCAAAAAGATGAAATATAAGTCCAGTGTTGTCAATGAAAAAGTTGATAACAAACAACACACAAAAATGTGGAGACATTAGGTTCAGGGAAACTTACAAATCTCCGCAAAAGCAGCTCAAAATGGTGAGAGATTCTGATGTCAACCTGCTAGGGCTGGGGCCTGCAAGAATATCATATTAATTTTAATGATTTTATATGATATTTGCATAAATATTCGTGCCAATTAACTACACATAATGGATTAATTGCAGATGAGCCATGTCTATAACTTGAACTGATGTTGATCACTTACAGCTCCATGATGTGAGAAATCAACTAACGCAACTATTTGGTTTGGGAGCAGAAAATGGGCAGTATAAATGTAATACGGATCCGTATTTAAATTGCGTAGCCGGTGGGATTTGAACCTAGGTTATTCTGATATCATATGAAAATCTCTGCCACTATGCTAAAACTTCGAAGTTGCAGAAGGCTTGAGGGAAATTGTACTTATATTCTAACAAATATAATGGAGTGAATTTATAGAAGTCGCATATATAAAAAAGCATCTCCAATCAAAATTTTTGTTTACTATCTATTACAAGAACATTGTTAAAAGTATATTGTTTTCTTAATGAGAGGATAGTGAACAACAAAGTGAACAAATAGATATATACCAACCAGATAAGCATATTTGAGAATGTCGTTGTTCCTTCCGGTATTTGGAAATACTAGAGGTTATTTCAAGCATCTTACTCTTTTTTTTTTCCAAAGAATCTTTTCATGTTACAGATATTGCATCAAGGAATCCTGTCCACCTCTAAAAGCCTATAAGGGTGAGGTTTTACCAGTTAAGCTAATCTATTTAGGCTAATAGCAGAGCATTTCTAGACTCATTTTCTAATTGTTTGTATTTAACGTTGGACTTATTCATTTATTTACCCTTTCCAAATTTTTTTATTTTTTATCGTTGAAACGGTGGGTTGAATGCTCCCCGTGTTTCATTAAAAAGAATTTAACAAAACATACAACAAAAAATCAGGCTTATGAAGTTCAGATCCTGGAACTCATACATCCCAACCAACAAACAAAAGATACAACGAAATCTAATCCTATTGATCGGACGATCTTTTCTAAAATGTTCCTATGCATAATTAGTATATGTTGAAATCTAGAGAAACTTGATGCAAGTAATACACTAATTCAAATCCGAATACACCTTCCTACTCCCATTTTTCGTAATTTTACAAACTTACGGTACATCGCACTCACATTGTTTTCCAAGTTTCTAGAACTGGGTTTAGCACTAGTAATAATATTACATATTTCAAATCAAAATTATATATGTTGTACTAATGTATAAGATAAAAGGAATCATTATGTAGCGAGGTCCCCCATCTTTAGGGGTAAAATTAAGGGCAGATGTTGGCATGATTGACGTTAAACATAAATTCTAATGTTAAATTTGTCTTAATCTCCAACTTTAAGCATTTTTTTAACCTTAACTAAATATCTCCTCAAATCTTACTAACTGATTATTAATGAGGTGGGCACATCTTTATCATGTATTTCGATGCATGTATTTTGATGTAAGTATTTTTGGGGTGTTCGAATGAGTCACTACCAAGTATGGTAGGGGACTCATATTTTGGTCGGAAAATGAGTATCATGGCCCGTATGTGGGACACATGAACATCATTGTCGGTTTCTTGATTATCTGTTTTGTTAAAAGTTTTTAAATGAAACACGGGGCTAGGCCAACCTTTTATGATAAAAAAAAGAACAACTATAATTTCCCTCCAACAACAATAATTAATCTCTCCAACTTGAGAAGCTATAAGCTATGAGATGTCTCAACCCAAAGCTCCCAAAAGTCTCCTCTCAACTCCAAACAAAGGCCCACATTGTCTACTACTTTTCATTGTCTTTTGTTCAGTTCTAATTCCATGAACAACTGCTATGAACTATTATATTGGTAGGTGCATATTAGGATATAAGCCAACTATAGTCAAGGCTTAATTAGACTTGATACCATATTAATTAACTTCCTCGAACTATACTAGCTGGATGTGACTCCTAATGACAACTATATATCTGCATTATTAATTTGTTCTTCATTATCTTCATGGATTAAGTATTTACTCATAATATATTACGACCAACTAAAGACACATACGTATTCATTTGACACAATTTTACGATTATCAACTCTTCAGTTACTTATATATTTTCTTGAGGGCCTCGTTGCAAATGTCTCATTTGTTTTGTTTCGCTCTCTGGTTATGGATCTTGCCGCGCTGCTTCTATGCCACTGCTCATGGCCGTGATGATCCCGCTGTTGGGCTGATGCGCTGGGGTCAGCGTTTGTTGCTTTTCGTCACTGACTTATCTTGCTGATTCTACCATCTTGGTCCGTGGCTCACTGACTCCTCCCTTCTGCTTGTTTGCCAGCCAGTTTCGTCGATGGCTATTGTTTTTTAGGGAATGATTTTCATTGCTTCTTATGTTTTTTGTGTTGTATATTCTACTCTTTATCTTCCTCCAGTTTTAGACCGTGTGAAATTTTATGTCGTTAGTTCATATACTTTTTTTTTAATAAATGGCTGATGTCTTATGACTCTATCCTCGTTATAAAAAATATATATATTTATCCCTTATTGATCAACCTAAGAAATTTTGGTGTCAATCTTATGCAATTACTACATCAACAGCAGCAACAAAGCTTTTTTTTTCCCCAACTGATACTGTAAATCTTATGCAATTGATACTACATAAATCAAGTTTCAACTCTAGATTGGTGTTAAATCATTGCTATAACCGATCTTTATTAATATGTGTAAAGTTGGAGTAGTCCCTTGAGTGTATCTCCTCATTTTTTGTCTATGAATATAAATACACAATTAAGTATATATCTAAGTTAGTAACATTGGTGAGACCATGCATCGTTCTCTTATCCAAAATTCGATTAGAAGCCTTTTCTTTTCTTCTCTTTTTCCAAACCAAAAATTGAAGCTGAGATCCTTCTATCACAAGTGGGCAACATGTCTCCAAGCTATAACCAATGTAAGTCAAAACTTGTAGGCACCCATGAAGACTAAGATGTCCTTAAGCTCACGTAATGCACAAACCCTCACCTAATCTTGACTCCAGGGTGAAAACTACTTTAAAAGCTTACTTCAACAAATAAAATTACTAGGTTTGCATAAACTCTTGAATTTCATAACTAATTATAAGACCAAGCCCAATCAAGAAAAAAAAATCTCTCTTTTGAATATGTATATATACGTGTGTATACAGTATAACGACTTATGTTTATAACCTGGGAACAACGGCCTAGGTGGTTTTCACGTGTTTTCACAGCATTTGCATTTGCAATGTTCCATTGCTCTATATATATATTAAGCCTGAAGCCGTTGTTCTCAACAACGGCTTCGGTAGTTTGCAATGGAGCATATTGCTTATTTTATATATATACATATATATATGATCAAATCAGATGTATCCATAAAGATGCGATTATGGACCTCAAACTCAGGAAAGACTCTTACAGAACCAATGAACATGGATGTATGTATAAGATAGCAACAAATCAATTTTCATTGTCATGTATGATAATGTAAACCAAGGCAATCTTTACAGCAAGGTCAAACTCTCTTTTCAATTTTCACACAAATGATCGACTACAGTATAATTAACTGTCGACATAGTTCTAGAACTAAGTAAGGTGTAGTATTACCACTCCGCTTCATTAAATAGAGGACAATGAAATGTTCAATAAGTAGATTAATCAATCAACTATATAAAACCACAATGAACTAAGTCTTATGTCTTTTATACTGTAGGTGGTAAAATGATGTGAAACTACTATATGCCCCCACCAATAATTCCTTCTATATATAGAGTAGTCATTACCTTCATTTATATCATTATCAAGATAGCTTCTAGATTTGGATGCCTTCAATCACAAGATATGTAACTATAGTTTCAAGCACCAAGTCATTTTCTATGAGTTGGGGGCTTAAGATTAAGGCAAACTTCCCCTACTAAAAGGGTTTCAAGAGTTGGTCTCCCACAAAGAAAGCAGTTGAAGTGACCTCTTTTGATTGGCAAAAACATGTTACTCATTTACCCCTCCCACCTCTTTAGATTCTATTTTAAGTTTGGCTTTGCACAAAATTATAGCTCAAAATTTCAATCATCATGTAGGATTAGGATTAGGAAGCTAATTTGCCATATTTTAAATGACAAACTTGTTTCCTCTACTGTAGTCTCCCCCTCTCACGTACAAAATGAGGAAAATTGTGAGGGCCTACACCACCAACTAATTATTTTTTTTCATCTAATATATATTTTGATGAGACATAGGCTTAGAAGATGAGGGTCATTATACATGAATATGGGTATCAAAGCACATGGCTTTTCCATTCAGTGCATGACACCCTGGTTTCTCTATGTATCATGCCGTAAAAAGAATTTGAGGTTGGAGACCAATAAATGGTAGCCTCCTGGTTTAGACAGATTGTTTGTCTTAGAGATTATGAGAGACAATAACAATAGAAATTTGGGTTAGAGTTTGTTTTTTTTGTTTTTTTTTTTTTTTTTTTTTTTTTGAGAAGCAAGTGACCTAGGTCACCGATTTCATTAATGAAAAATTAACGAAACCACAAAAATATCCGAGTTACAACATATCCTAATCTTCGAGGCCTACCATCATGCCCCAACAAGTACAGACAAACGACAAAGCTGAAAGCTAAAAAATACAACAAACTAGGAATGTATAACCAACCATCCCTCAAAATACCCAACCCACGTCTGGCCCCACAAGTCCACCAGCTGAAATGGCAGACTCCCAAGTAGTAGGCTGGGCCTGCCCACCTAAGCTCCAGCTTTACTCGCCCCCATCAAATCTGATCCTCTTTCTTGCCGCTGAGTTACCTGACCAAAAATCTATTAGAGCGAAATTTTTTTGCAAGGACAACCTTGAAAGAACATCTATAATTATGAAAACACAGATCATTCCTATCTCCCCAAAGTGACCAAACCACCACCCCAGTCGTGATGTCCCAGAGGACTCTATAGTCTTTACATATGTTTGTATATCTCCATGTACCCCATATGTCATGTATACAGCTCGGAATGAAGTTAATGTTGAACCCAATTCCCAAAATTTCCCATGTTAACCTCGCTTTAGGGCAAGAAAAGATAATGTGCGACGTGTCCTCCTCCTCCGAGTTACATTGCAAGCAAGTGACATCTATAGGCAGTTTTCTCTTTCTGAGGTTGGACTTTGACAGAATAGCGTCGTGTAGAACCAACCAAAGGAATGCTTTCACCTTACTTGGAACCCTAGATTTCCAAATCGTTTTGGCCATAGCATTCCTAATACCCCCATCGTTCAAAACACCGTACATGGAAGCTACCGAGAATTCCTTGGACGTTCCCCCTATCCAAAGTCTAATATCCTCTTCCCCCCTTTTCGGACGTCCTGTATCTGACAGGAACAACTCTAAATAAGCCAATTGTTCCTGAGCTAGAGGCGACATGCTGCCTGAGAAGCTTAACTCCAGACTTCGCCTCTTCCAAACCTCGACCACTAAGTCGTCCTTCCCATTCGCTTCCGCCGCCAGTTGTGGGAAAATTGATTGAAGTGAGTTGTCCCACACCACTTATCCTTCCAAAATCTAGATTCACCACCATTTCCAAGAATGCATTTCGTGTTCGCGTGAAACACCTCCCCTACCTTTGCGATTCCTTTCCATAACGTTGAGACCTTCCCCTGATTTCGCTTTCCCCCAAATTTGCAAATTTTACGTCTCCGGTATTTCAAGAACGAGTTGCTCCACCACGCCTTACGTTTCTTGTGCATTTTCCGACCACCACTTAGAAAGCAGGGCTTTGTTCATGTCCCGCAAGTTGACGATGCCAAGACCACCAAACTCTTTCTTCTTACAGACCCTATCCCATCTCATGAGATGATATCCCTTGCCATCTTCGCGACATCCTTTCCATAGGAATCGTCGCCTACATCTATCAATTCTATCTATAACCCATTGAGGTAAGGTCATAAATCGACATCAAGTATGTAGGGAGGCTACTAAGAACAGAATTTATAAGAGTTATCCTCCCCCCCAGGGATAAGCACTTACCTTTCCATCCTGTCAGTTTCCTCTCAATCTTCTCTATATTAGTGGCATCCAATCTTCCCGAATCATTTTCCCAGGTCTAATCGCAATTCCTAGATAGCTTAGAGGGTAGTTCCCCGTATCGCACTCTAAAATAGACGAGGAGAGCCCCAGCGAGTTAGCATTGTAATTACTAAGGTCCAAGACGCAACTCTTATGCAGGTTCACCTGAAGCCCAGACCATAACTCGAAGCATCTAAGAAGCATCCTAACGCCCATAAGTTCATCTACTTGTGAAACCCCAAACAATAACGTGTCGTCAGCGTATTGTAGAATGGAAATAGTTTCCGCGATCCCCTTCACTTTGACCCCCTTAATTATCCCCCCTTCCAATCCTTTCTTGTTCATTTCTGCTAAACCATCCGCAACCAAAGTGAAGATCATGGGGGATAAAGGGTCCCCCTGTCTCAACCCTCTTTTGCACCTTATTTTTTTCCCTCTCTCCCCATTAAGTTGGATGAACGACTTCCCGTCTCTGACACACATATTAATCCATGACCTCCATTTTACCCCAAAACCTTTCAGTCGAAATGCCTCATCCACGTAGTCCCACTCGACAGTGTCGTAGGCCTTTTGGAAATCAAGCTTCAGGAGGAAGCCATCAATTTTGTCCTTGAACCCTCTGAACACAACTTCATGCGCCGAAGCAATACTGTCCGAAATGTCTCTCCCCCTAACAAATCCGCTTTGCGACATGCCGATGATCTCTGATAAAAGAGGTGATAATCTATTGGCCAACACCTTGGTGATAATCTTGAACGAGCCATTCAGCAGACTAATCGGTCTTAGATCGTTGAACCTCCTAACCTCCGTCTTTTTCGGAATTAGAACGACATTAGCATAATTCAGTCTATCGATCCTCGCGACCCCATCGTAAACATCTCGAAAAATATCTCGGAGATCTTTTCCCACAATGGTCCAAAACACCGAGTAGAAAAAGATAGGGAATCCATCCGGACCCGGGGCCTTATCCTGACCCAGAGACCTAATAGATTTAAGAATTTCTCCCTCCTCGAAAGGTTCCTCAAGTCCTTCGCTCCCCTCAATCCTCGAGTCTGCCCACATATCTGGACACAAGTTGCATCCAAGAGATCTCCGACTTCCCAGGAGCTCTCTGAATTTAGAATCTATATGATCTCTGATAACTGCCTCGTCTTGAATCCAATCTTCCCCTATTAGTAACCCCCCTATTTTGTTATGTCTGTTTCTCCCGTTAGCCACCTTATGGAAGAAGGCCGTATTTGCATCCCCCTCCTTAAGCCACTGCACTCTCGATCTCTGTCTCCAGTAGCATTCCTCCCTGGCCCCGATAGAATGAAGCTCCGCTCTACAGGACGAAAGATCCTCTATTTCCGTTTGCAGTAGACATCTGTCTTCTTCGATTGTTTCTAGAGTCTGAACTCTCTCTGCCAAATGATCTTTTCTTGACCTCAAGACCTCGTCCTCTTTTCTAGCCCAAATTTGGGTTAGAGTTAATATCACCACTGCTTGAGATATTATACCATGCTTATTATAATTGGAATATCACAGAGCACTACCTCTAGACCAGTATATATGGGATGAAACTAGGGTTTAGGGTACTGGGCTTCATGTCAGTCAACCCGGTCCAACAATTAGCATACAACATGTGCAAAGCACGTGTTGCCCCCATAGAACATTATATACAATAATATTCTATTATATTGAGAATATACCTATATATCCAACATTTTGTTGCTTATCTTATCGCTAGTGACTTTTGAATTTTATGTCTAAAGATAAAATTTAGATCAGGAAGAAATGACATAATTTGAAAATAAAACAAAAACAAATCGAAACAATAGAGTTAGTTATCCTAGATTTCTGACTTGCAAATTATCAGTGGAATTCAAGGTTCGGACCAGATGGGGGGATGCAGACTCTATGGGAGAGTCATGGGGAATGTATCTTCTATTGACTCTGCAGCTATAACATCATCATCTATGTTTTGTAACACTAAGGGAGTGTTATAATTGAAGTTTAAATTCATGTCCTTTCTAGTATCACTTTAAATACTTCTTAATAAAAGGAAGGGAGAATTCCCTCTGCTAATCTCAAGGAAAAAAAATTGAAGAAACTATTGTAGGACAGTTCTGCTAATCATTTTTTTAGGTTGCTCTAAGGCTAAACCGACGTGGGAAATTTTGGGGATGAGCTTTGGTACGTTAGATTTGCCAATTCAAGTTAATGATTTCTGGGGGTCTTGGAGATCGGCACACATTAGGGTGGAAAGTAGGAGGGTATGGAATATATCTGTAGCTGCTAGTGTTTGGATCCTATGGCTGGACAGAAAGTGAATCTTGTTCCCGCTCTATTAATTGTAATTTTAACTTGTTGTTCTACAAAATTTTGAAGCTTATCTGCTCGTGCGCAGGTAAAGCAGGGGTAAGAAAGAGGTTGCGTTCGGAGTTCGAGGAGTTGGAGGAGAGTTCATACCAGTTTCTACTTGAGGGTTTCTCTCCTTCATGGATGTAGTTTTGGTGGTATTTGGACCTTATGTATCTTCTTAGTTTATGTTAACGCCTACAATGGCTTATCTAGATTGTACCATTGAGGTGGTTTGTAATATTTTGAATGATGTTGTTTCGTTAATTTTTCATTAATGAAACAGGTGACCGTTGGGCCACTTTTAATCTAAAAAAAAACAGGAGGAACTACAGAAGCTCATACATTGCAAAAATATCATCGATATACAGATGCAACAAAGAAAGTGTTCGTAGTGGACACAGGAGAATATACAACAAAAATCGGATGTTCTAAAGAGTAGAATGTTAATTTTCAAAATTCTAAATGCCATCACTACAGCGTTAATTTTCAATTTGGGCAGGAAGGAGTCCATTCTGAAAGAAATTGATCTATTAGAAAGGAAGGAGGAAGCGGATGGACTGGATGACAGCCAATTTGAAAGACTTAACACATGTAGGCAGGATATCCAAGCGACTTATCACAGAGAAGAGATCTTGTGGAGGCAACGGTCCAGGGTGAAATGGCTAGCCGAAGGGGATGCGAACACAAAATACTTCTACAAAGTCACTAGCATGCGGCGCAGGAACAATCACATCCATGCTATGGATATTGACGGGCAAACTGTGTATAAGGTTAGGCAAATTGATTCATGAGACTTATAAGGAACTTTTGGGCCAAAACAGAGATGGTAACTGCGAGCTACTGAAAATCTCTGGGAAGAGCTTCCAGATGAGGTGCGACCTCGTGTTGCAGCTCTGCATGATCCGTTTACCCTGGAGGAGTTAATGGAGGCAGTTTGGGGATGGGCCAAGATAGTGCGCCAGGTCCAGATGGGTTTCCAATATTTTTCTACAAGAGGTTTTGGGGCATCCTAAAGTTGGATCTGTGGGACGTCATGAATGCTTTCTACGAGGAAACTGTGGAACTGGATAGATTAAACAATGCCCACGTTTGTCTCATGGCCAAGAAGATGGGCGCCTCAAAAGTTGGGGACTATCGTCCTATCAGTTTGATTAACTGCTCGGTTAAGATTATTACAAAGGTTTTAGCTAATAAACTAAGAGGGTTGATTGGGGACATCATCGATGATTATCAGACTGGATTTATCGTTGGAAGGGATATTTTTGACGGGATCGCTCTAGTACAGAAGGTTATACAAGATTGCAAAAGACGTAACAAGTCTTGGTTCATGTAAAAACTAGACTTCGAGAAGGCTTACGTTAAAGTGGAATGGAAATGTTTACTTGAAATTCTCAGTAGGCGAGGGTTTGGGGAGAGATGGATCGGTTGGATTGCTGCTTAGCTCAAAACGGCAAAGACGCAGGGTCCTAGTAAATGGGATGCTAGGGAAGGAAATCAAGTGTAGACGGGGTCTTGGGCAAGGGGATCCCCTTTCTCCTCTTCTCTTTACTTCGGTGGCTGATGGATTACATCGTATGCTCCAATCTTATAGAGAAAAGGGTCTA
Source organism: Hemerocallis citrina (assembly GCA_017893485.1). Taxonomy (NCBI): domain Eukaryota; kingdom Viridiplantae; phylum Streptophyta; class Magnoliopsida; order Asparagales; family Asphodelaceae; genus Hemerocallis; species Hemerocallis citrina. The sequence goes on along the minus strand of CM030368.1, from coordinate 1,853,736 downwards.
CTGAATGGGCTGGGGCAGAGGCGAGGAGTCTCAATACGCGGACGATACTCTTATCTTTCGAGAATGTGACAAGGCCCAGGCTACACTACTGAAGTGGGGACTAAATCTATTTGAAGATTGGTCGGGGCTAAAAGTGAACTTCCACAAAAGCTCTATCACCTTCTTGGGTTCTACGGGATCAGATGAGCTTGCAATTACAGATATCCTCAATTGTCCGATCCAGAAACTTCCTATTAAATACCTCGGTTTGCCAATTGGTAGTGGCAATACAAGGAGGGTTGATTGGAATGCTCTGATTGATAATATTGGGAATAGGCTAGAGGTATGGAAAGGTAAAATGCTATCCTTCGCAGGTAGACTGGTTTTGTTAAACTCAGTCGTTAGCTCAATTCCCTTATACTTTTTGTCCTTCTACGAGATTCTGGTTTGGGCAGTCAAGAAGATTGATAGACTAAGGCGCCACTTCCTCTGGCGCGGTTCAGGAACCGATGGGAAAGGATATTCACTTATCAAATGGGGGGTGGTGTGCAGAAGAAAAGAGTTTGGAGGATTGGGTGTTATCAACCTGTGACAAATGAACCAAGCTCTGCTCTGTAAATGGTGGTGAAAACTTAGAGTTAAGTCTAAAGCAAAATGGGCTCCACTTATCAAGGGGAGCTACATCAGGAATGGTTGTGTGCACAGGAAAACGAAGAACATGTCATCCATGTCAGGGTTCTGGCGGGGAGTTACTAAAACCAGAGATATTTTTCTGGCGGGAGTTACCTTCTCCATTGGCAATGGGGATACCATTTGTTTCTGGAAGGACAAATGGTGTGGTCCAATTAATCTTAAAATAAGATTTTCGGAGTTATACTAATCAGCAACCGATAAAAATTACTGGGTCTCTACTCAATGGAGGAACCATAAATGGAAACCTAGGATCACAGGGCGGATTAGCATGGCGGCTAGAAGACAAAAACAAGATTTAATTATATTCTTGCAGGACTGGAAGCCTTCAAGCGATGATCATCATGACAAGATGCATTGGGCAGGAGGGGGTGGTGGAGTTTACTCAGTTAAGTCTACTTACAAGTGGCTGAACGATGGGGGAGTGCGAACTACCGACCAAGATTAGGGCGTTTAATTGGTTTGTTACTAGAAATGCAATTCTCACTAGGGACAACTTGATAAAGCGTAGGTGGCAGGATCCGTCAAATTGCGTGATGTGCCAACATGATCCTGAAACGGTGGATCATCTGTTTGTGCAATGTACCTTTGTGAGACCGATATGGGAGAATCTTTTGAACAGGTTACGGATCAACAGTCCCGAACCGGAAACAGTGGGGGAAGTCCGGGGGGGGGGGGGGGGGGGGGGGCTGTTGGCGGGATGCTAATTTACATAAGTTTCAAAGGGATTTCTGGGGGATTGGGGTTGCGGCTATCTGTTGGGGAATCTGGCTAGAAAGGAATAATAGAATATTTCGCCTTGCACACAGACACGTTACGCACCAACAACTACTATTTATGATTATTGCTAACATCAAATTCTGGTCCCAATCGACAGGTGCAGAGTCCTAAAAAAAATCAGGGAGATATGCCTAGACATCAGTACCTCAACTTATGAAGCTGATTCAGAGGAGATGGGGGGGGGGGGGGGGGGGGGGGGCACCAGGGGATGAGTGACCGGCATGTGGTGCCGAGGCTATGTGGTGGCGCTAACCGGTCTCATTTTGTGATTCATTTGCATTTACTCCATTTTTTTGGTGAAGAGACTATTTTGTATGGGATGAGCTCTCTATTTTTTGTTGGGTATTGAGTCTCATAATCCACGTGTTCGGATCCATGAAGATCATTACCCTTTGCTTGGTTGTTTGTTTGGTTAAAAGCTTTTTAATAAAATGCAGGGGGTCTCGACCCACCGTTTACAATCAAAAAAAAAAAATCAATTTGGGCGATGAATTTGCTTCCTGTTATCTTATCCATGTGCATTGAATAGAATCTTCCTGTGACATACATTGCTTCTTCATCCTATCTATTAGCTTTGAGATTCTTTCAGACTCATCTAACCATCCCCCATGTCTCTATCTTACGATTATTAACAAAACCTGAAAAAAAAAACCTCCTTTGAATTTTCTAATAAACTCAAGAAACTCTTAAGACCTAGCATTGTCTAATTGCAGCGGTCCCCTCCAAATAATTACAAAGGAAATTCTGAATGGATGCAGTCAGCCGCTCCCAAGATTGCCCATATCGAAACAAGGCCCACAAACAAGACTAATCACACACTTAAAACCTAATATAATCCAATCCATCTCCAATTAACTAATCAATCAATGTATGGAGTAACACTTAGACCATCTATCTTTCAATTCCACCACTTAGCTTTTGTGTTTGTTTATAACAGAGTTGATGATGTCTTCTTTTAGGATTCGTTCAACAGATGTCTTTAACAATCCAAGCAATGTGGGCAGGGACTGCGTTTATTAATAAAAATTGCTGATGTAGTATTCCAAATGACGATACCTGCCTCCATTAAACTAACAAAGATTGGTAGAGATTGGGTGGAGTTCACTTAAAGTCATGGGAACTAGTGGTTCTAGTGATTAAACTAATTGTTAGATTTCGGAGACAGGACATAGAAACTAAAACATAGATCAGTGCAGAATGTCGAAAGGTTATTAGTTTATCATTCAATCAAATTCAGTCATGTAGATTTGGAAAGATATTAGAAGCTAATCTCCGAATTTTTTTAATTTTTATATAAGACACTTTCTGAAAATATTTGCTGAAAGAGGACAGCTGCTGAAGTATTTGTGCTCGCGGACTCAACAACTAAACTCGTCGTTCCCAATGGCGAGTTTAGTTGTTTCAGAATTTTCAATGAAGACTCGCCGTTCCCAATGGCGAGGATATTTTCACTAGACTCGCTGTTGGGAACGGTAAGGATGTAGGAAATTTCACAGAGAGTGAAACATTCTTTTGTACATAGTGAATTTTCACAAAAAAGAAACTCCATAGATTTTTTTTTGGAACTAAACTCGCCTTTCCCAACAGCGAGTCTAGTGTAAATGTCATCGCAGTTGAGAATAACGAGTCTTCATTGGAAAATTTGAACTAAACTCATTGTTCCCAACAACGAGTCTAGTATAAATGTCCTCGCTGTTGGGAACAGTGAGTCTTCATTGAAATTTTTTGAACTAAACTCGCCATTGAGAACGGGGAGTTTCTCAAAAAATTAGCACTAAATTCGCCGTGTCCCAATGGCGAGCATGATGGCGAGTTTAGTTGTTTCAGAATTTTCAATGAAGACTCGCCGTTTCCAATGACGAGGATATTTATACTAGACTCGCTGTTGGGGGCGGCGGGGATGTAGGAAATTTCACAGAGAGTGAAACATTCTTTTGTACTTAGTGAATTTTCACAAAAAAGAAACTCCATAGAATTTTTTTTTGGAACTAAACTCGTCCTTTCCCAACAGCGAGTCTAGTGTAAATGTCATCGCAGTTGGGAATAGCGAGTCTTCATTGAAAATTTTGAACTAAACTCGTTGTTCCCAACAGCGAGTCTAGTATAAATGTCCTCGCCGTTGGGAACAGCGAGTCTTCTTCATTGAAATTTTTTGAACTGAACTAGCCATTGAGAACGAGGAGTTTCTCAAAAAATTAGCACTAAACTCGCCGTGTCCTAATGGCGAGCATGATGGCGAGTTTAGTTGTTGAGTCCACAAACGCAAATACTTTGACAACTGTCTTATAAGTGCAAATATTTTCAAAAAGTGGCATATAAGAGGAAAAAAAAATCCTAATCTAGTGTATTGAGTATGTATTTGCACTTGAAGACAAGAACAAGTGGTGTTGATCAATGAAGGGGACACTTAGGAATCTTAACAATGAGAAAATTAGAGACGTATGAATGAATCACATGGATTGACACAAGTGGTGATTTAAGAAAGATTCTTATATAACTATAGTAATAGATTAGATAGATGCCTAAAATAGGTTGGTTCTAAGAAAATGGCTACAAGTTTGTCATAAAAGCTTTTGGATAATCAAATCTCTGATCCTGAATCCTTCTACTAGATAAAATGAGTGTCCAGAAGTATTAGACAACTGTATTTTATTTTATTACTTTATAAAACCTTTGTCGGACAAACTCTTTGATAAAAATTGGAAAGAAATAAATTATGATTCAGGTTTTAGACTTGCTTATTATAATTTAATTATATCTAAACCTAGGAATATTTAACATTTATGGGTTGGATTAGGAGCCAAAATTTCAAGATCCAGCCACAAAAATAATTATAATTCCTTAGCTGGGCTCAAGAACAATCAACTTTGGTTATGTACCATTTAACTCATCCATTTGAAACACACAAGATGGTTTTGTTTCCATTAGTTGCTTCCCAGTAAATGAAAACTTTTAAGACAATTGTTATAGGTTTTCTTCTCATAGTAATGTGTATTAAATTATAATACATATATACCCAACAAAATCGATCAATAATATTCCTCACAAGACATATTGATCAATAATATTCCTCACAACGGTGAGGAGGACACTGACCATATCTTCTTATTCTGCCCTCAGACTAGACAATTGTGGGAAATTATGGGATTAGGATTTGGTGTCGCGGAGATACCGAGACATATTAATGTCCTCTGGGGGAATCGGAGATCGAGTTACATTAAGAAAGAATATAGGGGGAGTTGGGATATTACTGTAGCGGTTATTTTGTGGATCCTGTGGCTAGATAGAAATGAATTTTGTTTTCATAACATTAATTGTACAGTTCAATTGTTATTGTGAAAAACTCGGTTTCTTATACATGCTTGGGCTGGTCAAACAGGGGCGAGAAAGAGGCTCCGTCTGGATGGTGCAGAGTAGCTCAGATGGTCTTGGGGGCTGCCTACTCCTACTGCTCGCTGCTGGGAGCAGGATGAGAGGGATATATGACGTAGTTAGTTTGACTGATTATGTTCCAACTTATAGCTTACTTTTGTTGCTTTAATGTACTGGAATGGATGTGACTAGATGTGTAATATTGGATAATCTATGTTTCGTTTACCTATCATTAATGAAACCGGTGGCGTCGTGTCACTTTTATCAACAAAAAAAAAAAAAATTCCTCACAAAGGAAAAAGAAAGAATGAATTAACATAAACACGATCTGGATGTGATTAATCTAATCACAACGATACGTCAGATTAATTGCATGGAAAATATCACTTCAAAAATTCATAGAAATATATGTCTAAATGATTATATGAAACTTTAAATGAAGGTCTATTAAATTTACCATGCACCATAAACCAATATAGGTTGGTATTGATTTGACCATTCTAACAGCACAATCAGTCATCGGAAAGCCGAAAAAAGTGGATCATGAATGCACTTAAAACTTTACGAAACCAAATCAATAGTTCAATTCACTTGTTATATAAGACAACACCAACCTCTTACCTTACCAGCCAAAGGAAGATGATTCACCACATCAACTGTCTGCAAGTTCTCAACCTCATCAATGGCCTACACACCAAGCATGAAGCTCGCCTTAAAGTGTTTTTTTATATATCGTTAAACGGTGGATAAAACCCTCCGTATTTTATTAAAGAAAATTTAACAAAACGTACAACAAAAAATAAGGCTTATAAAGATCAGATCCTAATAGGCTAGGATTCTGAAACTCATACACCCCAACCAACAAACAAAAAATACAGCGAAATCTAGTCTTACCGATCGGCCGCCCCCGCCAGAGCAAATTTCTCGTGCCAATTTGGACTCACTCTCTCACTCAGTCCCTCGCTTGTACACCGTTTATCCACTCCAACTATCGTACGCTCTCTCTCGTCCTCCCAGCAGTGACCCAAACGACAAGTGTAAGCACTATATGAGAGATACCGCAGCTCGCAGGTACTCCACCAATCTGACAACTCCATGTAAAGATTGAGTCCTCGTTCTCATCCCCTCGCTTCACCCTCGATGACTCTCACCACACCTTCGCAATGAGGGTAGACGTTGCACCTGACCCCTGCGAGCCATCTGACATGAAAGAAACCAAAGACACCCCTCACTTTGACCAACTAAGGTCAAAGTAGAGCCCAAACTATAAATTTGGCTGACAACAATTCGCCCACACCAACTAGGACACATTTTCCTGCTAATTATGAATCGGTTGTAATTTGGATATTAAGGACGAGTTTGGATCTTATGAGCTCCTCATCGTTAACTCGAATTTCAAAACTCGACTTGAAATTCAAATTTCCTCCTGCGACATCACTTCCCAGATCAAAATCGAATTTCAAAAACCAATTTTGAAATTCGAAAAATTCCATCCTCCTACTCTCTCCCCGACCTCCCCCATTGCCCCAGTCGCGACCCGGTGCCCTGCTGCCCTAGTCACGCACGAGCCACCGTCCCTGAAGCCCCGGTGTGCCCAAGTCGTGCTTGATCCTCCAACCCCGATGCCCTGGTCGCGTCCCACTCCGCTCACGAAGCTAACTGCTACTGGTGGCCGCAACCACCCCTCCTCCTCCGTCTTGCCTTGCGGGAAAAGGCTATTGTTCGGCGATCCCCACGGCAACAACTGAGTGGGTTTGGAGAGAAGAAAAGAAGAAGGTTAGAGATGATGAGATCTGGAAGAGAGAAGAAGAGGGGAAGCAAGGAGCGGCCACGGGACGCGGGGGGGGGGGGGGGGGGGGGGCGCTTACCTGATGAGATCGTGTTATAAACATTTACGCAACTTATCTGGTTTATTTCATTCTTTGATATATAGTAATAGTGTTAGTAATCTCAGCTTCTTCATGTCGCATGTCTGTTTTAAGAATAAAGATTTTGAAGCAATAGCATGATTTTCAGAAGGCTTCTAATAAGTAGTAAATAAGTAGTAATTACAGTTAATTTAGGCCCTTTAGGAACTCTTATGTGGTAAGGCATTGGCTTGTTAGAATATAAATATTAAAACCATCATCCTTACCACAACTTCGAAATTTGGTCCATCGGTAGGGTCATTAATATGGTATCAAAGCAACCCAGGTTCCAATCTAACTGGCTGCGCAATTTAAATGCGAATTAAAAAAAAAAATACCGCTGCGTATTGTCCAGGTCTTGTTTAAAAAAGATGACCCTCAACTTGCGGGGGTATGTTAGAATATAAATATTAAAACCCTCACCCTTACCACAACTTCAAAGTTTGGTCCATCAGTAGGGTCATTAATACTAAAGTCCGGGAATGTAGATCTTAGTTATAAGTGGGAGAGGAAAAACCATCAGGTACCCGTATAATCACAACTATTTAAGAAAGAAAAAAGTCATATTCGTGCTAGAAAATACAAGTTCCGTTTGTGCTACTCTGGGTGAGAGAGAGGTTGCGCCCAAAGAAGATTGAAGTGGTTGGAGGTTAATTATCTACAGACATTTGGTTCCATGGTATACGTGAACGGACTGAAAGGTAATAAGTTGAACACAAAGAGGGTTAATGATGTTTTCATGAATAAAATTAGTATATAAGGGCATTCACAAAAAACAGCTTCTCTCTAGAGATTCTGGAGAGAGAAGCTCTCCCCCAAAACCCAAAAAATTAAAAATGCAAACCCTGAATCTGAGTTTGGGGGGGGGGGGGGGGGGGGGGGGGGGGGCTAGGGTTGCACCGCCCCCCTTCCCCGCTCCCGCTCCCTTCTTCCCCTCTTCTTCTCTCTTCCAGATCCCATCATCTCTAAGCCTCTTTTTATCTCGCCAAATTCTTACTTTGGCTGCTGAGTGAGTTCGTCGGGTGCTGGCCTTCTTCTACGAGGCGGGATGGAGGAGATCAGGTGGTTGTGGCCACCGATGGGGGGTTAACTCCGGTGTCAGAATAGGGCACGACCAGGGTAGGCGAGGATTGGAGGTTCGACTGAGCCTAGGGCAGTGCTAGTGTCGATCAGGGGTGACAGAGAAGAGCGTTCGGTCGGCGATGGAGGTGATCAGCCGGGGAACGTGGCGATCGACCAGCTTTGGAAGCGACATTTGGCAGGGCAGATTCTGGTCGTGGGTGTGGGAGTTGCTGACTAGCATTGGCGACATCGTGGATGGTGACGCGCTCACAGTCGGGGCTCGAGTTGGTTCCGTCGGGACTTGCAGTGGGAGTGCTGTCAAGCAACGACGTCGGGGGCATCGGCGAACTTGGGTAGTCGGGACTGTCGTGGAGGCATGTGGGGGAGGTCGGTCAGAGAGTAGAGGGAGGAATATTTTCGAATTTCAAAAATAGGTTTTGAAAGTCGATTTTGATCTGGGAAGTCATGTAGTAGGGGGAGATTTGAATTTCAAGTCGAGTTTTGAAATTTGAATGAACGGTGAGGAGCTTCTAAGATCCAAACTCTTCCCTAATATCCAAATTACAACCGATTTACAATTAGCAATGAAATGTACCCTACTTGGTGTGGGCGACAGTTGTCAGACAAATTTATAGTTTGGGCTCTACTTTGACCTTGGTTGGTCAAAGTGAGGGGTGCCTGTGGTTTCTTTCATGTCAGAGGGCTCGCAGGGGTCAGGTGCGATGTCTACCCTCGTTGCGAGGTTGCGGTAAGAGCCATCGAGGGTGAAGCGAGGGGATGAGAACGAGGACTCAATCTTGACATGGAGTTGTCAGATTGGTGGAGTGCCTGCGATGTCTTTAATATGGTGCTTACACTTGTCGTTTGAGTCACTGCTGGGGGCGACGAAGGAAAGAGTACGATAGTTGGAGAAGATAAACAGTGTACAAGCGAGGGACAGAATGAGAGAGTGAGCCCAAACTGGCACGAAAAATTTGCTCTGGCAGGGGGCGGCCGACCAGTAGGATAAGATTTCGTTGTATTTTTTGTTTGTTGGTTGGGGTGTATGAGGTCCAGAATCCAGCCTATTGGGATCTGAACTTCATAAGCCTCATTTTTTGTTGTATGTTTTATTATATCATTTTTATGAAACGGGGGGTTTTTTTACCCACCGTTTAACCGAAAAAAAAAAAAAGCATATAAGGGGCCTACAAACCTAAGCTTGATATAATTTTGCATTGAAGATTGTCTTCTAAAGCTAACCCATACTGGTGGGACCGGGGAAGGCTTGGATGATGATAGCGATGTTAAATTTGACGAGACAATAATGAATAATGAGGTCGTAGAGGGAGGAGCATTAACGAATTGTTCGAGTTGGTTGTTCCACCTAGTCTTACTCCAACATGCAATATAATAGAATCTGGTATGGGGGATTTAGTGAAATAGTCCTACACATGGTGATTCCGCGTTTGATAAGAAACTGATTTAAAATGTCAAAATATCAGTAAATCTTCGATAAAGATATCTAACAATTCTAGGAATATACAAAACCATGACATCTTCATTTTGCATGATTTACAAAGCATAAAAGAATGAAATGATTGAATCAAGTATGAAAGAGTGTTACACGTATCATATAATAGCAATAGTGTGCATAGCATAAACCACATAAAACAAGAAACAGAAGCATGCATAGATGAAAAGAGAAGAAAATTTGGAAGAAAAAAAAAGGGGGGATTTCTATTTAAGCATTTAAGTAAAACGAGTTGAACTGTGAAATTTGGATCTGCACCAAACCACAGCCTTATTATGTGCAGGGCCGGCCCTGAGTTTCCGGTCTGTTGCATGATACTGCCAATGCAGTATCTGATATGGGTTGGATGACGTGGTCCCTCCTGGACCACAGGATCCCCTCAAAATGCACGTGCCTCCAGATCATCCAGATCTGCCACGTCAGCACTGGAAAACCTCCCGGACCTCTGCCACATCAGCCCGGAAACCGCCCGGGACCTTGCCACGTCAGCCCTATACCGCCCGGGTTTCCACCGCTTCAACCCCACGGGCAACCGGGTCCAGACCCGGTTGGGTTCTCCTATAAATACCAGACCCCTACCCCTTGATCCAGGTAATCGATCTTTTCCCACCAAAACCCTAGTTACTGTTACTCTCTCTCCGTAGCTGACTAGATCGTCGGAGGGTCTGCCACCGGGACCAACCCCGGTGTTCCTAGACCGTTTGCAGGTACACAAGACCTCGGATCCGAGCCTCCCGATCCGAGCCGAGCATCCAGCCTCCACCTCACTACCGCCTGCTTCCGCACCGTTCGTCCGGTCGAGGGTCGTCTGCATAGGAGCTTCCTCTATCAATACAAATCGAGTAAGAACTCACACCTGGTGCATCCACACGTCTCCCAAAAACAAACCGCATCAGTATCCAACTCTGACGGTATGCAACCAAAAATAACTTTATTAAACCAGGAATACATATTTAACAGTTTTATATATTTTTGTGTATGATCGACATGTGGGTTTATTTGTCTAATTGCCTCGCTACAACCCCTTATGCTTCAGATAACTTCACCAACTATGAACTACCTGGCAGCAACTCAGACTAGCATTGACATATGCTCTGTGTCGGAAGATGGAGCTTGATCTCAAACCCCAGCATGTGAACTCGTTGACGATGCACACTAATTTCTGTTGTTTGCTAGGGCCAATTATGTTTCCGTAGGTTTTCCTTTAATGTATGGATGATCAATGTAATCAGTAAGGAAGAAAAAATTAGAAAAAAATGAGAGAGAAAAGTTGTACAGAGAGATGGAGATCACAGATTGTACTCATTAACACCAATCCTCTGCTTTGCTATGAATATAGGTCACATTAACTGAACAATGTAAATCTGGTTTCGCTTTCTTTCACCCCTCATTCCTACCATTTTACTCTGCTGAGTTATTATTTTCTTAATGCACATGACATGCATAAATACATTGAGTGCAGTGAGGTCCTTACTACAGTGGCATCACTAACGTAAAAGATTGGACATGCTGCCCCTGGCATTGCAGTTGTAGAGATAGGGTTATCCTTCAAAAAGAAGTAGTAGAGATGGGGTTGGGTTCTAAAAGTCTAGCTTTCTCCCTCTCAAGGACTCGAACTCATTTTGTCGAGCCAAGGCTTTCGTGATGATTGAAAATGATTAAAGACGAGCAGATGTCATAGATTTTTCTTGGCTTTGATAACAAAATGCATATGCTAAACAGGATAAATTTTTCTGTTCTTTGTTTCCCTAGTATTTAAAATATAAAGTCATGTTGTCATATTTTCTCTATCCAGTGAAACTAGTTTCCTTGTTCCAAATAAGAGTTGTGATCTACTACAAGGGTAAAGGTTATACAACCAGCAATTTATAAGAAACAATGGACGAAATAACAACCAGATTGGTAGTTGCAATTTACTAATAATAGAAGACATATACCAACCTCTTTACCTGACAGAGCTTTCCTGTTAATGTGAATTATCGGCTACATGAACTGCTATTCATACAAACTTGCTCAGTTGTCATCTATTGGCTGCAAACCTGAAAAACGTTTCAGAACTAGGAACTTTTAAAATGACTAACAAGGTAAGTGAAAAGCATCAAGAAACCATGTTTGTGAATTGTGAGTGTGAATACTTGTTCAATAAACAAATTATAGAGGCCTTCTCCTTACGATGTTTGAAGTCGAGGAGAGCAAATTGTCTTTTTTTTTTATCGTTAAATGGTGGGTTGAATACCCCGGACGTTTCATTAGAAAGATTTTAACAAAACATACAACAAAAAATAAGGCTTATGAAGTTCGGATCCCAACATGTTGGGTCCTGGAACTCATACATCCCAACCAACAAACAAAAATACAACGAAATCTAATCCTACAGATCGGCCGACCTCGTCCAAGTCAATTTTTCGTGCTCATTCTCTCTCTCAGTCCCTCGCTTGTACACTGTTTATCAGCTCCGTCGCTCGCACGGACACCTCCGTCGCCCTCATCAGTGACTCATACGTCAACTTCAAGCACCATATGAGAGACCGAAGGCACTCCACCAACCAGACAACTCGCTGTACAAATTGAGTCCTGGTTCTCATCCCCTCGCTTGACCCTCATTGACTCTCATTGGCACCTCGCAACGAAGGCTGTCGCTTGTACACCATTTATTCGCTCCGTCGTTCGCACGGACACCTCCGTCGCCCCCATTAGTGACTCATACGTCAACTTCGAGCACCATATGAGAGACCGCAGACACTCCATCAATCTGATAACTCCCTATACAGATTGAGTCCTGGTTCTCATCCCCTCACTTAACCCTCGTTGACTCTCACTGTCACCTCGCAACGAAGGATGTCCTCTCTCCTGACTGCTCAACAAACGCCACCACCCCTCCAAGCCCCCTGACATGAGAGAGACCGGAGGAGATCAAATTGTCTCTATCAGGCTTCCAATAAAACCTGTTCATTAACAGATTGTGTTTTCTTAATATTTAGCACAGGATAAGATTAACAAACCTAGAATTTTGAACCTAAACTGAGTAGAAATGGGCCAAGTAAAGAAATTTCTTTTCCAGCACAAATGGTGGAGGAAGCACCGGAATTTTATTGCAAAGCCATCAAATCCAATGGAACAGGAGAACTAAATTTTTCTAACAGGGTACATGTAGAGATATCAGGGAATCACTTATGGGTTGCAGAACTCTAATTACTAAATTTTACTAGAAAATTTTTAAGCTGAAATTTGAAGAAAAAGCACCATCAGATGAATTGAAACAAAATATTTCCGACATTCAACAGGTTTTCAGGTGAGAAACTTAACATAAACAACCTATTTAATCATCTTTGATGTGGCCTATAATTTATCTTGCAAATTCTTCACTTCATATTTATGTTTACACAAAGGGACCTTTTGTGTATGTGACTTTCTTAACCGTAAGTCGTGCACAACTCATCTTTATTGTATTCTTCACATTTTGTTGGGCTATCAAGAAAATGCATGGGCTTCACAAACTGAATGGTTCACAAGCCAAGATGTTCGGAAAAGAATGACACAGAGACTGGAAACATCATGTGTGACATTAAAAAATTAGCCACATATGAGGACCTTCATGTACACAACTTCTTAAACATATTAATATGGCTAAAAATAGAACTAAATCTGGACCGTTCAAATCGGGCACGAATCTCAAAGGTCTCGGGGGAAACGCTAATTCCTACTACAAACGGGTCCGAAAATTGGAGTTGGTTCTTCTCCATGCCCAATAGCCCAATAACGGGTCTATCTTACTGAGTTAGGGTGACAGCCCATTATGAACAAACCCAGGACGTGTAAAGAGTAATTCAAATTCGTGATTACCTTTAAGAGGCGGTTTAAACCGCCTCTCTTATCATGAAACAATTCAAACTTTTTTTATTATCCATAGACACCGAGAAGTAGAGATAAATCATTATCTCGAAACTGATCCCCAATGCGACTATAAATCCCTCTCTACCCCACCATAAAGAAGGTACTCTCATATTCTTCCTGATTACTGACTAGAGCGTCGAAGGGCCTGTCGCCGGGATCAATCGTGATGTTTCAGGCGTTTTGCAGGTCAGGATGAAGCCAGTGGCGGAGCCAGACAAATCAAAATGGGGGTCCCAATTTTTTTTCCTCCCGCTATCGACATAATTGTTGCCGAAAATCTATTACTTTACTTTTGTTTTGAAGAATTAAAGTAATTGGATCAAAATAAAATTATAATCAAAGTAAATATTCGAATTTATATTTTTAGTATCATGTATTTTTTTGCACTTGTACAGTTGTACTCTAAATTTATTAAGAATAATACTAATCAATAATCATACTACACTATTTATACTGTTATAATACTAGAGGCTAAGAGATACGACTCAAATGAATAAATATACTTGTAACTTGTGTACACACTAGTTTCTTATTCAAAATTTTATCCAATGATTATACAGATCAAATGATAAGTATCACTGTTAATTTTTTGCCCAAAACTCATACCACTATTTTGAGCATTTAATAAGAGGTAGATTAGACTTGGGGGTCCCAAATTTTTTTTAATTGGGGGGCCAAATAAAAATTTTGATCTATATTAGAGGGTTTTACAAAATTCTTGGGGTCCCAAATGACCCCCCTACTCTCTTCCTCCCTCCGCCACTGGATGAAGCGATCGCTGCAAACAATGTCATCGAAAGTCAAAAAAGACAGATTCTTGATTGTTCCTCCAAAGAATTCACATCACCTGGTTACTCCCGCAGAGGAAAAAGCAGTAACAGATATTAACCGGATTGCTGCAATATTTATCTCTCCAAATTTTCATCAGTTGATCAATAAACTACATGTCCAAAAGAAAACGGTAACTTCATGTAACACTCGTCATTTCTAACTAACCATACAATCACCCACTCAAGTTTCACGATGTAGAAATTTGTCATAAGGTCAACAAACCTACCAACAATTACATCATTAATCAATAACCACTACTTAAACTTCCATCAACAAGTCAACAAACATTCAACTAAAACATAAACATTGCGAATCTTTGGAATCCTCAGAAAATTAATCACATGGCATCAATCAAGGAAACCCCATTTTCACCCAAAACATAATGAAAGTAACACTTTTCATAACCCTTGGAATTACTAATCATTAACTTGTTATGATACTGCTTCTCAGTAGACCCAAAACTCTCTCTTTTCCATTTCTCTCTCAGTCATTTCAACAAACAGTTCGCATGCAAGAAAAAGATACACAGATAATTTACAAATTTGCAATGAACACAGAGCAACAAACTAATGATTATCGAGAATATACTTACAGTTAAGTACGTACTAAAACGCCTCTCACTCTCCAAGGACCCCCATACATCTGTAGTTGTAATGGGGCACTCCATTAATCCAAACCTCATACAAACTACCTCCCAAGTTAACCTGACCTTAGGATAAGAGAATTAAATGTGTGTTGTGCCATCATCTCCTATGTTGCTTCTAGAACATCTGCCGTACACATGGAGGGTAATGGTAGGGAGGGGAGGGATTTTTTAAAACATTTCTTTTTTTAAAGAGGGGAGGAGAATGGAGGGGTGCAGAATCCCTCCTGAGCCAATTTTGAGTCTCCGAGTGAGGAGAAAGTGGGTCTAATTTTTTTAAGTGGTTGGACTAAACTGTCATTTTTAGATCTAAATTCCTAAAATAAAAAAGATATCATCTCTCTCCCACTTGCACTCTCTCTTTCTCCCCCTCCTCGTCGCGAAGGTGAGGAGCAGATATCCTCCCTCTCTCGACTCGTCTTTCTCCCGACATTTCCAGTTTTATTTTATTTATTTATTTATTTATCTTTTTTAAGCCAAAATATTATTGTATGTTAAAGTTTTAGCATGCAATGCAAGAGTGGTTGAGTTCACCTTTATAATTTATACTTTCTGTTACAGTGTATGCAATATTGGTAGTATGAAACTGCCGCACACGCACACTCACAAAAGGTTTGCTACACAATGTTTGCTGAAGTATTTGTCTTGTTTCTGGTGTGAGTTTGTGGTAAGGGATTCTAAAGTTTTTTCTCATCCACATATTGTTGAAGTGTTTGTTCCTTATCAGATTAAGTCTTAATGGGTATTGTGCAAATACTAATGCTATTATCATAAATCTCGCTTTCACTGAAACGTATGCCTGTACACAAAATATAACACATGTAAAGTTATCAACAAAATAATTTGGTGAACATGTAAGTACCCAGCTCATATACCGATCTCTCTAAGCCTAACTGTACCACTTTTTGTTTAGAGAACTGTACCCATAGCACAAACTGAACACTTTGTGCATCATGTCTTCGATTAGTGCAACCTTAATAAAGATGCACATTATATCACAGACTAGGTTTTTATGTGTTTTATATAAAGAATTGTCAATAGTAGTTTCCATATCAAACTATATGGATAACTTCTGGTTTGCTACTTTCCTTAATTTACTTCATCGTATAAAAAAGAGTCCTGGTATTCACCCCCCGTTTTCTAGCTCACCCCCTATTCTTAAGTTGCCCTTTATAAATTAAAATTTCCAGACATATCATTTTTAAGTTGTGGGGGGTAAACTGTTTGCTCATCCCACCTTCCCTCCCAATTTCTTGGTCCGCTCGCCCCATCCACTTCCCCCATCCAAAACTAACAATTCCCGTACATCCACCCCAATTTTTTTCATCTTTCTCCCCCCTATTGTTTTTCCAAATGACTTGGACTCTTTATCTTCATGCAACTCTCTAATGAAAGAAGTGGAAGAAGAAGAGGGGCAATGAGAATTCAAGAAGAATCTAATCAAATGGATTTTGAGTCACTTGAAGTCAATGAACATCAGTGTTTTGACAACTCACTTAAAAATTTATCTTCTTCAGATTTATGATTCGAATCAACAGTCAATTTTTTTTAGGGTTTGTTAAAACCCTAACGTAGATTAAATAAAATTTGTTAAATCTTAATCAATGATGATTATCCACTTAAAAATGCAATCTTTTTTAGGGTTTTATGAGATGGACATCACATGAATTATGTATGCTCTTTCTTGTTTGATATTTAATTGTATTATATCGATTTTTGTTTTAAAATAAATTGTGTGTATGACAAGAATTATGCAATTTCTTATTTGATATTATGTTATTGTGTCTTTGTATCGAAAGCATATAAGTGTTTGTAATTTGTGTGATTGATAGTTTGTTGTATGAATAGGTTGATTGGGGTTCTTTGCACGTTGAACCTATAGTACCACCTTTTGAAACATTCCGGGGTATGAATAGGTTGATTGTTGTTGTTACTTACCCAAAAAATGGGCAAATTCTATGTTTCTGCTTGTGACTGAATGAAGTAAAAGAGGGTTTCAACAGTTGGGGAAGATGGGTTTTGAGATCAGAAAGAATAACAGAATCGATAAAGAAAAATTTCTTTTATACGGGGTGCGTTACCAATGGGGTGCGCGTTCCAGATTTTCTGTTTTCTTACGGGGGGAAAGAACCAAATGGGGGGAGCGGCTAGAAAACGGGGGGTGAATACCAAGACTCATAAAAAAAGGTGCAAACCAGATCAAGAAAAACATCTAAGGGGATTTGGGTTTGTTAATTATGTGAATTCGCTCCTTATACTTTTGGTGTGGATGCAATCAAGTGGTTAGAGAGACTTGATGTTTTTTTGTAAAAGGGTATAAAAGTAATTTTATTATAAAATCTCTTCCATTCCTTGTGAACCAAATAAGAAGATAATTATTTTCCCTCCCCTTCCCTCCTTTGAACCAAACAGACCCTAAAACTCCTGGGATTTTCTTTAGAAATGATCGAGTTTTTCGCTGTCAACCATAAGAATGTCCTTACTTTTATAGATGTGTGTTTTTCAAATCATATTCGCCTCCATGTTTCTCAGTCCGTCGTCGTTCAACCATCTGTACAAAGATTTCACCGAAAATGTCATACGATTTGAAGCCCAAGTTCAGATATTAAGCTCTTCATATCCTGTAGTTGTTCATAACCGTCCTGAGATAGTTGATTCCCAAAGTCTAGTCTTAGCCGTTCTCGTTTCCTCACATCCGCCACTAGGGCATCCTCATTTTGTGCCTCATTTGCTAATTCAGGGAAGAGTGATTGGAGGGTATTATTCTCATACCACTTATCCTTCCAAAACCCAGTGTCTCTCCTACGCACGATCCCACGTCTAGTGTTGACGTGAAACATTTCTCCCACCTTCGCAACTCCTTTCCAAAGATAAGATGCCTTCCCATCTCCACTTCGCACCCCATACCGATTTTTTTTTTTCATCTACTGTATAATGCAAAAGATTTACACCACCATATTTTACACCATTTTTGCATTTTCCACCACCACTTGCTGAACAACGCTCTGTTCATATATCTGAGGTCCACAATTCCCAGACTCCTTTTTGTTACAAACATTTTCCCATTTAACCAGGTAGAACCCGTTGTGGTCCTTATGTGCATCTTTCCACAAAAAGCGTCTTTTACATATATCGATTTTGTTGATGACCCATCCAGAAAGTTCATAAATCGGTATTAATCTTGTACTTTTATGCACCCCGACAGCGAAAACCTATGTTCTGCTGTATATCTTACTGAAACTGGACCGATCATATAGAAAGCACAGTTGTTTCATCAAAAGCTCCTTCCTTTGCACGCGTGTGATGAAAGTTGCTTAAATTCAAATGTGCTCCAAAGTTGAGTCTCATTGACCATCATGCATCCTTGGTCTTACTCGTTCATATCTTAATTGTTTCTCAATTTGCATACACAATCCCCTAAATTAATTAAGTAAAAGGCCACACTTGAACCCAAAGGAGACACATGTGTCGATTTCCGGAACACCATGCGTCTTCTTCTCGAAATGACAATGACAGCCTAATTAACTAATCATCAACTATTAAAATCATCATTAAGTGCATAATTAATTAACTAGTGTTAGTGCAAATTGCATAGACTAAAATAAATTTAAGAAACGTATAAAATTATATAAAACTTTTAAAAAAGTATGAAAAAATTAGGAGAAATTATCTCTTCAAGCGTATAATTTAGTAAAATTTATCTTAAAAATACGCGCACAGTCCGGCCTTTCTGTAAATCCTGACCGGCAACACTCAGGTCCCTGCCCACCTCATCTCCTCCCTCACCTCCCCCTCCCAAATCCACATCATCTATGACATTGTCCTCCATTCGTCCCTCCTATCCAGTGTCTTCGCTGTCTCTGCTCCAACACCCTTCTCCACCTTTCTGTTCGCCTCACCCTGCTCTCCGCCACCTCCCTCCTTACCGAATCACATTCTTAGTCCGACACCGCAATCATCTCTGTCTTCAATCTGTATTCTTCACCAAATTCAAATTTCGGGATTTAAAAAACACAAATTAGAAATTGAAATGAAATCATGTAGTAAATTAGGGTTTCAAAAATTAATACACCGCACATAGGCACAGCTTATTTAGTTAAGCAAAGTTTCTCAAATGCATTTTGACAAATACCTTGTGTGCTATATAGATATTATATCGAACAATTGTTGAGTTAAGCACAATTCTAGAAATTAAGTATCAGATTTGTAGGTTTTCAAGTGTTTCATATTCAAATATGCATGAGGCAATAGTAAAACAGACAAAATAGAAGAAACCAAATTTTGTTCTTCAATCCGACACCGCAATCATCCTCGTCTTCAACCCGTACTCTTCCCCAAATCAAAATTTCTGGATTTCAAAAGCACAAATTAGAAATTGAAAATGAAATCAGTTAGTAAATTAGGGCTTCAAAAAATTTATACATACACCACACATAGATACAGTTGATCAAACAAAATTTATTAAAAGCATTTTCACAAACATCTTGCGTGCTACATACGCATTTCATCGAACAGTTGATGAGCAAAGCATAGTTCTATAAATTTAGTACCGGATTTCTAGGTTTTCAAGTGTTTCTTATTCAAATACTAGATTGCCCGTGAGCACGTGCCTACAACACATCTTCGAAAGATACAGCATATGAAAGGTCATGTAAACAGTAAAATATATGCAATCCTATTTGACTCTGAAACTTACATCATGGAGTTTATGTAGCTCAAGTTTGAATAGTAAAACAACAATTAGTTGTAAATAAAGTGCATGTTTTCACCAGCATATGCTGAAAAATAATTATAAATTGGGGTGTAAAATCCAATTCTTAGAATTTTGAGGATGCAAAATGACGAAATTTAACTTTTGATAATATATTTGCTACTTTCAGTGTAACTTTAGAGGTTGACATTTACCCAAGTGAATATCCATTTAAATCTTCCATTGCATTTAAAACCAATCAAAAAACTCAGTGAAATTTCTACATGAGCAATCAAAAGAAATATGAAAATATGAAAAATTCAAAATTCAAAAATTCAAAATTTATAACCTGAAATCAAAAAATCCATATTTATGGGTAAAGAGAAACACAGGGAAGGAGGGAGAGAAAGAAAGAGAGACAGAGAGAGATGAAAAAGTTAAGAGATGAGAAAGAGATAGTAATAAAGCGAAGCAATAATTTTTTTTTTTATATTTTTTTTTTATTTTTATTTTTTTTTGGGGGGGGGGGGGGGGGGGGGGGGGGGGGGGATACCTTTTGAGATGGTGAATATGGGCCATTGATTTTATTTCAATTGAATGATAGTCACTTGATAGTTCTTTTTTTTTTCCAAATTGTCTTGTGATTTATTATATAGATGCATGAGGCAATAACCCAAAAAAAAAAGGTAGAATAAACATTACCAAATATCTTTCTTGAATCTGACACCACAATCATCATTGTTTTCAATCCATACTCTTCCTCAATTCAACCGCAAATAGTATCTTTGATGAGCACGGTGGTTCGGAAACGACGACAGAGGCAATAGTGTCGGAGGTGAAGTCGAGGTTTGGGAAGGGCCATGTGTAGGGGCCAGCGTCAGAGGCGAGAAGGGTGCGTGGGAGGAGTCAGAGGGTACTTGAGAGGTGGCCGCAGCAACGGAGGCGAGGAGGGAGTGGGGGCGCAGGAGATGGCTCAAAGAAGGAAGGGCGCTGGAGGCGAGTCGGAGGTGAGGAGGGCGCATGGAAGGCGGTTCGGAGGGGGCAATGTTAGGCGAGGATTGTGCGTGATGTGTAAGAGGGCAACGTAGGAGACGAGGGTTTGGGAGAATTTTGAAAATGGAAGAGGGTGAGACCGTGGTTAGGGAGGATGACGCGTGACATGTGAGGGGGCAACATGATTCGAACTTCCGACGTGTGAGTTCAAATCACGTTTGCACCCAGAAAGTTCTCACTCAGTATATATTCAGGATAAAGTATATGCGTGTATATTCAGGATAAAGTATATGCGTGTGTGGCTACCGGTCTTATTATAAAGAAAGAAAGAAAAAACTACAATATTCTCTTGTCCAAGATGAAAATATATTGCCATTATTTCATATAAATGCAAATGATATATAGCTTAGCATATACTAAAGTAACCTCCTTGGGCCAAATTCGATTCAACCCAACTCAAAATTGGTTACACCCTAAAAACCAGACCGATCTTCTCTAGAGTTCGATGGCAAGTTCTACAAATTGCTAGGAGTTTTATAAAAAACAATGTGGATTATAAAAGGTTTTAACTAAATGTAAAAAATCAATAGAAACCAAATAAGTTTTTTAAAATCAAAATTTCCTGCTATGCATTGCAAGTGTTTTACAAGTCTTGAAAAATATTAATCAAACTAATCACCATATGTACATTTTGTCTCTTTTTGGAGTTTTTCTAGTATAGTTTTTCTAGGCTTGGGGGAAAGTAACAAAAAGTGACAGAAGAAGAGGACAAATAGTAAGAGCCTAATAAGGCATAAGGACACGCCTGACATCTCCCTTGATTCGGACCAGTCTTTTGGACTGACCCAAAAAGCCTATTTACTGTTTGGCGAGTTAATCAAGCTCATAGAATACAGCCAGATTTTGGATTTTAATGAAGGTTTAAACTCCCAAATTAATTCAAAGAAGTTTATACTTCCAAATTACTCAAAAAAGATTGGTTTCAGATTGTTCCAGTTGTTTGATATAATTGCAGTTGAAATCGGCTTTAACTCAAGTTCACGCCAACCATCTAGTAAAAATAGTCATAAATTATATGAATACCAAAGTATCCCTTAAATTTTGACCCGGGTACAAAATGCCTATACAACATTTGAAAAAAAAAATCCCCAGCACGAGCTCTGATGATTGATACCCACAATCCCAGGGCTTGTTGGGGGGAATGATGTATTACTTTTTGGCTACTTTATGCTCTGTCTTTATTTTGTCCCACCCCCCATGTTCGGGGTGGAGTATGTTTTTCTGTTTTCTTTCTAGGATTTTGTTGTATGCTCAGTACCCTGAGTTTTGTTTATTAATATCTTATTAATAAAACAGGGTGCCGAGACTCCACCTTTTCCTCAAAAAAAAAAAAAAAACATTTGAAAAAAAAAATCAAAATATTTCTTATCAGAGTGCACAAAATCAAAACTTTTCTCATCAGAGTTTGACAAAAAAAAAAAAAAAAAAAAAAAGTTGAACCCCTCTCCCTCTCCATCTTCCTCTCCCTCCCACCTGAACCCCATCACCGGTCCTGCACCCCCATCCTCTCCTTGAGCTGCATTTCTCTGGGTTTCCTCCCCTTCCTCCTCTGCTTCTTCTACATGCCAACAGCCTAAACCACCACTTCCGCTCTCTTCTACAAGACCTATCACAAAATCAAAGCATTTCTTATCAGAGTGCACAAAATCAAAACGTTTCTTATCAGAGTTTGGTTTTAACAAAAGATAGGGTACTATCAGTGCTGCCAATGGTTCTGTCGGAGTTGGAGCTAAGCGGTTGTGGGTCCAACGAGTGGGTTCGCCACCACCTCCTATGTGAGCCGACCACCGAGGCCGCCCCACCCAACACCCAACCCCTTGCCACTCACTCCACCAACTCCATCCCCTTCCTTCTACCCTACCGCCACCCCCCCCCCCCCTCCCCCCACCCCACACTCAACCCCCTGCCAATAATGCCACCAACTCCATCCCTTCCCCCTACCCCCACCACCACCTCCTCCACAAAAGTCATTACCCCTCCCAACGGTTGTCCCTACACACCCCCACCTTTCCCCTTTACAGGAAGACAACAGGGGGCTCAGACTAGCTCTCTCCCACGTGCGTGCACACCGCAGTGCGCATCAGCGTCGGAATGGGCGAGCTTATAGTCATCATCGCACCTCAATGTCGCCATCAAGAGGAAGGGTCCACAGATAGGGCTGCAATCAAGCCGAGCCGAGCCGAGCCGAATACCTTCAGGCTCGAGCTCGGCTCGTTTACGGAACAAGCTCAATTTTGAGCTCGAGCTCGGTTCGAGCCGAGCTTTGACCATATTCGAGCCGAATAGCTTGTGAGCTTAGCCTTAAAAAAAAATCAAGCTCGAGCTCGGATTTGAGCTCGAGCTCGGTTCAAGCCGAGCTTTGACCGAGCTCGAGCCGAATAGCTCGCGAATAGCTCGATTCGTTTGCAGCCCTACCCATAGAGAGGGTCCTCCTACAGGCTCTTTCAAGCATAAAAGAACCCCCCCAAGGGACCACTGTCGCTACTATGGGGAGAGGCAGGATCAGAGGCAATATGTCTAGAGGAAACATGATTAGTATAGGTACCATCCTACCCTGCACCATTCCAAAAACAAAGGCCACCACCAGCCCCCTCCCCCAAACACCACCACAACCATGGCCCCAAGGTACAACCACAAAGCCCAACATCCACCACAATTCCTCCCCCAACCCCCTCACCCTCCGAATTGGGAGGGCAAAACACATGTTGCCCCACTTCATCATCCCCGTCCCACATCATACAACCCCCAACTTCCAGACTGAACCCTCCCTAGTCTCCGCCACTGCTGACACAGGTAACCCAACCACCGCTGAAGTCCATCGTTGAGAGGGCCCAAGGAGGGGGTCCACAAAACGAGGTGAGGGTGGAAGGGGCATCTGGGTCGAGTGGGTAAAGGTTCGATACGGAACAGTGGATAGAAGTTAGCAGTAAAGGAAAGAAGAGGCTCAATTTCTTCCCACCAAATCAACCAGAGAACAGATAAAAGCAAAGGAAAGGAAAATGCAAATCCAGTGCCGTGTTTCAACTGCGTGAACTGGGTCACTTCCGGCAAGAATGCACAAAAGAGGTGTGCTGCCTAAAGTGCATGAAATGGGGTCACATGTCATACGTGTGCACAAACGTAGCCACCAACAACAACGACGAGCGAATGGTCAGAAAAGGCAGATCGCCAGATAACCCAACCTTCATCCGACTTGCCAACAGCCTAAGTAACGATCAAGCACGAAGAGAAATGGCTCCATCAATGGTGTGTCATTGCTAAAGTTAAAGCAGGGTGCCCATCGGAGAACCACCTCCTCCACGCGTTGAACACAAAATGGCCATTGAAAGCCCACAAGGACTGGGTTACTAAAAAAATGTGCCACCTCTAATTTCTAGTGTCTTTTCCATTGCCGGAGAAGATGATTAAGGTCTCCAACATGGGTGTAGTGGATTTCAGGTTACTTCAAGATGGAGTTTTTCTCATGGTCGCCCAGATTCGGGGCTGAGCTGCCGCAAAGGGAGAGATATTGGGTTTAGGATCCACAATGTGCCACTCCACTTTTGGAAGAGAGAAGCTTTGCAAGAGATCGTCTCTGAGTTTGGAACAATCGAAGACATAGACGAAAAGACGATCCGACGGTCGTAAATTGTATCAGCTAGGATACTGATCATAAGCCCAGACATCATCCCTAATGCCCCGCTTCGCAAAGGTCTTCTCTTTCGAGGAGTCATACCTAATTAGGTTTATTCTTGACAAGCAAGCGGAGTCGAAGACAGAGGAGCCCCTATCCATCTCATCCCCTTCCACCGCACTCAGAGACGGCTGATCATACAGGCAGGTGGTCTCCAATGAGTGGGACCTCACCTTGGATGGGGCGCATGAGATAGAGAGGGCGCACCGTGAAGTCATCAGAGCTTCAAAGGGAAAGGTGGAATGCCATGGCCAGGTGACGGCGAGCATTGACCCCCAAAAAACTCCATCTTCTAACGACGGTCAAAATCAGGGCTTTCACCAAAATTTCCAACGATCACAAGGGCCTGCACATGGTGGATCTGCACCCAGAGCCAAGTATGGCTGATGTCGCAGACCCGACCCCCACTTTGAAAGTTTCGTCAAACATAGAGCTCAAAGAGGAAACCAACCCCTAGTAGCTAGGGAAGAGACACTACTAGAGGAGCAGGTGGCTAAAGTGGTTAGCACAAGAAAAGATAGTAGCTTGACCTCAAGCTTGACCAACAGACTAAGTCGTTCGCCAACGAAGGAAAAGATGAAAACTTTGGGAAAAGAACGGTCGAATAAGGAGGCTATTTTGGGGAAGAAGACAAACGGGGCTGTGATCGAAACTAAAAGACTGGTTCCAAATGCAAAAAGAGGAAGTTTTGGGGGAGATGAACAGGAGCAGAGGGGGAAGGAACAGATGACTGCAGCTTCGTTTTCATCGCCTCATCGATTCGAGAGACAGATTTTTTGCCACTCACATCGACCGCAGCGCTAGCAAATAACGAAGCAACACATGTAGGATAATGGCTCGATTCTGGTTCAGATTGTTTTGGAGTATCTGCAGCAAATGAAAGTTCCAGTATATCAGTCGACTGGGTTGGAGGATCAGACGACTGTCCAGAGAGAAGTTTCAAAGACTAAAGATACAGTAGCAGCAGTCGACTGATCAGTCGACTGTCCCGAAGGAAGTACCAGTCGACTGGTAATTCGACCAGTCGACTGTTGGCGGGTTTTGGATCCAGAATAGGCCCATTTCGAAAGGCCCAATAGTTTCCCTATAAATACGACCCGTTAGGGTTTTGTAATGAGAGACGAAATTAGAGACCTCTTTTCGGATTTTGCAGCCGTCATCTCTTGTAAACTTTGTTTTGCCCATCGTTGATTATAGCAAGAAGAAACCCCAACCGCCCCGTGGATGTAGGCATGTGTTTTGCCGAACCACATTAAATCTTGTGTTCTTGTGTTGCTTGTTTTTCTGTTTTTCTCGCTGTTTCTCTCGTTTGATTGTTGGTTAGTTTGTATTCCGCACAACAACACATGCCCGCTCCTTCTGTCCATTGGTTGAAGCGCATGAACAGTCTACAGGCAGCGACTTTTTGGTTGGGTTTGGGCCTAAAAAGAGGCTCAAAGATGACAATGGCGGTGTTTATAAAGGAAGTTTACTTATTAAGGATGGGCCTAAAGAGGGGCCCAACTTAAACTTAAATTTGAAGAAGCCCAGTGGAGTTAGCAATACTAATTCCCCAATAAATATTTCTCACAGTGGAGCAGCTGGGAATGTGTGTGATTCTACTAGGGTGTCCAATTCAGTGGTAGAGAGCCACAATGATGAGGAGGATCGAGAGGCGATGTTAAACCTCGAAGATGATTTAATCTACTCTGATGAGGAGTCTGTGGAGTCAGAGAAGATTGCTGACGCTAGACTGTGGAGTCAGAGGAGTCTGTGGAGTACGATGATGATGAAGTCGAGAGTGGGCCGACGCTAGACTGAAGGAGGAGCGCTGTCCGCCAGACATGTACTGCTGATTGATCCCCACCACCCTAGGGTTTTGTTGGAGGGAGTAGATGCCTCATTGTACCTTGTTTGTTTGTTTGTTTTGGATGCATGTATGTTTGGACTTTGTTTCACCCCACCCCCCATGTTTGGGGTGGATTTATGTACTTTTGTTGTGTTTGTAGGATCTTGTACTTGGCTTAGTACTCTGAGTTTGTTTTATTAACTCCTTATTAATGAAACAGAGTGGTCATACTCCACCTTTTCCTTAAAAAAAACATTTGAAAAAATACACTATACCAATTCATCCGTTAACTTAACCCATTCCGTTAACTTTGAATTATTAAATTACATTTCTACCCTTACCCTTTCATATCTCAATCTCCTTTTCTTTTATCTAATTTCTTCATTCTCAAACATTAAACATAATCAAATCTCAATCTCAATTCACTGTATACAATGGCTATTTAGGGAGCATCAAACTACACTTCTGATCCTCCCCGTTACGATATACAATTTAACCAAGATTTTTTTTACTTTGATATAATAATATTTGAATCTTATACTAAAGGAAATGCGCCATAAATTATAAGAACTCTTTATGACTTCCAATTTGAACCACAAAAAGGCAACTGACAAGTTAATAGCTTATAAATGATACGTAATATGATATTGTAATTGGGAAATGAATGAGGCAATTCTCTCCATACGGATTTCAAACACTTAAACACGTATTTGGTTTCTGTTCAGAGAAAGTATTTGTTATTGCCGTTTATCTAAACTTGCAACAAAAAAAGCCAAAATAGTGTATCATGGTTTAAGTAGTACACCTTTTTTTTTTGTAATAGCTATAGACTTGTAAGCTAAGTTAGTTGTGATAGACTTGAAAAGCACCATCTGTTTTTTTTTTTTTTGTAATAGCTATAGACTTGAAAGCATAATATGTTTTTGAAAAGATGATGAGATTGAGATTTGATTTTGTTTAATATTTGAGAATGAAGAAATGAGAGAAATAAAAAAGAGAATGAGATATGAAAGAGTAAGAATAGATATGTAATTTAATAATTCAAAGTTAACGGAATGAGTTAAGTTGACAGATGAATGAGTATAATGTATTTTTCCAAACACGTTGTATGAACATTTTATACTCAGACCAAACGTTTGGGGCGGGGGGGGGGGGGGGGGGGGGGGGGCACTTTGATTTTTGCCCTAAATATAATTATACTACTCGTTTTGATCTATTCTGCATGCCAACCATTTAATGAAACTTGTCATAAATTATAGAAATAGAATTATACCCAGGGATGAAGCCAGAAACTTTTTCGCAGGGGACATAGCTTACAACAAATTCATAAATTGTAGAATTGGAGGGAGGTGCATGCTATTTTGGATATAATCAGGGGTTTTTGAAGTTATTTCAACTTTTGGGTTGAGAAAATGGACTCATCTCATCAAACATCGTTGAGATAATAATAAGAATTATCTTGAACAATTTTTTAAAAATTATGGGAACTATCTTGAATTAAGGTTTCTAAAAAGTCATCTTGTATCTCTATCTTCCATATTTTTGCTTTATTCAACAGTCCAGTTAATTACATATAGGCTTCAACCGACCATTCATAAACGTTTTGAGATTTGTGTTAAATTTGCCAAAACAAAGGACAGATAATTTTTAGAATCATGCAATGGACAATTTGGATTCTGGACTCTTGTCTGTTGTTAAAGAAATTTCAGATTCAACTAGTAGTATCTTAAACACCCCAATAATTACTCCCATAATCAAACCTTGTTTGTCCTGAACTACTGCACTGAAGGTTGGTGAGCACGACCAGCCTGAGTTCCAGAGGGTCCGAGGTAAAATGCCCAAATAATTATTTTTAGAACCCCTAATAATAATATAATTTTTATGTACAAAATACGTGCATATATTTACAAGAATAATACAAATTTGAAGACCCCTAAAATTACAAAAAAATTGGGGATCTGAGGTGGCCGCCTCACCTGCCTCAAGGTGGGGGCCGGCCCTGTTGGTGAGGATGAGTAACGGAGATGAAAATCAAGAAAAGCCGGGGCTTGAAAATTTTGAATTATCTTAACTCAACTCAAGAGTAACTCATTCAATAAATTTACGATAATTAGAAATATCTTTGAACAAAGTTAATATAATATAATACTATGAATTATCAAAATTCATGCTTCTCTTTACTGGGAAGTCTAGTACAAAATTCATCCAAAAATGCTATAAAATTCGTGCCAATTTTGTGGAAGCACCAACGAAATCACGACCATGGTTGAATTGTGTACTGGAGTACAAATTTTATTTATAAATGCTTTAAAATTTATGGTAATTTTGTCCGAATACTGAATAAAGTTATCATAATGATTAGATCATGTACTGAAATATCAACTTATTTCTTAGAGGATCTGTAGTCGTTGGCCAAATATAAAAAAAATTAAAAATTTGACCAAAAATCTACTGCAAGTCGTTGGCTAAATACCCATAATTTGAGTTGGATGTGAACAATCGTCTGTCAAGTTTGGAAGAAGAAATGGCAAAAGACAAAATTTGGAAATCGGAATATCATATCCCGTCCATCGGCAATTTTATTATTATTATTATTTAATTAAACAAATCAGACGGGATATGATATCCCGTCCAATTGATTTTGTAAAAGCCACAAAAAAAAAAAAAAAAAAAAAATCAAAATAACGAGATCATCTCCGACCAAGACATTTCCTTCTCATTTTCGATTTTTAAATCCTATACATTAGGCCTATAGTTCTTATTTATGGGTCCATTAACTTTTTTATTTAATTTTTTTTTTATCAGACGGGATATGATATCCCGTCCGTTTTTTTTAAAAAAAAGGCTTCCATGAATATGATATTCCGTCTGTCATTAAAAAGCCAAAATTTGAAATTAGACGACTACAACTCATTTCCAAATATTTATTGCTACATGCTAAATACTTAAATTTTGGGTTTACACAATGAGTAATGCTTCACCCACTACCAATTTCACTATCATTCTCTTCACTACCTTAGGTGGCATACTCCAATTGGAAAGTTTCCCCACCTACTCTATCTTTCCCTATCTATTGATGTGTGTCATCTAAGGTAGTGAAGAGAAATGTCGTGAAATTGGTACTGGATGTAGCACAATTACAAATGGTGTTATAGAGTACTAGTAGTTTACACGTGCGATGTACATCTTAATAAATATAGTTTTTTTAAATGTAAAAATTCAGACGTAGTCTGGATTTGATCTAAAACCTCATTTACAATAGTTATGCACGTGCATTGTACGGATTGGTAGATGGACAAAATAGACAAAGGCCTTCTCCCATTATAGGAGGTGTAATGCTTCAGCCACTACCAATTTCACTACCATTCTCTTCACTACCTTAGGTGGCATACTCCTATTGGAGAGTTCTCCCACATACTCTATCTTTCTCTACCTATTGGAGTGTGCCACCTAAGATAGTGAAGAGAAATGTAGTGAAATTGGTAGTGGCCCTAGCATTACTCTTATAGGAGTAGAGAAATAGCAACAATAATAATTAAAGCTCCATAATTACAAACTCCATTGACTCTTACACACCTCATTAATCACTTCTCTTTCCAATTCCAGCATTTCTTGGGCCCACAGCCCCCAGTCTCCTGCCAAAATTCACCACAGAACCCAACAGCCCTTTTACAAAATCAACACAGGTCAAAAAACAGAGAGGTCAAAAAAAAATAATAATAAATAAAACAGAGAAAACAGAGAGAGAGAGAGAGAGAGAGAGAAAGGAGGTGCCTTTTGTCCTAAGCGAGAAATCCCCATCGACACCGTACTCTCCTTTCCATGCTCTCCGTTCACTTGCTTCAATACACCGCAACCCGTTAACCCGTTAACCCATGTTCTTCACAGCTGTCACATTCCTCGATCCCCACCACAATCCCTTTCATCTTCTTCCTTCAGTTTCATACAAAATCTGAGTTGGGTTTTTGTTAGAAAGTGCTATAATGGCGTCTAATAACAAGTTGGTTGTAGCTGAGAAGAGACCAGCTATAAAGAACAGGGGATTTGGGAGTGTCTTCTTCTTCCATTTCTTTGATTGGAATCAGATGCTTTCTAAGAAGAAGAAGAAGCTGTTTTCGAATACTACCAAGCTTCTGCTCCCTTCTGGTAAAATTTTGAAACCACCCATTTATTGTCTTCAGGATTTTGGTGGGTAAAGTTGTGAGCTTTTTTGGTCTTGGTTACAGGATCGAAGAAGTTTTGTGGGGATGAGAGGATGCCAAAGTCAAAGCATCTAATGGTACTTCTCTTTGTTCTTTACTTCTTGTTGGATTAGTGGATTTCAAGTTGTTTAAAATGGGTTTTGAGTTGTGAGTTTTAGGGAGTTTGATGCATGTATTTTTGTGTGTGTAAAGTTCTGTTCTTTGAGTGTTTAGCTTGCTTGTTATTGTATTTTGGGATAATGATAAGTTTAGATAAGTACATTGTTCAATCTAATTGCCCTAATCCTTTAAATTGGTTTAATAGTGCTTAACACGTGTATTTCTCTATGGTTTCACTCCTTCTGAGTTCTGGCATTTGCTTCAAAATATGGATTTATGAGGAAATTTATGGGTGAGAAAATAAGGCCAATTTGGTTCCCTGTTAAACCAATGTTTAAACTTGGATTTATGGGGAACCAATGTTTAAACTTGGGCTCCCTGTTAAACCTTAAAAGGTCCGTAACCCGAGGGCCCGGCCCTACCAGTAATTTTAATCTAGCCTCTAGAGGAAATTGAGAAGCATGGGGTTGGCTCTGATACCAATTGTTAGGAACCTAGGAGAACCCACCTTTAAAAGCTAGCTGTTAAAGGGAGGGAGCCCAAGTTTATAACTACCCAACATTGGTTCCCCATATAACCGATGTGGGACTAAATTTAGATCATAACATTTTTGCAAGCTTGGGGTTTAGATAGTTTGATGCATTGCTTTATGTAATTACCTTGATGTTATTTTAGACTCATGATCAATCTAGATGAGCACATTGTTCAATCTAATTGCCCTAATCTTTCATTTTACTCAAACTTTAAATTGCTGTATTAGTCTTCAATATGTGTATTTCTCCATGTTTTCATTCTTTATTCTGACATTGGCTTGAAATGTGCATTTTTAAGGAAATTTGTTGGTGAAAATAAGGCCAATTATTGGCACATTTTGTTTCTAATCATGGAAATTTTAAGTCTTTCACTTTTGGCTTCAAATGTTAGATTGCTGATGAGAAATTTGAAGGCTTCCCAAGCTCACACAAGCAACATGATCTCAACATTCAAATGCGAGAGCCGAGCCCGGTTGCCAAACTAATGGGTCTTGATTCCATGCCTGTTATCCACCATAAGAATCTTGGCAAGTTTTCTTCAATGTCTCAGTTTAGTAGCAACCGTCACGAGACTTTGGAACTGAAACAATCGAGACCGCAGAAACTTCAGAGAACAGGAGGACTTTCAGAGAGGAGGCAGCAGCAGCAACAACCTCTTGTTTCTTCATCTTCTTCAAAGGAAACCATGCAGTCGAACAGGAAATTTAGGAGGCAGCACCATCACAAGCTTGCTTCACCTGTTAAGAGCCCGAGGCTACTTTCAAAGAGGAGCTCAAGCCGGCTAATGGAGGTTGCGACTAAGATATTGGAACCTGGGTTGCAAACCCGCAAAACCAATGCCAAGTGTGCTCTTACTTACGGGGGCACTTCACAGTCTATTGAAAATGAATTTAAAGATGGAATCTTCACTGAAGAAATGCAGTGTTTCGATAAATGATTCTGGCGTTGGTCCTTCTAAAAGCTTCTGTGGTCTGAATGAAACTATGGAGTTCAAGCTAAGGGATGAGGAGGTTTATGTGAAAGAGAACATAACATCTTCCTTTTGTAACCAGACTAAGATAGATGCAAAGAGGCCATTTGTTAACACTGAAGGAAAGGATGCTCATGCTAAGATCAATGTGGAGAATCGAGCTCGTGGTTTATATATGAAAGATGATAACATTAAGACCAATATGAGGCAAAATCCAGCTCCCCTAGTTAAAGCAAAGTCAGTGAATGGCCATAATAGGCCATTGAGGAGAAGAAACCTCGGTGCTTCTGAGAGCAGTGTAAGTAGTTGCACACATTCAAAAGTTGAGGGGAATGGGTTAGGAATGAAGAATAACAACGCTCCGAAAAGAAGACCAAATGATGATTTGAAGAGTGAAAGTACCAAAGTGGTGAGCTTTACCTTTGCAAAACCTCAAAATGTGCGGCGTGAACTGGTAAATGGTAAAGGGAAAGGGGCAGCAGTTAGCAACTCTTCTATAAATCAAAGTTCTGTGAAGAGTGAGTCCAAGAATGGCAGTACCTTGGAAGGAAATGGTATTGTTTCTTCTATCATATTCAGTTCACCAATGAGACATAGTTCAACAACAGCAAGGCAAGCTCGTAAACATGACAATTTAATTGAGAAAAGGAGATGTACACATAAGCCCAATTATAAGTCTAATTGTCCCCAAAAGTTGGTACCGAAAAGAGATGCACATTTTGGTGGAGATTCACTAAGTGCACTTATGGATAAGAAGATAAAAGAGTTAAATTCTCTCGATCAGGATCAGGTTGACTCTGCAAAGATCAATGCAAGCCAAGGGAGATCCACTGCTTCAGTTCTTGAGGAGCTAATATCAGCCCTTAAGCCTAGTGAAGAAGAAGAAGATGCTTTGTGCTCTGGCATAATGAGCAACTCTGATCAAACTATCTCTCATGTTAATATGGTTAAAACCAATGCTAAACTCCAGGTCAGTCATTCTAGATGTTGGTACTAATATTATTGTCATTTATGTTTTATTTTTCGTTAGGAGTACTTTGTTCGCTATTCTTGACCGTTGTCATACACGTTTATTAATTTTCTTTTAATATATTGATATTTATGGTTTTATTTCATTCAATGAATGTTCAGCATACTAGTGTCTGATGAACTCATTTATAGATTAGTTCCCCACAGAGTTACTTGCATTACAGTACCTTTGCAGGGTGGAGCTGATGCATGAAGTAATCCTTATCTGACTATTTTCGCTTCACATATTAGACCATTTGTAGTCGTGCTTTGCTAAAATATGCATAAATGCATATTACATATAGCAAAGCGAGTTTGCTGCAGTGGTAAAATGCTATAATATAGCAAACATTTTTTTTTTATTGATCGGATGGATCTTCGAGATCCGTCCCATGATTTTTAAATATTTTTTTCGATTTTTTTAATAATAAAAAACATTTTTTTAGTGCAAAAAAAATGTAGTGGGCCCCTTCACGGACGGATCTTCATGATCCGTCCAAGGGGTTTTAGCATTTTTGTGCAATTTTTTTCTTCGGAAATTCATAAAAAAGCAAGGGACGGACTTTCAAGTTGTGTTTGACCATTTAAAAAATTAATTTTTTAATTGGTTAGGATCTTGAAGATCCGTACTGTATAATATGCATATTCTCATATCCGCTCTCATATATAGCAATCTACTGTAGCGAAATCGTCAAAATATGCATAAATAGCAAACGACTACAACAGTTCATTTGCTAAAATATGCATAAAATGGATAAATAGCAAACGACTACAGAGGCTCTTCAGATCCTGAAAAGACTTTTAACGAGTGGGTTCCACATTTTGATGAACTTAACACAGAAATTTTTTCGAAACTAATATATAAATATGAGATCTGTTTAGGAACTAATATGTTATGAAACCCTTCAAAATAATTTCTCTGAAAAATGTTTATTTAATTGTTTTGTTCTCTTCAGACTGAAGCAGAAGCTGGCATGTCAGCTGCATATCTTGCTAGTGATGGTGATCATCCAAGCCCCATGTCGATATTGGAAGTCTCTTTCTCGAATGACAGCTCAGGTCTTAAACATTTTTTCTATAACATGTGTTCTTTTTCGCTAGCAAGGAATATCTGTTTTGGGCTTTAACCCGTATACTAAATGTTTCTCATAGATAAATTATATATAGAATAGTCCTCTGTTAAATTAGGTAGACTATCATATGTTGAGGTTTATTGAAACAACTCTTGAATCCATGGACCATGGAAAGTTGTGGTGGATCATCTTTTGTTGATCAGGATCTTCAAAATATTTTTTGTGTACATGAACCAAATATTGAGACGTTTGAAAATTTTCCTACTTTCACTATTAACAAAGAAAAAATGATTCATTTACACAAAAGGTTTAGGATGAATCTCTTTTCTTGTCGTCGTTGTTAGTAGAGCTGCTATCGGGTCCTATCGGGTCGGGTCCTCCACTACCCGGATCTGGACCCAGTACCTCATGGGTCCAAAAATTGGATCCGGACCCGGACTTGCGAGAATCGGGTCCAGGGTCCGGGTCCTAATTAAAAAAATCTACCCGTCGGATCGGTAGCGAGGAATAAATATTTGCACTTAAGTATTTTTGCACCCGATACCCTACGGTTTCAACAATTTTTGCACTTAAGTACATGAATAAATATTATATTTACACATATATCTTCAACAATTACTATTTACATGTATATTCCTATAACTCTATTATTCAAATTTCATATTTTTTAGGGGTATTTTTAACGGGTCCGGGTCGGTTCTATTTTGAGCGGACCCGGACTTGGAAGTGCATCGGGTCTTATTTTAGGATCCGGACCCGGACCTGTATAGATCGGGTCGGTTCCGGTCCAATGCCAGGTCCGGGTCGGATCTGGGTATCGGGTAAATGTGACCGTGCTACTTGTTGGTGTAGGCTTTTAGTTTTTTCATGCAAATATGCTAGCTTAGCAATTCTATCTGAAATACTGAAATCCTTCTATAGCTTTTATCTAAACCCCCCCTTCATACTATAATATTTCAGGACGTAAGCCAGGCTTCGGGTCTTCTGAGACCGGCA
Source organism: Hemerocallis citrina (assembly GCA_017893485.1). NCBI lineage: Eukaryota > Viridiplantae > Streptophyta > Magnoliopsida > Asparagales > Asphodelaceae > Hemerocallis > Hemerocallis citrina. The sequence goes on along the minus strand of CM030368.1, from coordinate 1,818,940 downwards.
ACAATCGCGAATCTTTGGATTTCGATATTGATGTCCTAGATTCTGCCTCGTCTTTTGATATACAAAAGGCCACCGGTTCTCCGAAAAAGGATTCGGGCACCAAAGATACCCATCTCCACCAAGGTTTCTTTACAGACTGTTTGCTCAATCACTCTACTGAAGCCATGTCCAATGCTAAACTGCTCCTCGACAACTTTTCCGTGCCCAACTCAGATGAGAAGGATCTCTTCCTTTTCAATACCCTCGAAGGCATTACCAAAGCTCTGAAGGATGAGCATCTACTCAAAAGACTTGTTTCTGATTGCATGATAGAGTGGTTGGCTTCTCGATATAACTGCTTCTTAATGTCTGGATCTAAGATTTCATTGCTAACGAAAAGAGAAGTTTTATCAAGAGAGGTATACGGGGAGATCGAAAGGTGGAATCAGTTAGCAGGGAAGGATGTGGATGAGATATTCGAGAAGGATTTGGTTAGTTCGAAGGGAATGTGGACAAAATTCGATGAGGAAGTATGTGAGAGTGGTGTACAGATTGAGAATGACATACTGCATGGTTTAGTTGGGGAGTTGGTGATAGATCTTTGTAGTTGAGCAGCTTGAGCTCAAGGTAGAAAGCTAGCTAGTAGATATATAAAAAAACATGTTTTATTTCGGTATCCTTTTTGTGTCGTGTCGATCGTGTCTTATTTGGGGAGAATATTTGGACTGTTTTGTGTTGTGTTGTAAATGAAAAGGGGAAGTCCTTAATTTCTTTAGTTATGAAGTTGTTCAAAGAATCACACCTATGTAGCTAACTTTTTCATGTATTAGATATTATCAAAACAAATTCAGAGTACTGCCAAAGTACAAACTACGAGCAGAAAATAAAATATGAAGTAACATAATCCGTACAAACAACAAGAGATCCTTCTAATAAATTCTGAAGGTTGGGTTGACAAATTTTGCACGTTCACGGAAATTCGTTCTCATTTGTAGGACTGTTTTTCTTTTACATATGTATGTATGTATGTTTGAGTGAGTTCAAGTCTTAGTACTTCACTTGTTTAATAGATATAAATAAACTTCGTTTGAGCGCATGTTCGATAATATATGCAATGAGGAAGAATACTATTTGCAACATATTCGTGAAAGAAGTGCAAGCAAAAAAAAAAATTGTTATGAATGTTTCCTTGCTCTTGCACCACCATGCATGTATTCTGAGTGGGCTATGTTGCAAATCCCCCAAGTAACATAATTTCTTAATATTTTATATAACTATCCTATATTTCATTCTGGACCGTAGGATTTGTAATATCTCTTTTCATAGATGATAAAAAAATTTAAGAGAAAAAATGAGTATCGTCGTTATTTTAAATATTCTCTTCTTAATTTTTCTCACATTTCTTCTCCATTAATCTCTCTTGTCTAATCAAATAAAATCTAATTAAAGAAAAAAAAATTCATGTTTTTTCTATCAGTTTTTCTTTGTCATCCATGAATGCAAGCCACACACCAGACTTTCATATTTGGAACTACATTTGCCTCCAATATAAAGTCATCGTAGTTTTCTTTCTTTATATTTTAAATCTTTTTTTCTTCTTCTTTATTTTGAGAAAATGAGTTTGAAAGAGAACGGAAAAAATAAAGATTAGAGGATCAATATAAAAAAACCATATATCATATGATATTGCATAGATGGGGCAATTTTTGAGATAAATCCAATGGCTCCTTCTTCTTTCTATACCATATCATATTCTTTTTTAATCATAAGATTATTTTTTCCCTTGATAAATTAAACTGTCATTAGAGGAGATGTTTTTTTTTTTGATAAAAGATGACCATAGTCATCGTTTCATTAATGATAATTAAGGAAACATAGTAGTACAATAAACAACATTAACCCGAAATCCTATTAAACTGAAATACGACAACAAAATAGATAAACATCCAAGAAAAGAAAACATCTAAGGACACGAACTAGACGGGCAGGATCCTGTACGAAGCCCCCATGGTAGTAGACCTGAGCATTCGGCCCTACCCCAGTTGAGGGCACCCCCTTTGAGTGCTCTCAATCTTGACTATTCCCCTTCATTGATCCTCCTCCTCTTTGCCGCCTCCTCGGCTCCTGCCCAATCATGAATAAAACGAAAAATTTTATGCATTGAGTTATTGAAAGAGTAGGAAGTGTTACGAAAAATGTAATCATTTCGGTCTAGCCACAGGTTCCACATTGAAGCTGCTACTGCTATATCCCAAGCCTTTCTATACTCTAGTCTAATGTTATCATCTCTTAAAGACCCCCAAATGTCTGATGTGGAACTAGGTACCCGGTTTAACCCAAAACCCCGACACACTATCTCCCAGGTTAATCGCGCTATGGGACATTGGAAAAGGATATGGATCACATCCTCTTCCGCAGTAAGGCACTTATCACAAGTAACATCTATCTGCATGTTTCTCTTTCTCAGATTTACTTATGACAGAATCGCATCTTTGTGTACAAGCCAACAGAAAACTTTGACCTTGAATGGCACGTGAGCCCCCCAAATGACCGATTGATCGCGTACCTCCATCATTGATCCATTTATACATAGATGAGACGGAGAATATTTTTGAAGCATCTCTATCCCACCATCTATCGTCATCTAAGCTATTTGGCCTTCTCCCTTCATCACGAATGAGTTTGTTTAGATCTTCGAATTGAGTTAAGCTCCTCTGATTGATGTTGTGCGACACTATGAAGTTTAGTTTGCCATTTTTCCATACATCTGCAACTGAGAGATCTAAGTTCATCGTTGCCTCCGCCGCCACTGGGAATTGGCTTTGCAGCGATGTTTCACCGCACCATTTGTCTTTCCAGAATCTTGTATTTTAGCCATTTCCCACTCTGCATCTAGTGTTGGTATGGAAGATCTCGCCGTACTTCGCTATACCCTTCCATAGAAAAGAGACCTTGGCTGAGGGACTTCTGCCGCCACAACGATATTTTCTTCTCTTGCGGCATAGTTCAAAAGAGTAGCTCCACCAACCCTTGTGTTTGTTTGTAATCTTCCACCACCACTTGCTGAGCAGAGCTTTATTCATGTCATGTAGGTTCATGATTTCCAAACCTCCGAACTCCCTTCTCTTACAAACTCTCCCCCATTTGACCAGGGGGAAGCCTTTTTTACCCTCTTCCGTACCTTTCCAAAGGAATCTTCTTCTAATTTTGTCGATCCTGTGGATGACCCACTTCGGTAGTTCATAAATGGACATGAGATACAACGGTATCGCGGCGAGCACGGAATTTAACAAGATGATTCTTCCTCCGAGGGATAGGAAGCGGCACTGCCATCCTGTTAATTTCTTTTCGATCTTATCGATCAAGGGGAACCAATCCTTTTTCCGTAGATCTCCGGGTCTTATTGGCGTTCCAAGGTATTTAATTGGGTAATCACTCATCTTGCATTGTAGAATCTCCGAGATGTCCTTAGCTGGCATTGACAGTTGATCGGAGATGGGGATAATGCTGGTCTTGTTAAAATTTACCTTCAGCCCAGACCACCCTTGAAAGCATCGCAGAACCGCCTTAATGGCTACCACTTCTTGTAAGTTTGCCCTTCCAAAGAGCAGTGTGTCATCTGCGTATTGTAGTATCGACATAGGCTGCTCAATTCCTTTAATCTCGATCCCTTTGATGGTGTTGTTCTCCTGCGCTCTTCTTATCATTTCTGCCAGCCCGTCCGCGACTATTACAAATAGAAGGGAGGATAGCGGATCCCCTTGGAGCAGCCCTCTTTTGCATCTGATCTCTTTCCCTTGCCATCCGTTAATCTAGATGAACGATTTACCTCATCGACTGCACATTTTCATCCATAACCTCCATTTTTGGCCAAATCCTTTCAGATCCAGAGCCTCGTCCAGACTATCCCAGTGTACGGAATCGTAAGCAATTGTTCCAGTGGACGGAATCGTAGGCCATTAGCGGATACTTGATTTGTGGACCATTTATTAGAGTAAAAGACAAAAGCAACTTTAATAAACAAAAAAAAAAAAAAAAAAAAAAAAAAGAAGCCCACTTAATAAGGGGTTGTCCAAATATTATTATGCTAGTTACTAGTTTGTATCATAGAAGGTCTCCATATGCCACATTGCAGAAATCAAAATCTCGAGTCCTGATAGGCCTTGTTATACTTAAACAGGGTTATCTAAAAAGTATTTAGGTACAATACTAGCATTGCCCAACCAATCAATCATATATGCCTCGTGCCAAAAAAATTTCAAAATTAGATCAAAATATTCAAATATATATTTTCAACTTATATTAAGAATCTAGCAATGTTTAATTCCTTAAAAGCTTCGTCTCAAAAAATGCAACTGTAATCTTAACTGGGGGGTACCTAGCCTGTTCCGTCTTCATATTTAATGCTCTTCTTTTCCATCTGAGTATGTCTATGGAAAGTAAAACGCCCTTAGCTGAAGCTCTCCAGGCGAAGGAGGTTGTTTCTAACCCAGGCGTTGTCTCCGGCCATCTGCTCTTCATTCCCAAAGTTTATGCCACTTGTTACCATCTCGTGCCTTGCTACCAACTACCAAGTGCTCGATGGTGAATACACCATACGGAAAAAGAAGTTGAATTCTATCGGAACATAAGATTATACCCTTTCAATTGTTCCAATATCGTTGAATGCAGGAATGGGGCTGAAAAACATCTCAAGATTCGCCTACCATTCTATTCCAGATTTTGTTTGTTTCATCGATTATGGCTCAACCCTATTCCTATGAAATCCCAGACAATCAATGTTTCAGCTTACCCAGTCTATATTTTCTGGGCCAGCTTGTCCAGTTCGAGCACCTTCGAATTTGTCTAAACCGGCTTTTAACAAAATGAACGAATGCAGAATGAACCAGCAATGTAAATAATCATTGTAAGAACAACACTCCAATAAGGCTGCTGCTCCATGCACCTTCGACAAAATGAATGCAAAAACGAGGAACCAGCAAAGCATGAAACATGCATGCACTGTAGGACTATCAGATTCTATATATATATATATATATATATGAACTGTTATAACTCAAGTCAGCTCTACTAAGGTAAAAGTATATTCACACATGGGAAAAAACTGTTCTAGATAAATGAGTAAATTTACAGCTCTCATTGGCCAGAAGTAGAGCAATCATCAGTTACAGTCCTGATCACCCTGGTATTATACGAACCACAGAAGCTGCATTTGTGGTATAGCCAATGGAAGCAAGATGTTCCTTTTCTGTCACAGTCGTTGCATAGTATATCCTGGATTACAAGACAAATGTATTAGAAACTTAATCAAACACATGCAATTGCAAGTTAAACAGAGATGCTGTGACTGCATGCACTTATATATATATAAAATAAGAAACCAGAAATAGATTAAACAGATACTTTTAAGAGATACATGGAGATATTTTCCAAAGAAAGTGTAGGGAAAAATTAAACGGGAGTACGAAATTGAACTCTTATGCTTTTCCTTTATCTAGTTATGGGTAGTTTGACAGGCAGAATCAATTTGGAAAGTTTCATTAGTAGTACATTACTTAACAGTATAGAATATGCAAGGCAGAGCTCAAAAATGAGATGTGCTCCACAGAATGCCTCATTTTGATGAGGAAAAAAGGCTTAGAGATGTGATGATGAATATACAAATAAACAGTAAGTGCAAGAAAGGCACGGCGCAACACCAAAATTTATACCTGACATCTATCTCTGTATTCTTCAGGAAGCTCTTCAGCAGCAAGTAAGGCATCAAGCATGCCAAAATACACCTAAAACAGAAAGACAGAAATTAATATACGTGTCAAGCTATACTAGCAGTACTCCACTAGAAGATGTTATCTTACAGCCATGTCTCCCAAGGATTTGCAACATATTGGACAGGTGTAGTGACTGCAAGTGTATGCCTGAACAAAAGAGAATTATAATGGGTTAGTAACCATCTTGAGTCATAGAATTATACTATCCAATACATAAATTTAGCAAGATGGAAAAGGTAGACCTGAAAACAAGCTGAGTGCATGAAGTGGCCACAGGGTAGGGCTCTGACTGCTGCACTGGATGTAAATAGAAAGTCACAACAAATGGGGCAGTTCGATTCCAGGCCTTTCTCTCGACACTTGTGCTCGACTAATTTCATACCCAAGCAACAATTGCATTTCATGCAGTGGAAGAAGTCAATACCCAGTCCTTTTCCAACTCGACACAGATTGCAAAATGGGCAGTGGTATACACTCCTGAAATAGAAGCCAGGCAGTTTATATAAACATGAGACACAAGAGTTAATGCATTTTTAAGGAAAAAATCTCCCCTTGACCTCACACTTAAGGAGATCTTGGCATATATGATAAAACAGAATTTAAAGAACATCAGCCACATTATCTACAATTTCACTATTAGCAATTTCAAAATTACCTTTCGTCATCAAAAAATTTGCAGATACTGCAATAGTATTTTGCCATCGAAAATTCACCACATGAAGGTGTCATGCAACTAGGTCCTACTGGTTGAACCTTCAGACAGCGCATGCACATCATTTCAGTTGTTGCTTTTCTGCAAAGAATGGAAGAATGACATGATTATGATAACCAAGATAATTTTATACTAATGCCTGAATATTTTGATGCTATATATTATATGATTGCACAGAATATAATCTTTTTAAAAGGTGAGAGTCGTGCAAATAAAAAAAGATAAAATAATGTACCAAACAAATTAACACAAATGGAAACTTAATAAACAATCACAATATGATGATGAAGAAAAAAAATTAGCAAATATTTGATAACATTCCTCCATACCAACAGAGATATCGGTGCCTGAATAAAAAATTAAAGCGCAACACAAAGTTAAAACCGACACGAGACCATATTAATATTTTTTAGTTTAAGTAGGAAAATACAAGCTACAATCACGAGATACTGCTGGGGTATCGACGCATCCCGCCACACAGTTAGCAGCTCACACTCAATATATCGCAGCAAAAGCTGTGCAGAGGAATCTGATCTACCATCAAACTCACTGATTATATCACCTCTTACTTGTATATGATACAGTCATACAACTCACTAAAATTGGCCTCATGAATGTATTTCCACTGCCAATCCTGCCATCCTAACGGAATATAATATGCCAGACCATCTGATAATCACGGAAGATTGGCAGGACAGAGAACCACTAGAATTGTGCCAGTAAGAGCGTCTTGCCTCGCGATCAAGGGAAATAGTTTTTAAAGAAAGAGATTCACCAGCTTTGGAATTTTACAGGAATATTGAACAGGGGTGTTTACTCTGTCTACTTAGAATATTTGAAAGGCTTGTTATACAATACAGGCTGTGGTTGTGTAGTAAAGGCACGGCTAATTTTACTAGTTATGTAATATCAAAGGATTGAAAGACGTGCACATACACATAAGAAAAAGAACGAGAAGGCAAGCAGCATTCGTAAACGAAAGGAGCTCAGGGCACAGGCTCCACTCTACTCAGTGCTCGTGATTACTATCCATCAAGAAGCCAATGCCACACATCCAATCCAAACAACCAAACAATTTCCTTCACTTTACAATTTTCAGAACTCAAAACCCACTTGCTCCTATAGGCATGGCATAGCCAATAACAAGATTGGATATCATATGGTCATTTATCGAAATATCTGATAGATCAAAATATCTCTAGGCAAAGTCTCTCTAGCCGATACGGCCTGTCCAATATTGAAAACCATGCATTCAGATAGTTGCACTCACATCCTCAGCTCTCACCATCTCCAACAATTAATCAAATACAAGAATGAAAGTTGTTAGCAAAGTCAGAGTTGGAAAAAATGAACAAAAAAAAGCAAGATTAGAAGGGCAAGGAAGAAACACACGCATAAGTAGGATCAAGTGAACACAAATAAAGGAATTAGTTGTCCTAGGTAGAAGTTAGTCTTCAGAAGTAATCTCAGTAGAATTCAACTACGCAAGTTGGTAACAAAGTCACAGGAAGAGTTGGAAGAAAGAACAAAAAACAGCAAGATTAAAAGGGCAAGGGAGAAACATTGGAGTGCACACATTAGCAAGAGCAAGTGAAAACAGAAAGAGGAATTCAACTCTGGAAGTAAGTAGTAGCAGTAGAATTCAACTACGGAAGAAACAGCTTCTGAGATTGCAGATTCTGGACAAGTGTCAACAATGGCTGTCATGGGTAGTTTATGTGCTAACCAGGCATACAATGTAACTCATTTTTCAGATCTTAACAGCCAGTGCAGGTTAAGCACTACCATAACTTTTGTATCATAGAGAAAATGGAGAGGGAAAGGGAAGAGGCGTATGGTCATTGTTTTGAAGCAAAATCTCCACCTTATAGGCCAATTCTGTAGCATCTCAATGGTAGATTATAATGAAGTACAGAAATACTCTTAAAATTGCAATTATTTAAAAAAAAAATTAATGTAGAGAGTAAATCACCCTGTTAATGCACAACCACATCATACCAAATCTAAAATATTATCAAGAAGTAAATAAATAAATTATTGAGAGAAGGATGGTACCTATCCATTGAATGATCGCTGACTTTATCATGGCAAAATCTGCATACAAACAACTTGTTACAACATGCAGCAAGTAGTTTACAATTCCTTTTGTAGTGCTCACAGCCAAATACTTGTTTCTCTGGATCTCGAAATGATGGAGAGCATCCTGGAACACCTTCTTCTTCATTATCCTCTTTCCCAGGATGAGGTAACTTCTGTTGAGCAGCTATCCAACGGCTGCAGTAGTTCCGCAATTAATTATACAAGACTGATTGACAAGAACAATTTTGTAACTAAAATAATATAGACGAACCTTGTCATGAGATTTTGAATAAGATAGGCCTTCCTACGTGGGTCCAGAGTTGGATCTCGAGAAACATTTCTAATCTCTGATTCGAGCTCATTCTGATTCATGCGAAATATATCCTTCCAGCCAGGCTTAAACATCTGGTCATTGTGCTCAAGATTTTTTTGGTAATCAGTATCTACAATACCACAAACAAAAAAGGCTTAAAAACATTTATAGATAAGGCATCAGTAGTACAAAGTACACGGTAAGGTTACAATTAGAAATACCTTCTGGAAGGATGGAGCTATCTGCTGGAGCTTGTTGAGAAGAAGGAATACCCTTCCACCACTCATTTAACCATTCATTGAACATAGTATTTTTTGTTGCTTGCTTCCATGTATCCATCATCTTGTTCTGCTCCTCAAGAGTAAGTGCAGAAGTTACCCATGGTAACATTGATTGAAGGACCTCAGCTCCAGTTGTCCCAATTATTCGACCAACAATTTTATCCTGTTCCTCTACTGTAAAATGTTTGTCAAATAGTGGCCACAACTCAAGTTCTTCCCTGAAAACATGCTGGTCAAGAGTAACCCGTATAGATTTACACATCCCTTGAAGCTTTGTAGCAAGCTCGTTGTGTCTTTTCATCCAATTTGTGTTATGAACTGATGACTCTAAACTACTTCCAGTTGCATCAGTTCCAGCATCTGTCTTCCCCATGTCATCATGCAGCTGGGAAAGCTCTGAAAGAACTCCAGATATATCTATGAATAGCTTCTCCTCCTGTTTATGGTCTAGAGTGTAAGAATGGCTCACATTGTGCAAAGTCTCTCTAGATTCTAAAGCTGGAAACACAATGTCGTCCTCAGCATTACTGTGTGCTCTATACAGGCCCCATAATAAACGAAATCTTCCACTGAATTGTCGAAGGAAAGCCTTGTCACAATCTATAAGCTTCCCAGATTCAATGTCTAGATATTCCACATCCTTGCGAATTGCTTTGTGAAACTTGAATATGTTATCAATAGGCCTTTCTGCATTCTCCACATTAGTTGACATAGGGTCAGTCTCCCAGAAAAAGAGACTGGAATTAAGGGAAGGGGCAGAAGAATTGTAAGACAATGAACGCAAAGACTTCGCAGATGCTAGCATACTAATTCCTAATTTACTATTGCCAACTCCTAATCCAGGAACACAGCAAGATTTAGGACATAATGGTTTAGTTTCTGAATGACTGCATTCATCATTATTTCCACATGAACCAGATAACTGGCAGCGTTTAACTGCCCTTTTGCCACTAGCAGTTCCTATAAGTGCTGATTGATCCTCAATGTTTATTGAACCCGCACATGCACAGAAACCATGGGTGACATCATCTTCTATCTCTGTCTCATCTTGTAATGGGCAACAACCAATGGCCCTTGAAGACAAACAAAAAAACTTTTCAGAACAGGAAATATCTTGTGTGCGTCGTTTGCAAGCCCAACCAGACAAGAGAGTAACCAGTGCAGTGTCAGATGATGGTGCTGATAAGAGGGAAAAAACAACAACATAAATTCAGTAATATAGTTTTTCTAAATCATATATTTTAAAGAAGTACCAGTGCCAGGATGGAACTCAGACCTGCCATATGCAAATTCCTAAGAAAAGATTGTGACTCTTCATCACTTAGCTTCCCAACCAACCATGGCAAAACACGCTCTAGTAGTCTCAAGGGCATCACACATATACTCCTGTACAGAAGCTCCCTCTGGTTCTTCAGAGAGAAATGCTTCCTCGCAAGAGGAAGAACCTAAAGAGAAAATAAATAAGTAATATTTCATTACATTGTAAATAATGATAAATATATCAATAGATGTCAATATATTGACAAGTATGAAGCAAACCGCAGCTTCCTCGTTATGGAAATGCTTCAAGATGGTGTCCATTATTTGATCAGCATGCGAACACAACTTCGAATAAAATTCAGCAGATGTTGAATGGGCCCCTGTGTTTTGAATTTCCTCTATTAAGCACCTAAATTTATTGAATTGCCTCTCTTCTTCAGCATGCTCCTGCACAAATGACACCTCCCCATCTACTGCTGGAAATATGACTTGATCCTCCGCAATACTACATGGCACCAAATAAATTAATTTCAAAGAAAACAGTAACTAGGTAGGCATTAGATCTATAACCACATTTCTGACCTAGCTGCTTCCAACAAAAAAAACAGACCAATCCACCTTTTATTTTTATTTTCCTAAAATTAGATTCACCAATTCAAAAGATCTAGATAAACAGATGATTGAAGGAGAAGTCGTATATATTATTCATGTAACTTTGTAAGTCGTGAGTAATGAACCTCATGCTAGTTTAATTACAAGTGTAATCTCTCGTGGTCTACTATAAAGGTATATACCTTATAATCTGCACCACACCCTAATGTACTGATCTACAGTTTTATTTTTTCTGAACCAAACATCTCATTGATCTGGTGCAGAAACCAGTGTCTACATCAGTGACACTCATCAGAGAGAAAGAAGCTAGCGAATATAAACTAAAGCAAGTTAGTCCTACGACAGCCTCATGTGCAACATGCTGCTCTAAAAAATTGAAAGGAGGAATCAACATGATTTTTTTAAATGTATGAAATACATATGGAGAAGAAAAATACCTGTGAAAGATGCAAACATCAGCAATAAATTGGAGTCTCTCATTAAATGCAGACAAATCTGAGAAATCTCCAGAAACTTGTATCTTCCTTGCCTCCTTTGCAATATCATTCAACTCATTTTTAATAGCACTGTGCCAATACAATATCTCATTTATTGGATGTGTTCCAGTAAAATCAATAGTACTGCTATCTGATTCCGTATGTTTCCTCTTCCCAATTCTTGAATGTTCTGCGCAGACCTGCTTCTGAGATGGACTGTCAAACTGCCCAGGACCAAAACTGGGATAATTCTGTATGCCTGCTATAGATGTGCATTTTCCTTCCATCCAGGTAAATATGACCTTCGATAAGGAAAAGAGAGTCAAGGTAAATTTTTTAAAGAAAGAAATCAAAACAATTTTTTTTAATAAACAAAATTACTTGTTGAAGAAGCTTTTCTTCAGGAACTATCTTGCACAAACATTTTTTCATATCGTGACGTTCGTCAGGTGAAATGCAAGATGAAAGCCAAGGAAGGAACTCTGTCATCATATTCACCGGGATGCTACACAAAAACTGCCAAACCAGGCTAGCTTGCTCTTCAAATGAAAATTTTTCAATAAGCAAAGGGAAGACCTGCACCAATAACAAACAGTGAGGGGGAACTGATTCATCTATTGATAGAAACAAACATAGTTGGGAGATGGTGACATCTACGAGAACCTGATGAATGGATGCCAAATTTTAGGATTTCTATTACAAATGCTTTTTGTGTGTTATACTGCTAAGAAGAACTTGCAACTGAAGAACCTAGCAAAAGTAACATTGTAAATCATATATTTATGCATCCTGGAGTCATATATCAAATAATTCATTCATGTGAAGAAGAAACATTTAATCTCGAAAAGATTGAGGGTCAGTTGAAACAAAACAGATGAGGAAGGCTAGTACTCTCGAGAAAAATGAGGAATAGCATCCACTTCCAACACCTTTTTTACAAATGGATACTACATTTAACTGAAATGTCTTTTGACAGAAAGACAGTACAGAACAGAAGCACACAAGATACAAATTATTTTCATTGAAAAAATTTATGTAGCAATAAACCAATAAAACATGAGGCTTGGGGGGGGGGGGGGGGGGGGGGGGGGGGGGGGGGGAGATTAGTGTAGAAAGCTCGAATACCAAATAACTTGATCACGAAAAAACTTTTATGAGAAACCTAAAGTGTCACGAGTATTATGAAGAACAAAATATCAATATGGCCTGCAACCAATAGTAAAACAAAATGATAAGAAAAAAAACTGTCGAACAACTATTAGTGACCAAGGAGGTGAATGCATATAAAGACTTTATCACAAAAGCATTCAAACGGGAATAAAAGATATCAAGCATAATAGGGGAAAAAGTAAATAAATCCTAGGAAAACTGATGCCAAAACAAACGACTGAGCGAAAGACTGGAATGTTACAGAAACTCTATGCAGGAATAAAAGCTAGAAAAAACTGGGTCGCTGGTTTTTCCAACTTGGTGTAGCTAACAAAAGGACGAGTCCCGACTTTTGGACAAAAAGGATCTTTGTGATAAATGAAAAACCAACATGGAATGACGGAAGACTTTCGACCGCCGGTGCAAAAATTTGTTAAAAAACTGATGAATGAGTCTAGCACATCTATCATCACATTTCAATCATTCCCCATGGTTATTTACTAAGTCTCTAAAATGCACTCCATTTGCAACACAAGTTAATTTCAGACATTCCTTTTGAAACTCATACGGGTAACTTTCAACTTCGAATATACATTTTTGGTACCCATAAGAGCATGGATACTTCTTCTACATTCAATGAACATTTTTGCTCAATTGCATGTTGAATTATAATGTGTAAAACTGTAACGAACTTACAGAATAAAAATAAAAATACCAAGAAGCACAAAGATAAGACCTACTGTTGATGACAGCCTTCTTCTAAAAAATATCTGCTGACACCACTTACCACTGTATATATCATATAACTGGGTGAAACATTAATACACGTGCACAATATATTTCTCAAGTTATCAAAACTAACATCTGTTACTTATGATAAGCACATCATGGAAAACGGTAAAACAATTATCTTGTGAAGGGAGACAATCCATTTGGGTAAACACCTCATTAACCAAGATGCAGAGCATATGGAATTCACAACAAAAGCAATAGCTAAGCCATGATATCTTCTTTACCTCTGGTTGTTGACTTCATCAAGAACTTGATATGTGGACAGACAGCAAACATGCACAACTAATTAACTGTATTGGCAGTTTGATGTCCACAGTACATTTGGAATTTACAGAAGAATTCTAGTGTTGTGTGTGTGTGTGTGTGTGTGTGTGTGTGTGGAGAGAGAAAGATCAATAGTATAGAAATCCATACAGTATACTACTATAAATGAAAAAACTACCAGAAATAAGTACCTGCTCCTCTTCCTTGGACATGTGCTGGCTAAGTGAGGTCTGAATTGCTTCAGTGCAGGATGCTAATTCTCTTCGAAAACTATGATCATTTTGCATGTTTGAACTCAACAAGTTAAACAACTGGTCGAACAGAGCACTCTCCCCTTTGTGCTCCAGTGAATATGCTCCTGCTACATTTTTCACCCGTATATCAAGGGCTGGAAAGATAACCTGAGGTTTAAAGAAGAGAAAATGATAAACCACTCAACATTGTAAATTATATGATGTAAAACGTAATCCTAAATAGAGAATTTCCAAGAATTTTAAAGGATTAATTTTACCAATATGTAATGCGGATCAAAGTTAGAATTTTAAACAGTTTAATCGGTTTGATGGATTTTCAAGAATTGAATTAAGTTTAACATACCCATTTAATAATTCGGTTCTAATAATCAATAATTATATCCCTAAACGTTCTTAACAAGTAAAAGATGCAATATTAATTTGTACTCTAATTAGGCAAGTGAAACACTCAACCTCAATATTTGTGGACGACAAAATATCAAATAATATAATAGAGATAATAAGGCAGTATAATACAAATATTTGAAAAGTGGAAGACGTAGACCGAGAGTTCAAAGGACAGTTGCAACAATCGAAGATGAAGCCACTGTTGGAATGACTGGTGGCTGGATCTGGCGATGGCTGGGGACGCGTCAGGGGGCGTCAAGCGGTGGTGATTGCTGGAGGTTGATCGGCAGCGAGGGTTTTGATTTCAGTTGCGGCAGTCGAGGGGAAGAGGGTCGAGATTTGGTGGGGGTTTCGGAGGCAGAGCGGTGGGGATTAATGAGAATTTATACAAACCCTAATAAGTTGAATCTCAATTGTATGAAGGCAAAACTCAACACAATATTTTTTTAAAATCAAGAATAGCATGACTTCTCATTAATCTTGTAACCCCTGTTTTTCATTTTTCGTATTTTTGGTGTATTTTTCTTTTCTTGTGTATTTGTACTCTTTTTTTTTTCTTGGACCGTATATTGAGTTGTTTCAATATATTTTCATTTTCTTTTCTCATTTTTGATTTTTGCGAGTAATTTCCAATTTCTTGGTTGTTGTTGTTCATAGTTGTTGTTTTCGCTCTTTATTGTTGTCTCGTTCTCTTTATTTGTATTTTTGGGTGCTCTTGGTGATTTGGTGGTCTATTTTTCTTTTCTTGTGTATTTGTACTCTTGTTTTTTTTCCTTGGACCGTATATTGAGTTGTTTCAATATATTTTCATTTTCTTTTCTCATTTTTGATTTTTGCGAGTTATTTCCAATTTCTTGGTTGTTCTTGTTCATGGTTGTTGTTTTCGCTCTTTATTGTTGTCTCATTCTCTTTATTTGTATTTTTAGGTGCTCTTGGTGATTTGGTGGTCTACCCCATTCCTAATCCTATTATTTTGATCCCTAATTGATTACCAAAGCCAAATTACCCAATCCTAGTTTGAATCCTATTCAATTTGATCCCTATTTGTCTTATTGGATTAATCCTATTACTACTCCTAATTACCCACAACCCAATTACCCATTAACCCTAATTCCTGTATATCTATATAATAAATTACAAAGAAAGCTATCAAGTGGCTCACACTCAATCCCCCCCAAAATCAAAGGCCCATATCAAACCTCACAAAACACATTTTCCCTCCAAAATTTTAAACCACAAAACCAAATTTTTCCCCATAAAAAACTCATTACTTTATTACTATCTCTCTCCTTTCTTTACTTTTTCATATTTCTCTCTTTCTCTCTCTCTCTATCTCTCTCTCCCATTCTTTCTTTATTTAGTTAGAAATTTTGATTTTAAGATTTCGGTTTTGTAAAATTTCAAAATTTTTAATAGCAAATATCTCTTCAACAATTAAATTTCATTATTTTCCACACTTAAAAGTTCTAAAAAGTTAGATTGTATACCCCCATTTATAATTATTTTTCAATATAGACTTTTATTTATAACTAATTATTGTCATACTATTCAAACTTGAGCTACATAATTATTGTTTTACTGTTTACATGACTTTTCGTGTTTTGTATCGTTCGAAGACGTCCCGTAGGCACGTGCCCACGGAAAAATCTAGTATATATATATATATTGCTAATCTTTCTCCCTAAACCCTAACCCTAATCTCCCCCCATCTCTCTCTCCCGCTACTTGCGCCGCACACCCCAACCCGAGCCCTCCTCTCGGCCTGCACTCCAACCCGCA
The DNA here is from genome assembly GCA_017893485.1 of Hemerocallis citrina. NCBI lineage: Eukaryota > Viridiplantae > Streptophyta > Magnoliopsida > Asparagales > Asphodelaceae > Hemerocallis > Hemerocallis citrina. The sequence goes on along the minus strand of CM030368.1, from coordinate 1,802,832 downwards.
CACACCCCCTGCTCGGCCTGCACATCCCGACACCCAACCCCGACCTTCCCTTTGCCGCACCCGACCACCATCCACCTCCTTAACGACTCTCTCCCCTTTGCTTCCATCCGCCGTCGACCAAGCCAGCAACAGCCAGAGCGACACCAGGCCGACGCCGCCATCTCTCGCTCTCTTGATCTCTCTCTCTCTTTGTGGAGTTCTGCTCGTGTGGTGATCTTGCACGAGTTTGCGTGGATTCGTTGATTCGTGGATTTTCGTTCGTGGATTTTGTTCGTTGTCGGGATCCACTCCCGTCACTCTTGATTTTCGTCGTTCTTCATCTTCGAAGAAGGCAAGAACTTGTTCTCCAATTCCTTTGTTTGATACAAGTCAAAAATACCACCTATAGTGTAGTTGGGTCTAGAGACAACTCGTGTGTGTTATCTTTGATGGGTTTTGTCTTTATTGTGAAAACTTGACCATAGTTGCCTCACGACACAATATTGACATGAATTAACTTAGGTTTTACCCGTTCTTGATTTGATCATGTATGTGAGCCTTCTTATGAGAATTTGGGTATTTGTGGAGAACCATGTGGTAGACTTGTTTTAGATATGTTAATTACCCTAATTCATGATGTTTGGACACTTGGTAGACCCGATTTCAAGTTTGGTTGTGCTTTGAACAAGTTTTGTATGATATATGTTGAGTTGTTGTTAAAGGGAAAAATCTGTATTTTGTCGCTGATCTGTTTTGATTGCTGTTTTGGACTGTCTTGAAGTCAGTAACTTAATTTCGGTATAAAACATGAGTTTTAGAGGATTTCGTCTATTTTCCAACCCCTCTGACCTTGCTTGATTTCGTTTTTGTATGAGTGACTTATGACTGTTTTACTACAGAGGAGTATTATGTTTCCAGATTTCGTTTCTCGACGATTTTGTTGATTAAACTATTTTGATTCTTGAGCTACACCTATTATTTTGATCTGAAACTTTAGTCAGTTTTTCTATACCTATCTAGGGATTACCCAGAATTTTGGTAGATTTTATTGATGAGTTTTATATATGTCGTTTCATGCATGTTTACAAAAGTCATACTTGCTGTATTTTGCTCGTTGTCATGTAAAGAATTGTGTTTTCACCCTGATTTCTTTTACTGTATGAAAAATGTTTGTGAAATATGAAAGCTAATATATTTTATCTATTTTCATCTTCCTTTGGCGGATTTGGATTTCGTTTCACGACTTGCGAGATATTTCAGTTTTCGTACAGCAGTGTTGAGAATTCCAGATTGGCCAAACTACCATTTCTTGATGTTTTCTTATTTTTGATGACTAAACTAATTTTACTGAAATATTATGAAACTTTATATTTTGATTCTAAAAGTAATCAAGCCGGGGTTTCTTAAGGGAAGATCTAGTAGTGGAAAATATAGAAACGTGTACTTGAAAGGGAACTAGTGTTCCGTACTGCTACTGTTACTTTTCTGCTACTGTTACTGTTACTTTACTGCTACTGTTACTGATACCTGAGTACACTGCCCCATTATAGTCCACTATGAAATCTAAAAGCGAAACTATTTGTTGTAGCAACCATGTAGTAAAAATCGGAATGCATGAAGTGCTACCTAGCTAGTAATACACACAAGACTGTAAGAACATAAGACTGATACTGTTAGACTGAGACTGTTGGACTGACTCTGTTATATTGTTACACTGATGTACTGAGCTTCTTTTACTGGACACTGTTAGTTGCCATATGACACTGTTACTGACACATTCATTTGTACTGTTAATATACCATGCTAGTTGACTTTGTTTTACTGATTCATGCTAGTTATCACTGTTGATGCATTATTCCATGCTATTTGTTAGTTTTTCCATGTGCTTGTATCCTACATTATAAGTGACCCGTAACTTGCAATTGACGGGTACTTGTTTTCTCTTTCCTTCTCCTGCAATTATTAATTGCAGATCATGATGGTCAGCTGCCAGACGGTATTGGCGAAATAAGATATTAGTGCTGGATTTTTTGTTTATTAGTATTATTATTGTTGTTGTTTTGGAACAATGTATTTTGAGTACTTGAATATTTATTTTGTATTTGGACGATGTGACCCAGGATATTTGACTTGTCCAGATTCTGCTTTATTTGAAAATATTATATATTGTTTCAAGTAAATTATGTTGGTTTATTAATTCTGTTATGCATGTGTGGTTGACTCTTTTGCTTCCGACTCTGATTATTTTGTGATTTATTGTAAAGATTCCTGAACAGCTTATGGATAATGAAAATCATTCGCTGGGCTTTTGTTGCGTATCCGTATTCCGTATTCTTTTTGGGAAGCGAGGCGTGACAAATCTCAAGGCCTATAAATAGGCTCAAAACAAATCTTGATACAAATCTTAAAATATTCTTAAAATCTCAAAAATATTCTAATGCATAAAGAAAGATTACATATGGTTATAATTGCCAAAAACAAATATGGTACTGAAATAAAATACTAAACTAAACAGAATAGATGTCCTCATCGTTATAATATTAATGTAATAATGGGATGATTGTTTCCTTTTCATTTTCCGATCTCAGTTCCTCACATATTACATTTATCATAGATAATAATTACCTTACCTTTGTTGCTTTCTACTATTAAGGTAAGCTTATCAGTGTACCACACTCTACTGAAGTACCATTTATAAAGCAAACCCTTCTACTTCATCACTTCAGTGAGGAGACTGACTATAATTCGGTGTGAAATACCCAGTCCTTAGGTCATCATTAATTTTTTGGCATATCCGACAACCATATTTATGGAAGAAGGCTAAAAGATGATGATAAAAGTCTTAGAGCAAATTACCAATCCTTAACTTACATTAGTAAAAGAACTACGCCGCGTACTATTTTGCTTCCTCGATGTACATAAACTTCCATTAAACCTTAAATATTTTGGAAAACTGCTACAGTAGATCTCTTTCCGTGTTTCCATTCGGCTCTTTGAAAATTCTATCCACTAAAATAGCAATCAATAGTTACGGCCTGCATTGTGCTTATTTTCTTTTATAAACTAAATAACCAAGCTTAATTAGCAAGTTAGTTTGGCACGGGATTTTCCATAATCCAGGCTGAAATTATATTGTTTCAATAGTTTCCATCAAGTTGCACTTTAGTGCCAGACTACAATTTTAATTGGTGATCTGTAGAATGATTTGTCTTATCTTCAATCCATAACAAAGTTTTGGTTGAGTTAGGTTTGGAACCATTTTGTTTTAGAGAGAGATGATGAGGCACAGACAACGTTTTAAATGTCGGATATCGGTGTCGAGTCGGCATAGGAATTTTTGTGTATATTGGGATATTTTGGGGGATATATCAGGATATCTTAATATGTCGGGTTGTTATGTAGGATAGGAAAAAATATTCTAGATATACTACATGACATTTACATAAATTGCATTCTAACATTTATCACATAAATAACATCACATAAATAACACTAATAATACAAAACTAAACAAATTAATAAACACACATGAATTAGGCACGCATTGCACATTAATTATATACAATAAATCATATAATGCCAAACATACATATGCATGAACTAAATATAACATAATGAAATTGAAAAATCAAACTAAACAAAAGAAATATATAGATTTTAGAAATATAAACCATCACAAAGTTTGGCATATCTAATTCAAAACAAAAGAAAAGAACAACTTATAGGAATCCATGCAAACTCATAAAGTTTTGAAATGTTATAATCATTTCAAACATTACAAAAGTTAGTGGGCTCAATTGGGTTGGTATGGATAATGGTTTCGGGTTTGATTTGACTCAAACCCGTAAAACCAAAAAACTTTTTGAACAAATATCACCAACATAATTTGGGGAAATATCGGGTCATATATCGGCCGATATCGGATATATCGGTGATATATTCCCCAAAAAGACATACTAATTATACAAGTCTATCGTGTCGGTTTACTCTCCAACCAGATATATCAGCCGATGTATGCCAATGTACCAGATATATTGAGGATATTTAAAACATTGGGCACAAATGGAGAATATAGAAGATTTTGCAGGATATAATCAAATGAATCCACAAGTATTTAGTTTCTACATATCATAAGATTAAATTAGACTTTAGTTTTAGTAGTAAAAAGTATTGTGTATTTTATATATTTGCTATAACCTATTTATACAGGTCATGCATGAACTACTGGAGCATTCGGGTTTGGTTGATGAATGAAGTTAATGAATACATTCCCCAACTTGAATTTTCCTCCTCTTTTCTTTTCTAAATTCTCCACCTTCACTGACGAAAAGGAGATTGCCCACACAACAAGGAAAATAGGATAGCCACATGAAAGAAGTAACAAGTTCCGGAATGAATAAAAGGTAAGAACGGTAGGGAGGATAAATAGTGGAAAGAGAGAGGGAACAAAACAAGAAAACAAAGGGATAAGCAAAAAAATATTAGGCTGTCATTTCTCTATGAAGGAAAGAAGAAGAAAGTGTAATAAAAAATTAAAGAAAGTAAAAAGAAGAAACTTCAGATTATGAAAATATTAACTACGAACTAAGACGGATGAGGACCCGTTATGGAAGTAATTGGTTAATTTTCTAACTTTATAGGAAAAACAATGAATATATCTTCAATTTCACGACTTTCATAGTTTTAATATATTAATAATAAGATTATGGGATAATCTCACAATTTTGAGAACCTCATTGTGTTAATTTCTAATGTAACAAAGGATGAAGATTTGTGAGTGTCTGTGACATCAATATTAGAAAAATCTAAGTTGACATGTTCATGTTCATCACGATATAGACCATATACACATGGAAAATAATGCATAAGCATCAAATATTGTTTCCCAATTAGATGAGTTTAATTACAATGTAATTACAATGAGACGCAACAAACAACAACAACAACAACTACTGGTAAAGGTGGTATTCTTGTAGTTGCCAATTAAAGGAAGAGAGATGTTGGTGTAGATTGCCTAAATGAGTCATGGCAACAAATAATTATTTTAGATTAAATCTTCTCTCTCACTTATTCAATATTAACCCATTGCGTTATGAGTAATAAGTTGCCCAAGTTGCAAAGTAAGAAGTGATGCATTAATTTGTAAGAAGTCTTTAGTTTCGACTTTTGGATGATTCACAATTTTCAAAACACCTTCAAATTCACAAGGTTCGATTTCATGGAAAATTGAAGAAGCACTTAGCACACATATCTTTTAAGCAGTCATAGAATATCTCTAATATTATAATGGGAGAAAGCCTTAGTGTCATTTGTAAATCTACCAACATGTGCAATATATGTATATAACTAATATAAAGAAGGTTTCAGGTTCGAGTCCTCCCGACGCCAAAGTTTTTATTTTATTTGAATTATTAAAACGTGCATTGCACGTGTAAATTACTAGTGCTTAGTAATTTAGAATGGAGGACAAAGCCCTTTTGTTGTCGAGTCTCTATCCTTCTTTGAAGAAATTGACATATTGTGTCAGTATTTGTGTCATGTTTGTGTCCTCTTGCTATGTCCATGCTCCTTAGGAGATGGATTAATTTTATCCAGAACTTTCAAAGATGGCAGAGTGTTCACTGTCAAGGGACAATAAACCAATGTATTGCCACAAGCATCCAACTTAAACGACCTTATGAAATTGAGACCTTGTTGAGTTGTATACTAAAGACCTGCTATCTTTTGATGTATGAACATTAGATGTCTGGAAGCTAATAAGCGTAAGACAAGATTATCAATGTCTTTTCTCACTCTCTGTCAAGTCATCAAATTCTTTCATCTTCTTTTTTAGTTTAATTCCTCAAAGGAAGATCCATAAAACAATTTTTAAGTTTGATATAAATAATATAAGGTGTGTTAATTTGACCAAGGAGCTCGCCCTCAAAAGAGTTGAGTGGTTGCGAAGAATTCATGTAACCAGCCCAAAAAAATTGGGATGAAGGCTTTGTTGTAGTTGTTGATAAATTATATAAGGTAATTTTTTTTGTTCTCTACACATTCCCTTAATGGCGACGAAAACTATTTAAAATTATACAATTTCTAGCTTATTTCCTGTGAAGTATCTCAAATGAAGGCAATTAAAATTTACCTTGTAGAAGTGGTTGTGCATTCAAAAGATATCATACTTCTTACATTAACCCATTCATACACAATACAAACTTATTATGACTAGCAAGTGTTAGTGTGGTCCACCGGTAAGCTAAGAGCCGGTGAGTAAGAGGTCTGAAGTTCGAATTCCGCTTGCACCAAAAAGTCCACAATTAATATATATTCGGGGTAAAGTATCAATGTGTGTGGCTATGGCCTTATTCCAAAAAGAAAAGGAAAAAGGGAAGGGAAAAAAAAAAGAACGTTGAATTTCGGCAAATGCATCAAAATATTGACAATAGAGAAATCAAAAGGCTTCTCCGCATCTTTCCAAAGAATTCAATGGTAAATGTCATTTTCAACAATAACTAACTAGCGAACCTATCCAACGATGAAGTCTGAAAAACCAATAATTTGCAATTTCCTGTAGGAAGATGATGTACAACAATCTATGACTAGATGAAGGCACCGATATATTGGAAAAACGTCAAATCCATAAAAGCCTTCTCCGCATCTTCCCAAAGAATCTACCACCACTAAATCTTATATAAATTGTAATATTCGTAAACATCTAAGCACGAACTGGTCCAATACTAAATCTACTCAAACACATTAAATTCAAACTTCCTTAGGGAGGATCATGTACAACAATCTATGACAAGGATGACGCAGCCACAACATCAAATAACATCAAATGTTTCAAAATACACACAAGGTAGAACTCAAAAGCCTTCTCCGTGTTTTCCCGAACAGTTTAACACCACTAGATCCTCTACAAACTATGTTTTTAGAAAATGTCTATGCAGTGCAGCACTACAACACTAAACTCAACTCGCAACCAACAAATTGGGCTTTCCCATAGGAGGACCGAGAACAACAATCTATAATAGCAAACCAAGTTAATTACTAATAAAACTCATTAATTCGAACTTCCAATAGGATGAATGGATGATCATGTTCGTCAATCGACAAATAGATAACGCAACGATCCCATCCATTAACATCAAATTCTTCAAAATACCGACAAGGAACAAACGTAAAAGCCTCCTCCACATTTTTTTTGAAGAATCCAACACCACTATATCCTCTATAAAATGTCGTTCTCAAAAATACCCTACCAGTGCACCAGTAAAACACTAAACTCAACTCAAACCCAACCAAATGAATCTTCCCCTATGCAGACCGAGTTCAACAATCCACAATGTAGACATGCAAGTTTCCACTAGCAGCCCTACTCCTTGCTACCAATTCAATGATTCCTTTTTCTGCATCTCATGACATAATCATTAACTAAACAGAATTAAATAACGAATTTATTAAGAACCTAATCAAACCCTAACAAACCAGGAAAGAGAAATCAAGCTAATAAAACAATACCGCATCCTCGGCATTGCAGTGATGTTTATAAATCGCAAGAAGGAACCGGCACCGCTCCGCTAGAGTCCGAACATCGCCATTCCCATCGGTCGCGAACGCCACCGCCGCTCGGTTGATCCGGTCGAGCTCCGACCGAATTGCCTTATGAAAGTATAGGAAGATCAAGATCGGCGACTTCAACAAGCTCTTGATTCCTCCGCCGTTCGACGCCGCGGCGGCTCCGCCGGTGGAGCTCCCCGGAGACGACGAGGCGGTCGGTATGAGAGCGAGAACGCCGTCCCCCGCCAATGGGGCCGCCATGCGATTATTAGGGTTAGGGTTTGGTTATTTTATCTCTCTAGATTTGGAGTTTCTCGCTCTAGAATTCGGAGGTGAATACAGAGAAGAAGGAACGAGAAATAAATGAAAATGGTTTGTTTACTTTTCGCCCTCTTAGTGCCGGTGATAAGGGGGAGGGGGGAGGTTTATATATGACCGACACGTGGACGTTCCACGTCAGCGCAGAGGAGGGAGCGGCACACGTGTGGATCGCACGGGCGAGAAGGAGCTTAGGTTGTTGTGGGGATAATTATCCAAATACCCATAGTTGGCGTAGTTATTACATTACTGCCATTGAATTGCATAGTGTAAAGTTGGTTCTACCGTGTAAGGGTAGTTTCGTCAATGAACATGTAATTTGTGTGAATCCAAAGTATTGAATCCAAAGTATACAGTGTAATTCAGTTATTTACAAAACACTCTAAATTTTGTATTAATTTAAATTACGAATATCCTCCTTAGACAATTAGATAATGACAATTGAGTCCCTGAATCTCTCCTGTGCGTCAATATACACAGGCCACATCTGAGAATCGCTCAACCCTACTCTACGAAAAGACAGTAATGCCCCCACATGAATAAAGTCACTGGCATGTGGGACCCACTGTCCTTTGCCTGTAGCAGTCGGTGACAATTCAAAGCGATGGGTAAAAAGTGAGGCAGAATTTACTTTTACAGAGACGTACGTACGGTGGAGCACGTGACCGGGGAGGGCTGGGAGCGTGACCACCCTCGGCTGCCACGTGGTTCTGCGTTGGCTGAGAGTGCTGGGCCCACTGGATCTTCCATATTTGGGCCGACGGCCCGTGGTTGCGTTGGATTTATTTCTCATTTCTTAGGATGAAAGCGACGCTTCTGCATGAACAATTCCCATGCTCATGGTCTTTTTGCTCCTTTTTAACAACCATTCAACGTATTCGATTTACGTCATACGTCCAAAACTATCAAAATTATCTATATTTGGTTTACACGTGCACTTCATGTAGCGTGCTACTTTGGTTATCAATTTATTACCTCCTCCATTCCGTAATATAAGTCATTCTAACTTTATACATGACTATTTAGAAATAACCTATGATTATTTAAGAGTACTAGACTATAAGTAGACCTTTAAGAATTATCAAAATGTCATACTTAACCTCCTTTCTTACTACTCACCATTCTCTATTGTAATAAGAAAACACAGGGATAAAATTGGAAGTAACGGATAAAATTGGAAGTAACGGATAAAATTCATTGACGACAAAACATTTATTAATTAGTTAATGTGAAGAGACAATACATCCAGTGGGGGAGCTAGGATTTTCATCCAGCTGGAGCGAAATTATAAGAACTAAACGAAGAAAAAGCGAGCAGCAGAAGAAGAGGGAGCGGGTCGGGTGGTGTGAGGAGTAATTATATGGGCCTTTACTTGTGAGCCACGCTCAGGGGAGCGCTGCATGGACTACCATTTAAAAAAAAAAACTACACCTATACAAAGGGTCTGCCTAAACTCAGGGGGAGCGGCCGCTCACTCTGGCTTAGGTGTGGCTCCGCCCCTGAATACATCTATCTCGAAAATCTAAATTAATATTGTTAAACTTTTTTAAAAAAAATACTAGAATGACTTAAATTTTGGAACATTTGTCAACATACTAGAATGACACTATATCTCTAATATTATATTGGAAGAGTTTGGGTTGTCATTTGTCAACATACAAATCTGTACATTGTACGTGCAACTCCAACTCTCTTATTAATTACAAAAAAAAATTTAAACAAATAAAAAAAATTACTTATTTAAAACGTGCAACGCATGTACAAAACTATTTTATAATATTTTTTAACACTAAACATACATATATGTTACATATATGTTACATGTATAATTCAAATTCTACTTATAAACATATGCATTGTACGTACAAATTGTAGCTTTTTCTTTAAAATATTTTTCTCAATTAAATGTAACGTACGTCCAACTCCAAAACTATTTCTTAACACGTATATCGTAAGCGAAAATCCTCAAACACTTGTCAAAACATAAAAAATACTAGTATTTTAAAATTAAAGGCACCTCTCATATGAGCAGAAGGTTATGTAATGTTGACACCTTCCACCAAAAGTGTATTGTATATATTTTTATTTTGGAGAATCATAGATAGATAGAAATTTCACCTTTTTATATTATTAGAGATTATTCTGTTCCTATTGCCATGTAATTATATTATTACGAGTCAAATAGATTGGGCTGAAGTCCAGCGGCCTAAGGCTGTTTAATTAATACGATATAAGTATTGAACTAAACCGGGCGTATCTAATATAATCTAAACAATCATTCGATGAGATTATCACATCAGAGAGATGGAGACTTTGAAGAATCATCGTCATCGTATGCTGACCTTAATCCTCATTGTAGCAAATTGATTACGTGTCGCTGTGTGGATCAGATGCAACTTCATCTTAATCATGAAAGGTTGAACTGCCAAGTCCAGGTAACAAAAATACAACAACAACAAAGTCTTTGTCCCACCTAATTGGTATCGGCCATATGAATCCTGAATTTTTCATTCTGCCCGGTTTAACGTAATATCTTCTGTAAGGTCCGTAATATCTTCTGTAAGGTCCTATCAAAGTCCAGGTAACAAAAATCTTAGCAACTACACAATTTATCTCCTAGTTAACACAGTACAACTACAAGCATTGAATGATCCACTGACATCTATTAACCACTTCACCAGAAGTGCATTTGCATTAGCATATATAGTAATGCATGCAGCTTCATGAATAACTCATGAATCCATTTGCATCTGAATCTGACTCTTAATCCACCTTCAGTAAAATTGTTCAGCGATTTACCGATGACACTGCAGATGTTGAATTATACTCCGCATTGCAGTTGTCATTGTAGCTGTAAGTTCGAGCAACCAAACAACTACATTTAGACAGATTCTTCTCGATCCTTTTAGAAAGTTAAATATATGACTGCGTCAATGTTGAACAGCTATTAGTATGTAATTATTTCAAATACCTGTCTCTCACTAACAAAACAAGTTCACTAACACAACAATCTTAAGCGATTGAAAAACCGATGAATATATCATTAGAAGGTATGACGACAATAACATATATTGTTTCCGTATAATTTGGAATATGTAAAAAAATAACAGTAATATCATAGCCGTAATTAGGACTCATGAGTCATGAACAAGCGAGACATTAAAGCAGAGAAATAAATGGAGGGAGTTGCACTGGTATCATCTCAGAATCTTATCCATAGGCAATGGCAATGACCCAAACAAGCTAAAACCAGAATCCATTAAAGATGAAAGAGAGAGTCATGCTTTTATTTCCACATGCAAGTGATGCATCAAAATCACTCCAGAATAATGGCACTGCCCTAACTTTACTGCAATCCATTTCATGAGCAGGGTGGTCCATTTCTACCAACATCATCACATTCTTTCTATCTATATTTCCCTACAGCTTCACAAGCATCTGAACAAGTTACCAACAACACATCCAAACCTTATGCCGAAAGTAGAGAAAAAAAATATCTTTGACCAAGCCAAGCCAAGCCAAGCCAAGCCTTGATTCCAGACCCCTATCTCGAAACAAACTAATGTTTCTACCCACTTAGCCAACGATATAATGCTAGGGTGTAACAGCAATTTTGAAACTAAGTGGTAGAAAAGAAAGATGGATTGAGAGTTAGGGTGCAAAAAGCGATTTTTCCCGTAGACACTCACCAAACTGTGGCACTCAGCATCTCATCTTACCTTATCTGAGTGCTGCTGCCATGGATTGCACCTCCCAAATGCAAATCTATGCAGCTGAACTTTGTTCCCTACAATAAAAGAGATAAAACACATTATCAGCAGTTAGTGGTCAAGTTCAAAAGAGAAGTGATTGCAGTTCATGATGTCGAGTACTCTAAGATGAACATTTGCGTTTGTCTGAGACAGTAGGGAGCAACTGGGCCAGCCCTAGCTTCCCCAACAACCAGTTAGGAGTTAGAAGTTTTAATGTGGATATAAATCACAAAGTCATTTTCATCCTTTTTAATGGATTGGCCCAAGTGGAGTCCATGTAGAGATTGGGCATAGAAAAGAAAATTGTCAGAAAGGGAAATTTGATGGGATCAAGTTTGATCATGGACTCCAATTGTAGGTTTGGCCTTCTAGTTTGACTCGTATTATTAATTGGATGTAGGTATTAACAACTTTCCTGCAGACACAACTTCATCGGGTATTTGTATATCTACAAGTAGGTATTCTTTTTGGAGATCACCATTTTGGGGAAGAATTAAAACAACTGGGTACTTTAAAAGACCTTTGAACAGTAGCTGTATTTTATATATATATATCATTTTGTAAACAAGCCATTGATGATGTGGTACTAAATGAGCAAGTTGCTCATATCCCTTTTACCCTATATATATATATATGAATATCTTCCATTGTGCACCACCCCTCCGTGTGCACTCGGCCTTCCTGCCTTCGTATTGACGATCCGAATCGTTCACATTGATCTACACATCTAAATTAGTCTAAATATGTAAAATTAAATCATTTGAAATTTATTTGTCCATCCATCATGTGACTATAAAAAACAATGATTTTCAGCCATACAATTTTGTAACACTTTAATGGATGGGCAAATGAATTTCAAATGATTTGATTTTACATATTTAGACTAATTTAAATGTGTAGATCAATGTGAACGGTTCGGATCGTCGATACGAAGGCGGGAAGGCATGTTGAAGAACCTACCCCACAACTCATAGTGCTAATAGTGGAAACACACCACAAGCAATAGAAACTCCCAAGACTTAAATGAACCAAGAACAAGCCACCACGATATATGCAAGATCTCACAAGAACACAATCAATATGCAGAGATAACCAATACTTCCTATTCCCAAAGAAATACAAAGATTACAAAGAGATTACAACTCTCAATCTCTCTCTCTCACCTTTGAAACACTCGGCACAATCCCCTCTTGAAGTTGAACAATGATAACGACTCATCTCTTGATTACACAAATTGATTCTAACCCTAGAGTTTACGGCCATATATATAGCCCCCAAGTAAACCCTAAAAGATCAACACAAATCTAGCAATTGGGCATTTAAACTCGTAAGCCCAAAAACAATTAGCCGCCGAAGTCGGTTGACCGCAACGTGTAGAACCAAACCCGAGACTTGACCTGTCGACTACACCCCCAAGGTCAGTCGACCGTCCCCTCCTCTGTTGGACCTTTACACTCGAAGAACTCTCAGCAGCTAGGGTTGGTCGACCGCACCCCCAGGTCGGTCGACCGCACCTCTCCAGACTGCATTCTTCTACTCGCTGCTTGTCTTCTCTTGCTTCTTTGTCTCACCCTCTTCTTCTCCAACTTAAAGTACTCAGTGCCTGTGTATTTAAGGCCAAAACCCTAACAATCTCCCACTTGGACCAAATACACCACGCTTCAAAGTTATTGCAATCTTTACCTCGCATTATCCCTGCCAATCTCCCACTTTTATGGAAGACCCAAGTACTTCCCACTCTCATGAAGAGCACCTCCGCCACTCCACCATGTGGAGTGCACCAACTATCCCTCATCGCCTCATGAAGGATGTGCTCCACCAATCGTATAGAGCACGAATACCGGAGAAACAACCTCCGTGTCGGATTCCGTGTTACAAGACTCCCCAACTCGCAGAATCTCCATCAACACCGGACATGGTTCAAAACCTCTCAATGCACCCTCTACATTAGAAGTCTCCGTGGACAACACCTCCATAATATCCGCAGACTGTTCAACCCATACAGTCCCAATTCGGTTACCCTCATCGACATCACCCCGCATATCGATACCAGTGCTCTCTATCACACGAGCGACTTGAAGCTTCCACTGCCAATTCGCAAAGTATCCTCACCGCAGCAACGTCCCTCTAGGATCACTTCCATGGCCAGCAACTCCCACTAAATTAGTAACCTTCCCTCCACAACTGAAAGAACTCGGTGGAACCCCACACAACCTACTACTCGATTCCGGTTGAGTCAACTACAAGAGAAACGCCCCTCACGTCTCTAAGCAAATACAGCATTCCCTCACACTTCCCTTTTGCAATCACCTTTGAACTTGCAGCTATACACCACTCCCCACTACTAACTGTAGTAGACAACCCTTCCTTGTCTAGCCTTCCAATCGAGATAAAAATTTTCTTCAAGTTTGGAACATGTCTTGTCTCCCGCAAGACAACACATTGATCATTAATGGTGTTCACGCAAACAGTATTAACCCCACGTACAGGACACCGATGACCATTCCCCACGATCACATCTCTAAAAGAACCCTCCTCGTAGTCATCAAATACCTCTCTCCTCGGAGTGCAATGAAAAAGAAGCTCCCGAATCACTACACCAATCTTGAGTGCCCAACTCCTCCCAAGCTGATAAGCATATAGATCCTCAACAAGTCCCACTTAAGCTTCCTTTGGAGTATCTCTCTTCGGTTTCCCCTGCTTCTTCATATAAGACTTGCAACTGCGCATCATGTGACCCTTCTTGTGACAATACCAACACTCAGGCTCATGTCCCCCATCGTTGTCATCAGACCCACTCTCAGATGAACTACTCTGATCCTTTCTTCTTCGACTGCTCTTAGATCTCCCACGTATCTTCTCAACGTGCATGGCAGAATCTCTAGAAGATGATGATGGATATCCCCCGTTTCTCACCCTTCTCACCTCCTCATTCAGAATGTTACTTACCACATCTTGTAAAGTCTTCGAATCTGTCATAGTGCCTGTAAGAGTTTGTTCCACCGTACCATAACTATCGGGTAGAGTAGATAGAAGTAACAATGACTGCCTCCTCTCTGAAAACTTCAAATTCCATCTGGTTGTAAACCATACAGTAATTGTTCACATGCTCTGCTACCGAATCCCCTTCCCTCAACTTCATATTAACCAATTTTTTCAGATAAAGAATTTGATTAGATGTCGACGGTTTCTCATACATATCCGTGAAAATCTCCATAGCCTCATTTGTGGTCTTTACCTTCGAGATATGAAATAACGCCTTCCTACTTGGCCCCAACTGAATCTGCCCCAGTGCCTTCTGATCCAAACGATTCCAATCCGCCAAGATCTTCGCATCCTTGTCTCACCTACCGCCTTCTCATCAAACAACGGACCATCAAGATCTTTTTTGAGAAGATACGCTATCATCTAAATCTTCCACATCGCAAAGTCACTCCCATCGAATTTCTCGATCTTCATCTTGTTATCGGCCATTTCGAACCAACTGCTCTAATACCACTTGTTGAAGAATCTACCCCATAACTCGTAGTGTTAATAGCGGAAACACACCACAAGCAATAGAAACTCCCAAGTCTTAGATGAACCAAGAACTAGCCACCACGATATATGCAAGATCTCACAAGAACACAATCAATATGCAGAGAGAACCAATACTTCTTATTCCTAAAGAAATACAAAGATTACAAAGAGATTACAACTCTCAATCTCTCTCTCTCTCACCCTCACCTTTGAAACACTCGGCACAATCCCCTCTTGAAGTTGAACAATGATAACGGCTCATCTCTTGATTACACAAATTGATTCTAACCCTAGAGTTTACGGCCATATATATAGCCCACAAGTAAACCCTAAAAGATAAACACAAATCTAGCAATTGGGCATTTAAACTCGTAAGCCCAAAAACAATTAGCCGCCGAAGTCGGCCGACCGCACCCCCAAGGTCGGTCGACCGCAACGTGTAGAACCAAACCCGAGACTTGACCGATCGACTGCACCCCCAAGGTCGGTCGACCGTCCCCTCCTCTGTTGGACCTTTACACTCGAAGAACTCTCAGCAGCTAGGGTCGGTCGACCGCACCCCCAAGTCGGTCGACCGCAACTCTCCAGACTGTATTCTTCTACTTTCTGCTTGTCTTCTTTTGCTTCTTTGTCTCACCCTCTTCTTCTCCAACTTCAAGTACTCAGTGCCTATGTGTATTTGAGGTCAAATACCTAACAAGGCCTAGTGCACACACATGCACCATAGGTGGTGCACAACGGAAGACTTCCCATAATATGCACTTTCTTTTACTTAACTGTACACAAAAAGTTATGGGGGGGTTGAATGATCAAATCATCAAACCACCCAAGAGAAAACTAAGTTTATTTGGTTTGTAGGTCCAATGTTTTCACCTTGAATTTGCATATGACAATAATATCAATCAGCAGCAGTTATCGGAATAAATCCATTTTTTTAAATGACTCTACTCTGCTTGTTACTGTCCAGTAAAAACTAAAATATTGGAAAATGATAAAGGCAAAAAGATTCAATGAAAATATCTGCTGTGAAGAGTTTCCGCCAATTAGCACTTCCTTTTATAGTAGATATTGCAAAGCTTGCAGTGAAATTGAGAAGCATAATTGGCACTACGAATGACAAAAGGAATGGAAAGAGATAAATGATTGTTGCACATAAGCCTTTCATTATTTAAAATAAAGAAAGAAGACGGTGGAAAAGACAGAAGAAAAAAAAATCCACAATAAGAAAACGCCATACTTTTTCAAACTAGAATTAGCCTATCTTCAACAATCCAATATAATATCATCGCTATGAAGATAACTTATTCTGATCGCTAAAGGGTGTCCATAGGGATTAAAATACTGGTGACTAGATCTAAAGTATATCCAATACCTACCAATTCATGATAGATAGATGAACCTAGTACGATGCACAAACAACCAAATGTTCCACTAACTGAAATCATAACGATTTCATTTGAAAAAATAAGTATTGAAATTTTATTTTTCAAAAAAGGTTGCATTAAGTTGATAAGGATATGATCTTAAACCTTGATATAAGCTTTAAATTATGTGAAGCTTCTTTTGCATGGGATGAATTTGTACAAGGAGTTGAGCTGAAGCTGATTTCAAAGTCTGTATAAAGTCGGATTAGAGCCAAGAAAAACTTTCCACCAGGCCCAGATCCACACCCTACTAAGCTGACTAGAAGCAAGTATGTCCTTAATTGGTTAAATCATATTACATTATCCCAGCTTCCTCCCAAGATGCATGCATTCCGACACTGCATAATACTCATACACCTAATATGGTTACTCTCAGTGCAATCGAACAGCATACATAGATAAAATCCCCCATAAATTAAAACAACGCCAGATTATCCAGATCAAAACACCTCAGGTTTGAGTTGTTCATCTACAATAAATGATGTTGACTTACTCTTTATTCAAATCACAATCTGTTTCCTTAAAAGTCGAAATAACATTAGCAAACTGAAAACATAAACTTAAACTAAATTAAATTCAAATCTAAACATGGCCTTAGAAGTCAAAACATAAACTATTCCAATTTCGAAATTGAAACAGTTGAAATCAATATACAAATCTGCCATTTAATCAATCATCTACAAATTTTCCATTTAATCAATCATTTACAGATTCAACATTTGATCAATCTACAAAATCATCCAATCTCACAACTTGACTTATCACTCGTTCCTTGCATATGTGGTTCTCATTAAACTTTGCCTTCGTCCGATAACCTCCAGAAGTATATATAATACAATTATTAACTTACAGGCTACATTTCAGAACAGCCCCTTGACTTTTCCCCTTATTAGAGTTTTATTGTAAAAAATTATACTCAATTTTTACATTCAGTGCAAGATCTAATTAAGAACTCTTTCTTCTTTTTCTTTTGTTTACACTTTACATTCAAATTGGGTAAATTAGGAGTGAAGTGAGGATGGAACTCTATGTAGCACAAGCGATGGAGCCCTGCTTGACACAAGCACGTATTGGACACTGACACTCTTAACACTCCTTGGACACTTGTCGGACACTTCCCACGCATATCCTAAATTTTATAATATATCTTATGTGTTGAAAGCTCTTAGACGCTCCTCAAATACTTCTTTGAACATATAATCAACACTTTTTATACTTCTTATGCTAGTTAACTCTTTTTTACCTGTATATGCACAATGGCTCCAATTTTGCAATGAATCATCAAGTACTACTGCTTTTTCAATCTTTTATTTTGATTATGTAGATCAAAGTTATATTATTGGAGGTCATTTGTGTTAAATTTATGTCTGATTATGGTTTGCATTGTTTAACCTATAAAATATTATAGTTGTGTCACTGCGTCCTACCTCTATAAATTTTTTTTTCAAAACCACCCTCCTTTAGTATTGCTTCTTAATTATATTTATTTAAATAGATTATAGCAGCATTTCAGAATATATAAGAACACATACTTGGAGAATATTGCAGCAGGAATATAGAGTAGAAGTACATTAGTGCTACAGCATGATTTAATAAAAATAAAATATCAATAGGGGCAAATTAGTCCTAGAAAGCACCTAATTCATCTCATGTTTCAAGATGTGATAGACTAAGATGATGGCAGGTCATGAATCTGAAACTAAATTAAATTGTTAAGGGGTCTGAAAGTAAGCTTAATTTTATATTGGTCTCTACTAGTGTATCCTTAATGTTTTTGTTTCTGTATGGCCACATCCCGCATGTATTTGAAAGTATGGTTTTTTGCTTTCAGCTTAACAGTAAGAGATTTTTATCGATAGTCTTTGCCCTTATTTAACCTTTTTGTTTTTATCATACTGCTACAAGGTTTAAGATGTTCCATGGATGCCACTTCCCATAAGGCAGTGTAGCCTTCACTAAATTTAGTGTTCTAAAGAAAGGAAAGGCCTGTGCAGTATAAACTACGCTAGGTGCTAGGTGTCACCTTAAATGCCAATCTAACGAGTTTTTAACAAACTAACTAGTTTCATTATTTGAAAATATTGCTTTTGAAATTCTATGGCTCATAATGCTGGCCAATATAAATCAACACAAAAACGAGTAAAATGCGGGAGATATGTAGAAGCAAGTGCTTCAAGAAAGTAAAAGTGGGATGACTTAAATAAGGAAACACCTAATAGCAAGCTTCAAATTGACCATTTTTACCTCCTTTAGACATTTTAATGCAGTCTACGGTCTGTGCTTGCATGCAAACAGGTCATTCTGGATTATGGAAAGCCTATCTTGTCCATGTAGTTGCCTAGACCAAAAATTTGACACTGATACTATACTCTCTTTTCATCTCTTCATTGGAGCTTGTGCTCCATAGTAGACACCAAATTGCAGGGAAAAGCCGTAAATTTTGATGACCACCCTAAGAGCTTATGGTAGACGATTAGGTGCATATAGCCAAATAATGCCAAAAAGGTATCCTTCCATTGATACTCGGAGTCAATCAAGTACAAATGGAATTTGGAGTAAAGCACAAACTTGCCAGTTGCTATAAATGAACAAAAAATTAATAAGAAATGAAGAACTGACTGTCACGGTCCATTTAACTCATACACATTATCATAATTTTCCATTCTCATACACATTCACATATTCTATATTAAAATTTGTTCAAACCATGAAAAACATCACACAATTTGCAACAAAGCCTACCAGTTGAAGAAGTACTGCAAGTGTATTTGATCAACCTAAACTTGACATAACATTCTGTCACCTAAAACACGTCCATGGTAAGAAAACCAGCGACTTTTGAGCTTGAAATTATAGGCTACCTTACCTTAAGTCTTTGCATATTGATGTAAAATAATTAAATAAATGAAAACTAATTCAATCATAGAATTATCCATACAATTGTAGTATATATAAGTCACTGATCTCAGTTGGCAAGTGTACGCCACTAATAAAGCTCAAATTTTAATTTCATCAGTTTTAGTCAAGTTGGTGTGCTGCTACCTCCATCATTACCTTGAGGGAATTTACCCTTCCTGAACACACACACTCATGCAGTTTGGAAGCTACATATTCGCTTTCCTTTCCCATCTTTCCTTTGCATCAAGCCTGCCAAAAAAAAAAAGATAATTCAAATATTACGCCATTTTCTAGAGAAGAAAAAAAAAAAATCAATCTCAGTTTCACCAAAATAATCAGAATGTATTAATATAGAGGTCACAGTGGTGGCCACCCAGGCATCCACATGAGATATTAATAGTGGTTCTAGGAGTGAAAGCAATACAACCAAAATTGGTCAATCTTCATCAACCTATGTATGGTTCTTGAACAAACCTCACATGCTTAAATTCAGATTAGGCAGTTTGTTACTTATATTTGTGAGAACAAGTGTATGGCAAGTTTGTTTGCATATTGCGTGGTACCAATATACTTGATGAGGACATCGGTTCAAGACAATTCGGGCGTTTCTATCAGCGCAGGCATCGTCCAGAACAGCTGCTTATTTAGTTTAGGATTTTATTTCACTACCATATTTGTTTCTAGCAATTATAGCCATATGTAATCTTTTTTATATTTTTTAGATTTTGAAAATATTTTGAGATTTGTATCTTGATTTGTTTTGTGCCTATACATAGGCCTTGAGATTAATGAGAAAGATATGCCATTCTTGATTTAAAAAATTATTGTGTTGAGTTTTGCTCTTCCTGTCTCTTTTTGTGTGATACAATTGAGATCCAATTATTAAGGTTTGTGATAAATCCTAATACAATTTTAGGGTTAGTGATTTACTCTAAAATCTACCCCCAAATTAACAAATCCCCAAATCAAATTAACCAAACCCTAATCCCCCGAAATCCAAAACCCTAATCTCTCCATCGTCTTCTACCTCCACCGGCAACCTTCAACTCCCGTTCTCTCTCTCTCTGCCGATTTCCCACCCAAACACCAGAGAACCCATCACCGTAGCTTCCTTTTTCGACCTAATCCTCACCTCCGACGAACCCCCCCTTGTCGTCGTCAACCTACAGCACATCCCCTGACCTCGTCCTTGCCCTACTACAGATTGCCAGCAACACCCCAAAACCCAAAGCCTTGTTTTCCCTTTTTTCCGTCGCTCCTCGCCCCCAGCGACGCCCCGTCCCGACGCCGTTCGCCGTCGCCCCCGATGCCGCCCCTGGTCCATCCCCTTGCCGCCTTCAATCCTGATTGCAGCAACACCAGCCATCACCAGATCCAGCGGCCAGTTTTTCCAACAGTGGCTTCAACTTCGATTGTTGCAATTGTTCTTTGAACTCTCGGTATACTCTTTCCACTTTTAAATATTTGTGTTCTACTGCCTTATCATCTCTACTATATTATTTGATAATTCTGTCGTCCACAAACAATTGAGATTGAGTGTTCCACTTACTTGATTAGAGTACGAATCAATATTGAATCTTTCACTTGCTAAGAACATTTAGGAATTTAATTATTAATTGTAGAGTGGAATTATTAATTGGGATTGTTAAACGTGATTCAGTTCTTGAAAATCCATAACACCGGTTAACTGTTTAAAAATTTCTAACTTTGATCCGCACTACGTGTTGGTAAAATTAATCCATTAAGAATCTTGGAAATTCTCTATTTTAGGGTTAGTTTTACATCAATACTTCTTGGTGGAAACTATTGCGGCTGCAGATGTCCCTATAAAATTTTGATCTCCCGTATCCTTTCAACCTTGATACATGAGGTAGACCTAGAGTTGAAGTGCCCATACGAAAGGCTAGAATAGATTAACATCAAAAGATACAAAGATTTGTTAAAGTCTTTTTAATGAAACACGGGGGGGCCTCGGCCAACCTTTTATGATCAAAAAAAAAAAAGATACAAAGATTGCTCAGCTACCATACAATGAAGTGAATTAACCGTTGAATTGACAGTTAAACATCAAGAGCTTGAAGAATGTCACTTTCTGGAGGTCAGCAAACCCATGGCGGGTGCAACTGGGGGCGGGTACTCTTTGGGTACTCTCAGCTACATACCCAGGAGAGCACTTATAGTTTAGAATATTTTGAAAGTTTCCTCACTCTTAGTTAAGTTCAGACACACATGTGCGTATTCCCAGAGCCCTAGCATAATTTCAAAAAATTGTTCTTCACATTTAGCTGGAAGACAAAACAAGTATACCTAAAACTTGCATATTTATAACCATCAAGAACAAAACACCTTCACATTTAGTATATAAATACACACAGTACTTCATGTACTCCGCAGCCCCCATTTTTTTTAAAAAAAATCAAGTATCAGCGTACATGTAGCATGCTGTACCCGCACCCTGTATCAGTAGTATATGTGCTTCATTGATTAGAGATCATAGTAATCAAAATGACTACTATGTCATTTGGCATACAACCAACTCAAGATATCTAGTTTAGCCATTGGAATGTATCATTGTTATGACTATCTTAGCTGATAAACATGTTAATTTGGGCAGAAGTTACAAGGTGCTGCCTAAGAATGAGAAGATAACAATATCCTCAAATTAGACTGCCAAAGAGAAACTGTGGAATAAATGTGCAAGATTCATGACCAGTACCTGCTAACCAAACAGAGTTGCTGTAAAGTGGAAATGGGGAAAACATATAAAATAGTGTTTTCCATACATACATACCCCTCTGTGTGCACTCGGCCTTCCCGCCTTGGTATCGACAATCCGAACCGTTCACATTGATCTACACATCTAAATTAGTGTATATAAGTAAAATCAAATCATTTGAAATTCATTTGCCCATCCATCATGTGACTATAAAAAATAATGATTTTCAGCCATACAATTTTGTAACACTTCAATGGATGGGCAAATGAATTTCAAATGATTCGATTTTACATATTTAGACTAATTTAGATGTGTAGATCAATGTGAACGGTTCGGATCGTTGATACGAAGGCGGGAAGGCCGAGTGCACACGTTGTGTGCACCATAGGTGGTGCACAATGGAAGACTTCTCTCTCTCTCTCTCTCTCTCTCTCTCTCTCTCTCTCTCTCTCTCTCTATATATATATATATATCTCACATTTTTAGGTCATTATGATAAACATTTTAAACAGTTATATATATCACATTTTTAGGTCATTATGATAAACATTTTAAACAGTTATGAAAAAAAAAAGACATGAAAACAGATTTATATGTAGTCTGCTAGAAAATGAAGCATCAACTAAGAAAATAAATTTTAAGGAAGAAAGGATACCCCCAATGCAATTTCTGTCTCTTCTTCGGAGAAAAAGTGGGAGTTGCTTCATCCTAGTGCAATTGAGGAATTTTATTAGATCAATGAAGAAAACAGTAACTAAAACTTTAAGTAAAGGACCCAATACATATAATGACGCATTAGGTTTTATTATGTGGAATCACTGATGAGATTAGTGCAATGATGCAAGCTTTTAAATGTAGGCCGACGGGTTCCAAATATCAATCCAAATGTAGGTTTTTGGGGCTGGACTGCATGACATATGAATATATGTAGTACAAGTAGTTTTTGGGAATGCGTAGGCGATATTATTTGGTGTTGGGCGATATTTGGGCCGAAATATCCCTATAATGGGTCCCTCATGTCAGTCTTTATAATGGATTTAATTTTCGGGTTTGTATCAAATCAAACTCGAAAATCATTTATCCATCTAAAATATGCATAATATGTGCTGAGTTCATTAATTCGCTTAGTTTTGTATTAGTGTGAATTATATGATATATGTGATAAGTAATGTATCGTGTTAGAAATATACTTCCCTAGTCTGTATAAAAACCTGAATTATAAGATATTCTGACGTGAAAATTGTGAGGGCGACGCAGCGCCAACATCTGGCATTTAAAACCCTGGAATGATGCAATAATCGGTACACATATGCCAATTGTAAATAAGATCTTACAGGTATTTGAAATAAATAATGTGCCATCCTCTCTCCCCTCCTCCTCCTCCTCCTCCTCCTTTCCTCCTTAAGATACCACCACCACCACCATACTCATCACTGCACCACACCCATCACTGCACCACACCCAATCCTCCAAACACTTCCCCCAAAAAAAAATTATTACAGCCATCATCATTAGTCTAAACTACCAAGGTACATACACAGTCAATTGCCTTGTACCTTAAAGTTATGACAACCATAGTATTTTGGGAAGATAGTAGGGAAAGTTTGGCAGAAATCCATGGAGGAACCCTCCTTGAAATACCCACAAAGAGCCTCCTGGGAAATTTTGTCTTCCTATTTTCCTCCATGAGGGAGGAAGGAGTGAGCACAAGTGATTGAATGTGTGTGTGTGAGAGAGAGAGAGAGCGAGGAGGGAGTGTCATTACAAGCGAAGTTGGAGTGAGAGGAAAAAAGAGAAGAAGAAATCAGAATGGTACAGTAATTGTTAAATCAGTCAGTTGTACAAAACTTGTACACTCTTCTTTTTCCTAGTTCTATGACCAACACCACAAAGCTTGTGAGCAAGCTAGCGCAATTAAATCAGTAAGTTGTTCGAAGCACATTGCATACTACATATTATTTTTGCAAATTCACAACATAAACTTTACCCTTTTTGCATTCACTTCCTCCTTTAATCTATCATTTGCAGCATTGCAATTATAAATTTCCTATAATTTATTTCTTTGTCCATCATTATTAGTGAATACATATAGAAATTTCTACAAAACAACCAAAGAAGCAAAAATGTTTTACTTATAATTCTTTATGCTACTGGTGACAATACTGGTTTTTTTAAGGAAAGGGACAAAACCAGTTTTGTACAATTATAATCAATTGTCCTGGAATCACAGGTTTAATAAGAGTACACTTTTACATGCATTATGCACCTTGATTTATCATTTTCAACTACCATCTCAGTCTCACAATACTTGATGTTCAGTTGTTCACTATTTCCCTATAAAATACGTAAGAAGGAAATCATCACACGTGTTACATGTGCAAGTTTCCTTAACACACTAAAATAAACCTCCTTTGACTCGTAATCATAAAGAAAATGGATAAAAAGATTTTACTTGAATTATCACAAAACTATGACAAATAATTATATTAACGGGAATGTGCAGCATTAAAATTTAAACTAACACTTTTAACTGATGAAGAATCCATTATCAATATCCATAAATTGTCTGGTTTTCTTCAAACTAGAGGTCACCAAGGCTAAAAGATTGCTATTTGAGAAAAAAACTGTTGAAATAAATGTCTTCATTTCCACAAAAAAATGAGTATGCACGAAAAAATTGATTGTCTAAATGTGTAGTTCTATTTGCCTTCCATTTTGTTTAGGATGTAAATAGACAAACACGACAGATAACTATATCAACAATTCAATTTGTTATCTATATAATAAATCACAAGGCAATTTTAAAAAAATCTATCAAGTGGCTCTCCTTCAATTGAAACAAAATCAATAGCTCAGATTCACCATCCCAAAAGATATTTTTCCCACAAAAAAATTTTCCCCAAAACTAAAATCGTCCACTTTATTACTATCTCTCTCTCCTCTCTTCACTTTTTCAATTTTCAGATCTCTCTCTCTCTCTCTCTCTCTCTCTCTCTCTCTCTCTCTACCCTACCCAGAAATTTGAATTTTCAGATTTCAGTTTGTAAATTTTCAGATTTTTCAGATTTATTATGCTTCTTTTGATTGCTCATGTAGAAAATTTCACTAAGTTCCCTGATTGATTTCAAATGCAATGAAAAATTTAAATAGAGATTTTTATGCTTCTTTTGATTGCTTATGTAGATATACACTTGGGTAAATTTTATCCTCTAAAGTTACACTGAAAATATCAAATATCTCCTCAAAATTTAAATTTGATCCTTTTGCACTCTCGAAGTTCTAAGAAGTTGGATATTACACCCCATTTATAATTATTTTTCAACATATGTTGATGGTAACATGGACTTTTATTTACAACTAATTGTTGTCTTACTATTCAAACTTGAGCTACATAAACTCTATGATGGAAATTTCATATTCATGCATCCGAAAGGTTGGAAAGTAAATGTATCTAGTATTATACATGAACATTATTATAGTGTACATATACATGAACATTATTATAGTGTACATCTAAGAAAGTATATTAATATTTGATAGTAGAATACACTAAGAACACCAAAGTTAATTGTCAAATATTTTTACCTCCATGATGTGTTGGATAATACTTTAGCGGTGGATTGCGTGATGGTTGGGCTTATGTGTTTTGTGTGAATCACTCTATATACTTATTTTGGGGTGTTGGGGCTAATAATGTTGTCTTTGTTGTTAGTTCTATCGGCATGTAGCTCTTTTTTTGTTTCTATAACTATATTATCTATTTTAATTATATCTGTTATTAGTTCTATATAAATGTGTTGGCTAAAGCCTTGATGGCTTCATCCATATAACATAACAAAAATTAGAAATACTTATGTGATTGTTTTACGACATTCTAATTATTTTTTTATAACTTATCGTGAAGTTTCTAGTCCGGTGGTATTACATATAAATGTTGATACTTATGTGATTTGTTAGTCAAACAGGACTGTGTATATATTTTCTTGTTTACAGGGCTTTTCATATGTTGTATCGTTCCGAAGACGAGTCGTAGGCACGTGCCCACGGGCAAACCTAGTGAATGAATAATAACCATGTTTTCATCAATTAAAGAAATATCATACCAAGTGATTTGAATTAGACTTCGCCTCTGCAGTGTCAAATTTTGAATTTTCTTCACTATCCAAAGCACGTACACCTTTAGTATCTTTTGTAACAATATCTTCCTTGCTTACCCTGGAACCCCTTCTTGCACTCCCTAAAGAAACCATAAAATTTCTCATGATATGCTAAGGTACTTAACTACGAATACATGCAAAGTTCAGAGAGAGGACACACCTTTTACTCTTTCTTTATCTTTTGATGTTTCTTTTATTTGTAACCGTCTGTTGTGTAGCTCCTGCCACGTGCAAAGTTTCCAGCAATAAAACAAGAGTTGAAAAAAAAAAAAACAATGTTACAAATCAAATCTCGGCATAAGAATACAAATAACAAACAAATAATATAATTGGGGGGGGGGGGGGGGGGGGGGGGGGGCTTGCAACAAATTAGGTTATTAATTTGACAACTATTTTTAGCCGGAGAAGAAAGATATAAGTACTTTTTTCCTTCTGGCTGCGATTTTTATTTTGTTAGGTCCAAATAGTATTTCCTTTCTTTCTAGCTTTCTTTACCTTAATCACAAGGGAATAGGCCTAATTGAGATGGGCTGGATCAGTCCATCAATATCCAAACCCACTAAAAATTGAATCAAAAGCAAACGAGTATGTATATATAGTGATGTTTTGTAAAAAAAATCGAGGGGTCAAAAGGAAAATTGCTAAAACTATGGGGGGATTTCTGGAAAAAAAAATGGGGTGCACAGACCCCTTCCATTAAGGCTGGCAATTGACCCGAGCCCGATCCGAGTCCGATCAAGTCCGACCCGTTTTTAGTAGGACTTGGGCCTGATTTTTTCATTTTTTTTCGTACCCGGGCTCAACAAATAAGCCCGATTACATTTTCGGGCCGGGTTCGGGTGTGTATGAGTCCGACCCGAATCCGACCCGATTTATATAAATCTAATAAATACTCACAGGGGAAGACTTCTGTTTTATGGCGTTAAATGCGGCATGGGCTTTAAATGCGGACCATCCAACTGTTTTACGTGCTTCTCCAACACATGCCAAAAGATAGTGAAGTCTATCAGCTATCTATGACAGCCACGTGAGTACAACGTGCTTCTCCAACACATGCTTGAAATGAGGCGTTAAATGCGGCATAGTTCTGAAATGAGGCATGAATGCTTGAAATGAGGCGTAAAATGCTTGAAATTGCGTGAAATGCGTGAAATGAGGCATTAAGGCATTAATCATAGTTCTGAAATGCTTGAAATTGGGTAAATCGGGCCGGGCTTGGGCTTTTTTGGTTAATTCGGGCTCGGGCTTGGGCCTGTATTTTGGAGCCCGATGCAAAATCGGGCCGGGCTTGGACCCAAAAAATAATTTCGGGCTCGGGCTCGGGCTTATATAAGTCCGGTCCAAGTCCGGTCCAAGTCCGGCCCGTTGCCACCCCTACCTTCCATTGGATATAATGGCTCCGCCACTGATGATTTCCTAATATAATTTTAGGAAAGAATTAATGGTTGGAAGTAGAGAAGACATTAAATATGTTTCTACATCAGTACATCTACACTTACGCCTAGTCACCTATGGATTGTTCTCCTAGCTTATTACATTGGTTAGATCAGATCTAACATCTATCGTATTGTAATTCTGTATTCCTACATATTGGATTCACATAATACCGCAAACTGAGAGGGCAGGGCTTCCGAAGATTTAGCAGTAAAAAAATATTTATAAACAAATAAAAACAAAAAGTAAAAAAAAAACAAGAAAACACATACTAAAATAATTAAGCAAATGAAGCGAGTAAAACATAAACATAGAAATCCAAAATAAAACACAACAACATCTAGTCTGTAAGTTTCTAAAGACTTTTTGCATACATATCCCCGGAATATAGTACTCCATATTGGCATTGCATCCCCATCAATGTTGGGCTCACTCATTTTTAATTGCTCTTGTTATTCTTAATGGAAAAGAGTATTTGGACCAAAATACCTCCGCCCCCATCTACCATTTTCACTCAACAACTGTCTGCTCTTATCCTTTAAAATGAATGCATCACTTCCCACCTTCTACATCAAAATGCTTGATTTTTGTCATCATTTACTCCATACCTATTTCACTTTTCACAATCGTTACGATACTTTGATTAGACTTGACCACATGACGCTTTTAGAACTAGATTTGTGTGTCTCTGTGTGTGTGTGTGTGGGGGGGGGGGGGGGGGGGGGGGGGGGGCAACACTAAAGTTAAAGCAACGAGTCAAGGACTAAAAGGAAGATGTTGGTTGGCTTTTGACAAAAACAGCAGTCGCTCTCGCAAGCCAAAGGGGTTAAATACATTTTAACCTACTGATGAATTCAGAGATTCCCTCTAGATTTGATAGCAAAACATAGTCCTCGGGCTCAGCTGATTAACTTTGCACTGCTAAGAAAGATAATACGGCACAGAAATGGAATCATATATTTGTTTTGCTTCAAGAACAGAGCAGAATGCTAAACTACAAAACTTTTTAGAATGTTTTCGCAGATCAGCAAATAGTCTGTACAGGGCAGAAAGCTGGAATGTGGAATGAAGTTTACAAAGTTAACTGTATGAAGGTAACTCAATGTTACTTCATCAGAGATGCCATGATCCTATTCCCAAGAGCCACACACACACACACAAAAAGGGATGTCATGAATGAACAACTAGACTAAGATTAACAAATGATGCAGTTCTCTAATCTGCATCTTCTCTTTTCCTTCACAAATAATCGCATATCGCTATTTTTGTTGTGTTTCAGTCCTTACGCAATTTCTTAATTGTTGTGCTTGTTTTGCAGTTATGTCCTTGTATTAGAGAAAGAGGGTTAAGGTGCATTGTGCACGGGCTTAGGTGATAGCTAGCACTATTAATACCCTATTGTAATCTCATTTGGGGTTATGAATGAATATGAATTAAGCTCTATCCTCTATCATCTTCTTCCTTCTCTTCTTCTTCCTCCTTGCTCTGTTTTCTTCCTTTTTCTTATTTGATTCATGGATGTCATTAGAAGTTACAATGATCCATCTCTCAATCGGATCGGGATCGTAACAATGGTATCAGAGCCAACCGATCTAAGCCAAAGAGTGAAGAAAATAGAGATTTCGATGGGTAGCCTACAAGATCATGTGATCGATTTGCAGTTGCAAAGTGATGATATTCTAAGTTGGTTGCGCCGCCTCGTGGAAGGGGATTCCCGAAACAAAGAAGAAGCCCCATATGCCTCAACCTCTAGATTGCAAACCCTAAACTTCCCAAAACCTTCATTAATGGGCGACGAAGCCAAAGCCCCCTTCCCCAACTCCATTTCCCCGTTGAAACCTCCGCCCCCTTCACTACCCACCACGGCGACCCCCTGTTCCGATCGATTTCCACCTCCTTCACCCTTTTTCGATACTGGATCGTCAAAATCCAACATCCCCAATCCCAGAGAGACCTCCTCGTCTAACTCTCTGCCACCATCTCCAATGGCGACGACCTCTCCTCCTTCGTCTGCCACGCCTTCGCCGACCCCACCACCTAGCCCAACTTCCACAACTCCATCTTTTCCCGCATCCATGACGACTGCCCCCTCCAAATCTTCCCCAGCTACCGCTATGACTACTGCTACTGCGTCGACTACTACTACTGCCCCGGCTACTATGCCTGCTACTACTGCTACCCCATCTCCAATTTTCAGCAACCGCCCACCAAGTATTCGATCAAATGTCTCTTTGGTTCCACCACTCCCAATCACTCATCCTCATCAGTCGGAATGGGTATATAAGTATCCTGGTCTAGTTGTTGATGATTTCTTGCCTCTTCAATCAAAGGGTGATCCTCCAGGTCATGGGGGTGTGTTTCCGTCGTTGATGAACAATGGCAAACTGTGTACGAAGATTAATGTTCCCCGCTCTCGGTTCCTCCCAGTGAAGGTTGATGGATGGGTCTCTTCGGGCGGACTCCCTTTGAATGCTGATAAGCTTCTTCACATCTTTGTAGGGCACTTTATTTTGCAAAATACCTTAATCTTCGATCCAGGAGGAGAACACAGGGAAGGGATGTTACCTAAGAAATGGGTGATTGTGATATTGTGCACCTCTGCGTTCTTGCTTTGCAACATGGACAGGGTAAATATGAGTATTGCTATTCTCTCCAGGTCTGCAGAATTCGGTTGGAATCCTGCAACTGTTGGGTTGATTCAATCATCCTTCTTCTGGGGCTACTTTCTCACGCAGATTGCTGGAAGGATATGGGCAAACACTGTTGGTGGAAAGTGTGTATCAGGATTTGCAGTTATTTAGTGGTCTATTGCCCCTGCTTTGACTCATGTCGCATCGAAGCTTGGGTTACCTTCCTTGCTTCTTATGTGTGTTTTCACGGGAATTGGCGAGGGACTTGAGAAATATGTGATGATAAAACTTTATAGTCGTGCATTTGGCATGATATTGAAGGAAGTTCCAATAGAAAACGCGATCAATGAATTTCCGAACGTTTCTCATGCTGTAGTTGTTGAGGCAATTCCTTCTAATGAGGTCTGCCAAGTTTATAGTGTTGCCATGCAAAATGACCATGAGTATATTAACATAGTCGAAAAGGGGACAGAGGAGACACACTCACAGGTTAGCCAAATGTATTTAGTGGCACCACTGGACAAACAGTTTGCAGTACTCTGTTCTATTATGTCAGGTCGTCTTTCAGAAGAAGTTGACTACAAGGTGACTGTATTTTGCACAACTGCAATGGCTACAAAGCTAGTTGCTGAGCTACTCTCTAAGCTACAAATGAATGTGCAGGAGATCCATTCGAGAATGAAACAGAACAAAATAACCAATGTCTCCGAAGAATTCAAGAAGTCAAAAGGTCTCATACTAAGGCTGTCAACGGGTCGGGCTTGGGCCGGACTTACACAAATCCGAGCCCGAGCCCGAATTTTTTTCTAAGGCCCATACCCGGCCCGATTTTCAATCGGACTATTAAAATGAGGCCCAAGCCCGGACCCGAATAAAACAAAAAAATCCGAGCCCGGCCCGAAGTCAACAAGAGCTGCTGCAGCTCTCGAAGAATTCTGAGAATAGCTTAATAATCGCGACTGTAATTATTAATAAAGTAAGTGAGAACTGATTAATTGTAACCAAATAATAGCCATGCTTGCATGGTGCATGGTGCATGCATAATCTTGCATGGTGCATGGTGCTTGCATGGTGCATGGTGCATGCTTGATTAGAGATAAAGGCTGAAGCATAATCTATTAATTAGGCCCTACAGCATGCACCGACTGTAATTATTTTTTTCACTTAGTTGGGTTTCGGAGAAAAAAAATCCTGAATTTTAGCCAAGTATTTTTGTGTTCTTCCTCGGAAATGTAACCCATTTAAAAGAATGAAAGATTTCAAACAGGAGGCATTTATAGGCATTGAGAACTGTGTAATCAATTAAGACAATTGAGAACTGTGTAAATTAATTGAGAACTGTGTAATCAATTTAAAGGATTAATTGAGAACTGTGTAATCAATTAAGTCAATTGGAAAATGGGTTTCTTTAAACGGATTAATTGAGAACTGTAATTAAGTTAATTGAGAAATTAAACAGTGAATTATAAGTTTTGAGATTAACTAGTTTTGAGACTAATTAATCCGGGTCGGGTTCGGATCGGACCTATACAAGCCCGAACCCGGCCCAAAAATTAATTCGGGCTCAATTGTTGAGCCCGGGTCCGAAAATATTCAACAAATTTAGGCCCGTATTCTACTAAAATCGGGTCGGACCTAATCGGGCTCGGGTCGGGTTCGGATCAATTGCCAGCCTTATCTCATACTCGTGAGTTCTGATGTTTCTGCCCGTGGGGTTGATTATCCCAATATCACCCTTGTTGTACGGCTGGGAGTGCTTGCCAATAGAAAAGATATACATAGGCATATTAATGCTGGCTTCATGGGAGAAGTGCTTCTTATCAAACATCAAGGATTTTCCATTGCCTTGTGATCCTAGAGAGATCATTAATGCTAATGAGAACAACTATGTTCAAGAGGCAGAAGATGGTTATTCAATTTATGTAAAGGGCCTTTCCTTGAACGCTACACCTGCTCAACTTGAAGAAGAATTCAAAGAATTTGGTCCTATTGAACCTGGTGTGAGGAACAAAGATGCACGGATGATGGCTGGGAAGTCACAACTCTCTACCAATTCATATGCCAGAGCAGTCCCTATTAAACTTGATGATAGACTTCATAGTATGTTGACATTGGAAGCTTTGTCCATTATCAAGCAACAATGATTTGCAAAGGAAACTATGGAGATATTTGATCCTTTAGCTAACAGATGGGGAATCTTTAGTTGGAAGGAGCAGCTAGAAACTCTAGGCTTCAAGTACCTATTCCCAGAGCAGCATAAGGAGCTATCCTCTAAGCTTATCAAATTTTTTGATGAAGCAATGGTTGAATCTTCTGTAGAGAAATTGGAACAAGCACCAGGGGATGAAGGTGTTTCTTATCATGTTTTGTCAGAACAACCTAAAAGCTTGTACAGTATCTACTGCCAGGATGATGATTTTACCAAAGCAATTCTATTTGCATTTGAACTAAAGAATGATGTCAAAGATACTAAAAAGATGATTAAGCTACTAAAAATGCTTTATGATCTTTGTTGTGCTGAGGGATCGAAAAATTGCATCGAGTGCTACAAGAAATGGAGGCCTGGAGCTTCTCGTCTTGATGATCTGAAACATTAAACCAGAGAAGCCTCTTACTTCAACAGTGAAGGCATTGAGTTTTATTAAACCTGATGTTCAAGGTACAAAGACATTTAGGCAGGGTGGTGGGCCCAGAGTTGTGGATATTCTAATCAATGAGGCGCAAAGTTCTGATGTATTGGCTAGTGTTTTCACCGTCATCGCTGCAGCTTCGACTAGTAATGAAGTCGTCAAGGAATTAGTCATGGACTTAAGAGTTGATGAACTTATCCAACAGATTATGGAGGGAACTACAAGGCCTGACTATGCAACTTGTGTTAAATCTCCACTGATGCTTCCATCAAGGAGATGATCCCTCCTCTCATTATTGGAACCCTTTTCGGTGTCGAGATTAGCGGTGCTTGGGATAAGCATTGTATCTTTGACCCGGGAGGAGGAAGACACTTGGTCGTGTGTTTGGTGGCATTTCTGGGATGGGTCTCTTAGTGTTGATGAAGACCGTCACATTGACCTTGAGGGCAAGGTCAATTTAAGGGAGAAGAATTGATGCAGCTCTCTAATCTGCATCTTCTCTTTTCCTTCACAAATAATCGCGTATCGGTATTTTTGTTTTGTGTTTCAGTCCTTACGCAATTTCTTAATTGTTGTGCTTGTTTTGCAGTTAGTCCTTGTATTAGAGAAAGAGGGTTAAGGTGCATTGTGCACGGGCTTAGGTGATAGCTAGCACTATTAATACCCTATTGTAATCTCATTTTGGGGTTATGAATGAATATGAATTAAGCTCTATCCTCTATCTTCTTCTTCCTTCTCTTCTTCTTCCTCCTTGCTCTGTTTTCTTCCTTTTTCTTATTTGATTCATGGGTGTCATTAGAAATTACAATGATCCATCTCTCAATCGGATCGGGATCGTAACAACAAACGGGACAAAAAAAAGGATCTACTTTATCGTCTAATATGCCAAATAAATCTTATTTCATGAAATAAACCATTTTGTCCCCAGTAGTTTAATCTCATGGTTTGTACTCTATTTTCATCAAATTAGAAGTAATTTCTATTGGTTGTCACCCACTCCTAGTTCTTCCTTCTCTATTGCTAAAGGCTTATCCTATAATTAGGGTTTGTTGGGGAAAAGCAAAAGAGTCGAAACCCTAGAATTCGAATTAGATGGAATTACCTTGAATTTGTCGAGCTGGGCTTGGGTGACCTTGGAGGATTTGAAATTGGGTTGGAAGAGAGGAGTCGAAGCTAGCGCCGCCTCCCTGCTTTGATCTTCGTCCACTGGATTCTCCACCATTGATGGACGGATCGGACCTCTCCCGCTCGGTCGCTGTGACTGAATGAGATGATGGATGGGTTGGGTTGCGAAATCTTTACGAAAATGACCCACTTTTTGAAAGTATTTACCAAACTGACCCACTTTTGAAAGTATTTACCAGCACGATCCAGATAGCGAGTATGGTTAAAACTTCATCGCTATTCGAGATAGCGAGTGTATGGTTATGTGTTGAAGAAAAACAATCCCCTCGCTACCTCAGATAGCAAGTTTTTTGTTGTGTAGAAATTTCCCCAATCGATCATCGCTATCTCAGATAGCGAGTGTGTTTATACCACACTCGCTAACTGGGATAGCGAGTGTAATACGAGTGTAAGGTCTTAAAGAAAAATCCCCCAATCGACATTCGCTGTCTCGGTTATCTCAGTTAGCGAGTGCTGTTTGGGGAATCTCTTTTTTCCATAGACTTCAAAGTCTCTGGAAGTTAGAACTTCTCACAGTCGATATCTCATATAGCGACCCTGGTTCACCAGGAGATAGCTACTGTGAGGGATTCCTTTTTTCCATATACTTCAAAGTCCCTGGAAGTTACAAATCCTCACAGTTGCTATCTCAGTTGGGGGCCCACCGGTGAAACATAAGATGATGAAGAAGGCCCCGCCTCATTTTTGAAAGAAGACGGGCCCGGTTGATTTGGCGAAGTAGACAGACCCGACTCAACCTACACAACAAATAACAATACACATCAATTTCACAATATACTTCTCTAATATTATAATGGGAGAAGACCTGGGAATTCTCCAATCCGCATACCAAACACCCCCTTAGCGTAATTTGTCAATCTATCAACTCGTGCAACGCACACGCATAACTATTATAAAGGAGGTCTTGGGTTCAAACCCAGACAACTTCTGATTTTTTATTTTTAAAAAACTATACTTATTAAGACATGCATCACACGTGTAAATCTCCAATATATTATAATGAGAGAAGGCCTTATTATCATTTGTAAATATATCAACATGTGCAACACACGTGCATAACTATTATAAATGAGGTGTTAGGTTCAAACCCCGACTAGCTCTGAATTTTCACTTTAAAAATACCATATTTATTAAGACGTGCATCGCACATGTAAATTACTAGTTTATTAAAGCAAAATCAAATCAATCAAACAAATACAGTCATCTTACATTTGGGCAGCTTTGTCCACCATCGTGACCACTGCTTGGGGGTCGTCTATAACAAATTGTGGGCCCCCGAGGCATCGGTTACTTGGGAGTCTACTACTCTCTCATTCTTCATGAATATTCCGCATTCATGTCATATCTAATAGCAATGAAAATCCTACAATTGTAAATGTATTTCGGTATATTCATATAGCAGAATTGCATATTCTAAAAACAAAATTGCATACTCTAAAAACAAACAATTTAACACCAATAATATACACACACCATAAATGAATAATTCAAAAATAATATGGACAAATGTTTAATAATCATTTGCTTATCAACAATATTATTTCACATTCACATTCACGGACTTACACATATAATTTCACATAATCATATTCTGTCACATTCACATAATCATATTCTTTCACATTCACATTCACAGACTTTCACATTCAACATGCTCTCAACAATATTGCTTAAAGCCAACAAAACCTACACCAACTCAACATGCTCTCAACAATAAGATGGACAAATGTTTAATAGTCATAATCACATTCATACCAATATGTATCAAAGTTCTTATCATCAATTTAACACCAATAAAAGTTCTTATGAACAACTTACACATATAATTAACCAACATTGTGTTCTAAATTTCTCAACCTCAATCAACAATTCGGACTACGGTACTGTTTTTTTTTTTTTCCTCTTATAAGAGGTTGATTTACAGTAAGAGCCTCTTGTAAGAGCATCTTTTTGAGGTGTTCTTTTTTTATAAAAATAACCTCTTATAAGAACCTCTTATAAGAGATTTCTGTTCTTTTTTCACCTCTTACAAGAGCCTATATTACCCCAAATAATAAAAATAGTAAGATGAAGGACAAGAAAAGATAAGTTCAAATTACTAATATATAAACTAGTTTAATGGCAAGTTAAATTCACAAATCAGTGTAGATCATCAATTATAATTCCGGGCTACTATAGACTATTAATTAGTATGAAAATTAGTATGTATAAATATAAATAATAATAATTTGTTTCAAAGAAGTTGGATTAAAAAAATTTAAGGTCAATGGGCTAATATAAATTCTCCCTTAGCTGTAAACAAATAAAAAATTAAAAAATTAAAAATTAAAAATTAAAAGAAAACCTGACCGGCTGCAGGATTTGAACATGGTGGCATCATAACAGGACAAATCAACTATCCACAACTCAAGTAATGTACTTACTGGACGTAAATATATATATATATATATATATATATATATATATATATATATATATATATATATATATATATATATATATATATATATATATATATATATCTTTAAATAAATCAGTGTTTCGACAGCATCCCTAACATAATTGTTCGAGATTGTGAAGAATGAATTCCCACTCTTTTTCTAGGATAGCATATTACAGTCAGCTACGTATATGATTACACTTTTTCTAAGATAACATATTCCGGGCTACTATAGACTAATATATAAAGCAGTTTAATTAGTAACAATTATAATATAGACTTTGGGGTAATATAGACTTTTTAAGTGATAGAAGTCTTATAAGAATTTGAAAGAGGCTACTAGAAGCCTTTTAGGCTTATAAGATATTTTGAAAAAGTTGTCTTATACGAGGTAAAAAAAGAACACTAAAAAAACTCTTGCAAGAGGGGGACCACCTCTTACAAGAGGTAAATCTCTTATAAGAGGAGAAAAAGAACACTACCTACATTAATCATCATACAAATCACCATTTTTCAACATTACGTTCTAATTGCAAAATCTAATTGCAAACAAAATTAACCCAAAATGTAATTGCGAACGTATGAAGACTTACCAAGCGATAGATGAGTACTTTAGGATGTACGGTTCACGAAATCCTCTTCACAGTTCGTGCCACAATCCTCTTCACCGTTCACGAAATTAACCAAATTCGGGATCTACGGTGTTGGATTTAGGGTTTTGGGAGTGGGAGTGGAGAAGGTTGAGAGTGACGAACTGAATTTGGAGAGATTTTGGACGGATTTGTTGGGAAAATCACGAATTGGGAGGCTAGGGTTTTGAGTTCCTTTCAGATTTAGGAGAGAGAGTATTCCAATGAAGTGAGAGAGATTTGAGATAGCGAGTCTATTAAAACTTCCTCAATCGACACTCGCTATCTCAATTAGCAAGTGTGGTATAAACACACTTGCTAACTGAGACAACAAGTATAAGCCCAAGTATTTTAACTTCGTCCCCAATCTACACTCGTTATCTCAGTTAGCGAGTGTGATACAAAAACACAGGCTATCTGAGATAGCGAGTATAAACTTGTTATTTTTCTTCAATGTCATATACTCGTTATCTCAGCTAGCGAGTATGTACAAACACACTTGCTATCGTGAGATAGCGAATCTGAACTTGATATATTTTTTTTCAATTTTTCTTCGAAGTATGGAGAAACACATAACCATACACTTGCTATCTCAGATAGCGATGAAGTTTTAACCACACTCGCTATATGAGATAGCGAGTGGGTCGTTTTAGTAGATACTTTCGAAAGTAGGTCAGTTTCGTAAATACATTCCAAAAGTGGGTTATTTTGGTAAAATATATTTGGTTGCTAAGAGAATCTGTAGTCGTTGACACCCAAATTTTGGGTGTTTGGCAAATAGAAATAGGAAAAATGGCGGTGCTCTGTAGTCGTTGTAAGCCAAAATTTGGCTTTTACGAAATCCAAATAGGATGGGCGGAAGATAATTTTCCGTCCGACGTTTATAATAAAAAAAAAAAAACAAAAAAAAATTAAAAATGGGTTTTCAAAGTTTGATAGTGACATTTGAAAAAAAAATGAAAAAAATGGCCTGATGTGTAGGACGGAGGATTATCTCTTGTTTGAGGTTTTTTGTTTTTTTTAAAAATGGAATGGACGAGATATTATTTCTCGTTCGACCGTTTTTTAAAAAATAAAAAAATAAAAAAATTTAACGGATGGGGAATAATCCCTCGTCTGATGAGTAAGCGCGAAAAAAATCTCTCGGACGAAAAATAATCTTTCGTCCGATCAAACGGATGAAAGATTCGGACTAAAGATTATCTTTCGTGAGCTATATTTTGGCAATTGCCATTTCGTCTGCCAAATATAGCTCGGTACTGTAGCAGCCGAACCCATTTTTTGGGTATTTGGCCAACGACTACAGCGGAAATTTTGGCAAAATGGCCAACGACTACAGATGCTCTAACATTACAACTAAAGTTGTTAGGTTTCACGTGTTCTGCACGTGGGACATGTTTTTGGGATCTTAACTAGCATTGGTATCGGGTCGGGTTGGGTCGGGTCGGGTCCTTCACTACCCGGACCCGGACCCGGTCCCCTACGAGTCCAAAGAATGGACCCGAACCCGGACCCGGACCCGGTCCGGACCCGTGAGGACCGGGTCCGGTCCTATTAAAATATTCCTACCCGTTTGGGTAGGAGTGGGAGCGTGAGTGGCGAGCGGAGGCGGTGAGTTGTGGATTTAGAATAGAGGAGAGAAGAAAAAGGCACGAGTTTTGAGTTTGAAAGAGGAAGATTTAGAATTGAGGAGGAAGGAAGGAGGGATGAGGATAGAATATTTATTTTTATGTTAATTTTTTGGGTTTTTTTCAACTGGTCCGGGTCGGATCCGGATTTCGGGTATTTATACCAATGCTAATCTTAACATCAAAGAATATTTTTTCGAACAGACCCACTTATTATAACTAATTCTCAAGATATACCAGTTTCGAAACCAATCCGGTGACAAACCAGTGACCACAGTTGCGAACTCCAGCATATTTGATTGTGATGATGCCGCATTTGAAAACTGCTGCATCTTCACAAATATGTTTTTCAATTGTGGCTTAAGTAAAAATGTGTTAAAAATAGACCGCAATTTTCAACTGCGGCCTAACTATAACATATGTTGCAGTTGTTAACTGCGGCTTCTGTTTTTATTTTATTTTATTTATTTAGTCATTTTTATACTAAGAATAAAGAAAAAAATTATAACAAAGGCCAGCCTCTCTTATATTTACGTCGTAGTCGAGAACTGCGATCTATATTTAACACATTTGTACTTGAAATTTTTTGCCTAAGTCTCGAAATCTCTCTAGGCCAAATATAAAATGAACTAAGGCCGCAGTTGGGAAATGCGACCATGAAATACTGGTCTATCTTGAAAATTAGTTTCGAAAAGTTGACCAGTTTGGGGAAATTTTGATTCCTACTTTTTGAAAATATTGACCAATCTGACCCACGTTCAAAAATATTTATCCAACTGACCCAATTTTAGATGCGTAAGTATTAACCGCTATAGGAAATAATGGCATAGGTTATTCATATGCTGTTATTTTTAATAGGGGCATCTGTTAAAAATAAAATCCGCATGCCGTTATTTCGAATAACGACATCAGTTAACTTATTCCTAATCGTGTATTCTCTCTAACTTGGAAAAAATTTGCAAGTGTGAAAAAATTCTATAGTTGATGCCGCTATTTCGAACAACGATATTTACATTACATATGTCGTTGTTGGGGATAGCGGTATTAGCTATAATATTCATTGTTAGGGATAACTGATGTTGTTTGGAACACCGACAACAATTCATTTATTATTTATACTTGGCTAATCTATTTTTGTGAGCTGCTGTCGCTGTTTTTAAGAACGCCAACATTTATCTCTTGCCGTTGTTTGGAAAAACAACTATGGAGGCAAAGAGTTTAATGAGTATTATAACTGTTATCTCCAACAAAGACATCAATAATACGAATGCTGTTATTGGGGATAAAGACATCATTTATAAGTAGTTTTAGCATTTGAAATTTTTCCAGGTCAAAAAGTTCACACGTGTATAAAAAAAATGTACTAATGTCCTTTTTTTCAAACAGCGTCATGTTAAAAAAAAATGAACGGATGCCATTTTTGGAAAACGATATTGAATTAACGTATGCCGTTTTTTCCCAAAATGTGTTATGCTAACATGTCCATAACTGAATTAGCTGGGTAAATTTTTCTAAAGTGGGTCAGTTTGGTGAATATTTATAAAAAGTGGTCCAGTACGGAAAAATCAACATCAAATACGGAATTTTCCCCCAAAATGACCTACTGTTCGAAAGTTTTTCCCAAACTGACCTACTTTTTAAAAAAAATTCAAACTGACCTACTCGCTGTCTGAAAAAACGAGTTTGGTAAAAATCTCATCGCTTTTTGAAAGAGCGAGTGTGAGGTTTGGGATTTTTTTTAATTTCTCCCTGACCAATACTCGCTGTCTCAAAAAGCGAGTGGGTTTTTATCAAACTCGTTTTTTTGAGTCAATGAATGTCGTTTGGGGGTTTTTAATACCCAAACCTTTTGTTTCGACCTCACTCTCTCTTTCAACCCTCTATATTCCTCTTCCTCTTCTATCCCCGAAACCCTAACCCATTTTGGCGATCTCCTCTCGTCGATTAACCCAAAAATCATCACCTACAATCTTCCACATCTCTATCCTACGATATCTCCTCACACGCTCAACTCACTCTGTTCACGCTCTGAAAACCCTAAACCCCAATATCCAAGGAAATCTTCGAATCAGGAATTTGGGGAAAATTAGTGCAGTTGAAGGAGCGACTTCGATCTCGTATTGTCTATCTACCTCTTCAATCACCGACCTTTAGCCAGTCTCTGAAAATTTCTCAACTCCACAGTCGCTTTCTTAGAAAGCGATGTGGTTTTGCCTACACTCGCTTGTTCAGAAAGCG
The DNA here is from genome assembly GCA_017893485.1 of Hemerocallis citrina. Lineage (NCBI taxonomy): Eukaryota > Viridiplantae > Streptophyta > Magnoliopsida > Asparagales > Asphodelaceae > Hemerocallis > Hemerocallis citrina. The sequence goes on along the minus strand of CM030368.1, from coordinate 1,761,710 downwards.
ACTGTAGGCAAAATCCAATCGCTTTATGAGAAAGCGACTGTTGAATTGAGAAATTTCCAGATCTCTCAACTCTAAACTCGCTTTCTCAGAAAGCGAGGAGGTTTAAACCATACTCGCTTTCTGAGAAAGCGAGTTTAGGGGAAAAAATTTCAATTCAAGCTGCGTATGCAAATTCATTGACAATCTCTAAACTTCATATCTACTCTAACATCTATGAATCCAAATTCATTCACAATCTCTAAACTTCCAATGATTTTGAAACAAATGAAAATTATCATAGTTCAAAATTAAACGCATAGAAATTATTAGAAAGTCCACATCACATAATACAACAATTACAAACTACTAAAAAGTTGACAAAACAAACACTAACATATAGAAATTTGGCATGATTTAAATGTTTCGAGATCCTCTATTAGAATGGAGATAAGGAGAAGGGAAAAAAACGAGCCTGGGGTATTCAAAATCCCCAAACAACACTCGCTGTCTCAAAATGCGAGTTTGCAAAAAACATACTCGCCTTTTGAGATAGTGAGTCTTAATCAGAGAGAAATACAAAAAATCTAAACATCACACTCGCTGTCTCAAAAAGCGATGAGATTTGACTAGCGAGGAGGTCAGTTTGGGAAAAAATTCTCAAATATGCTTACTAATTTAATTGCAGATTTTATTGAAGTTGTAACTGCTCCCAAATCACCACCACCACCACCACCACCAATGTCGTCGTTATCGTCATCGTCCTCCTCCTCCTCCACCCCCTCTCTCGTCGACACCCTCTTCCAGCGCTCCCTCTCCGACCTCATAAAATCCCTCCGTTCCTCCCCTCCCTCCGCCCTCTCCTCCGCCCTTTCCTCCGCCCTGTCCTCCTCCCTCCTCGAGCTCCGCTCCCCCTCCCCCTCCACCAAATCCACCGCCCTCCTCAAACTCACCTACCTCTCCTCCCTCCACTTCCAAACCCCCCACCCTCCCCCCCACTTCCCCGCCCTCGAACTCCTCGCCTCCTCCCACCTCCCCTCCAAGCGCATCGCCTACCTCTCCGCCTCCCTCCTCTTCCACCCCTCCACCACCGACCTCCTCCCCCTCTCCACCCACCAGCTCCACAAAGATCTGCACTCCCTCTCCCCACAAATTACGAGTTTGCCATTGACCCTGCTGACGTCATGCGGATCCCCGGATCTGGCAGCTCATCTCGCACCCGACCTGCTCCCTCTGCTATCCTCCGCCGCTCGCCTCCCGATCCGGCGGAAGGCGATCGCGGCGTGCCTGTCGGTGATCACCCTGTCTCCCGAATCTACTGCGGTTCTGTTTCCGAAACTTGTGGAGAGCCTCGCGGACACTGGGACGGTGGCGGCGGCGGTGAACGTTTTTTGCGAGCTGACGGCGGTGGATCCGAAGCCGTACCTGCCGCTGGCGCCGGATTTTTATAGGGTTTTGGTGGAGAGTAAGAATAATTGGGTGCTGATTAAGGTGGTGAAGATTCTGGGGAGGTTGGCGAGGGTGGAGGGGAGGCTGGGGAGGAAGGTGGTGGAGCCGATTGTGGAGCTGATTAGAAGGTCGGGGGCGAAGAGTTTGGTGTTTGAGTGTGTGAGGGGGGTGATTGAGAGCTTTGGGGAGAATGAGGGGGCGGTGAGGGTAGCGTTGGAGAAGGTGAAGGAGGGGTTTTTGGGGTCGGAGGATGATGCTAATTTGAGGTATTTGGGGTTGCACGCGCTGACGTTGTTGGGGGCGAAGGATTCGTGGGCGGTGGAGGAGAATCGGGAGGTGGTGATTAGGAGTCTGACCGACCCGGATGCGAATATTCGGCGCGAGGCGTTGAATTTGGTTATGGGGATGGTGTTTGAGAGCAATGTGGTGGAGATTTCGATGCTTTTGATTGGGTATGCGTTGAGGTCAGATCCGGGGTTTGCGAATGAGATTTTGGAGGGGATTTTGAGCACCTGTGGGAGGAATTATTATGAAATTGTTCAGGATTTTGATTGGTATGTTTCGGTTCTTGGGGATATAGCGAGGAATCCGCATTGTGAGAAGGGAGAGGAGATTGAGAGACAGATGGTGGATATTGGTTTGAGAGTGAGGGATGCGAGGCGGGAGCTTGTGAGAGTTGCTAGAGATTTGTTGATTGATCCTGCGTTGCTTGGGAATCATTTTCTTGATAGGATTCTGTCGGGGGCGGCTTGGGTTTCGGGCGAATATGTTGAGTTTTCGAAGAATCCGGTGGAGCTGTTGGAAGCTCTTGTGCAGCCTAGAACTAGTCTTCTTCCTTCGTTGGTGAGAGCTGTTTATATACAGGCTGTGTTTAAAGTTCTTGTCTTTTGTTTTCGTTCTTTAATTGAACAAAAAGAAGTGAATGCTAATTCTGAAGTGAGCGAGGATGAGGATGAGGAGGATGATGTGGGTGTTTCTCAAAAGATGGCAAATAAAAATTTGTTGACTCATGAGTCTGTTATCTATATGTTGAGTTTGGTTGAGACTGCTCTTGGCCCTCTGATGGATTGCGATGAAGTAGAGGTTCAAGAGAGGGCTGGGAATGTACTCGGTTTCATTCAAATGATCAGAGAAATTCCAGATTGGGATAAAGAGGGAGGTTTTAAGAGAGAAACAAGGGTTGGGGAAATTGTAGAACATTTGAAAGGGGTGTTCTCTGAAGAATTAGGTCCTGTCCCTGTAAATGCCCAGCAGAAAATTCCTGTACCTGAGGGTATTACTCTGAAGGAAAATCTTGCTGATTTGACAACTATTTTGGGTGATTATGGTATGGTTTCGACTACTACAACTTCGTTTTCTCTTCAAGGCAAACATTTTAGAGAAGTGGAGGAGGAGGAATCTGAACCGTCGGTTGAGTCGACTTCCTTGCTTGCTGAACACCGCAAGCGGCATGGCTTGTACTATCTTCCTACTGGAAAAGATGAACCCGGTTCAAATGATTTTCCTCAAGCTAATGATCCTCTATTATCAGGTAGCCATGATGATTCTACTGAAGCTCTTTTGAAGCTCACTGAGAAGTCACTGATACCTAGAAAGTCAAAACCCACAAAACCTCGGCCTGTAGTTGTAAGATTGGATGAAGGAGACAACCCGTTGAGTTCTTTGAAACCAATGAAGGAGGAGTCGAAAGATGATAAGCTATCTGGTGCTGTTCGAGATGTTCTTGTGGGAAATACATCTTCAGATAAGTCTTCAAGAAGAAGGTTGAAGGACACGGAAGTAAATATCGAATCAAAATCAATCTCTCAGTCAAAGGAAAACGCAGGTGAGATACAACAGGGGGGCTCTAGTTCGAGAAGCAGACATCATAAACATGGTAAGGATAAGCATAGGAGTCATAAGGAAACGGAGAAAAGTGAAGATAAAGATTGGACAGTCTCATCCAGGGGTAACCACCAACATGAGAAACAAAAACGTAAGCATCGGCAAAGAGGAGAGGCTTCTTTAAATGTGGTTCCGCAAGCACCAGTCATTCAGGATTTTCTTCTATAGTTGGTTTGTTCTATTAATTTTGTGAGTGTACAGTTGCTGAGTAGGAGAATTTTCTCCCTTTCTGTTGTTCGTCATGTGTGCGCTCTTTATGGTCAGTTTGATTTGCTTTTGCCCTCTACTTTTCAATTATATGCTGTTATTTGTCCATCTTCAATTTTTTGCTTACAAGAATTTGTTCTCGAACACGAATCTTGTATTGCTCATGCCTCATTGCTGATCCTAATATATTACATACATATGCTATTGGGGTTTACATCGACATATACTAACCGATTTTACTTGCAAAATTTATGCCAAGGTTAAACAATCTTTATGTTCTGCAAAGTTTTGGAGAAAACAATATTCTTGCTCTTTGCTCCAGTAGGCTTGTTTTATTTTTTTCACAGTTAATTGAAGATACTCATGACTCATGAGTCGAAATGCAAGATTCTCTATCCATTTGTATTGCATTCACTGTCACCTTAATTTTTCATTGTATTATCATTTAAATTTACATGTACACCTTTCCCCAAATTGCTTTGCACTGAAAATAACACACCTATGTTCAGTGTTTCTTGAGTATATCAAAGAAGCCCGGGAGAAGCCACGTTTCATGATTAAACTCCCTTAACTTGGTGTTACAACTTTGGAATTCAGAGTCTCTGTAAGTAGTAAGTAGGCTGACATTTTCTTCTTATTGAAACATTGTTGAATGTGAAATATACAAATCTCACATATTACCTTCTTCAGTAAGGAGTTCCATTCCCTTGCACAAAAACGAAGATTTAAATGAGAACCTTGAACCATAACCTCAACGGGAAAAAACTTATTTTCCATCTGACACTAGACTGTTGGTTAATCATTTTTACTGAATCTGGATTTGCTTTCTTTTTCTTTTTCTCTGAATGAACCAATTTACATTTTTCTAATGATTATATCACTTAAGAATTTGAAGAAATTAAATATGTTCACAAATGGCGCTAATCAGTCAAATGAAGACTTGCATAGATTGAAAAACTAATATAACACGAGAAACTCTAAGTGTACATTGATAATGTTCCTCCTTATTATCCTCCCTCTGGATCCCTTCTTCTTGAAGACCCAGTTATCTGATCTAAAAATCATCGTCATGAACATGTCTGTCTCCTATGGTCATCAACAGCTAGATTTTTGTTCTCCTTGTGAAATCTAGACTATCTAATTAACTTATAGGTGGTCAGATTTTCATTTATTTGCTAACAATTGAAATTCATTCATGAGTGGCTATTTACAAGCTCTTTCATCAACTCTTTTAGCAGTTTAGAAGTAAGTTTAAGTTCATTCTGCGCTTACTTTGTATTCAGCAGTAGGTATGCATTCATTAGCTTGTTCAGTATCAGGTCTTTCATCTTTCTTATAGTAGATTGGAAGTTTTGATTAGGTTTGACAAATATATACATCTATATATATGAGAAGTGTTACACATACATTGGTTTCTACCCCAAACATACATTGGGCGACTATTGGGCCTTTTCCTTTTGTTTTTTTAGTGAGGGAGAGATCCAATGATCACTAAAAGACATGCCCAATGAATGTTTGGGGTAGAAACTAATATATGCGTAGCGATTCTCTCTCTATATATAGAGAGAGAGGGCAAGTGCCACAGGAAGAATTTTTTTTCGTACCAAAGTCTAAAACGTCTAATCTAGACGTGTACACTTGTTTCCCTTCACTAAGGAAGGTGTACTTGGTCAGTAATGTGGCTTCCAAACAGCATCTATGTGGAAGAAGTATAAATTTTTTATCCTTCATAATGTTTATTAATATGATGATTAGGCATCTGGTGTTGAATAACTGTAGTTCTATGATTGTAAGTTACACCAACATCAGGAAGCTTACACTCTTTACCTTCTGATAGTTTTGTTCTTTGGCCTTTGAAGTGTAGCTAGAACATCAGGATGATTTTAACTTGAAATATAAATATCCTTTGGAGCCTTGTTATTTTGAATCAAGAATAGAGGGCAATATGACCACCTAGATGTGTGTGAAGAAGTTGCAAAGATGTAAAGGGTAGAAATATTAACAATCATTGTTATTCTGCAAATTTAAGACACATGAAAATATTTTCAGTGTATAACCTTTGTGATTCCAATTGGAAGTACTTTTTCATCTTTCTCATGTTGCCAGACATATTGATTCCATGTGTATTCATCTCCAACACTGACGACTGCAATTGATACTGAAGAGGATACTGAAGAGGATGATTCAAAAGAAAATTGGAAAGAAACTTGAGCAAAACTTCATCATGCATCAATATTACAAACTGACCAGGAAGCCGATATGGATAGAAGCACTCGGCCACATAGAAGATATACAGAAAGATATAATATGCCACTAAAACTATGAGAGCTTTAGGGGGTAGAATCACGCTTATTAACTCGGTTCTTAGTAGTCTTCCAACATATCTCATATCGATTTTCGAACTTCCTAAATGAGTCATCCAGAGAATCGATAAGAGTAGGAGGAAATTCCTGTGGAGAGGGGCAAATGAGGATAATAAAGGGATACTGTTGTGAATTGGGGACGAGTGTGCAAGAGAAAGGAATTTGGGAGGTTGGGAATAGTGGATCTGAGAGATATGAATAAAGCGTTATTAAGCAAATGGTGGTGGAAGATGCGGAAGAAAAAGAACACTTGGTGGTGCAAATCATTCCTGCTATACATGAGGATGAGGAAGTTCAGATTTTGGGGAAGAAGCGTATTTGGTAAGGCATCTTGCCTATGGAAAGGGGTGGCAAAAGTGGGGGATTCTTTCAACACTTTTTGCGAGTTGGCTAATGGGAAAGAGACTAGATTTTGGAAAGACAAATGGTGTGGACAAAATACGATTGAATCCTTGTTCCCTGAAGTAGCTAAAGAGGCCATCAGTGTGGATTCCTTAGTTTCTGAAGTTTGGAGAAATGGAAGGCTACGAATTCAACTTAATAATCAACTGTCACAAGATTGTTTAGCTAAGACAGAGTTTCTCAAATAGTACATTCATGAACGTGGAATGCGATTTCAAGGAGTGGAAGATAGAAGAATCTGGAGATTAGAAGCAAGGGGCCAGATCTCGGTATCTTCAATGTACAAGTGGCACAACGACGGTGGTGTGAGATGCGGAGAAACCAAAATAATGTGGAAAACTTTTGCTCCCTTGAAAATTAAAGCCTTCTTATGGTTGGTTAGTAACGACGCGGTACTTCCAAATGTAAACTTGACCAAGCGTAACACCCCGGTCGATGACAAATGTAATAGATGTTTGGTTCTTAGAGAGGACACGAATCACATTTTATTCTCTTGTCCTAGAGCTTCACTAGCTTGGGAGGTTATCTGTATAGGACTAGATCTTCAAACTCGTCTGATGTAGATTAGCGCGGGGGGGGGGGGGGGGGGGGGGGGGGGGAATGGAGAGGGAAACATATTAGGGATGAGAATAGAGTAATATGGGACATCGCTGTTGCTGCGACTAGTTGGGGTCTTTGGCTAGACCGAAATGATCTTTGCTTCCGTCAAATTAACAATAGAGTCTCTGTTATGATTCATGAAATATTAGCCTTTATTAATGCTTGGTCTGGTATAGCAGGGGCGAAGAAGAGGCTGCGATTGGAGGAGTTGTAGTTCACAGGAGCAGTAGTCCAGGCAGGATTGGGCGGGGTCCCTTTCCACTAACTGGTTTGTTGGGGACTTGTATTGATTCCATATGCTTTTGTTTTTGAGTTTTTGAGTTTATGGTCACTTTATCTTGATGTATGAACTCTTGATGTTTGTTATTGTCTATTATACTAGTTTCATTAATGTTTCATTAATGAAATGGTGACGATGTCACCTTTTTTCTCAACAACAAAAAAAAAAACTATGAGAGCTCATTTTAATTTAAAAGACACTCTATGCTCTTTATCATTCTCTTCTTTCCTGATTTTGTTTTATTCATACCTATACTGCTATAATTCAGTAAATAAAAGCTTTAATGTATAAACAAGAAGCATGCACATTTTTGTAAATTTGATTAGCTTAATTTGTTACATGATCTCCTCCTTTTTACTCTCTGGAGATCTTTCTCCCTAACTCTCTCCACTATATTTCTCTATAAGAGATAATAGTATATGCTAAATATCATGACAATATTGTATGTTTATTGTGTTTGTTTTTGTTTATATTAATTTTCTGATAATATATTATCTGTTTAGTTACACACATTTTGACTTTGTTTAATTGTGTGTATCAGTTACTAGTATACATTCAATAGACTACATATATCTTGTCTTTAGTACGTAAGCTTGGTCTAGTAAGTTGACTCCATTTATCATTTTACATTCAACATCAAAATCAGAAGTTATACTCTATTTACATTCACACTTCTTTGCCAAATTACAGAGAGGATCAGCTACAAAGATCGGACTCCACCCTTGTGACCAAGAAACTCCCAGAGCTGAACACGAATAGGAGCGCGACATGGGTTGACTGGGGACGTGTCGGTTGGGGTGGTGAAGAAGATGATGCATTGGGCTGGGTGTGTATGTATAACGGGAGGAATGACAGCGAGATCTGCTTTCTGTACGGTTGGAGCCATTGATGAAGTTGGCTGAAACCTTCATGTTGTATTTGAGTTTATGTGTACTGAATCTTGGGAACCAAAGGAATGTATTTAATGGTGGATGAACTCGAAAAGTTTTAGCAATTTGTTCTAATAAGCAAAATCAATTTACAGAGTTGTTCTATAATTCAGAAAATTGCTATGATCGCCAATATTTTTTTATTGTTCTGCTAGATAATTGATTAATTGTGTACACACATGAAGATCAAACACAGCAAGAGTATATTTTGTTTGTTTGTTTTTTGGTCGAAGAAATGATGCAAAAGCTACCGTGTTTCATTAATGAGTAATAACGAAAATTCAACTACCGCAAAGTTGAATAATTCCTTGGGTCCTGTTTCATGCATCTAGATATTTCTGAAGAAGGATATAATTTGAAGAAAGGATAATTTGAAGAAAGGTGAGCAAATAACTGAATACGCTTTGTTTTTCAAAGATGCATCCATTTTTACTCATCTCGTTTTTTTACTGAGGTATTTCATCAAATAGTATGTTTTGTTATGAGGATGAGGAATATTTTGGACAATAAGATTAAGATTTTCAGAAAATATGTAGCTCAATCAAAACATAGGAAATTAAGTTTCCAACTAACAGATGTTTAAGACCTACCAAACATGTTTTATGATTCATAGGAATCATAAATCCCAGGATTTATAAATCCTTTTATGATTCATAAGAATCATAAATCCCCTGTAAACCAAAAAAAAAACCTTCTACCAAACGCCCCCTTAGCATTTCTCGGTCATAGAAATACCAGAACTCAAGTCATGGCTCATCATTCTTACTTAGCAGATTACCAAAGTCACATCACACAAAAGAATCAATTTTGAAATATCATATCTAATCATAATCTGTTCCATTTGCTCATTCAGTATATATTACATATATTAGCCGATTAGTCAAGCAGCCACACCCAAAAAATTGACAGAAATTTAATCGGGAACTCAAAAAAGAAAAAGATGAAAGAATTTGGGAGGGGATCAACAGATGGGGGGAGAGAAGATACATTGCTAGTATATCGCTCTAATTCGGCTGGGCTGTAATTTGCCCTCCATTGCGTCTTTCTTGTTGCGGCAATCAGCACAGAGGAAAGGGCCTTGCCATGGTTTCGAGCTAGTGGAGAAGATGGAACCTGCGTGAACTGATATGCCTTCGCTAGGGGCGAGGTCCACTTGGCAGATTGCGCAGGCAAAAAGCCCAGGTCTTGTGTGAGTAGATGATGATGGTGGATCGTTCCCTAGCCTGTGTGTGATATTTCAAAGCAAATGTCGGGCAATCAGAATGAGAGCAGATTAGCAAAGAGATGAGTAAAAATGGATGCATCAGTAAGAATTAAAAGCAGTATCGAAGAAAGTTTCTCTTATGAAGTCAGAATCTTTGATTGTACCAACTCTTTCATGCCTAGTAGCAGGTGGTTCTCAATAATGGAAAAGATTTCAGCCGAATAAACTGCAGCACTTACACCATCCAACATTTCAGCCGAATAAACTGCAGCACTTACACCATCCAACTCCCATGAGTTGGTGTGTACAGCAATGCTCTCTCAGCTCGAGAGCTAATTTTTATGGGTCAAAGAAACAAGATAAATACCCAACAAATTGTGGGCAGAGACCTGGTCAATACGCATCGGTATTTTATTATTATTTTAAATCCGAATTTAAATTGCGTAGCCGGTGGGATTCGAACCTGGTTGCTCATACCATGTGAAATTCTCTTTCACTATGCTAAAACTTCGAAGTTATAGAAGGGTTGAGGGATATTGCACTTATATTCTAAACATAACATAACTTGGTCTAAAGGAGGTAGAATTAGGTTTCTCAGTACAATTTTTTAGAGTTCTTAGGATTAAGCTTAGGAATTTGACATCCTTTACGCGATAGTGCGATACCTCAATAAGAAGCATGTCAACCACAGGAACAATGCAAGGTAAAACCATGCTAATAAGTAAATTCATTTTCAATGCACAATAATTTTCCAGCAAAGTTAGCTAAATAGTGCAGAGTCAAATAAGCACTGACCTTTCAGAAAGCATCGCTGAACCTTCTTCGAACAACTCTTCCACTATACCTACAGCAGCAAGATTCTTTGCGAGTTTACTTGTAGAATCTCTCGATCTTCTCCTGAAGAATGACTTGAGCTTGCTTATCTTTTTTGGCGGCGGTGGAGGTGCTACTACTGAATTATCAGGTGGGATTATATCAACAACAATGCAGGTCGTGTCATCTCTAAGTCCCCTCGTCCTTAATGCTTCCTACACCGAAAGATCAATAAGCTTACATGAGAATATAATTTGTTCTCATGAGTCATGTTTATGTCTAAAGATGCCTTTAGCACGTAAAAGTGATCCAGGACTCTCAAATAAGCAATACCACACGTAGCGTAAAAACATTGTTTCAAGCACAGAACGAAAGAACAAGGCACCGGTATCAATCATTCACCTTAACAACTTGTACAGCCGCAAGATCTGCAGGCAAACCACGGCAAGAGTTTGCAACCATCTCAGACGGCAGCGCATCCCAGATACCATCTGAAGCAATTATTAGCCTTCCACCGGAACTAGATAGCTGATAATGATAGAATTGAACTTTAAGTGAGAACGAAAAATTCCTGGTTCTTTCAAAAGAGAATCTGAATATTCCTTAATTCAAGGCAAATGAGAATTAGTATACCTTCACTTGCTTGACATATGGTACTGGAACTATGAATTCCCCAACATCCATATCCCCGATTGACCTTGAGAGGCACAGTCCCCCCGGCCAGCAACGAAGTGGTCCTATCTGCAAAATAAGCATCATAGTTGATGAAACAAGTTAATAATGCAAATGTTTCCTTCTTCTTTTCAATCTTTGTGAAGAAGTTAAAGTGTAATAAGACCATAAAAGCTGAAAAGTACTATCTATTTCCTCTTTGATTGTCCAGTACAAACTTATTCATCTTTTAGAAGCAATTAAATTTCAAATAAACAGGATACATGTATCCACATATAGGAGACTCTTTTCTTATCCCACATTTTTCTCTTGGTAAGATATTATACTTCAGCTTTTGAAAATACTTCAACAAAAGTCCAATAAAAGAAAACCCACCTCCCCACCACCGAAAATGCTGAGCCTCCCAACCTCACCACCACTTGCTTTCACGCGTTCTCTCCTGCTCGTAATATAACAAAAATAATCTGTCGAGCAATTATACCTAAGTGGAACTAAACAGAAAAGAGAGCTCAAAAAGAGAAAACTCCTCACTCTTCAGCATTCTCTTCTAGCCTATGATCAACAGTTAAGAGTGAAACAGTTCCGTCCTCAGATTCCAAAATGCAGCGAGAGTCGCCAACTGAAGCTACGGTGACAGTCCACCCATCAACAATCACAATAGTCGCAGTCGTCCCAGAAGTTTCTCCTACAAAAGTCGGTCAGTTTCATTCAATAAATAATGTACTAAATAACTGATATCGCTCAACTGATATTAGGAGAAGAGACGAAGAGAGAATTACTTCTACTCTGAAACTCTTTATCAGTCTTCACAAATCCAGCAACCAAGGCTCGAGGGAGAGCTTGAAGCCACTCTTCCCTGCTAAGCCCACGAGGAATAGCACCGAGCACATAGTTCAACAAGTTTTCCTTAGTAAATATTGCCGCAGCCTTCCCATTGTGCCCATCAAATACCTGAACATTTTAATCCATCAAACAAATTCCCAAATACAACTCCCAAGCAATGCTAAAAATTCTCACACTACTACCCTAATTACTTTCACTGCAAAATTACACACCAAAACATTGGCACCCATGTCATGGGGAGGGGGCATTTGTGCCTGCGTTGCGAAGTGGCAATGATAGTCAACGGTGGTCAAGCGAGGGGCTGAGAACGAGAACTCGATCTGGATATGAAGATGTCAGATTGGTGGGTGCCTACGGTGTCTCAAATGGTGCTTGAAGTTGATGTATGGATCATTGCTGGAGGCGACAACGGTGTGGTTGAGAACGACGGCGAAAAAAAAAAGGTGTACAAGTGAAGGAATGGGAGAGAAGGAGCTCAAATTGGCACAAGAAAATTGTTTTGCTAATTCGGTTAAAACGCCGTGCGACTCGGAGGACATAAGACCTTTTGGCAAGGCCAAAAATCTTGCCGACTGGATGCTCCTACCCCTCCATGTCTAGCCCTTTACCTTAAGAAGAGGAGGGGAGGTATGCCCGCAGATCTGGCCGGTTTCTGGGGCTCCTATCGCTAACCTTGGAATCTCGACTCCTTCTCACGGGAGTGGTGGTACTCAGCATACCCCCTATCGTCGTACCCACTGGTCTACAGCTTCCCGCAAGGAGATGCATTTTTAGTACTGTTGGTACTGGACAAGCTCTAGGGGAACAATTTCTTTCTTATTTCGCAAGCACCTTTCTTTCCCATGACGACTAGGAACGGGCAAATAAAGAGTTCTGATTTCAGAGTTAAGAGTTCACCTAAACCCTTTCACAAGTGTGACTTAACCTCAATATTGGGGGGAAATAGCCAAGGCGCTTTGATTCCTTATAGGCAAAGACATGTCACTTTCATTCACCGGGCCTCTCTCCGAGACAGTGCACAGATCTTTATGTCTTTCGTTCGGAAATCCACCTTGGTGGAGAGCTCCCTTTCTTGATCTTTTTCTTTTAAGCGAAATGAGACTTTCATCCGAAGAATAGAGTTGGTTCCGCTTCACACGGCTCACAGGAAATGATTCAATACTGGCTGTTGAACAAGGGTCGTCTTTCGAGCCTCCGTTTGCCCGATCAGTAGGATTAGGTTTTGTTGTATTTTTTATTTGGTTAATTCTATACCCACTACCAAATCGACTACTTTTCTCTTACTACCTTATGTGGTACACTATTAGTGAAGGTTATTGTAGAGTAGGTGGTAGAAACATCTAATAGCAGTGTGCCACCTAAGATAATAAGAACAAAATAGTAGATTTGATAGTATGTGTAGCATTACCCTTTTTTATTTTTTGGTTGGGATGTATGAGTTTCAGGGGCAAGCTTGTTAGATTTTCTGAAATTCATAAGCATTATTTTTTGTTATATATTTTGTTCAATTCTTTTTAATTCAACGCAAGACTTTCAACCCATGTTTGACGATTGATTTATAAATATATATATTTAAAAATAAAAAAAAACAAAACAAAAACAAAAACAAAAACGTTGGCACCCATTAACGAAATTGTCAAATCTAGTATACAAGAATCACAGCAACAAACATGACATATAATTCAAGAAACTCCTAAATTTAGAAACCCCCATAAATCTATCTATCTACAAGATGTAGAAAATCTTTTTTAAAAAAATCCACTTACAGCGAAAACGGAGAAAACGGATGAGGGATTGCCACAAACTCTCTGACAATCCAGCTTCACCATAGAGTAATCCTCCCCTTTCCTAGACTGAGCCGAAGTCCCGAAACGAACCCCCGGCCTCTCCATCTTCTCCGCCGTCAGCTCCCTAGTGATCAGCGCCGCCAACGGCACCATTCTCTCCTCCTTTGATGCCATCTTCGAATCGATGAGACTCACTCTAGAAGAAGGTGAATCATATCAGAATCGGAGTCTAGATCTGAATTATAGAAACAAAAAAAAAACAAGAAACGCGGAATTAGTTGTTGGCACTGCCTAACCTTTACTCTCTCTAACTTCTAGGAAAGTTCCTGATGCGGTTTGTTTGTTTTTTGTTGGGGGCAACAGGTGTGAGTTCTTTCAATTTGTATGATGGAACTCCCTACGCAGTAAGTACTGGCGTCGGTTCGACTCCGGATAGCGGGAGCGGCTCGGAAGAAGGAGCGCAAAGAGGCTCGGAAGAGAGGAAGGGTGTTCGGCTCGGATCCAGGAGCTCGGCTCGGTTGGGTCTTCTGTACCTGTACACGGCCTGGAAACACAGGGAGAAATCCCGGCGACAGGCCCTCTGAGAGACTGGGCAGCTAGGGTTCAGGTGGGGAGAATTTTATTACCTTTTACGCAAAAGTGAGAAGGGGGTGGAGTATTTATAGGCAGAGGTAACGGATCTGGAGCCCTGGCGGGCCGGGTCGGACCCGTTTGCCCATGGGCCTGAGCTGACTGAGGCCTATTAGATTGTAGCTGGCCTGATGATCATAGAGGGGGGATCCAGAGAAGATCAGAGGGCTGTGGTTGATGCTGCATAATTTATCCCATATCAGTTCTTTTTCTTGAATGATGGATAAAATTAATTAATTATTGAGGAAAAATAGCGAATATCTTATGGAGCATGGCTTAGAGGAAGTTTCTGTAGGACATGTGTTGTAGCCGTTGGATCAGGGGAGTGGCACGTATCTTAAAGGGGAAGGTTTGTTTGATGAAGATTGTGAGTGGATGCGGTAGGGAGTACTGATTATTAGATTTGTAATTGAGGATTAAGAGAGCCTAACCCATCATGTTTGTAGACCATTTTCTCTTTTCTAATCTTTGCCTTTCAAAAAAAATTTATACCAGAATGACCCATTTTTTGAAAGTATTTACCGAAACGACCCAACTCGCTAAACCTCACCGCTATCTGAGATTGCGAGTGTATGATTATGTGTTTGAATAAATCATCAAGTATAGACTCGCTATCTGAGATAGCGAGTGTGTTTGTACTAAACTCGCTATCTCAGATAGTGAGTTTATGGTTGTATAGATATTCCTTAATGGACCATCGCTATCTCAAATAGTGAATGGACCATCGCTATCTCAAATAGCGAGTGTGTTTATACCACACTCGCTAACTGGGATAGCAAGTGTAAGGTGTCGAAGAAATTTTAGTGAATCTAAACTCGTTATCTCAGTTAGCGAGAACTTTTCTACTAAGACTCGCTAACTGAGACAGCGAGTGTCGATTAGGAAATTTTTGTAGATGCTGTTTCGCTCTCCCTCACTTCTATCTTTCCATTATCTCTCTAACTCCGAAAGAAACCCAAAACAAACAAACCCTAGCCTCCTAGATTCGTTATTTCAACAACAAAATCCGTCCAAAATCTTATGAGATCCAATTCCTCGCTCACAACCCTCTCTACTCCCACTCTCAAAACCCTAAACCCATCATCAAAGATCCCGAATTGTTCAATATTCACGACCATAGATTCAGTGGTATTATTTGTATAACCTTTTATCTTGTACACTTAGGTAGATTAGCTTATGTGGTCTCATTTTTGTATAAATATGTATAGGTATGGATTATGATATTCCTATATGAATTTATTTTGGTGGTGAAATTATTCGTGGCGCGAAGATAGGTTGTTGTTATAGTGCTGTTGATCCTGAAATAATTTGGGCACCCGTACAATTACAATGACAGAATTAGTCGAGACAAATTATGAGATTACTAATTGGCCTAGAGATCAATGGAATTTGAAAATTTTAGCTCGATATACAACAGGTAAAGGTGAAGGTGAATATTTTATGACTGTGTCCGTAGCAAATGACAACGCTCTGAAGTCCATGATTAATAGAACAGTTGATCCAAATTATAGTTGATGCGCATTGAAATTATATATTCAGCAAATCCAAATTAGTAATGTCCAGCCACATGCTAATCCGAGTTCAAGCTATGTACGAGAAGTACCGACACATGGAATGAGTTCTAACCCAATTCAAATATCACATGCAATCCCACCCATCCCACAAGAAGACACATTCACAAATACAACAAGCCTGGATCCTACAGAAGTTGAGTTGCCATGTCTTTAATAACGTCTCTGTTGCCTTTAATAATGTTAATGTTCATGTTACTAGGGAGATGTCACAAAGTGCTAGAGTAAATCATGTTCCACAAGAGTTGTCCGGTTCATCGAACATCGACGAATTGTACATTGAGCAGGAGTTTTAAAGTAAAGAATCGATCCAGCATGCGGTGAAGCTATACTCCATCAAGAAACATCAGGAATTTGTCACGTTGAAATCTACACCCACCGTATATACCGTGAAATATAAATTGACACCTAGGAAACGTACCATCGAGGAGATGGTACAAATTCCACCAGTTGTAAGTGAGGGCGGTTGTCCGTGGAGATTATGTGCAACCGTTCCAAAGAGTGGGACAAATTCGTGGTGAAGAAAACTGTAAGGCCGCATACATGTTTGAATCCCACGTTGAATCAAGACCACCATAAAGTTGACGGTAAACTTGTATGCAATTTGATTGTGAATGTCGTTAAAGCTGAGATAGGAATAACACCGCGGGCCATCATTGAGATAGTCAAACTACAGTTCAATTATCAGATTTCGTATAGGAAGGCTTGGATTTCGTATATGAAGGCATGTACTATTTTGGTTGTTTGAGTGTATGAATGCAAGGAAGAATGCTATGAGGTTTGAGATTGAAATTGAGATGATATGAGATGTGAATTCTGAGATTTAATATTGAAATTGAGATGATATGATATGTGACAATCTGTGAATTTTGAGATGGTTTCTGCGTTGAGTATGTATACAGGGATGACCTTCAGAAGTTCACAAATAGTTTGCTAATATACCTAGGCTCGCTATCTCAGATAGCGACCCTAGTTCAAATAGGGTCGCTAACTGAGATAGCGACTGTCGTTATCCCCAATTATCCAGAGACTTTCAAGTCTCTGGAAGTTAGAAATTATCACAGTTGCTATCTCAGATAGTGATCCTGTTCGAACTAGGGTTGCTATCTCAATTAGCAACTGTTGGAAGTTCTTACTTCCAGAGACTTCCACAAACTTGAAAGTCTCTGGAAAATTGGGAATTATCACAGTCACTAACTCGGTTAGCGATCCTAGTTCAAAGAGGGTCGCTAACTGAGATAGCGACTGTGTTAATTTCTAACTTCCAGAGACTTGAAAATCTCTGGATAATTGAGGATAACCACAGTCGCTATCTCAGTTAACGACCCTAGTTCAAACAGGTCGGGCGTGTTTGGTTGAGAAGACGAGCCGGGCTCATTTGGTTGAGTAGACGGGCCGGGCACATTTGGTTGATAAGACGGGCTGAGCTCATTTGGTTGAGAAGAAGGACCCGCCTCGACCTACATAGCATAAAAGGGGAAAACATCAATATAATATTTTGTGTTTTCCTTGAAATGAAAATGAAATTCATCGAATAAATATATTTTAAACTTACATTTGCATGTCGTCATCCACCACGACGACTAGATCCACCCGGAGGTTGACCGTAACATGTATGTGGACCCCTGCGGTTACGTGGAGGTCTACTACTCGTTCCTTCTTCATGAATAGCCCGGTTTCGTGGCATATTCAATAACAAAAAGTGTAACACCCCGTGTTAAAATATAATATATATATATATGTATATATTGAAAGTAAAATAGTTGGCGGTTGGTGTTGGTAAATTATATGCATGGCATTCTTGTAAATATAGTAAATATGTGTAACACCCCGAATTTCAAATAAGGATAAATTTGAGATTTCACAGGATCTTTACTTCACTTCGTACAATTTTACAAGGAATTTAAAACTTTTCATTCACAATACATCAGAGTTCCTTTACACTTGGTTTTTACACAGCGGAAGACTAAAAGATTACAACAATGAAATACAACTTGTATAACTTTAACATCATTTGCAACATCTTTAACTTCTAAACAGCAACAGCATATCCACTTTATAACTCCATGAATAGTCCATTACCTGCATGTCAATCTGTGGGCACGTCAGTTACTTACAACTGACGAAATATTATACACGGCTATCCTCTCTATGCCGAGAATAGTATAACGATCTCATACTTTAACAAATCACAAAAAAAATGAATGAACATATAAAGTGTCATAAGTGATTATTCTAAACATAAGTATATGTCATGTCTTAATGCCTAATGCATACCATTCTACACTAGGATGACACTAATGCACACTTGTTCGGATTCTATGCATCCCATACTATATAGGTCTAAGGGCAAGCGCCTACGTTCTTCACAATACAGGGCTCGATCCCTCGCCATGAAAACTACCCGGTAGCAAAACAAAGTTCAGACTATTCCACGAATTTGAATCCCAGCCTTGGAGTCCACCGCCGGCTGTTATAACAGATTCCACATCGTGCGAACGTCCCGTATGTGACCCTCTAGTCCAGTATATATATATATATATATATATATATATATATATATATATATATATATATATATATATATATACATTTGAGACGGTAAATTCAAAAATCCATCCGTCCGACTACTCAAGATCTTGGAGTCCACCGCCGACCCGTCCTCATAGTCCCGGATATAATAATCCGTCTCCTACAGGGCAACCTCAATCCACCAACTGGGTCTATAGTCTTGGAGTCCACCGCCGACTATATAGAGCACCCCACTTACGTTTCCCTAAGTTTACTACATCTTCACTTATGTGCCTAAATTTTCCTAAGTTCAAGACATGAATAATTTCCACTCATAGAATTAGTTTTTACCTTCTACCGGACTTAATCAACAAATACGAGATGGCTCCTTAGCCATATCTCCGAATCATTCCTCAAATCTTTTCTTTTAATAATGCCGGTACCGAGGTCTTACTAACTCTAAATCATAAACTTTCATGTACATGAAACATGGGTACACATACCCTTTAGTAAACATGTCTTAAACCTAGATATTTTTCATCTTCCAACTTATTCACAAAATAAACATAGTCTCCTCACTATTCATGATCTATTTATTGATTCATGTTCTTTTTAAACAAACATGCATTTCAAGAACACAAATTTCACCACATGAATTGTTATAACAAATCTAAGTTGTCACAATGTTTCAATTCATCATAAAATTTCTTAAATAAGATACAAGAGTAATTTCTTTTAGAAGATCAATTCACAAAATACTACTTTCCTTTTCTTCACCACAAAGTGCTATTCTCAAAATTTTATTTCTTTTTATACTTCAAAATATACAAGGAAACTATCTCTTAATATTTCCACTTCATTTTATATTAATACTAAAATTTAATTCCAATTAAAAATAAACATTCATGAGTAAAAACCCCAAAAAAAAACAAATGTGAGGCATGGGTTTTGAACCCCAGATCTACGGCAAACATAGCCAGCACCTAACCCGAGCCCACTAGCCATTTAGTCCATATGGACTTTTGTCAAATATAGCAACCAAAATTCCTTTCATACATTAGTACAGATTTGGTAATTTAATTGAGTGAAGAGAAAAAAAATATAAAAGATGGCTATCAAGATTTGAACCCAAGATCTATTATAAGAGGTGCTCACTGGCTAACCAGTAAGTCCAAATGTGATTTCTGTCTAAGAGTTGTATTTGTATACTTTTGTTCATACTTTTCTGAAATTATTTTTTTTTAACAAAACTTGTTTACCCAATAATCCAATCCTTTAGGATATTGGAATAAACTTCTCTTTGGACTAAAAGGAAATCTTAAATAATAATCAACAAGTCCAAACTTATTTTTTTAGCATATATCTCATTTAAAAAAAGATTATTTCCTTTCTTTACAAAATTTACATTTCTTTTCAAACTCGAAAATTAAAATCATGCTTTTCTAAAAACTAGTTTATGCCCAACATCCTACAAATAAAATTTTGTGTTAAGAATCAAACATATCTTTTAATCGATTATGGATGTCTCAAAGGAATTCCTTTCATACAAAAAAAAATATTATTATTTTTTTTTTGACATATGTCAACATAAAAAAAATTATTTCCTTCTCTTTTCTTTTTCATCATATCCCTAATCATATGTCGAAATATAGCATTCTTTAACAATTTCTCATACATATCACACATTTGACATACCTAAATTTACGAAAATTGTTTAATTTCTCTTATACAAATTGGGAATTTATAGCATGCCAATAAGTCTCAAATCATAAGAATTTTACAAAATCTCTTTCATGAACAAATTATTATTTTCCAAATGTAACAATAAAAAATATATATATGTCAATAATAACAAAATTTTACTTTCTTCTTTCTTAGTCAATAAATCATAAAGCATGTTTATCATATGATATTCATCACTAAAATTCCCACATACTCAACAAGTACAAAAATTGCAATCACATTAACATGATTCATGGTATAAAGAAATTCTTCTTTTTAATTAGCATGATATCACAACAAAATCATCTTCATTCAAAACATGATATACTAGCATAAATTTTATCTTGTAATTCTCAAACAATATCTTCTTATACTACTCTTTTTTGTATGCATATCCTACACTAGAAAATAATGAAATCACCCACTAACACAATGTTAATCTATTTGTCAACATAGCATGATTCACTATTAATCTCACCACAATCATGGTATAGTTATTCTATTTTATCAAACTACTCATTCACTTTTATTAGCATGTACATTTAAAAAAATTTAGAAAGTAGGAGAACACCCACCTTTTGTGAAGCTTGAACAATGAAAAGAAAAGAGAACACCACTTCTAGCTCCAAAGATTCCTAGCTCCTAGTAAGGCTCCTGCTCCTAGCAAAGCTCCCTTCCTCTAGCAATGGCTTCCTCTCTCTAGCAATTCCTCCAAGCAAAAGGACCCTCACTCTCTTTCTTTTCTTTCTTTCCTTTCTTTCTTTCTTTTGATAATGTTTTTGGTGCAAGATAAAGGTAGGAAATGGGGGCTCTATTTATAGGATTTTGGGAGGGTCTAAAGTGCAAAAATTCCACCCTAATAACTCTTCAAATTTATTCTACAACTCTCCACTTTCCTAACTCCTAAAACCCCCATCTCTTCATCTCCCCACTCTCCACTAACTTAACTCAAAAACCCTTCTCCTCCTCACTCCATGACCGGCCACCCCCTAGCCCACAAAATGGTCCAAATACATTTGTGTGTGCATGCACACATGCACAAACAAATATGAACACATTTCTATAACTCTAAATGTGTACTAATATTTGTTACTTGTCATGTATAACTTAATTTGTGATTTTAATAGTGGGCTTGCTACATGGGCTCATTTCTAATTAACTTGATTATCTAGTGGGCTTGCTACATGGGCTCATTTTTAATTAACTAACTTAATTATCCTAGTGGGCTCTCCTTTTAATTAATCTAATGGGCTAGAAATTTACCTTTAGGTCCATGGATCAAAAGAAGGCTAATATAAAAACTTATGCATGCTAAAATAAGAAATGAGAGTAAGAAAATGGAGATAGAAAACTAGTACGTGCATCATATGTGCAAAAATTGAAAAATGCACTTTAATCAAAATAGGGAAAAAAAATTTTCATTTTATAAAACGAGTTCGAACACGTAAAATAATAATCAATACACATAGAAATATCACACTTAGAGATGGAAAAATACGTAATTGACACGTGTATTGAAAACACATAAAAAGCACATAAAAATACGGAGATTGAAATATTATATTTTTGTTGACTCAAAGTAGGGTAAAAATCAATATGGGAAATGCATAAATAGTCGGTAGTCAAAATACGTAGTGAAAACACGTTATAAAATACACGTGCGTAACACACGAGGGCAAAATTGTCATTTCCAATTTTGCGGGGTGTTACAATATGTGATGTATGATGGGGGGGCCCACCATGTTGTAAACAGCAAAAGCTTTGGCATTGTGGCTGTTGACTTCGTCAGCATGGCTGACATGGCTTCCGTGCGGGGGCCCACCTACGCTGTGTTGCTCTTTGCTCTAAGTTGATTTCGGAGAGAGAGAACATAGTAAAGTGCAATTAGTCCCATATCGGGATTGAGAAAAGAATATAATAATATATAAATATAATTGCCTATGATCAAGAGTCACCAATCTGGTTAACCACCTTTTGAGAGGCAGCCTGTAGTGGGCAGTTGTAATATACTATAAATAATTTGTCTTCTAAATTGTATAATTTTTCTGAGCTAGGGGCAGGGGCGTTACAAAACGAATCCTACAAATTTGATTGTATCTCGGTTTTAGATATATCAAAATTCTCAACAAAATGTTTATGAAGTAGGCCAAATTCTCAACAAAAATGCAAAAGTAGGCCAAATTCTCAACAAAATTGTTTACATATAATGGATCAAAATTTAAACTCTTGTTTTTCTCTAAAACTTCTCTTAATAATATATGATTATGAACTATGCCCATCTAATTAAATTGCAGCATGTCCATTGAATCTAAAATTTTTCCAATAGATAGAAAACATCAAATTAGATGAAACAAATTCAAGACTGGCAATGTTGATGTTTCATTGAACAAATAACCAATTTAACAACAATTTAACCAACAAAACCTACACCAATCCAACATGCTTATGAACAAGTTACACACATCATCACACAAAACACCATATAATCAACCAACATGCCTATGAATAAAACTTCTTATCAACAATTTAAACATATAATTAATCAAATTAATCCACAAACAAAATTAACCCAAAATCTTCTTCTCTGTGATCAACACTGCTCTATTCTTCTTCTCTATGATCACATCTAATTGCAAACAAAATTAACTAACAAACAAAATTAACCCAAAATCTAATTGTAAACGTATGAAGACTTACCAAATAATAAATGAGTTCTTTTATAAGGTAGATAACGAGGGTGAGAGGAATGCACCCACTTCCGCCACAATCGTATTCATTGTTCACGAAATCAACATAAATCGGGATCTGCGGTGTTCGATTTAGGATTTTGAGAGTGGGAGTAGAGAGGGTTGAGAGCGATGAAGTGAATTTGGGGAGATTTTGGACGGATTTTGTTGGGAAAGTCGTCGATTTTGGAGGCTAGGGTTTGGGTTTCTTTCGGATTTGGGAGAAAGAGAGTGGGTTCGATGAAATGAGAGAGATCTGAGATAGCGAATCTATAAACTTTCCAATCTACACTCGCTAACTGAGACAACAAGTCTAAGCTAAGGATATTGCAACACACTCGCTATCTCAGTTAGCGAGTGTGGTACAAACACACTCGCTATCTAAGATAACGAGTCTGAACTTAGTATTTTTTCCATTTTTTCTTCCTAAGGGCGCGTTTGGGAACCCAAAAAACTAGGGAAAGGAATGAAATACTGCGGATGGACCCATCTTATCCTATTCCACAGCCTGTTTGTTTTGAAAAAAAATTTAAAAGAAACAATTAAATGTCATTCCCTAGAGAAAGATTTGAGCCGAATTCTATTCCAGTTCCACCCCCTCGGAAAGCTGGGTAAAGGAATGGAAACAACTAATTTTTCTTCTCTATCCATCAAGAACTCAACCCTCTTCTCCAAATTTTGAGAGGGCTCTTCGTCCCCATCGCCTCTCGAATGCAATGGTGAAAGAAAAAAATGGCTTCTGTTGGAGTATGCACAGTTTGTAAGTTTTGAATCAAAACGCCTAAGAAAACAAAACAAACAAAAAAACGTAAAAATTATAGGAATCAATCAACTTAATTGGTTGAGTTATAATCTGAAGTTCTAAACCTTTTATTCGTTTACTCCATTGATGCGTATAAGAGCTACTTCCAGGTAATTTATATTTAATGATTGAAAGGATCAAAATTGAACAAATCAAGAATGGAAAGTAACAAAAGAATACAACAATAGTCAACCTCCTTTATAGACTGAAATCAAATATATGTACAATTATTTATCATCTCATTTGTGCAGAGCTGCTTCCGTCAATAACCGTCTCTAAGCCAAGAATGCATCAATAGTTAGCGGAGCACAGACCTCCAGGATGAGCGTCGTGAACCCTTCATCAGAAAATCTTAATCGTCACTACACTGAGCTGCCGATCAAGTAGTCAGTATCAAATTTTTTTATTAGAACAAGTTAATCATTTTATTACTGTGATCAACTGCAACATGCCTAACTTGCGGTGTCAAGAACAGGACAAGTATAACTTCACCACAAAGATCATAATGCACAACCCACTAGAGCACCATGTGGATCAGCATTTTTCCTTCCTGTAAAGACAAAATCAGAGAATGCACTATCAAAATGAAAGCTAGTAACAAGCAACATGATCGAAATTAAGTCTTTCAATCTAAAAATACAATAATAATATGACTGATCTCCTATATCCACTTTAAGTTGTTGTTCCGTTTACCTCAGCCAATGTAACAGGTCAAGAGATAATGAGGAAAGTTAATGATTGTACCTGTTGATATGTTCTTGAAATATGTAAAATTGCTCAAAGAAGCTTGGGGTTCGGCTTGGACTGATTATGAAATAGCTCACAAAATTGACCGCAAACCTCTTTGTTGATCGGAACGTAGAGTGCTCTAGCTTGAGTTTGGAGGATAATGTCATAATCCATACTTTATGCTGTGGGAGTGTCAGAAGTATGTTTTTTCTCTCCAGGAAAACAGTTTTATTCATTACTCAACCCAAAATGCAAAATGTCAGAAGTATGTCCATGTACAAATGTTGTAAAAATGTTTTCAAAATGCCGTAATCCATAGTATTCCATTGTTTGCCAAACAAGACTAGGGAATAGAAACAAAAAAAAGTCAATTCCATTTCACAAGTTGCCAAACACACACAACTTATAAAGTTAATTCATCCCTTTCCCTTTCTTTTCATTCCTCTCCATTCATTTTCATTCCATTCATTTCCATTCCCCAACTTAAATGTTTCCAAACAAATCCTAAGTGTGGAGAAAAGTATAACTATACACTCGCTATCTCAGATAGCGATGAGATTTAAACAAACTCGCCATTTGAGATAGAGTTGGTTGTTTTGGTAAATACTTTAGAAGGTGGGTCAGTTTCGTAGGTACTTTCAAAAAGTGTGTCATTTTATGTAAATCTTTTTATTCATCATTTGCTTTTAAATTGGATGACAGCTTGGAGTGCGCAATAAAAAGATGTTAATTTTTTAATTGGATGACAGCTGCAGGAGTGCCCAAGTAGTACGATGAAGAGTACGAAATATTCTACGCCGTGGGTTATAGATTAACGACTTTACACGTCATTTTTTTCCCTTTTTTTAATATATATTCTATTTTATTTTATTTTATTTATAAGAAAAAATGACCACCCAATTTTATTAATAAGTTGTTAATAAAACAAACTCAGAGTACTGATGGGGATCTATCAGTAGTACCGTTTCCTCACTCAGTCGATCATCGGTCCAATCTCGACTTACTCGTCATCGAACTACTCTACCTGGAAGACTCTGTAGTAGGTCTATGTACTTGGCAACCTTTTCTTAGCTTATAGTCCAACCATTCATCTTAGATGAGTTCTACGTATACACTTGTAAATTGCATTTTTTATCTAACAATCATGCATGAAAATATCCTGTTAGGAGAAAGTGTAAAATTTGGAATATGTCCTAAACATAAATTTATCCTATTAGGATAATGGATATATTAATGTTCATTAACTTCTTTAGTTTTTTGCTAGAAAAATGTTCATTAATTTATATAGAGTAAATGATTAGGAAAAATAAATGAGCAAATTCGAATAGGGCTCGCGGTTAGGGCTGCAATCGAGCCGAGCCGAGCCAAATACCTTCAGGCTTGAGCTCGGCTCGTTTACGAAACGAGCTCAGTTTTGAGCTCGAGCTCGGTTCGAGCCCAGCTTTGACCGTATTCGAGCCGAATAGCTCGCGAGCTTAGCAAAAAAAAAAAAAAAAAAAAAAAAACCAAACTCGAGCTCGGTTCGTTTGCGAAACGAGCTCAGTTTTGAGCTCGATCTCGGCTCGAGCTCGGTTCGAGCCGTGTAAATCACCCTTAGGGGGGGTGAATAGAGTGATCGTGTGAAAATAAAAATTAAAAGAATAAAGTAAAATAAATCAAAGTAATGCAAGAGAGACAAGAAAAGCAAACTCAGATGACGCAGCGATATAACGTGGTTCGACCCCCAGGTCTACGTCCACACCACCTACTTGTAGAATTTTCCGCTACAAGTGTTTCACTATCCTTAAAAAACCATTAGTACGGTGAATCTCGGATTCAGACCGAGAGACCTATTACACCCACAGGACTTCTAATCCAAATCTCATCAATCTCACCGAAGTGGAAAAGAAAAGAAAATAAAACTCAAGATCGTTTCAGATCTTGACTAAAGAATACAACTAATTCAACGCTCACACTCGGATTGATTATCAAGAAATTAGTTTGAAGTAATTTTCTCAGAAGGAATAGGTGAAGAAGACACAGTGGATTCGTTCTATTTAATAGAAGAGGAAGTGTATCGATCAAAAGAGGCAACGATACATTCCAAAAAAGATATACAGCCAAGTTGCGGTCGACCGATCAAAATGTGCGATCGACCGTTCAGTTGTCTGGCGTAGCTAGAGACATGAAAGGTCGACCGTTGTTTTTACCAATAGAAGTTGTGGTCGACTGCGACGGTCGACCGGACCGTGGCTGTATAGATCGAATCCACTTTGTTTTCTTACCATAAACTCATCTCTCTTTAATCAATCAATTACAACAAATATCTCACGAAAATCATGCTAAAAATTCAGACTTGATAGATTGCTTGGAGGCCAATTAATTGAGAGCTCTTTCCTCTTTAGCTTATAGATGCAATCTCTCTTTATTTAATTGAGAGCTCTTTCTTCTTTAGCTTGTAGGTGCAATCTCCCTTTATTACTTTCCTTATTTATATGTTTGTGAATCTCTCTTGGATCTCTTTTTGATATTAATTAATCCTGAAAATTTGATACACTAAATTCAAACTTTTTTTTTTTTGAGGAGAAAGGTGGAATATGGCCACCCTGTTTCATTAAAAAGAGCTTAACGAAACAAACCCAGAGTACTGGGCTCAAGTACAACCTACTAACAGAAAATAAAACATACATGAAGCAACATGACGCGTACAAACAATAACTCCCTCCAACAACTCTGGAGGATAGGCCGACAAACCATCTCGACCAGCTAAATGTAAGTACGTCGGTTAGCTTCGTGCAGTGCCTCCATGGCACATGCACACCCACCTGAAACACGTCTGGCAGAATTTTTCACCCATTGATCCCTGCCTTCACCTCGCTGGGGGGACCCCATCTTTGGGCCCAAGCCCCGCAGGTCAAAAACTGACCTCACGACACCTGCACTGCGATCGCACCCACCCACCATCTCCGCCACTCAACCTACAAACGTGGCCTCCTTCGGGATCGAAACAACCCCTTCAATGTCAACAATCGACTCCCGACTCAATCCATTCGCAAACTTCACCATCTGCACACTCACAAACTCCCCATCCAGTCAGCACGCACAACACTGTGCACAAACTGCCTCACCACCAAAAAAGCCATCTTTTTCCCCACCGCCCTAATCGTCTGCGCCCACCCTCGAATCACCAACGTCCGATCCGCCAGATCCGCCGGTAGCTCCTTGACCTCCGTCCATTTGCGACCGCTAATCTCCTTCGATTGCAGTTCTTGAACCGGAACGTCGCCGTAGTTGGGGGATAGGGGATCGACTTCGTAGAGCGAGGCGGCCGCCATGGCGGCGGTGGTGGCGACGGCTTCTTCTTGCTTTCGCCGGAGCTTCTCGACCCTCGCCGCCTCCTTTTTCGTTTGCTTCTTGCTGATCAGAAGCAAGGAGGGAACGAATGGTGGTGAGGAAGAGTTATCACCATCACAGGAGTGGAGATCTGGGTCGGCGGGGGGGGGGGGGGGGCAAGGGAGAGGGAACCCACCGCGGAGGAGAGGCAAGGGGGACGACGGGATTGGGTGGGGGGGGGGGGGCGGCGGCGAAGGGGGCTTGCCGCCGCCGCCCCCAGCACTTCAGATATTGGGTTTTTAAAAAAAAAGGGGGAGAGTTGGTAGGAGAGTTGGTGAGGGGGGGGGGGGGGGCACTAAATTCAAACTTATCAATATATGTGAGCATGTTTTGTGCATACCAACCCAAAAGTCAACAGCCGAGCTTTGACCGAGCTCGAGCCGAATAGCTTAATTCCTTTGCAGCCCTACTCGCGGTAACTCTTCAAGGACACTCCAATTATTATCCTGGTGAACATGTATTCTTGACTTCAAATAATTTTCAACTGCAGTAGGGCGCAGGGATTTGTACCGAAATGTTTGTTCATTAAGTAAATCATATGCTTGTGATTCCATGCTTTCGTAGGGACCTCAGGGCTGGCCAGGGTAAGCCCAACAAGCTAGCAGGCTTGGACAGTTCTTTTTTTATTGGACAACAAACTTTTCTTAAGGTCCTATGTACGTATAATATATAAGGATAACAGAATTTGCTTCAAAAACTGCAAGGAGAAGCATGTTACTATGAACCAAATTGTAATCTAAATAATTTTAATTTTGCAAATGTAATTATATCGGTAGGATATTCTTACAATTATTTTATTTGACTTTATGTTGTAGTTCAAGATAAAAAGACAATGTAATCGTACTATTATCAATTTGGATTACAAAGACTACAAATGCTCTTAAGCGAGTTGAATTTGAACATGAGCTGATCTTATATTTGAATATCCATTATCTTTTCCAACGGGAAGTATGTTTTTTTTTTTTCGAGGTAAAAGGTGGAATAAGGCCACCCTGTTTCATTAATAAGAAGTTAATAAAATAATCCCGGCGTACTGGGGGAGAACCACAGTACAAAAACAAAAGTACAATGCAGGAATAAAAAGAACGAAAACAAACATACAACCCCAACAAACCCTAGGGGTGGGTCTAATTACTAAAACATCAAGCAACTAGAGAGTCCAGTAGGTTGAAGCAAAAGTTGGTATAAGCACCGTCAAGACTGGTGAAGTCAGTCCCTCAGTCTAGTGTCGGCTCGATCTCTACCTCCTCATCATCAAACTCCTCTACCTGGAATACTCTGGCTATCCTTTCTCTTGCCCTCGTGGCCGCAGCTGTAACCCAAAAAGAGATAAGATGCATGATGTGAGTCAGGTTACCAGAAATACTATTACAAGAAGCACGAAAATAAAAATTATTTCTGTCAAGCCATGACACCCATGTTGTTGCCGCTATTGCGATGTACCACGCATCCTTCATATCATGTCGAATCGTTGCAAATTTAGGGCCAATCCACAAATCCTCATATGGAACGGGAAGTATGTTCAATTGTTCATTTATCTACTTGAGCATAAGCAATAATAAATTGTACTGAGTTTATAATTCAATAATCAATAATAAATCCAATAATTTTATGAGTACTTTAAAAAAAATACATAGAACCCCTCAGTTATTACTCGTCACTCTTAAAAACTCAGTTTCACTCAGGGATAGTACCAAGCACCGGCCGCCACGCCCTCGGCATCATCATCCTGTTCCGCAACCCAGCCGGTCCAAACCTCCGGCGCCCTCTCCGAACCGGACCGGCATTCGCCTGTCGAGCGACTCTCTCTGTATTAATCCCAACCGTGTGTTCCCCATGTGACTTCTGATGCGGTTGCATTAACAAATCCCTCAACTGCAATCGCTGCTGTTTCTTCTCATCGGCTGAACCGGTCCGATCATCGGTCTGGCTCATGGAGCGGCTGAGAAGCCTTCCGAGACTCGGACGACATCTTGTTGGCGAGGGAGGTTTTCTCGAGGGGCTTTGTGCACTTGTGCATTGGGTTGTTAGTAGCTTGAATCTAAACCGTGTTGCCATTTTTCTCTTTGGAATTTGTTTGTGATAACTAACTGCTTCTCTTTTTATACATGGACGGTATCTTTTTGGGAGGACGTTGGGCTGTGAATCTTGTGAGATTCCGAGGTCTACGAGGTACTCTGTCTCCTCCTCTTTTTCTTATAAGCCCCTGCCTATATCATATTTTGCATAAATGGAATTTCGCTGTTTATTTATAATGTTCTTTTGTTCATATTCGAGTAAATATCAAAACGATGGATATGCCAAGTTGATGGTGATCAAATATTTACTTTACTACTGGGTGTAACATGGTTGCTAATTGTTTATATTTTGAAAAGTTTTAAGAATATTTATCGTGCATAAAAACTAGTTAAACCTGTTCTTAGCCCGTGTTTGTTTTTTGTTACTGTGTTGTAGTCCCAGGTTTGCCTCCGTTGGTGGGTGCTTCGGGCGTTTACTTAGCCCGCTCTTTGCGACCATCGTGTTGCATCTACGTTCTTTGGTTGCCTCGATTTGGTTCCGCGTTGTTTCCTGTTCTTGTTGTGTGGGTAGCGGCTTTGCTAGCCTTGGATTCGGTTTCGCAGATGCTACCGACCGTTTGCAGTGTTTATTGCGTTTGTGTCGTCGGAATGCATCGCCTTCCCTTACCTAAGTTTCGGGCTCTCTTGTATGCAGTGAGCTATCTCCTCCGCTTGTTGTTTCTCGAGGGTTCATCTCGCCGTCCGGTAGCTCCCCTTTTCTTTTTCATTGCTCGGTTGTGGCTTTTTGACGCGCTTGTCTGAGTTCTACCTTTAGGTGGCCTGCTTGGTTGTTGCCTTCTCTGAGCTGATCTTCATTTGACTTCTTTACTTGTAATTTTGTTGTTATTTTTCAGGCAATGTCCTTAATTGCCTGTTACATTTAACATGTTTATTTTGTTAGGTTTTGTGAGAAATTAACAATTGGGAAATTAGGGTTTATCTCTAGATCTAAGTTGCTTGAGATATTCACCCTAGGTATCAAAATTGGAATACCTAGACTGCTATCACAAGCCAGTATTTATCTCTAAATACTGGTTTGGGTATCGGGTTATAAGCCCACAAACCCGCGTTCCAATATCCAATCAATTGTACGTTCATTACACGTGTTACACATATGCACGTGCTATATTTATATAGAGAGAATATACCAATATATCCAACAATCTCCTCCTATATTCTCAATATATAAAGTACAGGATTATCTCATCAGATCAGTATACAACTGACTGGCTGATAGCAGTCCATAAAGGAAAAGCATCATAAATGTATAGTTTCATAAGAACCAATAGAATTATAAAACTGAATAGTTCAATCAAGACTAAACGAATATAATTAACTAGTTCCAAACCATATCTAATTCAGAATAGTTCACAAAGACTAAACCAACTGGAATAATCTGTCATAGTTTCAAAATCAAACAAAGCAAATAAACTTCAAGAACAAAATATGAGTTTTAAGCTCATGAACACAAGAGTCTTAAACTCAACAGAAGTTTTACCAAGCAAGTGACTAATTTATTCTCAAAAGAAATAAATTGAAATTCTATCCTTGCACACTGCTTTATGTTTACTCCTCCATTTTGAGCAAATCATTATTTTTGAAATCTATGTTGACAGATTCAACTCCTCCATCTTTGCTAGCTTATTGAAAATAAGAATATCAAGAGACACATCTCTAAGAATTCCAACAATTTCACAAAGTATCTAGTTCCACAAAAGAACTTAGTACAATTCATAATTAGCTTAGCAAAAATGTAACGCAAGCATCACAATCAAGTATCTTTAATAAGTAAAGTACATGAACTTTATAGTTTCTACACAAGAACCATACTATGTTTCATATTGGAATGAAAAGACTGCCGTTTCAATCATAGTTTAACATTGAATCATCAAAATTGGAATGAAACATGTAACCATAAAAGACATATCATCAAAATTGGAATGATATTTAGGACAATTTAATCATCGGAAACACATCGACAAGTTTTCATGTTTCGTATTGGAATAATATGATTATTCTAAGTAAATTTCCTAGATATATAATATCATCAAAATTGGAATGATATTATATATTTGTGGAATTTATGTCGAATCATCAAAATTATCTAAAACATGTCAACTGCCTAAAATTGATGCTTAAGTTTGAACTTCTCTATGGCTCCAATTGGATTCTAAATTTCAAAACAACTTGGATGTTAAAGCTTTTTACTCAATAGCTTTTAACTCCACTTTCCCCCACAGTTTTGATAATTAGATCACTTTCAAGTCTCTTAGCAAGAGCATTAGCCATACTTGTCACAATTGCACTTTATTTATGAGAAAGTTCAACTAGGCTTCTTTCAGCCTTAATATACTCCTCTTACTATTATAGAGTGAGTTATGAGCTACAGTGCATTGTAGCTTGATAGTCGCATAACAAAATTAGAGAGTTACTTAAACTTCTTAATGGATAACTAGCAACAATTTCTTCAATCCACTCAGCCTTTTCCCCTGCAGAGGATTACACATAGAGGTCTGATTTCATGGATGATAGCACAGTGCCTGTTTGCTTTTGTTTCCATAACATTTCTGTTTCTCCTAGTGTAGACACATATCTACTAGTTATCGACTTTCACTAAATTCTGAGCATCATAATGCATCATGTCAGTCAGTCATTCGAAGAATGACTAGAGTAGCACAAAGCAAACTCTTGAATACCACTCAGGTATCTCATTAGCCTCTTAAGGGTACTCAAATGTGTATGGGATTATTAGTGAATCTGCAGATCATACCTACCTCAAAGGCTATGTCTATTCTAGTGCAGATCTTTGTATACCTGAGACTGTCAATTCCTTTAGAATGATCTACATGTCTCATAGTTGCACCATCATTAGGTGTCAACCTTTTATCATAATCATAAGGTGTTTCAAAACACACTTTCAATCACTATATCCCCACTTTTGAAACACATTTTGATTTGATGAGTTTGGCTAAGAGTTATCCCTTGCCAACTGAAAACTCACCCTTATACCTATGGTGTCCACAGTACCTAGGTTTTCGTGTTGAATTCTTTGGATAGCATAATTTTAACTTCATTTATAATAGAGAGGTCACTTCCAAGAACTTGCATGTCAACAGAACAAGCAAATAATAGCCACTATATTTGACACACCACAAAGTTGAAGGCACTGATCTGAATCACTTGATTCATATACTAGGCTCTTTCAAAAAATTTGTCAAATTATTTATCTGTTGGCTATACATGTTTTAAGAACATACAATAATTTTACTATATTGTAAATCTTGTTCACTAAACATATTAGTTCAAAATTTTCCAGTACAAAACTGTTCAGTACAAAACATCAAGTACAAAGCCTTTTAATTATCCTTTATGAATGACAGAATTTTCAATAGATGTAAGGGTAAGAAGAATACTTATTGTAGCAATATGACAAACATGTGAGTAGACATCAAATAAATCTACCCCATTTTTCTCAGTCAATCTGTTAGCTACTAAAAAGCATTAAAATTGCTACTGAACAATCAAAATTAAGTTTCTTCTACAAAACCCCACTTACTTACTATAGTTTTAGCCCCTTTCGGCAGATCAACTAAATTAAAGTATTATTGTATGACACAAAATCATCTCATTGTCTACTAAAGACTCTTCTTAGCTCATTTGTCATTCAAGTTTTCAAGTGTCAGTAAGGCTAGTTCTTGATTCCAACTGTGAATCATTGAACATGTCTATAGGACTAGATTATTTCATACATTTATCTTTGATGAACATATCCTCAAAGAACTTGCAAGTCTAGATTCTTCTAACACAAATTAGATAGATCTAACATCTGTCCACAGAGCTACATTCTGCACTTTCTAAGCACACAAATATTTGTTGTAGGTCCTACTTTAGGCCTTCTAGGGTCATGTACTCTAACAAAAGTATCACAACACACATTTTCACTTTAACAAAACTGTTTGTGTTTTCATACCATGATTTACAAGGTGTATTCAATTTAGAGTGTAGTAACACATTAGAGATATGATTAACAATACAACATCACTCATAATTACACAAGACAAACAACAGTCAATAATATAGAATTCAACATTTCACTAAGTGTTTGATTCTAACTTTTATCAATACCGTTTGACTGTTGTGAGTAGAGTGCGGTAGAGATTATGCACAATGCAAACTTCTCTAAAGTTGTTAAAACATATTCACCACCTCTATTAAATCTGAACCCTTGATTTTTAGCATTTAACTATAATTTTTTTTTTAATTCGTTAAAATTAATAAGTGCTTCATTCTTCATATATATGACAGACTTATATTAATCAACTACAAAAGCGATTAAAATACTTCTGACCAACAATTGTCTCATCTAGTCACAAAGCTACTGAGATCATAAATATCAGAATGTATTGACTCAAGAAGTTGTGTGCTCCTAGAGACCATACTAAATGATTTTCTAGTGATCATAATCTAAGCACAACTTTCATATTTGTCATATTTAATGGAGTGTCAGTTAGTAGAGTTATGAGTTTTAACAAGAACAAACAATTTAATATATAGTTCATAGTGATTCTAAATTTCAAAACAACTTGGATGTTAAAGCTTTGACTCAATAGCTTTTAACTCCATTGCCCCACAGTTTTGATAATTAGATCACATTTCCTCACAAACAATTGAATATATAGTTCTCAAATCTTAGCCAATTATGCTATGTTCAAGAACACAATTAGAACTATTATTATTGATTGTCTCATTTGTTAAACTCAACTTATACGTACGATTGACAATAATATGCACTTTATAAGAGTTAATACAAAATTACTCTATCACTTTTTCAAAAATTATTTGCTTTCTTTAATGGTTCTAACAATGTCCACTAGCTCAAACACATTGAGCAAAGAATTCTTTCCTTTACTCGTTCTTCATCATCTTCATAACGCTAAATGAGATAATGACTAACATATTATAATTCAACTTTGCACACACAGTACAATGAACGAGATGGAACACAACGTAACTAGTAGAGTCATATTCTACATTAAGAGATGCTCTCTCCTAAGTTACAGACATTTGTTATACATCTTATACAATTTTATTTTATTTTAAATTTTAGAGAAGCAAATATGTAATCTCACACAAACTGCAAACAATGGATTTGTCAAAATATCTATACACATAGTATGATAAAACACTTAACAACCCGAAACATGCTAGTTTTCCAGAGGGAGAATAACTATGATCTAAAACTCTCAATCATATGATCAAACGCACAAAACGTTAACACATTCATCACATAAGAAATACTGAAAAAATTAAAGTAGATCATACCGACACTTCAAGTTAGAAGTGTTTTTCCAAATTCGATGGAGAAGCCTGCGTAGTGCAGACTTATCATACCATGATGCAAATCCATCGTCTCCAACATACACAATTTGTAGGTAACATTAAAGTTCCTACATTCATCAAGTTGTTAAAGATTAGCCAATTAAACAAATTATTAGCACAATCTAATTCTAGCAAACAATTTGATTGGAGATCCGAATTTTATACTCAACATACAGTTTAACTTATCAAAATAGATATTGTGTTTTAGCACATAGCCAAAACAACTGTTCAACTTGTATTTAATTAAACAAATGATTAATACAGCCTTGAACTTAACCACTTAGCATCATAGTAATTCTATAATTCGAAACATAAACTTAAAACGAATGTTTTGAACTTCCAGCACATAGCAAAATATTTAACAGAAATTTAATAAGAGAAAAGTAAAGAACTTATCTTTCACCATCTCTTCGCCTTCAATTGATTAGATGTCTGTTTGGGAACAAATCCAAACAGCAAGCCATTCTGTGCCAAAGAGGCCCAACATCGAAACACTTTGTGTGCGTCTAAACTGCAAGCTCCTCTGAGGCTTTCAACTGCAGTAGAAGACGTAGTCGCAAAACAAATCCCTCAACAAATTCAACCAATTCGACGACCTCTCCATAACAAATCATGGATGAAGCTCGAAGTTGGGGACCACACAAAAGTACTCCTCTCCCATCTCCTTCACCAGAATTTTAATGGATCGGGTTCGGATCCGATAACACAAAAGAACAAATCTTTCAAGATCAGAACAAAAAACGGATTCGGGTTCTTGGGTTCGGATCTACACCCAAAATCCACCACACTGGATCGGAGGATGAAGACGACTGATCCCGGCGTCTGAGGGAGGGCGGAGCCGCCGATCAGTGGCCACGACGTCGGAGGGAGAGCGGCGAGGCTACCGCAGTCGCGTCACGGGTGGTCGGGGTTCGGATTTGGACGACGCCTCGACTGGAGGTCGACGACCTCGCACGAATGTGGGCTTCGACTGGCGGCGAATGACAGAGGAAGAGACGACGGGCGGCGAGCAACTCCGACCACGAAAGCGACGATCGGCGACGGCAGCTTCGGTGGCTTCGGGGCTTAGACAAGATCCGATGGGAGAGACGGGATCCAACAGAGTTCATTTTCCCTCTTGATTAATCTCACAAATAGATTAATAATATCTCAAGATTGTTAGGTTTTGTGAGAAATTAACAATTGGGAAATTAGGGTTTATCTCTAGATCTAAGTTGCTTGAGATATTCACCCTAGGTATCAAAATTGGAATACCTAGACTGCTATCACAAGCCAGTATTTATCTCTAAATACTGGTTTGGGTATCGGGTTATAAGCCCACAAACCCGCGTTCCAATATCCAATCAATTGTACGTTCATTACACGTGTTACACATATGCACGTGCTATATTTATATAGAGAGAATATACCAATATATCCAACATATTTTTCCTTCTGTTTTCTTTTTTATGCTTGTGTAAAATTGGTTCGTCTTGTAGACTGTCTTATTATTTATATATTGGGCTGGAATCTGTCGATTCCATCCACGTTATCAAAAAAAAAAAAAAATAGTTAAACCTAGTTTTGTTTCTAACTGCACCAAACACCAATTATAAAGCTTTGAGTTTGAAAGGATGAGGATTTGGAAGCCTGAATGAATTATTTTCATAACCACGTTTGCTTGTTACTTTGCTGAAAACGGTATGTAAAATTTGTTTGTTTGAGTTAACTTAAATAAATTTTGATCATATTATTGGTCTTAACAAGATATTTTTAAGACTGAAATTGATTGGCAATGAGTACATAAATGCAGGTACCTAACTGCAAAAATGGGTTTGAAGTTTGTACTATATAGATGGACTGGCTTGTTTGTGCAGGTTCGCAGGAATGCGCCACTTGGGATGACGAGAAAGAGTGAGAGATGAAAGCCAACGCTACGCAAATGTGCAGCTTGTACTCGCTTCAGCTTCTCCGACATTAGTTAAAAGACAAGAGCCGACAAACATATACATTGTTTCACTTGTAACAGAGAGGTGGATTTTTATATGTAAGGAATCATGGGACTTTGGAAGTACCAGAAATTATTCTATACAATATATTATGCTAAACCATTTTCAGTTTAAGAACTTGTCTCCTTTTTTCTGTTTAAAATATAAAAAAATTGTGAGCAAAAGTAGAAGGCAACCATCACACTCTTTCTCCATCTCAATTTTGAATTAGAATCATATCACTTAATCAAATTTTAAAAAACGTGCATTATTATATAGATGTTATTATATTATTATTTTAAAAAAAAGTTTTATTATTTTCGTATTTTTAAAAAATTGTGCAATAATGCACGGGTTATACTACATATTATATTATATTATATTATATAAGTTTGTGCAATATTAACAGAATGGACTCGACTTATGCAAGGTCCAGTGTAGACTGCAGTAGAGAGCAGAAAGCGGAGCAAAACATGAAGCCAGGGCTTAAAGACTTTCAAGATTTCAGTAGTAAACGATAAAGATATGTCTAC
The DNA here is from genome assembly GCA_017893485.1 of Hemerocallis citrina. NCBI lineage: Eukaryota > Viridiplantae > Streptophyta > Magnoliopsida > Asparagales > Asphodelaceae > Hemerocallis > Hemerocallis citrina. The sequence goes on along the minus strand of CM030368.1, from coordinate 1,724,302 downwards.
ACAATACTCAACCTCTCCTATTCCAACTCTTAAACTTCCTAGTCTCCTCCTATTTCGAGTGTTAATCTTCCTACTCTAAACACTATTGGAAGTGGATTAGAGACACTTGACCTACCTTCCCGTATGCCTATATATTTCAACTTGCTATTGATGTAATGTATGTACATAATTCCTATATTTCTATAATATTCTTAACGTGCACAATTCTGTAATTCTATCATTCTCTATATGGTATCAGAGATCCAAATACTAGTCTTGCAGCCATTAAAAATAAATAAATCCTAATCCTCCTCCCTCCACATTCTGCAGTTCCTCCACCATACCCGATCCCAAATCCTAAAGTCGGACTCCATCCCGACGTCGACCTAGCCGAACTATCCCGATGTCAACCTAGCCATAGTTGTCCCTTCCTCCCAACCATACAAACCCACTGCCACCAGATCCAAACCCGAGCCAACTCATTCCCTCCAAAATTTTCCTGACCATCTTTCTATTTATCAAATTTAATGAGATTTTTTTTTCTTTTGGGCTTTGGCTTCGATGAGGAATTGAAGATAAGAAGTTGGAGAGAGGGGGTATCGATGGTAAATAATTGGAAAATGATTGAAGGAGTGTCAGAGTCCGCCTGGCCTTAAGATGGGGAGAGATAGGTGTGTTTTAGAGTGCTTGTTTGTTTGATTACTAAAATATAGCAATTTATTTAGAAATGCTATTATTGATCACTTTCAACAGCATTAACACTTAAATGTTATAATAAATTCGCTATAGAAAGCCATATATGTTGTAGTGGTTTGTTTGTTTGTTTGTTAGTGCTTAGTTTCTTGTGCTTTAGAACTATCCAGTGGTGCTAGTAGTGGAAGTATTTATTTATGTGTTTTTAACTTGTTCATGATTGGTGGGAGTTGGGGTGTTGAATATTCGTCACCATAACTTAGCCCTCTTAGGTAAATGGCTATGGAAGTTTCATAACTCTAACCTCCTTCCTTGGATTCAATGTATTAGGAACTATCGGTCGTCCTCTTCATATTGGTGGGAGTTTCCGGAGGCGACTCATCGCCTCGCTTCTCCATTCTGGAAAGGTATCTGGAAGGCCGCATCTGCTTTCCAGTGTAGTACCTACCGTATTTGCCACGATGGTTCTAGAGCCAAGTTCTGGAATGACTTGTGGATTGGCAACACCACTCTGGCCACGGCCTTTCCATCTCTTTTCCATTTGGCAGTTTTGCCCTTGGCTACTGTAGCGGATTCTTTCATTTCGATTGACGAAGTTCGTTATTGGTTTATTCCTTTTACTATTGATCTTGCTCCCCCTCTGAGTATTATGCATGAACAACTCATGTCTCTTCTAAATAGCTTTGAATGGAAACCATTCGAGGGTATCGGCTGGCGCTGGTCCTCGACTGGTTCGTTTTCGGTGAAATCCTTTTATCACTTCCTTAACTCGAGAGGCGTTCTCTCGCCCACTGCCTCTTTCTTTTGGGATTCGTGGGCGCCTCTTAAGGTTAAGATCACGTCTTGGCTCGCTTTTAACAACAGGCTCCTCACTGTTGAAAATCTTAACAAAAGAAACTTAGCTTGGGGCCAACTCTATGCATTGTGCTCTGGTCATGCTGAGAATGTCAACCATATCTTCACCCAATGCCCTACTACTATTTCTCTTTGGAAGATTTCCGCTCTGGCGTGGGGTTCCTCTTCTACCCCCCCAGACCTTGCGTCCGCTTGGTTATCCATTCCTTCTAAAAGCCCTTACCGTAACGCTCGCATTTTATCTTATCATACCATTATTTGGGTGATTTGGAAGGAAAGGAATGGTAGAATTTTCCAGAATCGGTGCGCTTCTACTACTGTGATTATTGAAGAATTCCTTTTTCTCTTTAAACTATGGTCTTCGAATTTAAAGCCTAAAGATTTAGCCGATGTTTCTTTCAGTTTATTAAATAATGCATATCTTTGCCTTCGTTCGCTTCATGCGGTTTAAAGATTTGGTTTTCTTATACCTTCTTTTAACCATGCTTTCTCTTCTCTTTTCTCTATTTGCAGGTCTAATTTCTGTATACATGGTGGCTTTCATTCCTCTGTTATGCTTTCTGTTTCTGACAGCATGCTCTCTCGCCATTTTTGGTCTGGGACTGATACTTCTCCTCTTAGCCCTCCTATATTTGGGCTAGGCTGATGGCAGATTGATGTTGTGACTTCTGTGGTCCTTTTGATGCTCCAGCCATAGCTCCACTTTTGTATCTATCGTGCTGTTGTAAGTAGTACATATTATCTCTGGATGTTTTTATGCTGTTACTCTTTACTTTTGCTTCTGATGTTCATATCGATTGTGCGCTAGCTGGCGTTATGCTTTTCGTCGTCGTTTGTTTCGACATTTCTTGCTCTGTTTTGCTCGTTATTTGCGTGCTAGGTAGCTAACTATCTCCATTTGGAGTTTGTAGCTGGCGGGAGGTTTCCCTTTCCTCTGGTTGGGCTGGTCTAGTGCTTTTCAGAGCACTGTTTTTGCCCTCTCCTCTGCGATTTATTTCCTATGGTGCTATGTTCTTCCGGCTAGCTTGATGTTTGTTCTATTTACCTCTATAGGCTTGCTGTTTCTCTAGGGAGGTAGTGGTATTTGAGCTCATTACCACCGACCTGAGCCCGGATTTTTTACGGTGTTGATGTTGATCTATGATGGCTTGGAGCTTCTTCTTTCGTTCTGATCTGTGCTGCGTTTTTTTTTCTTCTCTTTTCCGTGTATATTGGGTTTGGTCTGTTGGTTGTCTCCGGGCGTAGTTTATTTGGGGTGTGTTAGGATGCTTCGATGAGTTGTTTTGCTTGCTGTTTGCCTGGGGGTTCCTCGATGTTTCGTCCTGCGTTTGCTGCCGTTCGTGTTTCCTTCGCGCTGGTCAGGCTGAGAGGGGGAGGGTCTGCTCTTCCGCAGTTTCTTCATACCCTTGTGTGCTGCATGTGCTCCACTTCTTGCTGCTGCTGCTTGCTTCGTTTGTTTGTAGTCTTTGTTTTGTTTGTTGGCAGCCTCGACACTGTGTTGTTTGTTTATTTGCCTATATCTTATCCTGCTGTCTGGGTTTTACTTCTTGTAAAGCTTTATCCTGTACTATTTTATTATAATAAATGCGCTTTGATGTGGCTAGAGTCGTGAGACTCTATCCGTTTTCATCAAAAAAAAACTTGTTCATGATTGTTGGAGGTTTTTGTACGATTGTATATTAAAAAGTTAAAAAAGTTTTTAAAAAATTTAAAAAAATAAAAAAAAATTAAAAAGTAAAAATTTTTAAAAAATTAAAAAAATTAAAATTTAAAATTTAAAAAAAATTTAAATTTAAATTTAAAAAAATTAAAAATTAAAAAATTAAAAAATTAAAAAATTAAAAAATTAAAAAATTAAAAAATTAAAAAATTAAAAATTTTAAAATTTTAAAATTTTTAATAATAATAAAAAAAAAAAACTTGCAAGTTCTTCTGTTTCTCTAGTCGTCGTCTCATGCATCCTCACTGAGCGCCACTACTTCTATTACTTCATGCCGAAAAGCACTAGTCGTCCCATGCCACGTCACTGAGTGCCACTACTTCTATTACTTCCTGCCGAAGAGCACTACTTCTCGTACTTCTTGCCGAAGAGCACTACTTCTCGTACTTCCTGCCGAAGAGCACTACTTCTACTACTTCCTGTCGAAGAGCATTACTTGTGCTATCAAGCGTCGTCCTTGCAACATCGTGCGTCGTCCCTGCGCCATCGAGCGTTGTCTCTGCACCATCATGCGTCATCCCTTGCGCCATCGAGCGTCGTCCGCCATTACTGAGCACCATTATTTCTACTACTTTCTGCCAAAGAGAACTACTTGCGCCATCGAGCATGTCGTCCTTGCGCCATCGTGTGCCGTCCTTGCGCCATCACTGAGTGCCACTATTTATACTACTTCCTGCCGAAAAGAATTGCTTGCGCCATCGAGCACTGTCATCTACGCCATCGAGTACCGTCCTTGCGTCATCGAGCGTCGTCCCTACCTTACCATTCTCGCTTCTAACAATTAGCGTACAAGATTGGAATCACCTCACGGCACTTTATCTTGCAGGGACATGATAAAGATACAATTATACAATACTCAACCTCTCTTATTCCAACTCTTAAACTTCCTAGACTCCTCTTATTCCAACTGTTAATCTTCCTACTATAAACACCATTCCAATGCCCACCACACTCTTCATATTCTTGACCATTCCTATTCTTGACCCTTCCTATTCAAACTCTTTTTTTTTTTATCGTTAAAAAGTGAGCTAAAAGCCCCCCGGCATTTTATCAAAGATAACTTAACAAAACATACAACAAAAAATAAGGTTTATGCAGTTCAGGAAACCTAACATGGGTCCTAAACCTCATACACCCCAACTAACAAACAAAAAATACCACAAAACCTAATCCTACTGGTCGTCTGACATCGCCACAATAAGTTTTTCGTACAATTTAGCTCATTCTCTAGCTTGTACTCTGTTTGTCCTTGCCGTCACCCGCAACCTCCCGCCGTCGCCCCTAGCAGTGTCCCATACGTCAACTTCAAGCACCATACCTACCAATTTTACATACTCATGTCCAAATTGTGACATTGTTCTTATACCCTCGCTTGACCACCGTTAACTATCACCGCCTCCTCACAACGGAGGCTGTCGTCACTCCCCACGGCTCCACAAACGCCTCCAACCCCCCTGACATGAGAGAGACCCTGGGCACCCCTCACTTTGATATGAAAATGATCGTAGTTGAACCCAAACTATAAACTCGCTCGATTACTGTCGCCCCACACCAACTAGGATTCATTTTCTTGCTAATTGTAGGTAGGCTGTAGTTTGGATATTTAGGGGAAATGATCATTTGAATATAGGGGACGGCCACCGACCTCAACTCTGGTTAGAATTTCACAAAAAATTTTGAAGTTCCAATCCCCCCTATCACACCTCTTCCAAGTCTAATCCCCCATATTCTAATCCCCCCCACACTCCCATCTGCATCAGAACCACCAAGGCCATCCCCGACGCAGTCCAGCCCAGAGGCCATCCCTATCACTGACTGCCTCTCAATCCCGCTAGCAAGAAGCGCTGCCGACGCCTACACCCGTCGCGCCTTTCGGACGTCAGGCCCCTACCACCCTGACCACCTGACTACAACAACCCCCTTGCTGGCCATGCCCTAACCTCGGCCCTTCGGCCCTACCGAAGAACCCTTGCATGCCAATTATATCGCCGATTGCAGCCTCCGCAACCCCATAACCACGACCAACATTCGGGGTGCCCCATACCGCACGCAAGATCGCCCCTTCGGTGGCGACGATTGGTAGTGTCCCATCGATGCCCCAATCCGACCCGCCCCTTTGGTCGCAAGCATTCTTTCGAACCCCACGACGGTCCGGCTATGCTAGATTGTCGGTGAGCCATAGAAACCCCCATCAATTTCGAACTATGGTAGTGACTAGATAGGATGAAGGAGGGAGATGACTGTGGAAGAAGAAGACTGGGAAGGGTAGCAATAGAGAGGAAATAGGAGATCGGTGCTAGGAACGGGTAGGGGCGACGAAACCCTACCTGCTGCACCTTTCGACCTCCAGATCTAAGGTTTTTGTTTTTGTTTTAAGGTTTTTTTTGGAGCTTCTCTCTCTAGAATTTTTAGAGAGAAACTATTTTTTCTCTTATTCTAACTCTTAATCTTCCTATTCTAAACTCTGTTAGAAGTGAATTAGAGATACTTGACCTACCTTCCCGTATGCTTATATATTTCGACTTGCTATTGATGTAATGTATGTACATAATTCCCATATTTCTATCATTGTTTTAATGTACATAATTCTCTAATTCTATCATTCTTTACGGCAAAAGCCCCCAAAGATTGCACTATACAAATTCAGAAAGTTCGTAGAGAGTTAACGAATGAACATTGCAATTTAGCTGTTGAAAGCAATTACAAAAGACAGGTTTGATAGTAAACGCTGAAGCTGCACCCAGAGCGCTCGAAAAAGCTCTAGTGAAGGCTGGTGCTGAATGAAAACTTTTTTAAAATTTATAAAAAGTGGCTAAGGTCACCTGTCTCATTAATGATACGTTAACGAAACAAAGTAGTCCAAATTACAAACTCCACAACAATCACATTCTAGCCCAAAAAACTAAACAATAAAAAAAATCTTAAAACAACCCCAAGTGTCTGAACCACGAGACACCCGTACTGATACAAAAGTCCCAAAACCCTCCGCCTAACTGCACCCAAGTCTTCGCGGAATAAGGTACCAGTAGATCTCGATATCTGCACTACTCCGCATTATCCATGCGAAGCCTCTTCCTAGCACCTGCTGTACCAGCCCTATCATTAATTAAAAACCAAATTTTATGCAACAACCTACGAAAAGTACATTTTATGTTACAAAAGCAAGAATCATTTCTATCTAGCCATAGACTCCATACACTAGCCGCAACTGCAATATCCCACATAAAACGTTCTTCTTTCCAAATATACTTTAGTCTCCAACTACTCCAAATGTCCTCAATACTATTGGGTGTCTCTGCAGTACCAAATCTCATTCCCAACGTTTCCCAGGTAAGTCTCACCTTAGGACAAAGAATGATAATATGGTTAATATCCACATCCCCTGAGTTGCATCGCGAGTACGTAAAATTAAGAAAATTGAAGTAAATTGAAATTATATATAAGAAATTTGTTATTGTATAAAACAAATTTGTAGAAAATCTTTATTTCTTATTACAAATTGTGAAACTTATATAAGTTGAAATCATATGAATAATATATCATTTTTTTTGCAATTTCACTCTTTCAATCTTATTATTATTATAATTTTTATGTTTATTATTACAATTACATATTTTTTTAAGTTAAAAAAAAAAAGTTAACTCTAGCTCTAGCCGGGCCAACCCGCGACCCTACCCGACCCGGGTTGGACCCGAAAGGGTTCACGGGTTGGGCGGGTCGCGAATTGACGTCTTCGACTCGGCCCGTTTAACTCATCGCCCGACTCGAACCCGCCCAAGTTGGGTGCAAACCCGGGAAGGTTCGACCCAACCCAGCCCGCCAGACCTGTTTGCCAACCATGTCTGTAAGTGGAAATGAGAGAGAGAGAGAGAGAGAGAGAGAGAGAGAGAATATGTATTTTTATTTTTTTTAATAAAAAATTGCTAACGGGCGCACCCATTCGCACCAGCCCACACCCGAAAACGAACACGAATTATTTTCTTTTTTTTAATTATTTAAATTGGCTGATACGTACCCGGAACGTATCGGGGCGTACCCGACCCGGATACGTACCCGATATTGGTACAAGGCCGGTTTTTTAGTACCCGTGCTTCATAGGACATACCATGAATGAGTATCCTTTTGTTATGTACAAAATTTCCTTCAAATATCTAAGTATGCCCGATAGTTACATGCTAGCTTCACATCAATCTCCAGAGTTCTTTTGAGTAAATGATAAAACAAAGACTAACAAGCATACTCATCTTCCATCAGCGAAGCAACGGGAAAGATAAAGCTCAAAATTTACTCAACAAATAGCTTAATCGCTAGAGTTTGGCGTGGTGGACTCAAATTCTTCGCGACAACCTTGCAGTACTCTTCAGTCTTCTCCATTGATTTCCTTCAACACCTTCAATACCTCCTTTATACAAGGTCTAGCTCATATCTCTGTCCATCTGCAAGCAGCGAAATGCAAGTTCTAGCCATTAGGGTGACAACAATGTTCAGCACTGGTTCAACTAACTGATCCAACTCACCTTTCTGAATCTTACTGACCGCTGTCATGGCCAAACTAATCTCATATGGTCTACGTTCAGTATCAACTGCAGAAGGAGATGATATCAGCTCCATCAGAACCACACCAAAACTGTAACACATCCCTTTTATCTGTGAGGTGGTAGAAAACTGGTATAAAAAAAACCTGTGAATATTCTACTGATTCTGAAAACAACTCATGCAATGGACAACTAACTCCTTGTTCTCAGCCAAATTAGATTATTTGAAGACTGAGTCATCTCTCTTGGTCTTCCAACTCAAGTCTTCCCCTTTATCTGTTCATATAAAAACGAATCTCGGAGTTGGATTAATTCAACATTCCATATATCTCTATCCTTGAAATGTTATTCAAATTTCCATCTCCTTGTGGACTAGGAATTTTTTTTGCTAATAGTCAGTCTCCTCACCTTGTCGTTAATAATGTTTAGTATGCGTCTAGCTTGCGCAAGCGTTTGGTGTCCACTAAGTTATTAGGGAGAAAAAACACTTGGTATTTTCTTCTATTCATTGAACTGATAAAGGAGATAGATACCAATAATGTAGTTATTCTCTTCTTCATTTTTTTGCCTGAATTAATGTCGGCGTACTACTTTTTAGTGTACTTCTTTCTGCCCATCTTTGCTTATTCGTGCTCGCCATACAACTTTACATGTGGTAATTACACAGTTCCTGTTGAGTACCCCTTCTCGTCTGTGACTGACAATCATGGATGCGTAGGACTTCATGTCATCTATTGTATGAATCAAGTGCCTCTGGTTCAGTTGCATGGGCAAGGATTCTACTACCCTTTGTTTAATATATCGTACTCCACTAAGACTCTTATAGTCCATGATCTCAGACTTAGTGCGTATTTCCGTGGGTCGGCCTGCACCTTCCTCTACCAGTTCGACTCCCCCATTCCACGATTCAACGTCTCTAGCTTTACGGAGAATCTGACATCTACCACACCTTTCTTCAACTGTGACCCTCATGCTTACGATTACTCACATGATGTGTTCAAGCAATCGTATGATCTTACTTCGTGTAGAGATTATAATCTTTACTACTCGAGTGGTTTGGAGGATCGACGACATCTTAGTGACTTTCCTGCGGACTGCTCGAGTACTAATGGTATTTGGTTTGACTGGAAGTTTTCATTTGATGAGAATGGGTATTTTTCTCTGCTGTCTGCTGGGTTTTCAAACGATTGGACTCCTTTCCCGGGGTGCTTCAATTGCCAAATAGTAGGCGGCAATTGTAGTGCTAGTGGTGGTGGAAATTCAACATGCGGATGCAACAACCAATGTCGAGGTAAAAAAAAGCGGAGTAAATGGTTCAATTTTGTTCTTGTTAACCTGTTTTTTTTTTTTTGCCTTGTCTGTTTATTTCTGAAGTGATATTTCTTTTCTCTGCTCCATGATTTAGTTCTTACATCTCAGCGCGATTCATACTGCAGGTCCTTACGAAAGGAGTGTAACAGGTAAACAACGAATTTCCCGATCCTGTGATCTCTCTTCTTCTTTTCTGCATGACATTTAATTAGTTGTGCTGCTTTTTTTTTTTATCATAAAAGGTTGGCCAAAGTCTCCCGAGTTTCATTAAAAAGCTTTTAATAAAACAGACACAACATAGATACTCAACTAGGCAATGATATTCATGTATTCCAGTGGCGGGTCATGATACTCATTCCCCTTACCCAAAATAGGAGTCTCTCTTCCATACTGCCCGACTCCACCAAACAAAAAATACACGTGCTTCTTATATCTCACAGATAACAGGTTAAGAATTCAAGCATGTTTTCGCTCCCTAAATCTTGAAAATATAAATGAAAAAAAAAATCTTTTGTGACACAGATACGTTCCACAAAAAGAATATAAGTGAGAGTTTTGTCAAAAGTTGAAGGTGAGTTCTAGTACAGGATGATTATAGGTTGTATATGCAAGTGCAGACAAGTCATGTATAACAGATATCCGCTTATGGATATGTCCTTGTGACTGTCTATTTTATTTAGTTCGGTGTAACAATCCGCTAACTTGTCGATTCATTAAATATAATTTGCAGGGAGATCTGAAGCTCGAAGGATTATTATAATCGGTGACCACCACCTTCTTCTTCTACTACTACTTCTTTCCCCTTCTCGTCCAGTTCATTAAACTCTAGCTTTGTTTTTCCCAGGTTTATGTGTGGGATTAGCAAGTCTTCTTTTGATCAGCTGTGTGCTTATTTTTCGATACTGTTCTCACCGAAGAGTTTCTGAAATACTAGTTCAGAAGAACAAGAAAGCAAAGCATGCCCGTACAATTGAAGCCTTTCTGGCTAAACACGATTCCCTTGCCACAAAACGCTACTCATATTCCCATATAAGGAAAATGACCAAATCCTTTAGTGAAAAACTCGGCCAAGGTGGTTATGGCAGTGTTTACAAAGGCAAACTTTCTGATGGACATCCCGTCGCCATAAAGCTCTTGAACGAAACAAAAGGCAACGGTGAGGACTTCATCAACGAGGTAGCTTCCATTGGAAATACTAGTCATATAAATATTGTTAGCCTACGTGGATTTTGTGTAGAAGGGACTAAACGTGCCCTGATCTACGATTTCATGACAAATGGATCGCTTGACAAGTATATTTACTCTGAGAAACTTATAGCGGAAACATTTATAGGATGGGAAAAATTATACGAGATTGCAGTTGGGATTGCTCGTGGGCTTGAGTACTTGCACCGGGGATGCAACTCACAAATAGTTCATTTTGACATCAAGCCACATAATATCCTGCTCGACCAAGATTTTTGTCCTAAAATCTCAGATTTTGGAATGGCAAAGTTATGCCTCCCAAAACAGAGCATTATATCAATGTATGGTGCCAGGGGAACAATTGGATACATTGCTCCTGAAGTCTTTTCTCGGACTTTTGGGGTTGTTTCTAGCAAATCCGACGTTTACAGTTATGGAATGCTGGTGTTAGACATGTTTGGAGGCAAGCAAAACATGAATACAAGATTGGAGAGTGCGAGTGACACCTACTTTCCTCAGAGGATGTACAAACTTATTGATAATGTCGAAGATTTGACTAAATATGGGGTTGTAATTGAGAAAGAAGAAATTGCGAGAAAACTGTTAATAGTTGGGATGTGGTGTATACAAACGATGCCAGAAAACCGGCCTTCAATGAGTAGGGTTATCGAAATGTTGGAAGGAAGCATCAAGGACGTGCCAATTCCACCAATGCCATGCTTGTCATCTTCTCCTATGAATTTGATAGTTGATTCATGTACATCTTCATGTTCTTAAAAGTGAAGACTGCATATTATTATAAGTTTACTGATTTGCAACACTCAGATATATACCAGAATTATAATTTGGTGTGTGAACTAGTATGCGCAATTTTGTATAAAATAAAGAGGTTTATAGCAATAAAAATATAAGAAAAATATTATTAACAAAGTTTCAGTTGAACCACCAAGCAGTTTTTTGGATGGTATTTGTGTGGAGGCCAAAATTGTGGCTGGGTTGAGGACCCTAGTTCGACGATGGACATCTCCAAACTCAATAAAATAAAATAAAATAAAATAAAATAAAATAAAATAAAATAAAATAAAATAAAAAGTTTCGGTTGAATGATGAATTATGCAATTGTAACACATTCAAGTAGTTTGGGCCTCTTTGAGTTTCTCTCTCTAGATTTTAGAGAGAGAGAGAGAGGCTCCCAAAAAAACCTCAAAAAACAAAGAAGCTACAAAGAGAGAGAAAATCCGATCGGGGAGGAGGGAGGACTCCCTCGCCGTCCTGTACCTCCCCTCCCCCTCCAGAGCGGTAGTGAGTTCGTCGAGATAACCGATGTGGGGTTTTATGTGGGTTTGTTTGGAGATGTGATGCTTAGATGATGTCGGCGCAACGGGGATGATCGTCGCCAGGACAGCTGATGTCGAGGGCTGGGGCTGTGCAGTCGGAGAGGTGACGGTTGATTGATTGATTGATTGATTAATTTGTGAAAATTTGAATTTCAAATTAGGGTTTGAAATTCAATTTATATTTGGGGATGAGTTAAGGGGGTGATTTGGATCATGTTTGAATTTTAATTTAGATTTTTGAAATTCAAATATTTTTGGAGAATGGTGAGAGGATATATGGAGTAAGGCAGTGACAAAGAGTGTGCACCTGGTGAATTTTGAATTTCAATTTGGGATTTTGAAATTCAAATTCAAATTTGATTTAGAGTGTGAAGGGGGAGAATTCAATGAAATTTGAATTCCAATGTAGATTTTTGGTTATTCAAATTATAAATTGGGGAATACGAGAGATTATTTTTATGTAATTTGAAGTTCGAACTAGATTTTGTTTGAAATTCAAATTATATTTGTGGAGAGATCGGCGAGTACAAGCATCACATGGTTTAGGCGGTGGTGTTAGTTGGTGGAGAAGTTCGGCAGCAGCACCGACCTGTCGGTTGAGAATAACAACTGATGTTGATGGCTGTATTTGATACAATCAGAAGATGGCGTCGCGGTGGGGTTGGTTTGGCGGATTCACAACGGCAACGTCGTTGGGAGATGAGTAAGCATGCTAGCAGGAGATGGTGGCTGTGGTTGTTGCTATGGTGGACGTTTGGGGGAATGTGAAGGGAGTCTCTGGGGTGGAGAAATTTTTGGATGAATTTTGAATTTCGGATTAGATTTTTTGGAATTCAAATTATATCTAGGAGGGTTGGATGGGAGAACAGGGTGCAGAGACCTCGTAAGAAATTCCCAAGTAGACCCATACTTCAAGCTACTCCCAAAATTTCATAGCAAAATAATAAACGTACAAGGAGTTATGGCCCTTTTCACCTCAGTCCAAACACAGTCATCTTCAGCCAACACCTGCAGACCAGTCGCCTTCTACCATTTTTTCGAGGCATCAAACGAACTCGAAAAATTATGAAATTTTAGAAAATGGTTGTAGACACATACCAGAGAGTCCACAAAAATTTTCAGCTCAAAATTACCATCCTACACTGAGGTACACGGTCGGAAAGACACAGTGAAATTCTGCACAGCAGCAGCAATTTGGCTGCTCTCTGTCCAGAATTTGGCCCTGCGTTTGGGCTATTAAAACGCATCAAAATATTGTGAAAAAAATCATGGATACCCTACATACATAGAAGAACAACTTCCCAAAATTTTAGCCCAAGATTCCAAACCGTTTGGGCGTAAGAAATTCCTCAACATACCCTCACAATCATACTTCTTCACAAGCTTAAGGAAGAAGTTGTTCTTACCATACAACTATGTTTCCCTAGCACTTCACATGCTCATACATGGTAACTACATCATGTCTACTGCCACTAAACATCCATTTCATACTCAAAAGAAAATAAATTCCAAGTTTAGAGTTGAAGAGATCACTCACGTGAAGTTTGCAAAATCTCCTTGTAACTTGTCTCCTAGCCTTGCTTGCTTGCTTGCCTTTGCTCCTTGTACTTGTATAGCTTGGCCAATACCCTCTCCTACACTTCTTCTTCTCCTTCTCTACTACTCCTTCTATTCTAAAAGGCTTCTCTCTCTCTCTCTCTCTATATATATATATTTTTTTTTTGAATCAAGAATAATGGTGAATGAGTGAAAGAATGAGAGTGGAAAATGGGGGGTTTTATAAAGAATGGGAGCTAGGGTTGGGTTTGGCCGGATGGGATTGTAGGGTGGGGATGGGGGGAGATGGTGTGAATGGAAGATGGGTGGATGGGATGAAGCCATCACTTTCAAGGAAGAAACTTCTTGGAAGCTTCTTTAGAAATTTCATGGAAGTTTCCTATTCACAAGTCAACTTGCACATGGTGTTTTACCTCCACCATTGGATCTCCATCAAGATCCAAGCCATGATGTAAAGCTAGGGTTCCTAACCCTACGTTAGGTCAAGGAACCCTAGGTCACCACACCCCGATTCTAACCCTAGTGCACAAACTCAATTCACATTCACTTCAAGCACTAGCTTAATTGAAAATAACCATACATATAAATTAAAATCTTATAAAATACATGTTTTATAGAAATTATAAATTTCTCTAATAATTATCTGGTCAAAACAATCGGGACAAAATCATAGTTTAATTGAGAAAAATATTCTGGGTTTACCTCATCGGGTTCAGAACAGCTCGTGTGTCTGAAATCTCTCAATTTAACTGATGATTTCCTCGAAAAATATGTAATCGTGTGCAATACTCATACGTGCACAGATTACAGTGCAAAAATAGCCATATGCTATTTTGCGGGGTATTACATGCAAATGTGAACGATGTCTATGCAACATATTATCTCATCTTTCGCTATTGAAAGTCAATCAAGGACAAGTAAACTGACCTTCACTGCATAATTTTGTACTAGTCACCACGAGTTGACTGCATAATTTAGTACTAGTCTTACCCTATATAAATTGCACAGAAAAAAATAATATTAAATGACTTATAAAATTATACGGATCTGCAAAAAGTGTGAGAGAATTTGAAGAAATTACTTTTTAAAGAAAATAATTTAGTAAAATTTACTCAAAATGTGGACAACCCGACCTTTGTGTGCATCATGACCGGCAATATCCAGATCCTGACCCACCTCATCTTGACCCTCCCTCCCAAATCCACATCCTCTCCGACGCCGCGCTCCACTCCTCCCTCCTCTCCCGCGTCTCCAATGTCATCGACCTTGGCGACATCCCCCTCTCCAACACCGACACCGCCTTCATTTCCACGTGTACATGTACATCCAAACACACAAAAAACTCATAGAATCATGGTTATAAAATTATAAAAATCTCTACTTTACCCACTATTTTAAAACATAATTATCATCCAAGCATGAAAGTTATCAGCTTCATCTACAAAAATTGATTTTCCAACGATAAAAAATTAACCTTTACTCAATCAAAGCATATATAATTAAAAAATTCTTGCAAAACATCATCATCAATCTAATTATTTAAATAAAAAATCCACCATTATCCAAAATCCATCTCTAAACTAAACTCAAAATTTGAAACAAATGTGTCATTGTTGAATTTAAGCAAAATTTCTCAAAAACATTTTCACGGACACTTTGCATGCTACACAGACATTTTATTGAACAATTTAGCTTTTCAATTCCATAATTTCGGGATTTCAAAGGTCGAAATTAGGAAAAAAAAATGAGATTAGGTAGTAAATTAGGGTTTCAGAAATTAATACATACACCACATATAGATATAATTGATTAAGTTAATTAAAATTTATCAAAAGCAATTTCACAAACACCTTGTGTGTTATAGAGGCATTTCATCAAATAGTTTAGGATTTCGATTGAATTGTATATGTGTCGGTTGTTGAAGAGGCGTCGGTGGGAATTAACTTATTCATTAACAATTCATTCAATGATCAATAAAACAATCAAACTAAGCATACCAAAAAAAATAGCATGCAAATCACAATGCACACGAATTACCACTAAAAACAATTATAACCTCATAAGCAAACATCCAAACAAATGCAATGTACAATTTTCTATCAAAAAAAAGGGAAAAAACAACCAATCATAATCCAAAATAAATATTTAAACTAAACTAGAAATTCAAGATTTCAATTTCATACCCGAAAAAGAGGGGAACTAAACTCAAAATTCAAGACTTCAATTTCATACTCAAAATAAAGGGGACGTCGGAGGCGCGAGGTGGAGGATCACAGAGGGCAATGCCGGAGGTGCGCAGTGGAGGGTCTGTGATGGCAGCGTCGAAGGGAGGGAGGGTTGGGATGGCATCACCCGAGGGAGGTGGGAGGTTGGGGAGGATTTTGTAAGTGAGAGAGATGAGACCGTGACTGTTATGTGTGGGAGTTTCAATTTAATTTAAGTTAAATTAATTAATTTTAATTTAATTTAATTTATTTTAATTTATTTTAATTTTTGAAAAACATGAGAAACACAAAAGTTAGTTTAAATGAGATTTGCATACTTTTCCGCTCCTTACCCTATTTCAAAAAAAAAGGAAGGGGAAAGGGAGCGCGAGGTGGAGGATCATAGAGGGCAATGTCGGAGGTGCGCAGTGGAGGGTCTGTGATGGCAGCGTCGAAGGGAGGGAGGGTTGGGGATGGCATCACCCAAGGGAGGTGGGAGGTTGGGGAGGATTTTGTAAGTGAGAGAGATGAGACCGTGATTGTTATGTGTGGGAGTTTCAATTTAATTTAAGTTAATTTAATTTAATTTAATTTAATTTAATTTATTTTAATTTATTTTAATTTTCGAAAAACATGAGAAACACAAATGTTAGTTTAAATGAGATTTGCCTACTTTTCATAATTTTTAGGGGGGCCAGATAAAAAAATTTAATAGATTTAAGGGTTTTTTTTTAAAATTTCAAAAAATTTAAGGGGTTTTTCAAAATTTTGGGGGGGCCCGGGCCCCCCACATAACTCCGCCCATGTCTATGGTCAAAATATAATATCGCCTACTTCAAATCTCCACTAAGTAGGATACACAATTTTTGTATATTCCATTGCACCCCAGTAACAAAAGTGTCACCATATTTATCAAGTCCGCACACCTTTTCAAGCACTACTCATACCTCCCTTGGTTTGGCTTCTTTCACACCTTTTTTTTCTCATTACATTTTACAAGAAGGCCACCGGACGAGTTCATATGCCATTGTCATGGTTCACTTAATTTTGAAGAATTCCCACCAACTGGTGAGTTTTTCTCATAAATAGAAATGGTCGACTCAAAATTTGTTTAAATTAGACAACATATTTAATTGTGACAAGGCGTGCACCTAGCGATCTCCACTATTAATGTAGAATAAAAAATATACAATATTTGCTTCTTCTTGAGTCTATTTGTCTGATTATTTATTTGTCTATATATTATTTTTCAATAAAGATGACGGCTCACAAACTGCATACAAATAGGAAAATCCAGAAACCCTAATGATCATATTGACTTAAAATTATGTAAACTGTATCATGCACGTGCGATGCACGTGGAGGAAGAAGGAAAAAGACAAAAAAAAAAAAGGAAAATAATTTCCAAACTGATCCACTGACGAAAATATTTACCAAACTGGTCCACTTTCGCACGTGCACGCGGGGAAGGAGGAAAAAGACAAAAAGGAAAATAATTTCCAAACTGATCCACTGCCGAAAATATTTACCAAACCGGTCCACTGTCGAAAATATTTACCAAAATGAATCATATGGCTTCAAAGTGACAAAAAAATAAAATAAAAAATGATGACAAATACCACTAAGGCCTTCTCCCATTATAATAGTAGAGATATTGTTGCACATGTATCTCGATGACATTTTCTTAGCAAAATGAAAAGAAAAGAAAAAAAGTAGAGCATCTGTAGTCGTTTGCTATATATCGATAATATCGATATTTAGGTTAAAAAGCAGCTGCAGTTGTTTGCTATATATCGATATTATCGATAAAACGCTACAGTAGATTGCTATATATGAGAAGCGATATAGCTTTTATCGATATCTGAGGGACGTCGTTCGAAGAGCCGTCCCACTAAAAAAATTACTATTATAAGCGTCGGACGGCACTTGAAATGCCATCCGTTCGAAAAATTTCTATTTTAGCTGATTAATTAAATCCAAAAAAATCAAATTATGATCCAAAAGCCCCTATACCCGGACGGCACTTGATGTGCCGTCCGTTGGAGATTTATTAAAAAAAAAATTAGTGTGTTAGTGTGTTAGGGGAATTAATTAGTCTGTGTGTTAGTACGTTAGTGTGTGTGTCAGTGTAAGTGTTGTGTTAGTGTTAGTGTGTTAGTGTAAGTTAGTGTGTGAGTGTAATTAATTAGTAGTGTAATTAATTAAGGTGTGTCGGACGGCACTTTATGTGCCGTCCTAGACACACGGGTTGCGATTTTTATTTTTTTTTAAACGGACGGCACTTCGTGTGCCGTCCGACGATTCCGCGCCCAATTTTTGCTTTTTCACCCTCCGACGGCATATGAAATGCCGTCGCTTAATATTAAATGATTGTTTGCTATAATATAGCTTTCGACGAGTGCAGCGAAATCCAAATTTCTATTTCTATTTATCGATATATGGATAAATTTAACATTAACGACTACAGATGCTCTACGAGGCAACTGCAATCACTTCTCAATTAGCTAAAATTCTCATATTTTGGCACACACAAAAACGACTACAGTCATTTCTTATTTTGTCAAAATTTGAGAATGGGTGAAAAGTGAGTTGCCATATTTATTAGTGCATTTGGCAATTGCCAAAATATAGGGGACGAAACACGATATTCCGTCCACATTTTTTAATAAATAATTGATCGGTCGAAACAGATAACAGATCAATTTTGATTTTAATTTTTTTTTGGAAAGAAGAGAACATGTTGTTCTGGCCAATTAAAAAATAATAATTTGGAGGGTATTTGTTTTTTTAAAAAAGAATCATCAAAGTCCAAGTCCCTCCAAGTTCATTAAAATTTTCCAGTGGCTGGACACTGAATAATTGTTTTGGAAGCTATAATATATATATATATATATATATATATATATATATATATATATATATATATATATATATATATATATATATGTGAATGACGAAATAAGATGTTTCGTTTGTCATTTTTTTTATTGCCATTTTTTTTTGATTACCAAAATTTGGCAATCAACCAGTTTAGCAAATCTCTGTTTTTGCCAATTCTTATTTTGCCATTTTGCTGTATCTGTCAAAAATAAATGCAGTTGCCATTAATGATGCAGTAAAACGTCATGTGCTCGCACATGAGCCACTCCCCTTGCATATGTCCAGGGCTGGCCCTGAGTTCTCAGGGGCCCAAAGTGAAAGGCCCCAATAATTATTTTTGGGAACCCCTAATTACAATATAATTTTTTTACACGCAAAATACGTGTCTACATTTACAAGAAAAATACAAATTTGGGAGCCCCTAATAGTGCAAAAAAAATCGGGAGCCAGAGGCAGCCGCCTCACCGGCCTCATGGTGGGGCCGGCCTTGGTCTCTAACAACCACTCTAAGCAATGGAAAAAAAAAAAACAATAAAAAGGGGGAAAAAATAGGAAGAAAAAAAAAGGTATTTGGTTCACATATTAGGGCTTGAGATCAGGTTCAAAATAGGAATTGTTCCCCGGTGAAAAAATCAATCACCAAAGCCCGGCCCAATGTTATAATGGGCTAAACCTTAAAGCCCAAAGGCGGCCCATAATGCCTTCCTGGCCTTGAACAATCATGGTCTTATTTATATTCTAGGCGATAATTTTTTTAACTAGTAATTTGCACGTGCGATGCACATCTTAATAAATATAGTTTTTTAATCTGGATTTGAACTTAGAACATCCTTTATAATAGTTATGCACGTGTATTGTACGGATTGGTAGATTGACAAAATATTTACAAATGACACTAAGGTCTTCTCCCATTATAAAAATAGTGGGAGTATATGCTAATTTTCACATTTTAAATGGGGGCATTTGTTAAAATATCCCTTTTTAGGGACTGCACGTGCATCACACGGGCATATTTGGTGAATTTAGTTTGCCGTATATTGCACGTGTTTACTCGGTTACAAAATTAAGGGCAAAAGCCAAAGTACCCCCCCAACGTTTGGTCCGAGTACAAAATGCCCATACAACGTTTGAAAAAATACAATAAACACCTTCTTCCGTTAACTTAACCCTTTCCGTTAAGTTATATTTATTAAATTACTTTTTTACCCTTACCATATTCCTTCCCTTTCTTCATTCTTTTTTTCTTCCTTAATTTTGTATGGATTTTGTACTATACTCAATTTCGCAAGTTTGTCTAGGAAGATTTCAGTATAGTACAAAATTTATACAAAATTAAGGAAGAAAAAAGTAATGAAAAAAGGGAAGGAATAGGGTAAGGGTAAATTAAAGCTCTGATATGGCAGCAAATTAAAGCTCTGGTGATGGTGCCACTGTTGAGGGTGTTGGTTGTGTTGTGTTTGATTATGTTGGTAATGCAATTTGTGGAGAAGGTATGTATGGCGGTAGCAATTTTAATCATCAAATTGTTTGGGAAGAAGGCTGAGAAGAGATACAAATCAGAACCCATTTGCAAGGAACTCGATGTTAATGTTGACGTTGAGATGGGCTGCAATACGGCTAATAATTACCCAATGATCCTTGTCCAAATCCCTATGTACAATGAAAAGGAGGTCAGTTGTGCTCCCTCTCGCTCTCTTTCTTCTCTCAATTCTTTTATGTTTTTATCTCTGTCTTCAATTTCGCTTCTTTTTCTTTTTGTTGTTTTTTTACCCTTCTTTTGTTAAATGTTAGATATTAAAATAAAGATGGGGATGCTGATAGCTCCTTTTTTTTTTTGAATTGTGAGGGTGGATGTGAACAGGTATATCAGCTCTCCATTGGTGCTGCATGCGAGCTCTCATGGCCATCCGATCGGATCATTATCCAAGTGCTTGATGATTCCACTGACCCCATTACTAAGGTAAACTTTTTTTACCATAGGTCCGTCGTATACTCGTAAATCTTTTGTTCTTCTCTTCCACCTCAATCATTTCCTCAGTCCTTGTAAAATTTCAACCAATTGTTGATTTCTCTATGTTAGTACCTCTAATAAGTCGTTAATTATCATATACATAACAATGGATGATAAAAATCAAATCATGACTTAATCAGTTGTCTGCTGCCCTGTTTTGTAGCAAAGATTGATCTAAATTTCTTCCTTAATTTTGTATGGATTTTGTACTATACTCAATTTTGAAAGTTTGTCTAGGAAGATTTGAGTATAGTACAAAATCCATACAAAATTAAGGAAGAAAAAAGGAATGAAGAAAGGGAAGGAATATGGTAAGGGTAAAAAAGTAATTTAATAAATATAACTTAACGGAAAGGGTTAAGTTAACGGAAGAATGGGTTTATTGTATTTTTTCAAACGTTGTATGGGCATTTTGTACTCGGTTCAAACGTGGGGTATTTGGCTTTTGCCCCAAAATTAATTAGGGTTTGTTTGTTTACCATCCCAACTCTCCCGATATTTTAATCGCAGGAAAAACTGAAAAATCCCACTAAAATTTGGGGGGAAGAAATCGAAGAAGGAGGAGGATTCTCTTCAGTTAGGGTTTCCCCAAATCGGCGACGACGTGCGATACTGATACGATCCAAATTATTCGGACGAAATGGTAACTATCGATCTCCTCTTCATCTTCATCGATTTCGGGTTAGGGTTGGGTTTCCCCTAAATCGAAGTAGAATCTTTCAATTCTTAAAGATTCCATCGATTTTGGTTATCGTGTGTATTTGATTCAAGTTCTAAGGGTTTCTGATTCGGTCTAGTTTGTTCAAATTTGGAATATTTATGGTTCCGATTTGGATGTGAAATCTCAGATCTAGGATCTGAAATAATTTGTTTGTTTGTTTGGTGAAATTCGTAAATTTAGTTATATCATTCGGTATTGATTCTTTTGTTGTTGTTGGTTTTTTTCTAACCATTTATTTTCCTTTTTTACAGTCTTCTCTTGCAGCTGCTAGGGCGGATAATTTCTACTATCCACCCGAATGGGAACCCAAAAAGGTGTGTATGCTGTAATGCCTGATGCGTAGTTGGAACAATTTTGGAGTTGATGAAGTCGAAACAATGGTTGAATTCCGTTTTTGTTTGTTGATTTTAGGGTGGGTTGAACAAGTTTCACGGGACGCATGCGCTGAGGGAGAGAGCGAGAAAGCTAGATCAGGGCATTCTTATTATAAGGTAATCGTTTCTTAAAATGGACTAACTTGTGAAGTTATTGTGCATTTAGGGGATATATGAGGCTTTTATTGGCTAGCATTGTAAGGGAAACGCGTGCATCAGACATGCTAAGTAACTAGTGTTATACACTCTCTCATGGGCATGTTCAAATTATTTGGTTTATTTTTATAAATATTTTAGTTGCTTGGAAAGTTGAATTTGTATACTGTGTTTTGCTAGAGTTCTTATTGGATAGAAATATTGGTCAATTGAGAAAAGGGGGGCCTCATACTGATAGGAGGCGGTTTTCTCTGACAAAGTGCTTATAATTACTTTGTGGGGCCCCCTATTGATGAACGGCACTGTCCTTTTTGTTGTTTATGTCATCATTATATGTGTGCCTATAGAATATCAAGTTATTTAGAGATCTTTTTATCCATACTTTAATTGGTTGTAAAATGAATGGTTTTTCAGTAGTTTAACAACTTGACACTATGCGATGCATGGGAAATAAGCCATCGAATAACTTTGTTTTTTTTGTATACATGCATTTTATGACACTATAAATTTAATGAATGATTTTGATCGTCCATATCAAGCCTCATAATATGAGTAAAACTACTCTATATGATTGAGTTTTTCTCCTACAAATATGAGGCTCTTCCTCGTTATCAGATTCTATCATTGTAATTGTATTACTTTGTTTCATCTTAAACTGTTCCATATTAACTTAAGTATTTCCCTTTACAATTGTTGCAACTAGCAAGTTCGATAGGCTAAATATCTTTCATAAATCTATTGTTCGGTCGTCTCGTCAGTTACCTCGTCTCCGAGTTTGAATACTGAGATGAGTTTTATAGTCACTCGGGTCTGTAAAAATTATTAGTCACACGAGTCTGTAAAAATTATCAGTTGTGATCAATACTTCGAAATTACCTCATTTTTATAGGACTTTATATTTTGGTAATGCACTTTTATTGTGGGATAATTTAATGAAATCCCAAGCATCAATTGTTAGTTCTGTGGTTTGCTTGCAAAATTGGGTTGGGGATGGTAAAATACACTCGTTACAGAGAAGTAGCAATCAATATAGTGGTTGTTTGTGTGCGTGTGTGATGGTTGACTAGTATAGAAGTATAGGTAAATGTGTGTGGCATCATGACTCCAAATTTAATGAAAATCGGAGGAACATTGTTACTTCTAGGTTTGCTTTTAAAATTGGGCTGAAAAGGGTAGAAAATCTTCAGCAAACTGAAAATTTTATCCTCTTTAAACTCATTTCCATCTTCGTAACTATATTATATGTTTTTGACTTTCAGGTTCGAGATGCCATTCAATATTTGGTGCGGTGGATGCAATTCTATGATTGCCAAGGGTGTAAGGTTCAATGCTGAGAAGAAACAAGTGGGGAATTACTATTCAACAAAGGTATGATTAAATCAAGTATATTGTTGTGGACATAGATTCTAGCATATTATAGTTAAAGAACTGAGTTTAGTTGCAAGAAGTTACTCGGCATTTTAGCTTACCTCACTGTTTTAAATTTCCTCCGATACGGCCGAAATTTCGGCCGATATTTCGTTTCGTCTAGCTTGCCAATACGAAATCACATATTTTATACTCTACATCGTTTTGGACCGAAATGTGAAAATTTCCTCCGAAATTACCGAAATATCGGCTGAAATATTGCCGAAATTGGCAAAATATTAGCCGAAATAGACACAAATGTTATTGTGAATATATTAAAAAGTTCTATTTTACTTTTTGCATATATGTCTTTCAATATATGACCTTAAGCTAAAATAATGTGAGGATTCCGTATCGCTATTGTTTGTATATATGCAAAGTCAAGTAAGTTTATTAATTAATACATTTTTTCTAATCAATGCAAATTCAATTTAGTTATGTACTTATATTACATTCTCTTCTATATTATTGTTAAATTATGCAAAGATTTACCATAATTGATTTATGTAATTAGTTACATTATACAATATTTTATATGTTAAATGATATGTAGGACATATTATATCTTATTTAGTAACAAAAAAATTATTTATTGAGTATAGGAAATGAACATCCGATATAATCACATTTCCCCGAGATCTCCTCCGATATCTCCGATCCGAGACGAAACACCCCTTGCCGAGACGAGTCCGAAATCCGATATTTAAAACCATGGCTTACCTTACCATTTTGCACATTTGTTAATAAATTGTCTAAAGATTCATTGCCCTTTACTTCTTCTTTGGGAATTAAGATTAACACCTAAATATTAATGTCTTGAGTCTGTCTTAAAATTGACTTAAGAAATGAAAGCGTTAACTTCCGTCCCGTATAATTTTCTCCCTCGTTTGTCTTTCTAGGTTGTTGTGGAGTCTTAATTTTCACGATTAGAAATGTGTTATTTTGCTGATAAATATTAAATAGAATGCCCTGTCAATTGCTAAATAGGGCCCACATGGTTTTACACAAGTGTCTTTTTGTGTATAAACTGAGAAGTGATGAAGCAACATTTTGCCATGTGCATGCTCTAGCTTTACACATTTGCATCTTCTTGAAACTTGTATGTTCCTGCAAAATGAATTATGAACTATTTATGATTTTATCAACTTGGATATTTTACATGTTATATACAAAATATTACAATTTTCAAAAATTAGTTGCATGTTTATTGAGTAGTC
The DNA here is from genome assembly GCA_017893485.1 of Hemerocallis citrina. Taxonomy (NCBI): domain Eukaryota; kingdom Viridiplantae; phylum Streptophyta; class Magnoliopsida; order Asparagales; family Asphodelaceae; genus Hemerocallis; species Hemerocallis citrina. Next base: position 1,700,160 of record CM030368.1, on the reverse strand, counting down.
TACTGTAGTCTAAAATTTTACAATTTTTTGGAATAAGTTTACAATTGAGGTTCTTAAACTGGAGAATAAAATATTGTAAATCAATCTATGCCTTTTGGGATGCAACCATTGAATTTCAGTTTTTGTTTTGTACTTCCTATTTATTTGAAATTTATGCCCTACTAGTCAGTTATGTAATATTGTGGGCGCGTGCATGGGTTGGGTTGGGTCGGTCAGTTTTTTAGCAAATGTAAAACCCCACCCATATTCCTTTTCCAAACCTATAAACCACCCAAGTGATTTTTTTTAAAAAAAAATCTTTCATGCCTAAACCATTGGATTTTAGGTCAGTTCGAGCCGGTTTCAGGTTCTACGGGGCTGGTTGGTCTTATCGGATAAATCCAAAATTTTTTGGCATAGATAATTTATTCTTTTAATCATTTTTTGTCACTTAAGGTTAAGAATTGAGAGTTCCACGAAATTAGTTTGAGCATTGAGAATTAGAATCTAATGTAGATACATTTAAGTTACTATATTATATTGGGAAGGATGAGAATATCTGATGTATATATACTAGGTTTGCCCGTGGGCACGTACCTACAACACGTTTGAAACAATGCAACGTATGAAAAGCCCTATAAACAGTAAACTATATGCAATTCTCTTTAACTAACAAATCACATAGGTATCGACATTTATATGCAATCCAGTGCAACTTTAGAGGTTGAAATTTACCCAAGTAAATATCCATTTAAATCTTCCATACCATATTAAATCAATCAGTGAACTTAGTAAAATTTTCTCCAAATTTCTGGATAAAGAGTGAGATAAATAAATATATCAATAAAGTGAGGAGGATTTTTTTTTTTGGGGGGGGGGGATTTAGTTTTGGGGGGAAAATGCCTTTTGGGAGGGTGAATGTGAGCCATTGATTTTGTTTCAATTGAATGGGAGTCACTTATATAGGTTTACCCGTGGACACATGCCTACGGCACGTCTTCTGAACGATGCAGTATATGAAAAGCACTGTAAACAGTAAAATATGTGCATTTCTATTTGACTAACAAATCGCATAGGTCAACATTTATATGCAATACCATCTGGTTAGTGACTACACGATAATTTATAAAAAACGTTAGCTTTGGTTGAATAGAGGTTTACTGTAGCAATAATCAAATGTTAGCTTTGTTTTGGTGGTAGTAATAATGTAGCGAAAGTAATTTAAAATACTTTTTTATTTTTTGTTTTACATGAAATGTAGTAATAATGTAGCGTAAGTAATTAAAAACATTTTTTATTTTTTGTTTTACATGAAACTAATCCAAAATTAGAGATTAATTAATTTTATTTAAGCTTCATCCCTAATATTGTGGATGAGTTAATTAAGCTTAATTAGATGGAAACTAATTAACTTTTAATCCCTAAATTTAATTAATTAAGAAAAGACTAATTAAACCACGACAATTAAAGCTCTTCTTAATTAAGATTAGTGTGATTTTAATTAGTCTTCTCATAATTAAACCAAAATTAGGGATTAAAGGTAATTAATTAAAAATAGGGATTAAAGGTTAATTAATTAAAGCTCTTCTTAATCTGAATGTGGGTATTTTAGCTATAGTAACGGGCGGGAAAATGTCTCTTGTGAGTTCAATTTGGACCGTTGATTTCCTTCTAATTGAAGGAGAGCCACTTGATAGTTTTTTTTTTTTTTTGAATTTCCTTGTGTTTGATTATATAGATTGTATTACAATCTTCAATCGGCTATGAGATGGGCCTTGGTTTTGGTTCAAACAGGTGAGTTTCCTGTAAAACACAAATCCGGCCCAAAATTTTAGGGGACTTTTTTAACCCACCCGTTTTGGTTCAGGTAGGGTTCTGAATCTTAAAAAAAAACTGCCCTTTCGGGTTGGTTTGGTTCAGGTTTTGGTCAAAACCGACCTCGTATGTAATCTCGTTTAGAAAATTTTCAAAAATGAAAATATAGAGTTTGTGATTCAAATTATGTTGAGAAACTTAGCTTAAAACTTCATCTAAAATGGCAAATGCTGAACCAAGTGAAGTGATGGGAATTCTCTTAAATTCGTTGCATCGACAACCGCTTGATGATTAGTCAGAGTGGTCTTACACATGATAAATATATTTATTATAGCTTTCCCAAAGTAATAATTGCTATTTGGTCTCCAAATTTATTGTTGTTAACAGAAGTAGGTTCTGGCAGTTGTCAAAACCTATTAAGACGAGAATATTCCACTAATATTTGATTAAGTAAGCCAAAAGCCTAACTAGATCTAGCATTGTTTTAGAAAAACTAGGAAACTAACACAGGTAATCTAACAAACTTGATCAGAACTAATTAAATATAATTACAATCTAATTAGATATAGTTAGGATTACTGGCCATAACTAAGTTATTTAGTGGATTATTTCAAAATGATCTATATAATTGACATCATCAAATTGGGGGATCTAATAGCAGTTACATCTTTTGAGGTGCTCGAACATGATATTTACATAATTTAAGGGACATGTATATGAGTCGTCTGGTATGCACAAGTGGAATGATAGTATCGAGAATTTTAAAGCGGATATATAGATGGATTTTGATTTACCGATTGTAAAGCATGGAGTGGGGTAAGTGTGATCGTTGTCTTTGTCATGGGTCTTTCCTTGGGCTTGTGTGGCATTTCTTGAGTAAAAATTATTGCGTGCTTCATTCACATGTAAATGCTTGACTTGACCGACAATAACCATTTTTGAAGTATAATTTAATATGCCTTTAAAACACATTCTACTTCATCCCCGCAATATCTATCAGTTCTTCTTTCCAAAAGCAAATTTAATTTCATGGCTATGAAATTTGCTTAGTACAACCTAAAAAAACTCGATATCCAAGCAATTTTGCCAACAGTCTCAACCACCATTTCGGTTTGTACCATGTCTTTTTTACTCTGTCATCTTCTCGACATCTCAAGCTGGATCTGAATGAACTCACCCTCTTACTGCTTCCTTCAACTAGCACTCTTAGACTAATTAAGTAAATATATTTGTTTCCTAATTTGTTTTAAATTTAGTGGTAGTATAAGGCTTTGATGCATTCGTACAGTCATCGATTGCGTACACTTTTGGGGCATCATGTCCTGCATTTACTGTGTATTATAGGGTTTACGTCTTAGTAGCAGCTAGTGCAATCGTAGATTATAATCCTTCATTATACCTACCAAGATGAAATAGTGTATCCCATGCAATGTTTAAGTGCATGTGCTGCACAGACAAAACGTCTAAGCATGGGTAATGAAAACCTAACCTTATGTGGTGTACTTAGACATTAGATCATCATGAGTCCGCAAGAGTGCATCTTGTACAATGTACCTTAGTATCTGTGTGAGTTGGAAATGCCCCTCCACATGTAAGTAGTGCACCCGTCTTCAGGTGACCGATGTATCTCATTTGCATAATAGTCTTACGGTGTTTCCTTAGGTACAATACATGGAACATGCCATCGTGTCGGTGAGTACATGTTCCTTAGTCCTTCACGTATACATTGGAATGTGTAGTTTCTGAAGATTTCATGTCCCGTGCCTTCCAACTATGCAATTGCAACACTTGTAAAGTGTGGATTATAATCATCTTGGTTGAGTCATCAGGGAATAATAGTAACAAGCCAAGACTCAAATATGAATGTTGACTCGAGTCAAAGGAACATGTTTTTTTTTTAGGGAAGAGTCAAAGGAACATGTTAGCCATACCCTTATTGGGTATTAGATTGGTAAAGTTTGGAATTGGTTATTGGGTGAGTTCGGCCTATATCCATAAGGATTAGAGTTTCTTTATGATAGATTTATAAACAAAGAGGATATGAATGCTCCCCTAACTACTGTTGGATCTAGGGATAAGGAGACCTGTCATTATAAAAGGTATTCTCATAAAGTTGGAACGTATTTGGATAAGAGGGTATGCTGCCTTAAGTTGGCAATGATTTTTGATCAGTGATCTATTGTTCTTCGATGTAAATCTTGAATTTATAGTTTACGTTTTATTAGAGTAGTTCATGGAATGTCTAAATCCCATGATTAATTATTTACAATTATCGGAATATTTTGATTACATGATTAATTGTTAGAAATTTTTGAAGGATCATGATTAATTATTAATGGTATGGTTTGGTCTCTACTACTTGGGTCAAATCACAACTAATCTAATGTAATGGGATTTTGTAAGTTGAATATGCCCTTGGTCCACAAAAGAAATAAGAAAGAGATGGAGTGATATAATTATAAAATATGATTTAGGGGGAATTTCCCATTATCTCTCCTTTGGTTCCCATCGTTCTTGCTCGAATGGAAAACCCAGAATGGGCTTCGGGTCCAAGTGCATGGGTCATTGATGGTCAATCAAATTTCTACCATCAGCTAACAGTGGTATCACCTGGACCTTCCACGACATCAGTGATGGCAGTCCGACGACCTCTTCTCAACTCTTTTGTCTCCTTCATCCTCTTCTCGAGTTCAAGATGAAGGCCCGGTGGGACCTAGATCAAAGGCTCTCTGGGACCTACTATCCCCACCCGAACAGGTAGCGGATCCTCATCGGACAAAATGAACACGCGTCCTTGATCTTCGTCGGAAAACGGCCCTCAACATCGGCAAATAATACAAGGGGAAAATAATGTTTTTATTAATTAAATAATTCTCTGTACGATTAATAATTGATCACGATTATAATAATTATTATATTTTGTGTGAATTTTTTCAACAATTAATCATGTGATTAATAATAATATATTTAAGCAATTATAAATAATTAATCATGCATTTCTATGCCATCTATGAACTTCTCTGTTATCAAATGTAAACTATAAATTGTAGATCTATGTAGAAGAACAATAGATCACATATCGGATTTCATTGATGACTTGAGGAAATGTACTCTCTTATCCAAATATGAACTTTAAATTGAAGATCGACATAGAAAGTGATAGATGACGTACCAAAAACCATTGATGATTGAAAAACACATACCCGATGTCGTGATGATTAAAGGCAACGTACTCCCTGTACCAATTATGTTCTAGCCAGATTAGAATCTCATGGTACTGGGTTACTGTTTCTCCAGATCTGGCCGTAGTTGGATGTGATATTGGGTTACTACTCTCCCCAACTTTGGCCAGATCTAGAGATACAGTAATCCAGTACCATAGAGGGATTTTCATCCGGTTGGAACGTAGTTGGAGCAAGGAGTACGCACCTTTAATCATGATGACATATGGTGTTTGTCTTTGAATCAACATTGGCTTCCGGGACGGGATTTATCATTTTTCAGTGTCAATCTTCAATTTAAAGTTCACATTTGGTATCAGAGCATCTATATAGAGGAACAATAGATTACATATATCAATGATGACTTGAGGAACTCTAATCCAATTACATTCCAATTTTATGAGAATCTCTTCTCTGATATTGTGGTTGCTTATTCTCTAGATCTGACTGTAGTTGGGGAAAGCACCGATATCCTCGTATTTAGAGTTCTAACATAAAGAAACCCTAATCCTTATGGATAGGGGCCGAAATTACCAAATAACCCAATTCCGTTTTACATGTCCTATCAGTGTTGTAAACGGCGTTAGGCGGTGGCGGTTCGGTCAAGGGGCGCCTAGCGCTTAGGCGGTTGAATTTTTTGCCGATTTAGTTAATTTCAGCCCATATTCTTCAATCGTAAGTGTAATTATGCAATCAAATTGCAAATATTCATTATGTTCTTGTGTAATATGTGTAATTAAATGGTGTTTACAACAACAACAAAGCCTTTTTTCCAACTAGTTGGGGTCGGCTAATGAAAGGGTGTTTATGCATAAGAAAAAACTTCCTCGTGCAATTAATATGTGCAATATGTGCAATTAAAAAAAATAATTGTCCAATTGTGATGTGCAATATGCCCATATGTGCAATATGTGCTATTTTAATGTGTAATAGGTGTAATATGTGCAATCCATCATAATACTAAAAAAAAGTTAAAACAATTCCATTACTATTAAAGATCCATACATAGTATATAATAGATTAATACTAGTTCTCTTTTACCAAAATCCTAAATTTGAAACTTAAAGTTTCAAGTCCAACTTGGAGACTTGATTGAGAATGGGGGAGGGAGACGAAGAGTTGTGTTGTGTTCGGAGAGGAAGAGCATAGGAGTGAGGTAAGTTATGTGCGGGGTAATTTTGTGTGTTATTTTATAGTATTTTTTTAAAAAATAGAAAATGCCTAGGTGTTGGACATCAGACGTCCGCCTGATCGGCGCTACGGACGCCTCAACAAGACGGCCGCCTAACCGCTGTCGACCGCCTAGACATCGCCTATGGCAAAGGCAGTTTATTTTCCTCCATCTGAGCGCTAGGCATCCAAGGCGGCCGCCATTTAGAACATTGTGTCCAATACCTAAGAAAGGTATGGCTAACATGTTCCTTTGACTCTAGTCCACATTCTTATTCGAGTTTCGACTTGTTTTTTTTAATGACTCAAATAAGTTGATTATAGTTCACACTTTACGAGTATTGTGATTGTTGTAGCTGAAGTGCACAGGTTGTGGGATCTTCATAAAGTACCGTTTCTAATGTATATGTGAAGGACTGAGGAACATGTACTCGACGTACGACATGTTCTAGAAAACTACTACACCATACGAGATACACTGGTAATGTGAAGACGGTTGCACTATGTGCATATATTGACAGGCGTATTACAACTCAATCTAGCATTAACCCTCAACAACTTTAAAATTTCATGATATTTGCAGCAAAAGTTGCTTGGCATGAATGTTGGGGAAGTAGGAGTGGGTGCATTCTTCCCCGCAAACCATAACAAACAATTTTTGAAAGGGATGCACACCATTGATGACCTATATGCATTCCTATTAGGTTGTTTTGTGATTACTGTATTTGAAGGGCACAGGTTGTGGGATCTTCGAAAAGTATGATTTAGCATGTACTTGAAGGACTAAGTAAAATGTACTTGCCGTATGATAACAATCATAACATGTTCTTGTATTGCAGCCATGTGAAACCTCAAAAGACAACTACGCTAACGAGGCACACTAGTTAGGTGAAGACAGGTGCACTACCTTAGTCATGCATTTACTAAGGTACATTGTACAAGATGCATGCCTTGTAGGGACACTCATGATGATCTAATGTCCGAGTTCATCGCATTAGGTGTGCATTAGATCAGGTTTTCATTACCACATGCACTTAATATTGCATGAGACACTATTTGATCTTCACATGCATAATGAAAGGTTCTGATCTACAACTCCGTTGGGTTCTTCCAAGACCTAAACCTTATAATATACCAAGTAAATGTAGCACATGACACCGAAAGTGTATGCAATCGATGACTATATGCATTCATCAAATTCGTATACTACCACTAAGTATAAAACAAATTGGGAAATACATATATTTATTTACTTAGCTGAAGATTGCTAGTTGAAGAAAATTCTAAGAGTTGTAGAAGAAACCGAGCAAGTTAATTTGGATCCAACCAGAGATGTCGAGGAGGAAGATTGAAAAGATATGTAACGGAACTGGTGGTTGAGATCGTTAGCAAAGCAAAATTGCTCGGATTTTGAGTTTTCTTGGGTTGTGCTAAACAATTTTCTTTAGATCCATTCAGATGGAAATTGCTTTGGGGAAGATGAACTGGCCAATTTTTTGGGGAAGAAGTAGAATGTGGTTTTAAAATAATATTATTTTTATAGGCTAAATTTTTTTAAAAAATCACTGAAGTATTGGCCGTTAAAAAAAAAACTTACTAAACTTTTTTTTGTTTAAAAAAACCGCACTTAACTATGCTTTCAAGGTAATGGTGAGTGAGGTTTTTTTTTAAAAAAAAAATTTGTGGTGAAAATATAGTTGAGTGCGGTTTTTTTAAACAAAAAAAGTTTAGTGGGTTTTTTAAAAATAACCAATACAGTGGTTTTTTTAACATTTAGCCTATTTTGTATTTGAGAAATTGGTCATTGTCGGTCAAATCAAGCTCTTTCACTTGAATGAAATACACATCTTTTATTTGAGAAATGTTGCACAAGCATAAGAAAAGACTTGTGCCAATGACATGTCACGCACTTATCTCTCTTTGCGCATCACTACCTATAAAAATTGGTAAATCTAAACATATATTTGTTTTAGAATTCGTGACACTACGATTCATGTGTATTAGAGAATGACTTAGAATATTTAAAGCAAAGGAGAGCAACCATTTGTTGGGGTCTTATAAACTATTGTATACCTACATCTTATTCTGAAGGGTTAATATAACTGTTGACAAAGACTATTATGTGATCTCTGAGTTGTAGCTCAGAGCCTCAGACGACAAGGGAGTGGGATGGGTAAATGGAGGTCTCAGGTTTGAGCCCATGTGACGACCTAGCCTCATATTCAAAAAGAAAAGGGACTACTTTGCTCTTTAAGTATAGAAGTGAATACAAGAGTATGCGTTTGGAGCTATGAAGCACAGATACAGGTACGACACGACACATGTACGAGGATACGTGATTTTATTAAAAAGTAGGATATGATTGCGTTGGTGGGCACGTTAAATATAATATATTTTATATTATATATATAAATATTTATTTATTTATTTTGTTAAAATACTTTTGGACCATTTCATAGAATTATAAGAATACATTATAATTATGAGTGTTTTTGGAGGAAAAAATTGATAATCTAACTATCGAAACAATTGGTATACTTGTTTTGTGTTTGAGTATAAAATAAAACATTAAGTTTGTGAAATTACACTAGGGCCCAAACATTTATCGAAACATAGTTGTGTCCAAAAATTGCAAAAATGTATCAAAAAAATTGGATATTCCTTGGGTACGCACCCGGGAGTACCCAAGGAGTATCGGCACCCGACGCACCCGATACGGGTACGTTGGGCGTTTGGAAGTACCTGTGCTTCTTAGGTTTGGAGTACTAATAACTCATTATTACCAAATATAAACCGTTCGCATCTGATCACTGATATATTTTACTCCACTAATTTTGAGCTCAACCTGAACTTTACTAATATAAACTTAAATATTAATATTAAAGAATACCGAAATTGGATTTTTCAGATAAGGGGAGCTCAACTTTAATTGGGCTTCAATTAGCAGCTAAGAGCTTCATTTTTAACTATAATGGAAGGAGGAGGAGGATGATTAAGCAGATACCCATTTATGCCTTTGTCCAAGTAGAATACTATAGAAAACGGTAGCATGATTGGTGCTTATAGAACTCTCTAAACTCTTAAATATGGAATTAATGGTGCGTCAATGAGCGTGACATTTGAGAGAGGGGCATTTTGGGTGAAGAGAAGAACAATTACGCTGAAACGACCTGCAGATATAAGGAAATATTACTTGATTGAAGAATTGGCTAGTTGTAAATAGCCCTGGGGCGAGTTGACTACGTTGTGTTGGTAGCTGGAATCCTTCTAATAATGTCTTAGTTTTTTACCTGGCATCCCTTTTTTTTGCCTTGATTCTCATATGATCGGTATTCTCTAGGTCATACACAGATCCAAACAGCAAGAGAAATGGAAGTGTATACCGGGAGTGTTGTTAAAACTGGACCAGTCGGACCAGGTTCAATCGGAACCAGATCATGTACCTGTCCGGGTTCACATAGAGCCGTCTTTATGTTGAAAACCTGATGAATCGGAGTGAACCGGCTGTTTTCATTATTTTTTCAAAAATATACATGTGGGAAGCCGGATTCGAACCTTGGACTCATAAGAAACATGTCGTATCGACTAACCACTATGCCAATACTCAGATTATGTTATAATACATATAGTTGTATATATGAATAGTAGTTAGATAAAAGTGATCCATCCTCACTCCAAACCTGGTCCAACCGAAATTGAACCCGGTTAGACCGGTTAACAACCAGACCAGCCATCTCCCCGGTTTGATGGACGGCTTGGTTTTTACGACATTGTATACCGAATAACTACTCTATTTTAATAAATGGCTATTTTTTAAAAAAATCAATAAACCCTAAAAAATCTTGTTGCCATTAATGTTGCGTCAATGAAGAGAGAGAAAGGGGGTGCTGAATGCGGCTTCCCATGTCACTATCTTGAGAGGAACATAGCTAAAGGATATTGCCACGTGTTGCATCCTGAGGCTAAAACCGGGAAGGGTCAAACCACACTTTATTTGGAGTGTTATTCGTGTCTATTGAAGTTTTATCTATACATAGACCTTCCCGTTAAAACTAGTGTATGCACACGCTACGAGTTAGTGTATTGTTGTGTACTGACAGAGTAACTCTTCTGGATTTTCAAGTCATTGTCCATTAGTGTACCATAAAGACCATTTAACAGTGACTGCTGAATATCATAAAATTGTCAAAAATGGGTTTCTGATATTCTCCCATTGAGTTAATTGCTCTTGCTTTCCAGTTTTTCAAGCTAAATTAGTTCTGAAACTTGCCTCAAATTGCTACTGAGCCCTTAAGTTTTGGCTTTAAGAATTCATTGTTTGTAATTGTTGGGATTGGTTTGATTAAATTCATTGAAAATGCTCAAATGGGGGCAAGTATGTTTTTAGTTTAAAGGTATCCAGTAATCTCAGTCATCTTGAACCCTTGTGAGCTCCAATGAATAATCGGATTTTCAGAAAATGGTACCAATAATTGCATTTTCATTCATCTTGAGTTAGGTCAATGGGTAACATATTTATTCTTTTCAAAAATTTAAAGGAAATATAAGTCATTTATTACTGTGCAATGTGCTGTCCTTTTAGTGGTAAAAATATTTATCATTTGTCATCTTGACAAAAGTTTAAATTTCTTCTTTAACTAGATTTGCCCATGGTCAAGTGCCTGCGGCACGTTTTCGGAATGATACATCATATGAAAGTCTTGTAAACAGTGAAACCACAATTATGTAGCTCAAGTTTGAATAGTAAAACAATAATTAGTTGTAAATAAAAGTTCATATTTTCATTAGTATATCTTGAAAAATAATTATAAATGGGGGTGTAAAATCCAACTTCTTAGAACTTTGAGTATGGAAAATGATGAAATTTAAGTGTTGATGAGATATTTGCTATTTTCAATGTAACATGAGCAATAAAAAAATGCATAAAAAATCTGAAAATTTACAAACCTGAAATCTGAAAATATAAATTTCTGAGTAAATAGAATGAAAATGAGAGAGATAGAGATAAATAAATAAATAAATAAAGGAGTTGTTTTTGGGGATTTGAATTTGAGTTTTGGAGATGAACTTTTGGGCGGGAAAATATGTTTTGTGAGGTTAGATCTGGACCATTGATTTCAACCCTATTGAATGAGAGTCGCTTGATAGCTTTCTTTGTGTTTTATTATAGATTATTGTATCACCTAGTTATTGTAGACCATTTCCCTAAGCACTTGTGAGCCTATTAGTATTCTAATTTATTTAGCTCGCCGTATATGCTGTCATACTGAGTGCTTTAATGTTAGACAAAAAGTGCTTGAAAATTCTTTCTTCTTTCACTGAATGTTAGTGTATCTCCCTCTTCTCCTTACTAGAACTTTTTGGCAGGCACATGTCTTGCACACGTGATTGCATGATTACGCATGGATGTGTTTATGTAACACTAGTATTTAGCACATGCGATGCACGTAAGTTGATTGATTAACAATACAACTCCAACTCTCCCATTATAATAGTTATAGATATAGATATGCATGCAAAGCGCATATTGTAACATACCAATGTATGTATTAGGTTTATATATCAGAAAATGTAATGGTTCAGATAAATCCTCACAGCCAGGGGCAGATCCGGGGGGGGGGGGGGGGGGGGGGGGGGGCTAGTTTATGCTACAGACCCCCCCCTCCCCCCAACATTTAACATTTGGTAGTATTTTCTTCTTTTTTTTTTGGTATAGTAGTGTAAATTTATGCTTCAGCCCCCCCCTCCCCCAAATTTTTTTTAAAGCCCACCCCAAATATATTTTAAAGCCCACTACATATATATTTGAGCCTTCTATTTATTTTTTTGGGCCCAAGCTCAACTCTATTCTATCTAGTATCTATAACAACTTTACTTCTCTAGTATCTATAACAACTTTATATATATTTTGCATGTTATCTTGTGCAAAAAAAAATTCAGCCCCCCTCACATTTCAATCCTGGATCCGCCCTTGCTCACAGCTCTCATTTTCTGCTAAAAGAATTAAAGATAATAGATGTGTGTTGTTTCTCCCTACTTTTATATCCATGCCATGTAAATCTTCACGGTCCTCATTTTCTGCTAAAAGCATTAAAGATAATAGGTGTGTGTTTGTTTCTCCCTACTTTTATATTCATGCCATGTGAATGTGAGTTCTTTATTTGCCTTGGGTTCGTGGCACAATTAGGTGTCAGAGCAACAGTTTATCGGGTAAAAAAAAGTAACTAGATTAGGAATAGTTAGGAATAGTAGTATGTCCGACGAGGACTAGAATGCATCTTAATCATGTATCCTTCTCTTCTCATGGTACTAAGTGTATTGAAAACTCTTTTACGTTTTTTTCTTCTTCTTACATTAGATATGGAGCTTCACAATGAAGTCAGCTTGCTGTAGTCATGAAATAGTCATACAAACAGATCCGAAGAATTGCGAGTATTTGATAATTAGTGGAGCCCAAAAGAAGACAGAAGACTACGATGTTGAAGACGCTGAAACCTTTGCACTTCCAGCTGACGAAGAGAGAGGCAAGCTTGCGGATCCCTTTTACCGTCTTGAACACCAGGAAGAAGATCTGCGTAAAAAGAAGGAAGCTGAACCACTTCTAGTTCGACTTCAGAAAGTATCTGATAGCAGGCACTCTGAAGACTACACTCTTAACAGAGCTCTTCGTGCTCGCCTTAGGGTAAGATTCATTTGATTTTGTTTACAGTAAGTCTCTAATGCTTGTTGCTTCTCAGTTGCGTGTTGCTAAACCAAAAACAGAAATGCTGAAAAATAATACTTGAATACGAAATGTCTTAACTATATAAATTTGAACCCATTTGGTGGGAGAAGTTATTTTTAAAATTATTAAAAAAACATTTTTGTGGTATAAGTTATAATTGGGTATTTCTAATCGACCCAGTGAAACAGCTGTTTGTGTAGATCAGACCGGGTAAAAAATGTGAAAGATGAGGTGTATATGTATCAGTATTAGCAGATATTTGAATGCTCTGCTTGAAGAAAGCTGGTGGAGTTGGGGTTTGAACACTATTCATTATCTAGATCATCCACAACTTCATTTAAGGATGTCTATAACGGGCTTACTACAAAATATTGTTTTCTCGTATTTTGTTGTTCATAAATCATGTTAAAAGAAAGGTGCCTCTGTTTTCAAAACAGACGGTTATGATTGGGTAATATTAATTTTTAGTGAATAGTGAATGTGGCGGTGAATTTTATGAACACATTCTTAAAGTATGATTTAAATGGGTCACACGTTGAAGCAAATAACTGCAAAAATCTTTCATAATCACGCCATGAAAAGGTAAACACAATTTTTTCCAACCATTACAGCTAGAAAGAAACATTCATTTTCGAAACATGTTGAAACTATGGCTTAAAAGAGACAAATTGAAGAAAATTACTACAATCATCTGTTTCGAATAGGCCATGGTAAACACATTTCCAATCATTGTTAAAGAAAATAAAGAAACACTCATTTGTTCAGTTTGTAATCTCCGTTACAGTTTTTTATTGACTATTTTTTTAGGGATAAGTGCACCTTATCGCGGTTGTGGTTCAAAGTATAGTGTTAAGCTTCGTCTGATATCAAGATGGTGCGACTATTGAATTGGAATATGCATGCCAATAGCCCTGCCAATATGTTCCTTAATACTAGTGAATGATAGGTTGATTACAGATCCTGATATGGAGTTTCAAATCGCAGTTCAAACTTGTCTTCCATCTCATCAAACCTTTTATTCACACCTACGCCACTGTACTTTTTTTTTCTTTTCCCTTTAATAAACCCTCTCCTAAATTCTGTATTGACCAACTCTTTGAACACTTATTTTCTGGATGTATTTTGCAAATTAGGCCTCTTGACGAGAAGGATTTGTGGACATAGTGATTTTCTAACTTTCATTTATTTATTTTTTGTTCTCCAGGGTCAAAAGAAGAAAGTATCTCAAGAAGAAGAGGTCTCCAGAAAGATGGGCCTTGGAATCCGTCTCCTCCCTTCATCCGAAGAGGATGCGGCTAGTGCTGCTGGCGTGAGATTTTCCTCCAAGTTTGAGAGAAACAGGAAGGACAAGCGAGCAGCAATCAAGTCGTCATCAATCTTCGGGGGCGAATTACGAAGCTCCACTTCACGGGGTAGTAGACAACTTGATCTGGAGTCAAAGCGGAGGAAGATAATGGCAGGTAAAGCATCAGTTTTACTTTCAGGGAGGGTTAAGCCTTCCTCGTGGCTTCAGAATCAGAACGGTACAAGTGGACAAAATGGGAGGTCCGTTGCTATAGCTCGGAGATAATTTCACAAAAGCTGGGGCTTGTGAGTAATATCAGTTTGCTTGCTTCCAAGATATATTCATGGCTTGTTTCATCTGAATAAATGTAATGTAATATCTTCTTGCTAGCTGTTTCTGTTTCTTGTATAATGCACCTCTGTTCTGTATAGTGTTAAGGGGCTTTCTCGTGCATATCGTTAATGGTCTAAAGAGATTGGCGAGATTTATACTTCCACATTTCAGTTGATCGTTATAGGAATTTTGCGAAATTGATGTGGTTGCCCCAGTCATAAGCAAGATATATAATAGAGACGGTAGGACAGGTCTGCCCTTATCCAAATATACTTGACATGTATGTTACTTGAAACAGCACGCTTAATGCATTTAATGTATAATGTATGTTCAATTAGGCAGTACCTTCGTATTATTACATCATTTCTTTTCCAGGATCGGGAGAAATGCATTATCCTGCTGGCGAACTTTGGATTTTGTTATTCTTTCAGTTGTAGTTTCTTGTAGGTATGGTATTGGTGTTGTCACTTTGCTATCTTTTGAACTTTTCTATAAACCTTTAATTGCTTCCCTATTGAAGATCAATGTATGTGCAATTTCTTCTCGTCAAATTCTTGAGTTTGTATGTGGTTTCTTTATCTTTATTGTTATTACTGTTATTATGTCAACTTGGTTCTTGTCACTAGGGCTGCAATCGAGCCGAGCCGAGCCGAATACTTTCAGGCTCGAGCTCGGCCCGTTTACGAAACGAGCTCAATTTTGAGCTCGGGCTCGGTTTGAGCTGAGCTTTGACCGTATTCAAACCGAATAGCTCGCGAGCTTAGCTTTAAAGAGCTTAGCTTTAAAGGAAAAAAAAAAAAAAAAAAAAAAAAAAAAAAAAAAAAAAAAAAAAAAACAAACCAGCTCGAGCTCGGCTCGTTTACGAAACGAGCTCAGTTCGAGCCGAGCTTTGACCGAGCTCGAGCCGAATAGCTCGATTCGTTGGCAGCCCTACTTGACATTGATGCGTGTGTTTTGTTTCTTTGTAACATTGAATATTAGCATGTGTTGCATGGGTTTTGTTTCCGTTTCCTTGTGTTGTTTCAATATGTATGACTCATTAATTGGACAAGTTGGCTAATTGCTAATTTTAATTCAAAAAAAGAAAATTGCAAAGTTGTGTGAATTTATTAAATGTCTCTTGTTTGGTAACTACTTTCGATATGGCTTACAAATTTCGTAATGTTCAGCTATTAGTTGGTTTTTACTCTATGCGGTAATAAAGATGTGTGAAGCATTTGCATTTGATTGTACAGTGGCTACATAAACCTTACAACGGTAAGTTACCACGGTGATTGCATAAATCCTGAATAAGTAAAGCTATGTTAAAGTTTTCTTTTTTTCTTGTTGAATAAAGGGTTACATACTCTGGTCTTGATACCTCCCATTGCATTTTCAATTTAGGTCAGCTATGTTGAAGTTTATAGTTACCGGTAATTTACACATCTTAATAAATATAGTGTTTTTAAAAGTAAAAATTCAGACGTAGTTTAAGTTTGAACCTAAAATTTTCTTTATAATAGTTATGCATGTGCGTTGCATTTACAAATGACACTAAGGGTCTTCTCCCATTATAATATTGAAGATTTACACATGTGATGCACGTCTTAATAAATATATTTTTTTAAAATAAAAATTCAAAGGTAGTCTGCATTTGAATCTAAAATCTCATTTATAATAGTTATGCACGTGCGTTGCACACGTTGATAAATTGACAAATATCACTAAGATCTTCTCTCTAATATTAGAGATATTCATTTTTTTAATGATATTTTTGTACATTGCATGTGTTAACCATCAGAGTAATATCTATCAAATGTAGTTTTAATATAATTACATGTGGAATTAGATTAAGCATTTAAAATATGTAATAACTGCTGACAATCTCAGGCATTTGGCAGCACATGTGTCAACCCAAATTTTTGGATATAACTACTTGGTCAAGTCCGATGGGCCAAGCTGGTCCCTAAGCACGTGCATACCACGCGCATACGCGTCATGAGCTGTTGCTGACAACTTCAAATTTTGAGGATTTATTCCTAAAAATTCTTAAGAGAGTATTTGCAAAGGTAAATTCTCTAATTAGAATTTCAAAAGGTGAGAATTGATGGATTTTTTTAGTTAGTGTATAACTAGTAATCTGCACGATGTGATCCACATTCTAATTAATTTTTTTATATAATAAATAATAAAACATAACTCGTCTCGAATCTGATATCTCACTTTACTCATCACATTCTTTTTACAAATTATTCCTAGTGACACAAACTTTTATTTTATATGAGTGACACTTTTATAAATAATTATTAAGTAAATAAATTTTAACTTTGAAGGTATTATGGGTATTTGTAACCAAACAAATACGTGTAATACACATGCATAACTAATATAAAGAATGTCTTAGATTCGATGCCAGACAATGTGTAATTTTTTATAAAAAAAAATATATTTATAAAGACATGTGCCGCACGTGTAAATTATTAGTGAATGGTAAATATAACTCTATTAAAAATGAATAGTTGAGATTAGATTGTTAAATGATTATGTACAAATTATAGGTTGTCTACTGACAGCCTCAGTTCTCTCATCTCTACTACTATAATGGAAGAAGGCCTTAGTATAATTTGTCATTAACCCAACCCGTGTAACGCACGTGCTGGTAGATTTTTTTTTTGCCCGTTTCATTTCCCCAATTTTCTCCACGTGCACAGCAAGTGTATAATACTAGTTATAATATTATTAGAGATGAGGGATAAAGAAAATAAAGGAAAACAATCCCTATCTCAGTGTCTCAAATTCCCCCGTCTTATCCTACTTTCCCTATCCTGGTAGTATTATTGAAAAGCAGCAGCGTTCTTAAAGTCACGATCTTAATCCCCTCGTTTCTATCTCTTGGGATTTCTACTAAAAAAAAGTCGCAACCTTTTGTATGTATACTACGCAGTAAAACATCATAATGTCACATTAAAACTCCTACAAAACATATGGAACTCCTTGTTTTTTTATCTTACAGTCATTTTATAAGATAATTTTGGCGGGCTCTTCACTTCATTTCATTGACAACTAATACTACTATTTAATATGGTACCGTCCTATTAGTTTGGATTGGGACCAAGCACATCAGAACTAGAATTTTTTACCAAACTATCCCACTTTCTGTAAGTATGTACGAAACTATCCATGTTTGAAAAGTTAATACAAAAACATCTCTGTCGTTAACGGGGTTAACGAGTCTAGTAGTATTCCTAGGTTAACCCCGTTAACGTGATGATGTGGATACAATTTTTCCACTTGAGTGCAGATTTGGAGAAAAACTAATCCAATATACTAACGTTAATCCTGTTAACGGTAGTGTTTAAACCACACGCGTTAACTGGGTTAGCGTTTTTAGTTGGGACGGGAGGGGGGGGGGGGGGGGGGGGGGGGGGGGGGGAGGGGGGAGAGGAGTTTTTCAAAGAGGGGTGTAGTTAAAAATTCTTTAAGTATAGACTCGTTAATGGAGTTAACGACTGGATATTCTTCATTTTTCAGAAAGTTGAAACTTTCTGAAAAATGAAGATGCTCACACTCGTTAGCTGGGTTAACGGCCTTGGTAACGGAGTTAGCGACTATGGATATTCTTCATTTTCCCAAAAGTTGAAATTTTCTGGAGAGTGAAGTTGCTCACACTCGTTAACTCCGATAACGGTCTTGGTAAATCAAATTTAGTATGATCCGGGCATGTAGTATTTGGAAAGGTGTGTTCTTGTGTGGACGGAGGGATTTCTTGGGATGTTTGAACTAGATTCGAAACGATCTTACGGATCGGTAATTCACGAGCGGAGCTTGAACCAGGGTTAGCATGTGGTTGGGCATTAATATTTTCAATTTGCTAAATATATAGCTATAGTGCAAACCAACTAAAATTCGAATCAAGTGTTCTACCAATCATGGACTCCAGAGAGTTGTCGTTTTCTACGGGCACAGTCATAAAATATTGACCATCACCATTTCGCGCTGCATAACGGGCTAAATTTAATCTTCCATCGTTCTCTATCCCAATTAGTGACGTCATAAACCTTCTCTATAAATTCTTCCATTGTGATTGTACGAGGTACCCAAATTATTTTGGGATTAACGGCACTATAAGAACAACCTATTTTTTGGTCATGGATGATCTCAACACCAAAATAAAACCAAGTAGGAAGATCATAATCCATACCTATACATATTTTTTAAAAAAAAAATCAATATCTACTATACAAAATGTATTCGATAAAATGATATAAAAATCATACCTTCAAATGGATGATCAGAAAAGATGAGGAATTTCGAGCTTGAAGAAGACGGGGTAGTGATGGAGAGCCACTTGATAAAAATTCTGCTATGTTAATCCCCAAACTAGCAATACCACAAACATGGATTTAGGGTTTTCAAAGTGGGAGGATATATGAGTGTTAGAGAAGAAGAAGATTAATGTGAGAGAATAAGAAGAATATCTCTTTAAGATTTTGTAGAGTAATTTTGGACTAAGATCTACAATAGGGATGCTAGGATTTTGGAGTTGGGTTCCGTAATTGGGGGAGAAAGAGGAGAGAGAAAGACACTAAAAGTATAATGATGTTACCTATCAGCGTTTCTTACTTAAAGCTGAACACAATCGACACTCGTTAACCCCGTTAATGCGCCTGGTATAATGAGGCGCGTTAACGGGGTTAACGAGTCTATACATAAAGAATTTTTAACTACACCCCTTTTTGAAAAACTCCCCCCCCCCCCAACACACACACACAGTCTCAACTAAAAACGTTAACCCCGTTAACGCGTGTGGTTTAAACACTACCGTTAACGGAGTTAACGTTAGTATATTGGATTAGTTTTTCTCCAAATCCCCACTCGAGGGGAAAAGTTGTATCCACATCATCACGTTAATGGAGTTAACGCTAGGGAAACTACTAGACTCGTTAACCCCGTTAACGACAAAGATGTTTTGGTATTAACTTTTCAAACAGGGATGGTTTCGTACATACTTACAAAAAGTGGGATAGTTTGGTAAAAAATTCTTAGAACTGGTCATTAAAGAAAGCAGTAACTCTCACTTTCTATATATATATATATATATATATATATATGTATTCAATTCTTACATAGTATATTAGTGTGAAATGATCACACACACACACATACATACATTTTCAATATATATATACTAGTGTAATGCACGTGCGATGCACGTGGGGAAAATGAGGAGGAAAATGAAAAGGACAAAAAAAACTACCAACACGTGCGCTGCACGTGTTGACACACACACACTAAGGAATAAAAAATTGTTTATTTGTTTCCAACCTCATCTCTCCCATTATAATAGTTAATAGTATAATGCACGTGCGATGCACGTGGAGGGGGAATGAAAAGGACAAAAAAAACTACTAACACGTGCGGTGCACGTGTTGACACACATACACCAAAGAATAAAAAATTGTTTATTTGTTTGTGAACCCCAACTCTCCCATTATAATAGTTACTAGTGTAATGCACGCGCGATGCACGCGGAGAAAATGGGGAGGGGAATGAAAAGGACAAAATAATCTACAAAAAAAAATCTAGTATCATGCACGTGCGATGCACGTGGAGGGAGAATGAAAAGGAAAAAAAAACTACCAACACGTGCGCTGCACGTGTTGATACACATACACCAAAGAATAAAATATTGTTTATTTGTTTCCAACCCCATCTCTCCCATCATAATAGTTATAGATGTATTCAATTCTTACATAGTATATTAGTGTGAAATGATCACATCCATATATATATATATATATATATATATATATATATATATATATATATATATGCCCGTGGGCACGTGCCTACGATACTTCTTCGGAACGATACATTATATGAAAAGCCCTGTAAACAGTAAAACAACAATTATATAGCTCAAGTTTGAATAGTATGACAAATAATTAGTTGTAAAATAAAAGTCTATGTTTCAATTAGTATATGTTGAAAAATAATTATAAATATGAGTGTAAATCCAACTTCTTAGAACTATGAGGGGGGAAATAATGAAATTTAAGTATTTAACAGTTGAGGGGATATTTGTTATTTTCAATGTAACATGAGCAATAAAAAAAACATAAAAAATCTGACAATTTCAAACCCGAAATATAAAAATCTAAATTTCTGAGTAATAGAGAGAGAGGAAGAAAGAGAGAGAAATATGAAAAGGTTAAGAGAGAATAGAGAGATAGTAATAAAGTAATGAGTTTTTTTGTTTTGAGAGGGAAACTTTTTTTTGGAGAAAATATGTTTTCAGAAAGTGAATCATAACTGTTAATTGTTCAATTGAAGGGGAGAACCACTTGATAGTTAGTTTTTTTTTTCAAATTGTCTTGTGTTTTATTATTATTATTATTATTATTATTATTATTATTATTATTATATATATATATATATATATATATATATATATATATATATATATATCAAAGAAAACTAGTAATAATAAGTTAATAACTTCACAACATCATTGTCTGCAAGGATTTCCATATATTTTTTGTTATCATTTGTTTTGTGAATTAATTTTTTTTTTATAAGACACTTTTTGAAAATATTTGCAAAAAGATGACAGTTGCCCAAGTATTTGCGCGCATTGTCTCAACAACTAAACTCGTCATTCCCAACGGCGAGTTTAGCGTTTCATCGTCACTATTGGAAAACAGCATGTTTAGTGCTGATTTTTAGTTTAAATTTTTCAAAGAAGACTTGTTGTTCCCAACTGCGAGGACATTTATACTAGACTTGCTGTTGGGAACAGGGTGTTTAGTTCAAAATTTTCAAAGAAAACTTGCAATTCCCAACAGTGAGAACATTTACACTATACTCGCCGTTGAGAACGGCGAGGATGTAGGAAATTTTACAGAGAGCGAAACATTTTGTTGGACTTTGTGAATTTTCGAAAAAAACTTCATATATTTTATAAAAAAAAACTAAACTCGCTATTCCCAACTACGAGTCTAGTGAAAATGTCCTCACCGTTGGGAACAGCGAGTCTTCTTTAAAAATTTTGAATTAAACTCGTTGTTCTCCAGCAACGAGTCTAGTATAAATGTCCTCAACGTTGGGAACAGTGAGTCTTCTTTGAAAATTTTGAATTAAAAATCAGCAGTAAATACGCTGTTTCCCAATGCGATGATGAACCAACTAAACTCGCCGTTGAGAACAGCGAGTTTAGTTGTTGAGTCAACTAGCGCAAATACTTGGCCAATTGTTCTCTTTCTGCAAATATTTTTAAAAAGTGTCTTATAAAAAAAATTAATTCTTGTTTGGTATTGTTATGAACGAAAAATATTTTTGCTTAAAGCGCTAGTTATAGTACCGTTAGAAATAATTATATTTAACTTCAAAAAATTTTACCAAGTAAGAACACTTTTTAGAAAGTTAAATGCAACATCATACTAAAATTAGTTGTTTTATAAAAAAAAATATTTTTGATTATACATACTTTTAACTTATTTTGCTAAATACATATTTGTAGCATGAAAGTGCTTTCAGGTCCAAAATCACCATTCAAAAGTAATGCCAAGCATAGGCTCATAAATCTTGGTCACTCCTATAAGAGCACTATAGGAGCATCCAAAGTGGTGTTTGCTATTTTTTTGCAAATGGCAAAATGAGAATTGGAAATTTTCAAAATCGTTATACTGGTTCATTTTCCGAATTTTAAGAAATATTTTTTTCCCTGAACGGGAACATGTTGTTCCATCTAAAAGATCTTTTTTTGTAACTTTTAGTAAAATTAAAATAGTGTTAGTTATTAAATAGTCATTACTTAATTAATTAGTGATTAAAATAATACTAAACTATTATTAAATTAGTGATAAAAGTTAATAGTGCCTAAATTAATGGGTTAAACACTTAGCTGATGGTGACATCCTTCGAACAGGACATGTTGCCCCGTCTCTTCAAATTTGGGTTTCAGATGGGACAACATGTCCTGTTCAATCCCCTATTCCGATTTTTTTCCAGGCGGAACAACATGTTCCGTCTGATACTTTTAAAAAATTTTTAAAAATAATTAAAAATATAGAATGGACGAAATAACTTGTTTCATCTGATCATATTATATATATATATATATATATATATATATATATATATATATATATATATATATGGACGAAACAACATGTTCCGCTCCCTATATTTTGAGAATCCACAAAAATTTCTCAAATATGAGAAGTTACTGTCACAACTTTCTTAAAATAAGGTAAGATAGAAACCGATGTGGGACTCAATTTGCCCAAAAAATAACAAGAATTACAAAATGAGAAACAATTGTGGATGCTACACTCAGAATTTTTTGCCTTCATAGGCCACTGTTTGAAAATATTTGCGTTTAAAGGTCAGATTCCTAACTATTAGCATTTTTTTTTTGCTACTCTGTGCCACGTCAGTAATGGCCGCAATTTTCAACAGCGGTATCTTCATCTTCGAGGTCGCTAATGGGAATAACGGCCTGTGTTTTAATTTTTAAAAAATTTTATGTTTGCTATCGCTAATCCCACTAGCGACCTTAGTATATATGAGGTCGCTGATGGGATTAGCAACCTAAATTGAATGTATTGAGACACATAGTGATTTCTAGAGAGTTTTTGTTCACTTTGGGAAATAAAAAATGTGGTCACTATTGGGAACAACGACCTTAATATATATTTAACTAAGGTTGTTATTCCCAATATCGACCTCAGTTTTAATTTGTTTTCTTCAAGATAACAAAAGCTCTATAAAAATCGCTAAGTGTCTCAATACATTCATTTGAGGTCGCTAATGGGTATTTGAGTTCGCTAATCCCATTAGCGACCTCATATATATTATGGTCGCTAGTGGGAATAGCAACAGCAAAAAAAAAATTCCAAAAAAATTCATAAGCCGCTATTCTCATTAGCGGCCTCGAAAATAAAGAGACCGCTATTGAAAATAGTGACCGCTGCTGACGTGCCAGAGCCAAAAAATACTAATAGTTGAGAAACTGACCTTTAAACACAAATATTTTAAAAAAGTGGCCTGTGAAGGCAAAAAAACTTATACTCATTGTTAGGATAACAATTTAAAAAATGATATTTTCCTTCTTTTGAAAGTTTTAAACGATAAAAAGTTTTGTAGAAAATGCATCAGACATTCGTCATCGTTGCATGATACAAAAGAAGTTAGTAGGCCCCACTTTCTAATGGGAGGCAGATGTGGGTGTTTGAGTGTTTCTAACATTGTGTCATATATTTCCCCCATTTTAGAATGTGGTGTGGTTACCGCTAACCGCGTGGTGAGGGTGAATGTATTAAATTGTGAGGATATAAGATTATATGACAGGCTGCGGTGAATGCACATGCTTGTTAGGATGCGGTTACCAAATGACTATTCTCTCGGTGGCGGTAATTTTGTCTGGTAGATCCGATTATCCCCGCCGGATATAAAGGAATCTTTGTTTATACTAGCATCTTTTTCTCTTTTGCGTTTACCACCTTTTCAATATTCCTTCTTTGCAAAATTAGTCCTTTATCACAAAACTTACTTAGAGCATCCACTCTCTATGATTCTAAAATGTACATATATAGCGTTTAGAAAATAGCATTTTAAGATAAGCGCTGCAGTCATAAAAAGCCAAATTTAGAAGAGACGGAAGAAAAACTTCTGTCTAATCGTTTTTTGTGGTTTTTTTTATTTTTTTTAAAAATTTTAGTATAATGACATTCTCGTAATTAACTTGATGACATTTTGGTAAATATGTTTTTTAAAAAAATGGTGGAAGGATGAACATCATTAGCCCCACCAATTTTTTTTATATACATATATTTTGTTAAATTGAAATGGCATTTTCGTAATAAAATGGGTGGCATTTTAGTAAATATTTATTGGAAATTTTTGTAGGACGGTGCTTCTTCATCCGTCCCACAAGTTTTTTGTATTTTTTTTAATAAAAATTATTAAAGTAGCATTTTTTAATGAAATGGGTGGCATTTACGTAATTAAATGTTTGTGGACGGATGATCATCCATCCGTTCTAAATTTTAAAAAAAAAGAAAAAAAAATACAAACCTTCATCATCCGTCTTCTATATTTAGCATTTTTCTATCTCCGTTTCTAAGTTTAGTGAAGTACTGTTCACTCATATTTTAATAAATGGTTTTTAGCAAACGACTGTGGCACTTTTTTATAACTCGATTGCTATTTTTTGGGCATTTAGAAAGCGATAGTGGATGCTCTTATTGACTAAATGTATCTCACTTTTGCACTGTCAGAATAGAAGCATGATGTGCAACTCGATTATGTTAGTTACTTGTTATTTTTATTTGTTTTCTTTGAGCAGTGCCAAATTAAGAGTGTTTTTCAATGTAATTAGTATTGTTATAAAAAAAAAATGTAATTAGTATTGGTCATTTATGAACAAGGCGATAATTATGAGCTCGAGTATAATTAATGAAACTAGTGAATACGATATTCAAATAAATGTCTTTTTTTTTTCTTTTTTTTTTAAGGGAAAATGTGGAATCTAGCCTCCTGTTTCATTAATAAGAGTTTAATGAAATAAATCCAGAGTACTGAGCCAAAGTACAAACTACAGACAGAAAATAAAATATACATGAAGCAACATGACGCGTACAAACAACAAATCCCTCCAACAACTCTGGAGGGTGGGCCGACAAACAGCTTGGTCTAGCAAAATTATAAGTATGTCATTTTAGCTTCGTACAGTGCCTCCACGGCACATGCACACCCACCCGGCAAATAAATGTTGACACGCTAACAATTAGAATGAATTTTTAAAAAAATAATGAATTCTTAGTTTCAGCACATATCAATCAACATTAGGAATAGCATAAACATTATTTCTTTCCACAAAAGATAATATAATTGATTAAGTGATTCATTGATCTTCCACATTTAATCTTCAAAGCTAAATGTATGAATTATTCCAAGAACCGTAACAATTAAAATTAATTTTAGTTTGAGAAAAAGGAAAAGAAATAAGAACCCTTGACTATTGAGGACCAGACGTACAAAACCTGCCCAATAAATCCCAACCACCCACGTATACCTACCTCCGCGTGTCACCATCTCAACGTCTGCCAAATATCCTAACTAAACCATGTCAGCCCGCGGAGTCCACACTCTAAGGTAGTGTTCTTTTTTTCCTCTTATAAGTGATTTACCTCTTGTAAGAAGTGGTCCACCTTTTACAAGAATTTTTTTAGTGTTCTTTTTTTTACCTCTTATAAGAGATTTCTCCCAAAATTGCTTCTAAACCTAAATGGCTTCTACTAGCCTCTTTCAAAATCTTAAAAGTCTTCTATCACTTAAAAAGACTACATTACCCCTAAATTAATAAATGAAGAAGTATTATTCAGCAAATATTACTTTGATGCTACTGCAGATTTATAATATTTGATCTAAACACTATTAGAATCCAATAGGAGCCAATTTCAGATCTGGATGTATGTACGTACACACACACAAAATCAAGAATCTGCAAAAAATATTACTTTGATGCGAGTACAGATTTATAATCTTTAAACTTCACACTATTAGAATCCATTAATTGCCAATTCCAAATTTGGGTTTTTCAGTACAGTGTATGGTTTTGAAAATGCTCATCTGCTGAGAAACATATTCTTTCATAGTTTTCTTTCTAGGGTAAATAAATTTCAAGCGTTCTCAGTTTTGTTTATTGTAGACAGCTTATATGATTATCATAATGTGGTTTATGAATTTGATTATTTTGTTTTTACAATAATTCGTCATACATCTTTTCTTTACGAGAGTTTATCACTGAATAAGCTTTATTTCTAACCAAATAAATATGTGTATTGTAACCCAAATAAAGAAATTATATAGTAAGGGCAAAAATGTCAAAAAGTAGAGAAAAGGCTCTTGTAAGAGGTGAAAAAAGAACAGAAATCTCTTATAACTTTATAAGGGATTCTTATAAGAGGTTATTTTTATATAAAAGAACACCTAAAAAAGAGGCTCTTACAAGAGGCACTTACTGTAAATCTCTTATAAGAGGTATAAGAGGCAAAAAAAAGAACAGACCCTAAGTGCATCCACGATGGTGCTTCTCATTTTTTAGAACTAGTATTATACACGTGCGTTGCACGTGGGGAAAACGGAAAGAGGGAATGAAAAGGACAAAAAGAAAATATAGTATTATACATGTGCGTTGCACGTGGGGAAAATGGAGTGGAGGAATGAAAAGGACAAAAAAAATACCAACACGTGCACTGCACATGTTGACAAAATGACACAATGACAAATGACACTAGGCCCTTCTCCCATTATAATATTAGAGATATGACAGCTACAGTAATAGCAAATACCGAAATCGTCTTCAGTCGTTGTTTGCTATAATTTTGCTAAAATTTGAGACGGACAAGACATGTTGTTTCATCAGGGTTTTTTATTTCTTATTTTTTACGGTTAATTAATTAGTGATTAGAGTTTAAAATAGTTTAATTAAATAAATTATATAATAAAATATAACCTATACCTAATAATTAACTACCTAAAATAAGTTAGGGCCCTAATCTAATTGCCCCGATATCATGGACGAGACATGTTGTCACGTCCCAAGCTTTTTTGCTTGAGCCGAGACAACATGTCTCATCCGAGCGGTTTTTTTGTTGTTTTGTTGTTTTTTTTTCCTCAAGACTAATCAGACCGTCTGATAAAAAAAAAAAATAAAATAAAATTGTCAGACGAAACAAGTTGTCTCGTCTGACTCCCATTAAAAAATTTTAAAAAAATTGGGATAATAGATGTTGTCCGTCTCTTATAATTTGAGAATAGCAAATTTGTTTCTCAAAAATGAGAACGCACTGCAGCTACCTTGTCATAAAATGACAAAATAGCAAACGACTGCAGCGACCAGTTCATTTCTCAAAAAATGAGAAATTGACAAATATAACAAACGATTGTGGATGCTCTAACCAATCGCAACGTTCGAAACTTTCTTATCAAACCTCACCCCCAACAATTCCATTAATTCCCCTCCAAGCCAAGCCCCCCCTCCTTTGCATCTTTTAGACAATTGTAAATACCCCGTCGACTTCACTTGTCAAATCTTTCCCTTTCCCCATTCCATTCCGTTCCGTTTCGTTTCGTTTTATTCCATCCCGTTTTTATTCCCATTGCTCTCTTTCTCGGCCTTTAAAGCCCCTCTCCACCGTCCAATTCTTCGCCGTCGTCTTCTCCGATCGAAACCAGAGTTCCGATTAGGGTTTCCAACTCTCGAAACTTCCGATCGCTCCGTTCCATTCCGTTTCAATCCCCTCCCCCTCTCTTTCAATCTCTCTGTCTCGCTGTTTAAAGCAACCTCCACATTCGTCGTCGTCCCCGATCGCATCGGAGTTGGAATTAGGGTTTCCAACTCTCAGAACTTCCAATCATGCTGGGAACGAGCCTTCAATTCGCGAGGTCGAACGCCGACGATCGGTTCTACAACGCGGCGAAGGCTCGGGGAAACTCGCCGAGATCTCGAATCGCCTCATCCGCCGCCGATTCCGGCCGTTCTTCGAAGTTCTACGAGAAGGTTTCGCCGTCGGATCGACCGGAACCGGAGAATCGAGTTGAATCGCCGACGATTTCCTCGAATTCGTCGCTGTTGACGAGTTTTTTGGATCGGTTGAGTAATCTTGATCGGTTCTTGGAGTCCACTACTCCGTCTGTTCCCGCTCTATACTTACCGAAGGTATAAATCAAGAAAGTTGATATTTTTTGGAGTTTCTAGAAAGATGATTAGTAATACCTTGTTAATGATATATGTGGTGTTTGGTGATTGGTAGATGGGAATGAGGGGGGGATGGAGGAGTTGTTGTGAGGAGTGCGACAGGCCTTACTTTGTGTTGGGGGATTTGTGGGATGCGTTTAAGGAATGGAGTGCGTATGGTACCGGCGTGCCGCTTGTGCTCAATGGGAGCGATTGTGTTGTTCAGTATTATGTTCCGTATTTGTCGGCTATTCAGTTGTATGGGGAAGAGTCCTCGTGTAGGGAGGCGCACGATTCTAGGTATTGGTTGGCTACTTTGCTCTTGGTGCTATCGAATTTATGTTTTGTTAGTTTGCGTACTTTTGATAGTTGTCGGAGTGTTTTTTTAGTTTAGTAATTAGTACCTTTTGTGAATTTTAGTTTCAAGTGAAATATCGTTGACGATAATGACGAAACATAAATTTAAGAGTTAAAAAGCTGAAGTAATGCAATCTGTAATTGATACTTGTAGTCTTGGATATATACTCAAAAGAGAAGGGGCGAGTCGCATAAGAAATTAGTGAAGCTGTACTTTTTAATGGGCTTTGCATCTGTGTCGTGGAGTTTATTTTTAGTGTACAAATGTTGAGTACATATAGAATTAGTTTATGTTTGTGTCTCGGGGTCCATTAGGTAGGCTAACGATTCCAGGTATTTGATCGTTTTAGCTTTTGGTTCTATCAAATTCGTTTTTCTGCTTGCATAGTTTTGATTGTTGTGATGGTATGCTTATTTAGTACCTTGTACGAATTTTAGTTTTAAGATATGTAATATTAACAATAATGCAAAGGCATTAATTTTAGACTAAAAAAACTGAAGAAGCTAAAAAAATTAGGCAGTCTAGGATTTTCTTGTGGATTGCTTGGTTTGGCTAAACAATGAGCTTAAGTTTTGGAATGAATGTTGAATTACGATCGAATTCACATTCCCCTCCAAGAAGCTGTGATGAATGAGGGTCTGATACCTGTCATATGACGTGTCTTCACAGAGTAGCATCTTATTGAAACTAAAATGAATTGAAGTTTCCGTGATGTATTCCGCATAATTTGCTGACCTGCTATGGATGTGACATCAACTATCTAAATTCATGCTGACTTTTTCTTGGGAAGTGTTGAGCTTGCTTTAAATCGTAGACGCCGAATTGGCAAGTACAAAGCCAGCCATATTGATTGGTTTTTTTTAAGCTCATGGAACCATGCCGCTACCCTAAAATAATATCCTAGAATAGATAAAAATCTAGTAGAGCATGTTCCTTAAAGTGTTTCCAGTATCCCTATCCTCTTCATGGAAGGAGTAATGTTTTTTGTCAACCCGCCCTGTACTTGCATTCGGACAACCATAGCCTTTTTCATTTTTTCAACCTATTTATGAATGTAAGTTGAAGTTATTGTTTTGGTCTTTGCTGTTTCGGAAGAGGGAAATTGCTGTTAACAAATTGACCAGAAAAACTGGTAATTCTTTTCCACACCCAAAAAATAAATAATAATAATAATAATATGAACTGAAAGAACTTAAAAAACTGGTAGGTCTTGAGTAAACTATGTTTTTATTTATTTATTTATTTTATAGAACTTGATAGACCTGTGAAATAAATAGATACATGCAGGGCTATTTTTCACTGAAACTCATTATCAGAATTAGTAACCTTTTTGTTTTAACTTTCATTGGTACAATGTAGAGAACACCTAGTGGTTTACTAATTCAGTAGCTTATAGGTAAGATTTAAATGAATCTAATTTGGTCACACGCTAATGTGAGAAGGATTTCCTTGTGATAGATGGCTTATGCAGGTGCTGCAGAGGAAGTGTGGTGTTTAATAGTGATAGGTTTATCTTGCATGAGCTGTTAATTAGGACAAGAGGTACATCAAAAGAACAAGAACATGGATTTGAGGCAGTTAAAAAGACTCATCCTTTGTTTTTAATGTAGGAGGTGAAGTATAACAGATCTGAATATGTCAAAACAATTTGTGTAGCTGTCCCCACAAAACAGTTTTGGCTAATGCTTTGTATTGTTGATAGTTATTTTACTTCTGAGTTTGCTATAGAATGCATAGATGGGGGATGTTTTTGATGTTAGATATCAGTAGCTCAAAGGTCTATTAGGTGAGCATTAGTATTGTAGATTGATGTTTACATTTCAAAAAGTTAACCTCTGATAGTTGTAAAGTAATATTGTGAAACAATAGAAGCCGTGTTTTAATTGTAGGCTGATATGTCCGATGTACTGGCCAAAATGTAGGTTTTTTGGACTGACCTACATGATACATGTAAATGTGTAGTTGGTGTAGTTTTTGGGTCTATATCGAGGATCAACGAAATTTCAGCCCATATATCCTAAAATATGTAGCTCATGTAGGGTTTTAAATTGGATTTTAACTTTCGGGTTTGATTACACACTCAAAATAAAACTAATACGCATCTTAAAAGCAGAACAGGAGGTGTGTGCATTGAAAAAAAGAAGCAAAATGATTATGCAACTTCAACATTTAATTACTTTGCTTAAATGTTTATTGTCCTTTCCTTTTTCATTTTTTTTTTTTTGAATTAGCTGATGTCTTTTATTTCTATCATCTATGTTTTTGTTTATCTTTCAATTTGCTATGCTATATTTTCAATTCATTCATATTTGTGTATAATTAATGTGCAAATGCGTGTTGCATTCATTATTTTGTTTAGTTTCATACTTTTTGTGTTATTTATATGATAATTGTGAAAACTTAATGCATATAAATGTTATGGAGATCATATTTAGGACATATTTTCTATCTTACATAACAGCTCGATATATACTATATATCTTGATATATCCCGATATATACAAAAATTCCTAGGCCGATATGAAACCAATATCCGACATTTAAAACCTTGAATATAAGTGGAAATGTCAATTGAGGATTGTTCAGAGTCATATTATGACTGATTGTCATGTTTGGTCTCACAAGCCAAACCAAATTCAATTTGACACACTCTCTCTCATCAAACAATATAAGTTGAAATGTCAGTTGAGAATTATCATTGAACATTATTAGTAATATCATAAATGGAAATATCAGTTGAGGATTGTTTAGAGTCTTATTATGCCTGATTGTCATGTTTGGTCTCACAAGCCAAACCAAATTCGATTCAACTCTTTCTCTGTGACTAAACTGATGTCCTCTAACAGGGGAGCTGGGGAAGACAGCGATATTGACTGTTACAGGGATTCCAGTAGTGATGGTAGCAGTGATTGTGAATCTGATAGGGGAGTGAAATATGTAAGGAGCTGGTGTCAAAACCATCCAATAAGCGGTCCCACTTTTGGGATGGATAGACTATCCATGAGGGACGGAGGAATTCAAGAAGGCTTCTCTAGTGATGATAGTGATGCTGGAAATTCTCAGAGTCGCTTACTCTTTCAGTACCTGGAACGAGACCCTCCTTACTGCCGTGAACCTTTATCTGACAAGGTTATTTATCTTGATTTACACCTTCGACACGTGTGTACTTTTTATTATGGTTGCTGAGGAAATTTGGTCTTTGCAGGTCTCACAGTTTACAAGGCAATTCCCTAAACTGAGGACTTTAAGAAGTTGTGATTTATTGCCATCAAGCTGGCTTTCTGTTGCTTGGTATGATTTGCTTATTACACTCAACCAATGGTTTGATCTTATAGTTCACTCGGGAGAACTCTAGATTCATATGACTGGGAATATGCAGGTATCCTATTTACCGTATTCCAACTGGACCCTCGTTAAAGGATTTGGATGCTTGCTTTCTTACCTTCCACTCTCTTTCCACTCCCACGAGAGGTACTTGATATATTTAATTCATTCATATTTCATTCTTGTTGGTAGTTTAGCTTATGATAAATACTAAGAAAAAATTGGAGTTGTGTGATTTCTTTGATTTTCCTACTAGCAACATAGTAGTTCATATTAGGGGGCGGTTTGGCTAGGGGTACAACTGGGCCTCTTTTTACAATTGAGTTGCAAACTAGGCCCAGTGTTTGATAGGCTAAAAAGAAATTGCAGCTTAAATTTCTTTGCAGTTTCAAATTGCAAAATTGGGCTTAGTTGCAGCACACAACTTGCAGTCATTTTGACTGCAGTGGATCCGGATCCTTCTTTCCACTCCTCTTTACTTCTTTCCTCTTCTCCCTTCCTGAAACCCAATATTTCGCTCCAAATCTTGCCAAAAAATATTGCTTTTAGTTCTTTTTAGCAACAAATGCCAAGCAAGCTACCGCTGCTCTCAAGAACAGGGAAACCCTAGATTTTGTCATATCCAACTATTCCAAAGGCAAGCCCGTAAGATTTCGTTAAATTGAAGAACAAGAAACCCTAGATCTCAGGTATTAGAGATCACAGGTGTGTTTGTCCTTCTTCAATGATGTGTTGAGAAGGAATTTTGATCATCAATATAGTCTTTTTTAATCTCGATAGTTAGATGTGGAGCAAATAACTATTCTTTTGCTTTAGTATGATTTGCAACAGTTTGCAATATCAATATTTGCAAGATGGTCTCTAAACAAAGAAGTTGCAACTTAGTTGCAATGTGCAAATGCAAGGTTGACCAACTCCCCCTTGGATGTTAACTGTAGTTTGTAGATTATAGAGGTTGAAGAAGTTTGTTTCTACCATTGACTGTGATTAGTTGGGAACTAGGGGTTGTTTTCAGTTTCTCCTTTGAGACACAGTTATATTTAGGATCTTTCATATTCCCTGATAATAAGAATTTGGTAAGTACATTCAACATTAGGACAGTATATATTCCACCAAGGATCAGTTCATGCAAGGTTGGCTTCAGATTGGACACCGCTCTCTTTCTTTTCATTTATAAAATAAAGGTGGTGTCCAATCTGAAGCTCACTGTGAAAACTAAATCTAGTTCAAGCAATTACTGATTGCTGTGACACAGTCCTGAAATTTGTTTAGGTTTTTTATACAAAACTTCTAACTTGTCAAAAAGGAAATTAGGATTTCCTATTGGTTTTGGTGTTAGTATAACAATTGATTGCCATAGATGGATTAACAGAAGAAGAAAAAAAGAAATATGAAGAGAGAGGCTAAACACATGGAAAAGAGACGGGCTGGGTTTGGGAGTTGGTAAAATAGGAAACTAATTAGGCTTAAGAGATTCGGGCCATTAAATTTATAGTTGTTTTCTTGTTACTTAAAATGCCAGGTAGATGGTTCCAATACAACAACAATAAAGCATTTTTCCCAATAGTTTGGGTCGACTACATGAATCTTGGTTTTCAATTATGCTCGGTTTAGTACAATAGTTTACTGTTATATCTTTTCTTACAGTATTCACCCAAGTAAGTTTAGGTCTTCCCCTACCCTAACTCTATCCTCAATTATCAAATCACTCTTTCTAATGGGGGCACTACTAGGTCTACGTATGATATGCCCAAATCACTTAAGGCGATTTTCGCTTAATTTATCTTGGATAGGAGCTACATTTACTATGTCTCGTATATGCTCGTGTTCAATTCCATCATTCCTGGTTTTACCACACATTCATCTTCGCTATACTCATTTTTGGGACATGTTTCTTTGTTAGTCAACACTCTCGTATATCATTGCTCGTCTAATCGCCGACCTATAAATTTTTTACTTCAACTTCAAAGATATACATTTGTCACACAAAGTACCACTAGCGCTTCTCCACTTAAGCCACCCTGTATGAATCCTATGTATAACATCTTCACAAATCTCTTCATCTCTTTTGTATAATCGAGCCTAAATATCAGAAACTCTCTCTTAGGCATTTCTTGACCATCAAGCTTCACTACCTTATTTGTGTTCCGTATATCGCTAAAATTACACTCCATATACTCTGTTTTAGTTCTGCTTATTCTAAAGCCTCTGGCTTCTAAAGTTTACCTTTACAATTCTAATTAAGCATTGATTCCTGTTCTAGTCTCGTCCACTATGATCATGGGTTTAAATCTCGGATTTCGGACTTGTCTCGGCAAGGGGTGTTTCGTCTCAGATCGGAGATCTGGGAGAAATGTGATCATATCGGATGTTCATTTCCCATACTAAATAAATATATTTTTTGTTACTGAATAAGATATTATATGCCGTACATGTCATTTATCATATAAAATACTGTATAATGTAAATAATGACATGAATCAATTACGGTAAATCGTTGCATAATTTAACAATAATATAGAAGAGAATGTAATATAAGTAATAACTAAATTGAATTTGCATTGATTAGAAAAAATATATTAGTTAATAAACTTATTTGATTTTGCATATATAGAAACAATAACGATACCAAATCCTCACATTATTTTAGCTTAAGATTCTATATTGAAAGATATATATGCAAAAAGTAAAACAGGTTTTTTTAATATATTTACAATAACATTTGTGTCTATTTCGGCTGATATTTTGCCAATTTCAGCAATATTTCGGCCGTTATTTTGGTAATTTTGGCTGAAATATATACATTTCGGTCCAAAACGATGTAGAGTATAAAATATGTGATTTCGTATCGGCAAGCTAGCCGAAACAAGATTTCGACCGTATCGGAGGAAATTTAAAACAGTGACTATGACATCGTCATTGACAAAAGCATACACCAAAGCACCTCATCCTATGATCCTCGCATCAATTCATCCATCGTCAAAGCAAAGAGGTAGGACTGTAGGAGCTTAAAACCGAATCTTGGCGTAAACCTACTATATTAGGGAATTCACTATTTCTAATTGTGGTCATTGCCCCTTCATACATATTCTTAATCACCGCAATATGCCAAATAGTTACTCTTGTGTTATTTAACACCCACCATATTATGTCTCAAAGGACTTTATCATAAGTTTTTTTCTAGATACATAAACACCATATGTAGATCTTCCTTATTCTCTCTATATTTTTTCATGAGTCTCTTTAGTACATAAATTGCTTTCATTGTTGACTTCCCAGGCATAAATCCAAACTGATTATCAGATACTATTTTTTCTAGTCAGTTTATGTCTACGATCACTCTCTTTCAACGTTTCATCATATGGCTCATTAATTTAATCCCTCAGTAGTTTGAGCAATTTTGTATGTATTCTTTATTTTTATATTTAGGTAGTAAAATACTCTTCCTCCATTCATCGGACATTTTTTTGTCTTCCAAATTTCATTAAACAATCTTGTTAGCCAGCCCATTCCTACATCCCTAAGACACTTCCAAACTTCAATGAGTACACCATCCGGTCATAAAGCTTTTCCTATTTTCATCATTCCTAGAGCATTTCGAACATCTTAGATCCTAATTCTACGAAAAAATATATGCTTTCGACTCTCCCTTGATTCTTCTATATTTAAGTTGCCCACGACTTTTTTATTTAATAACTTCTCAAAGTAACTTCACCTTCTTTCCTTAATTTTCTCCTCGTTTATTAAGACTCTTGCATCCTTGTTCTTAATATACCTAATTGTACCCAAATCTTTTATTTTCCTCTCGTTTTGAGCAAAGT
Source organism: Hemerocallis citrina (assembly GCA_017893485.1). NCBI lineage: Eukaryota > Viridiplantae > Streptophyta > Magnoliopsida > Asparagales > Asphodelaceae > Hemerocallis > Hemerocallis citrina. The sequence continues at coordinate 1,664,407 of CM030368.1, read as the reverse complement.
TTATATATGTAATTTTCTCCTTTTGATCCTAATTTTGTGTATAAATTATCGTAAGGTTTTACTTTTGCACCTCTTACCGGTTTCTTAAATTCTTTTCTTAACGGTCATATATCTATCCAAATCCTCTTCATTTATACTCTTTTGCCATATTTTGAAGGTTGATTTTTTTTTTCTCACAATATTTTGGATTTTTTCTTGCCACCAATATGTTTCTTTAGTTTGAAGCCCTCTACCTTTAGATTCTCCAAGTACCTCCTTTGAGATTTTAGCCTCCCCTTTCTAATTTCATGTCGCTCTTTTAAGAAATTTATCTCTAAAATCTCTAGTTTCTCTTCTTTCAAATTTCACCACCTAGTTCTTGGGTCCCTAGTCTCATTCCTCGCACGTGTTTTTCGATCTTAACATCTAACACCAATAATCTATGTTGTGAAGTTAAGCTCTCTACCAGTATAACTTTACAATCTTTACACATCACACGATCCATCTTCCTAGTTATGAAAAAAAATCAATTTGACTCCTCCTATTTGCTCACTTTTAAATGTGATCAAATGTTCCTCCGTCTTCCTAAAATAAGTATTTGCTACTATGAGATCATACGATGCCACAAAATCTAAGAAAGCTTCCCCACCATCGTTCTTATGTCCAAATCCATGTCCTCCATGCACCGGCTCATATCATATGTTATCTTCTTCTATATTTTCATTGAAATCTCCTCCTATAAATAATTTCTCACCAAAGGGTTCTCATTGAATTATCTCATCCATATTTTTCCAATTTTTTTTTGCTTGTGTATCTAATCCTACTTGGTGTGCATTGGCACTAATGATCTTTCCCCCCTAATACATGCTTAAGTTTGTATTATTTTATTAAGGTTAGATATTTTACATAAGGCAACCTATTTAAATAGGTTCTATAATGCATTACACTAAGTTGTGATTGTTACTTTCCCCAAGGATCTGTTAGGTTTGTAGTATCTCTCTTTCTCTAACCATATATAAAGATTGCTTTTGTTTCAATATTTTGAGCAAATTTAATTTAAAAAAGTCCCTTAAATGCTTAAACATGACACTTTGCCCTACCTCGTCACTTGGGAGTTTTGGGATAGTAGTTAATGTTGCGAGGACTTCAATTAAATCCAACTGAACTTAATCAAGGGAGTACAATATGCAACATATTTAGTTGAGATAACCTTGTTGTATATGAGTATAGACTAAAAGTACTTCATTTTCTCCAATGTGTGCCAAAGAATTAAAAGTTTTTTATTTAAACAAAGTAACAAACTAATTAGCTGCTCTCCTTTATTTCCCTTATATTAGGAATTACTCATAAATAGCAGTATTACCAAGATCGTCACTGATCATTGAGAAATTTGATCTCTTCTTTCTCTTTGGAGTATTGGCCACGATCATCCTCATGTGATGATCGTGGGTAGCCAAGTACAATCTTTATGTCTTTGTAATAGTAGAAGCTGTTTCTTTTAATTTATTCTATATTACAACCGCTAATGAGTTATAATTAGCAACTTTCAAATTTTTTCTCCACTGTTCCAATAAGTTGGGTGCAACTAAAACTATTTAGGCAATAAAGAGGCAGCGGCACACTCTATTTGATAATGCTCTACTATGATTTAAAAAAGAGCCTCTTAGGGTTTTCATTTAATGATTAGGGTTCTCAAGTTAAAACAACCTTAAATACAGATTCATTTTAATAACTAGCAGACAATAAAACAATGAGGGCATGGACACACTTTAATCGGTTTGTATCTGTTTCCAATTTTGTTAAATTTGTATCATGAGTTTGATATTCATTCAAACTATATGGATATGGTAATGCCCATCCATACCTTATATGAGTGCGCCCCTACTGTTCATAAATGTAGTGTTGTAAATTCATAAACTGATCCATTATAGCACCTATTACCAGATACATCTTGGATCCATATACTTTACAATCCACCATTCTGATATCTTAATTGAAGACTAATGCTTGTGGCCATTGATTAGGTACTGGTACTGCTTCTGAGCCCACAGTTAATTTAGCCCAGGGTGTCGATGGTGTCCCGAAACTCTCTATTCCATCGTTCGGCCTGGCCTCCTACAAGTTCAAAGGGTCATTGTGGACACCTACTGCCGGATGTGAGAAACAACTGGCAAGCTCGTTGCTGCAGGCAGCTGACAATTGGCTGCAGCTTCTCTCTGTAGATCACCCGGATTATCGCTTCTTCACATCCCATGGTGCATTCCGAATATAACATCTGGCTGATAAATTGCTTTCTGCTGTGTGAGCCCCGGCCCCTTTCACTAATGTCTCAGTTGCTCAGCTTTTGAAAATAACAAATGACTATTAGAGAGGGATGTCCTGGAAGGGAAACTGAAGCAAGGAAAAGGTTTGGAGAAGGAAAAAAGAAAAAACCGATGAATCAAATAAGAACAGCTTGCAGTTGGGGTTGCACTAGAAAGTAGAAAGAGGTTATGTCAAAGTTTAAAATCAAGAACAGGGTTTAGTTTCTGTTATCGTGATGGGCATGTATTTTTTTTCTATGTCCGACTGGGAATGTTTGTTGTCAAATTCGAGTTTTTAGTTATTTTGATATGGGGATGTTGCCGATAAAAGAGTTAGGCGTAAACTTGCGTAACACCAGTTCTTAACTGCCAAGTTCTTAGGTTGACAGTTGTAAGCTTGTTGTAGCATCATGTACTGCTTGTTTAATTAAGGGCTTTAGTGTTATATAGATTACATTTGTTATCTTGGTGAGAACTTGCTAAAATATATTGTGGCTTGTTGTTTTACATTCAGAGTATAAATGGAAGAAAGGACTTATGTGGTTGAATTTCAGAATTTGCGATAATAATTGTATGATTGGATGTACCCAATTCTACAATCTTTCTTTAGAGGTTCTTTAATTATTTGAATTTGTTTCCAACACCACGACATGGACATTTCTTCCTTAATCATGGTGAAAGTTATGTCGATTTCTTCATGTTGCGCTCTGGTTTACATGTGCTTCTTAGTTAGATGTCCACTGAAATAATACTAATTGGGTAACTATGCTGCAATAAACCCCATTCTCTAGAGCTTCCACCATATTTGAGAATATGACAAAATAGTATATAGCAAACGATACAATTTACTGTAGTCGTCATTTGCTATAATATGAGATTATTTTTTTTTTTGTTGTTGTTTCGTCCGTTTTTTTTAACCACTTAATTAACTAATGATTAAGTATTAAAATAGATTAATTAAATAAATTAAATATTAAAATATATACTAACTACATACTTAATTAACTAAACCTAAGTTAAACACCTAATTAAACCTCCCATTTGCTGGACAGGACAACCCGTTTAATGTTGTTTTTGATATTTTATGAAAAACACGATGGGAACATAATATGATATGTGTTGAACAGTTTTTGGCTTAATCATTTATTGTTTTCATATATGATGTATAATTACGTAAAGAAAGAGATGTATTTGCAACATATAATTTAAATATATCAGTGGCAGACTGCACATTTATCATTTGCCATTTGGTAACCAAGCAGCACACCCAATTGCGTTTATACGATTTTCTTTGTTTCCTATAGGGGTTCGGACGAAGTTCCCCATAATTTGCTCCATTAAAATTAATCTAAGTTCGTTTTGCAATTTTTGAATACTATAGAGGGGTAAACTGCAAAAGTCCAGTCTAAAGGAGTAAACTGCAAAAGTCCAGTCTAAAACTAAAAGTCCGCTCCACTTCACTTGTAGCCCTCATAAATTACTACTACTTGAGATTTCAAAAATGATGTTCGTTACGTTCCGTTTTGTTTGCATCCCCAAAAATAATTGACCCCTGAAGCGGACGGTCCAGATCTCACAAAGCCTTCTCCTTCCCTTTCTATATCAAACCTTAAACGGTCATATTTCCAAATCTCAAATCCCTCAAACTGCACCCCAAACCCTCGCCTTCTTTTCCTTCAAATCCGAGCAATTTCCAGAGGTAATTTCCAAAACCCTAACTCTATTTTTCAGGGAATTTAGATATTTCTTGATTTTTAAATTTAGATTGCTTTCTTGTTTTGACTGAGGTTAGGGTTTATGTATGGAATGAATACTTTCTTGATTTGGAATATGCGTGGTTCGCTGTATCTGGCTTTCTTTAAGTGTTCCTATTTCAAGATAGAGCTGCATTGCTATAAATTGGGCTGATTTTTGTTGAAAATTAGGGTTTACGGTGAATCGGATAGGAAAGTTTGAATTTTTAAAAGGATTATCTTGAAATTTTCAGTATTGGAAGTAAAAGGAGTAAATTTTAGCACAAAAAGAGTAGTGTAAATCAAGCTTCTTTTTTATATATTTAATTTTGTCGAAATAAAGACAATGATAGATGATCGATATAAAATACTGAATTCAGTGAGGAATAAACTTGTTTCTTATGGTAGAATGCGAATGGATCAAAGTTAAGGACAGAATTGAAAGTGGCTACTTGTTACTGAAATTTACTCGTTGTCATCTTTTTCGTCACATATCAAGAGAGCCAGTGATTCGGTTATTTTGACCTGTAAATTTTAGCACGAAAAGAGTAGTGGAAAGTGGTTTTTTTCATTCTGTCGAAATAAGGAAAATGGTGGATAATCGATGTAGAATGCTATTTTTATTTATTTATTTATTTTGACTCAAAGATGGCCATTACAATGTGAATGCTTAAAAATTAAGGACAAGATTTTCTGTATTGGAAGTAAAAGGAGTAATTTTAGCATGCAAACAATAAAGCTTTTTTTTAAAAAAAAAATTTTGTGTAACAAAAGAAGAAGAAGATAGATTTGATATAAAATGCTGAATTCAGTGAGGAATATACCTGTTTCTCATGTTAGGATGTCAATGCATCAAAATTAAGTACAAAATTAGAAGTGGCGACTTATTCCTGTTTCTCACGTTCTGGTTTCTTTACATGTCAGGAGTGGCTGGTATTCGACATTTTGACCTGCTATTTTGTAATATAAACTGCCTGAACAATGATGCCACCAATTAGGACAGCTACTACTCCAGCTTCGAAGTTGGGTAAAATGCCAAATTCGGCTCCTACTACTCCGGCCTCAAAAATGGAAATATTTCCATTGTCAGCACCTTGCACGCCTGCTTCGAAGATTGAGAGAATGCCAATGTCTACTCCTGGAGGGTCGAAGATTAATGAGGAGAAAATTTTTGTCACTGTGCGAGTGAGACCGTTAAGTAGGAAAGAGCAAGCACAGAAAGACCAAGTAGCATGGGAATGTGCTGATGACCATACAATTTTGTTCAAGACAAATTTTCAAGATCGTTCGAGTTCAGCCTCCTCGTATGCCTTCGGTACTGAACAATATCACTCTTTAATCATAATGTTGTATTGTGTAGTAGTATTCTGTATAAAGCTTCTTTTCAATGGATTTTAGAGTGTTTATATTGCTCTAATATCATGTTACAATTCAGCGTTAGAAACAACATAACAAGCTAAATAACTGTCGATTGCGTATTGGACACAACATATATAGTGCTTGTGTCACATCTTTAAGCTACCCATGTAAGGGACTAGAAGCTACCCATGTAAGGGCCTAGACGAAAAAGACTACCCATGTAGTTGCTTGCTTTCTACATGTAAGTAGGACTTTGAAAAGATTCGTTTGATGCTAATCATGTTTGTTTTCTGTTGTTTAAACCAGATAGAGTATTTGGTCCTTCTTGTGTTTCTGAGACCGTATATAAAGAAGGAGCCAAGGATGTTGCATTGTCTGCATTGACTGGAATAAATGGTAAATGACCCCAAAATTTATCCCTTTCCTCGTAATGATTTTAAGTATCTGAGTGTATGTCTGAAATTTTTGTAGCTACTATCTTTGCTTACGGGCAGACCAGCAGCGGAAAGACTTACACTATGAGAGGGATAACTGAGAGTGCTGTAAATGACATATACAACCACATCCAAAATGTAAAATCTCTTGCAAACCACATTTAGGTGACCATGATAAATTGATTTCCTAAGTAGCAATTATTTGATGTCTCAAACTGATATCATATATCTTTGTTGCCTGGCACTTAGACTCCTGAGAGGGACTTTACTATCAAGATATCGGCAATGGAAATTTATAATGAGGTTGTACATGATCTGTTAAACCCAGATTCTGGCCCTCTTCGGCTATTAGATGACCCTGAGGTATTGTTCTTTTGTGAAATTTGTATAATCATGACAACACTATCTGCACATATGTTCATAGCTAAACATTCTTTTGCTTCAACACTTTGCAGAAAGGAACTATTGTTGAGAAACTGGAAGAAGAAACCGCAAAAGATGACCAACATCTGAGACACCTGATCGGTGTTTGTGAAGGTTTGTCATTTCCCCATGTTAAAATCCACTTGACAGTTTTCATTCATTCTATGCTCTGCAATGCATTTGTTAAATGAAAGGTCACATATTTAAACAAAAATATAAGAGGTGGTTTGAAAGAGTGGCGAACACACTTCTCCATTACATAGTAGTATAGAAGTGCAGGTTGGTGAAACTTAGGCTCTCTCTCTTATTGTTTATCACTTATGATTTACAGCAAAAAGACAGGTTGGTGAAACTTCGTTGAATGATACCAGCTCCAGATCGCACCAAATTATTAGACTGGTAAGGTTAATCATGTTGGTTGGTTATGTGCTTTCGTCTTCAATGATAATTTAATGTAGTTCTACTATTAATTGGATTTGCAGACTGTTGAGAGTAGCCTACGCGAGAAATCAGGCTGTGTGAAATCTTTTGTAGCTAGCCTCGTAAGTGTAACTATGTTCTTCTATCTGAAGACTTTTGATGTACCATATATCAATGATTGAACTTTTCAAGTTCTGCAGAACTTAGTGGATCTTGCAGGGAGTGAGAGGGCCTCCCAAACTCATGCAGAGGGTGCTAGGCTGAAAGAAGGCTGCCATATAAATCGTAGTCTCTTGACTCTCACAACTGTTATCAGAAAGCTGAGGTAAGGTGTTATGTTATGACCCAAATTGCTCTTAGGGCCCATTGGGCTTAGTATCTTCATATATGTAACAAATTAGAATCAAATGAGCTAGATCAACATTTTGGCTGTCTCCAGAAAAGCATCCGGCTGTCTCTTCTCTTTCCCTTCTCTTCCTTATCTTCTCAAATCCTAACAAATTGGTATCAGAGCCAACACCAAACCCCCCCACACCTGCCTCATCCGTTCGTCCCGATCCCCTTCTCCTCCGGTGCTGTTGTTGCTGATCCCTTCCGCCACCACCAAAACTTCCACACCTCTTTGCTTCTGTTGTTGCTGATCTGGATTCAATGAAGTCGACGCCCTCGTGTTAGGGCTTCTTGGTCTTCGTCGTCGCGAGTACCGGCGGAGGGAGGATATCAAGAAGGAGAAGGTTTGATTTTGTGATTTGAGTAATTAATTTTTGGGGAAATTTTGGAGTTTTGTTGAATTGCGTTCAAGAAATTTGAATGGATATGTCGGAAAAATATGATATTGAGAAGTATGATGGAAAGACGAGTTTTGCAGTATGGCAAGTATGTATGGCAACGATTTTGTCGAGCCAAGGCGTTAAGGATGCCATTTCTGGTCGAGAAAAATTGATTGATGCGTTGACGGATATGAGATGGAGAGAGATGGATGATAAAGTGCTCTCTATTATCCAACTGTGTTTGAGCAATTCGACATTGCAAGAGGTCCTATCGGAGAAGACCGCTAAGGTCTTGTGGAAGAAATTAGAGAACATCTACATGAAGAAGTCTCTCACCAATCGACTGCGGTTGAAATCGCGCCTCTACACCCTTCGCATGGTTGAAGGTACGTCAATTTCCGATCACATTACGGAGTTTGCATCTATTTTGAATGACTTAAGTAAGATTGATGTTAAGGTGGAGGACGAGGACCAAGCCCTTTTGTTATTATGCTCATTACCTACATCATACAAGGCTTTTAGAGATATGTTGATTTATAGTAGAGACAAAATTTTCCTTGAGGATGTTAAGAGCAATTTGCAAGCCAAGTTGCACATTGATAGTGAAATGACCAATAATGAGAAAGGGAGCCAAGGTGTTGGTTTGGTTGTTGATCGAGGTAGGTCATGGGACCGAAACTCGAAAGATACAAAGATCCGTTCGAAGTCTTAAGCACAAAAATTTGACGTGTAACTATTGTAAGAAGAAGGGACACATTAAGGCCAATTGTTTCAAACTTAAAAATAAACAAAAGGCGGATAGTAAAGGTTCTTCTTCGGAGGAGGCCAATGTGGCCGAATGTGATACGGTTGATACTCTGTGTGATAGATACTAATGTTGATGATATACATTGTTGGGTGATGGATACGGGTGCTTCGCAACACACGATTCCGAATAGAGATTGGTCTGAGACTTATGAGCCTATTCCGAATAGAGATTGGTAAGGTTCTCATGGGGAACAACAATATGTGTAAGGTTGCCGGAATTGGTTCGGTGACAATTAAGTTCCATGATGGATAGGTCCGAAGGTTGATGGATGTGAGGCATATACCCGAGTTGTCTAAGAATTTGATTTCTTTGGGGTTTCTTGAAGAAAAGGGGTGTAAGTTCCAAAGTGAAGGTGGAGTCCTTAGAGTTTCTAAAGGGGCTCTCACAATCATGAAGGCGAAGAAAATTGGAACTCTTTATTTCCTACAAGGTTCCACGGTCACGGGCTCGGCCGCCATTGCACGTTCGGGTACTATGTCGGATGAGGATGCTACTAGGCTCTGGCATATGAAATTGGGGCATATGAGCGAGCGAGGAATGACCATTTTGAGCAAGAGAGGCTTGTTGTGTGGCCAATGCACGGGTAACTTGGAGTTTTGTGAGCATTGTGTATTTGGCAAGCATAAGAGGTTGAGCTTCTCCACGGCCATTCATTCGACCAAGGGAACACTGGACTGCATCCATTCGGATCTTTGGGGACCTTCTTGCGAGCCTTCCAAAGGTAATGGTTCTCGTTACATGCTTACTTTCATTGATGGTTTCTCAAGGAAGGTTTGGGTTTATTTCTTGAAAGAGAAAAGTGATGTGTTTCGCACCTTCAAAGAATGGAAGTCACTTTTGGAGAACCAAACGGAAAGGAAAGTTAAGAGGTTGAGAACCGATAACGGTTTGGAGTTTGGCAACCGTGAGTTTGATATTTTTTGTAAGGCCGAAGGGATTGTTTGGCACAAGACGGTGGTTAACACTCCACAACAAAATGGTGTTGCAGAAAAGATGAATAGGACACTACTTGAAAGGTCTAGAAGTATGCTTTCAAATGCGGGTTTGGATAAGGAGTTTTAGACGGAAGCCATTAACACATCTTGCTATTTGGTAAATCGATCTCCTACCACTTCAATTTAGTTGAAGACACCCGAAGAAGTGTGGTCGGGTAAGACGGCCGATTATTCGAATTTGAGGGTGTTTGGTTGTCCCGCTTATGCACATGTGAATGAAGAAAAGTTGGAGCCTAGATCGAAGAAGTGTATTTTTGTTGGGTATCCTGCAAATGTGTAGGGATATAAGTTGTGGTGTCCCGAATCATCCAAGTTCCTTATTTCAAGAGATGTCATTTTCAATGGGTTGGCCATACTGAAGGCAAATGATGTTGCACCCGAGCCGACTATTAAGGAGAATGAGACGGTTGAAAAGAATGTGGAGTTTGAGGTGTCGGTCCAAAAAGGTGATGATTTGATCACACATAATGATGTCAATTTGGAGGAAGTCCAAGAAGAGGCATAACCATATGCATTGGCAAGGGACCGAACTTGAAGAGAAACACGACCACCTACAAGGTACGGATACTCCAACTTTGCTTATTATTTGGCAATTGCAGAGGAAGTGGAGTATTGTGAGTCATCTTCCTACAAGGAAACCATTTCTTCTAAAGATGCGGCCAATTGGGTTGCCGCTATGAATGAAGAGTTACAATCCTTGCAACAAAACGAGACTTGGTCTCTTGTGAAGCCTCCGAGTTGTGGGTTGCAAGTGGGTGTTTAAGAGGAAGATTGATGGCTCAAATCCCGCAGATTTTCGATACAAGGCAAGGCTAGTGGCTAAAGGGTATAGTCAAGTCCAAGGTGTGGACTTCAATGATGTGTTCTCTCCTGTAGTTAAGCACACCTCCATTCGAGTTTTGCTCTCTTTGGTGGCAATGAAGGATTTGGAATTGGAGCAAATAGATGTGAAAACTGCCTTCTTGCATTGGTGATTTGGAGGAGCAAATTTACATGAGCCAACCAGAGGGTTTTGAGGTGGCGGGAAAGAAGGATCGTGTGTCTTTTGAAGAAGTCCCTTTATGTCCTTAAGCAATCACCGCAGCAATGGTATAAAAAGTTCGACTCATTCATGGTGAGTATTAATTTCCATCGTTCCAATTATGATAGTTGTGTTTATTTCAAGAAGTTGGATGGTGGAGATTTCATTTACTTGTTGCTCTATGTGGATGGCATGTTGATTGTATCCTCAAACTTGAAAGAAGTTAGGAGGTTGAAAGAGCAACTAAATTCAGCATTTGAGATGAAAGATTTGGGGGCCGCCAAAAGGATTCTCGGGATGGAGATCACAAGGGATAGGTCCAAAGAAAGTTATTTCTTTCACAAAAGAGTTTTGCCGAGAAAGTGTCACGCCGTTTTGGCATGGAGAAAGTGAAAGTTGTTTCAACACCTCTTGCGGCGCATTTCAAGCTTTCAGCTGCTTTAAGCCCAAAATCCGCAGCAATCACCGCGGCAATGGTATAAGAAGTTCGACTCATTCATGGTGAGTATTAATTTCCATCGTTCCAATTATGATAGTTGTGTTTATTTCAAGAAGTTGGATGGCAGGGATTTCATTTACTTGTTGCTCTATGTGGATGACATGTTGATTGCATCCTCAAACTTGAAAGAAGTTAGGAGGTTGAAAGAGCAACTAAGTTCGGCATTTGAGATGAAAGATTTGGGGGGGCGCCAAAAGGATTCTCGGGGTGGAGATCACAAGGAATAGATCCAAAAGAAAGTTATTTCTTTCACAAAAGAGTTTTGCCGAGAAAGTGCTACGCCGTTTTGGCATGGAGAAAGAGAAAGTTGTTTCTACACCTCTTGCGGCGCATTTCAAGCTTTCGGCCGCTTTAAACCCAAAATCCGATGATGAGAAGAAATATATGGAAAAGGTTCCATATTCGAGTGCGGTCGGGAGTCTCATGTACTTGATGGTGTGTACTCGACCCGACATTGCTCAAGCCGTTAGTGTGGTAAATAGATATCTCTCTTGTCCGGGAAAAGGGCATTGGGAAGCGGTGAAGTGGATCTTCCACTATTTGAGAGGTACTATTGATGCTCGTTTGAAGTTTGGTAATGGCAAGAAACTAACGGGTTTTGTGGATGCGGATTTTGCGGGTGATTTGGACAATAGGCGTTCTTTGACGGGTTATGTTTTTACCCTTGGAGATTGTGCAATTAGTTGGAAGTCTACACTTCAAGCCACCATTGCACTCTCAAGTACCGAGGCCGAATATATGGCAATTACTGAGGCTATTAAGGAGGCTATTTGGCTTAAGGCGTTTGTTGGTGAGATGTCTTCACTCAAGGGTCCTATTACGGTGTTTTGTGACAACCAAAGCGCGATTCATTTGGCCAAGGACCACATGTACCATGAGAAGACGAAGCACATTGACATTCGATACCATTTTGTTCGAGATGTGATCTCGGAAGGCAAGGTTGCCGTGAAGAAGATTGGTACCGAATCGAATCCGGCCGATATGCTCACAAAGCCTCTTCCAATTGCAAAGTTCAAGCTTTGCTCAAGTTTGATGTCGGTTTGTTTCTAGCTAGTTTGAGCTAGTTTTGTTTCTAACATGTTGCTAGTATATCTTTATGTTTACCTTTGTTTAGGTTATGTTTGCTTTATGTTTTAGTTTGTTTTAGATGCAATTTGGTTCAAGGTGGAGATTGTTATGTTATGACCCAAATTGCTCTTAGGGCCCATTGGGCTTAGTATCTTCACATATGTAACAAATTAGAATCAAATGAGATAGATCAACATTTTGGCTGTCTCCAAAAAAGCATCCGGCTGTCTCTTCTCTTTCCCTTCTCTTCCTCATCTTCTCAAACCCAAACAAATCAAACCCTAACATAAGGGAATTACATGTATGTTCTGTATTGTAAGTTATTGCCCTATATTGTGAACCTGATTATTTCTCCTGGTAAAGTTTGATTAAAGCAAAAAAAACCCAAACAAATCAAACCCTAACATAAGGGAATTACATGTATGTTCTGTATTGTAAGTTATTGCCCTATATTGTGAACCTGATTATTTCTCCTGGTAAAGTTTGATTAAAGCAAAAAAAAAATACTTTTGAGGTCTCATTCGTGTGACACATGGAGACAGCTATGACACTTCTTTATGTGTGACTGTATTTTGTATATACTCAATTAGTAGTTGTTGCCTGCCCATTGTGTTGTTCCATGCTGGTGTGTCTAATTTTTTGTTCCTTTGTTAGGAATGCTTACTCTGTAAGAATCACTGGGTGGATCACTTTATGAAGCTGCAACAAGTCAGAGAATTGATTTACCTTTCTACAAAAATATATTAAAAAATGAAGCATTATACCAAAAAATTCAAAGACTCTGAGCTGCTTCATCGCAGTTGACTGTCCTAACCTGCAGTAAAAAGCTGGTGGTAATCAGTCGGCTAGTAGTCATGAGGCTGATAAGTCAGCCTTGTCCAAACTAGTGTAGTAGCGTCCATAACAATACTAACATAGGATACGGAAGCTAATTTACAATTGGTATCTGACGATTTGTCTTCTACTGTGTCTCAGTTTCGGCAAAAGAAGTGGACACATACCATACAGGAACTCAAAGCTTACACGGATTTTACAGCTTTCTCTTGGTGGAAATGCAAGGACAGCTATTATCTGTACAATGAGTCCTGCACTTAGCCATGTAGAACAATCTCGCAACACTCTCTTCTTTGCAACTTGTGCAAAGGAAGTCACTAATACTGCACAGGTTAATATGGTAAGCATGTAATTAAGAAGCATTCATCTCTTCTCTGCTTGTTCTTCTTATTTAACTCTTACATCAGTTGTTTTCCTGTTGTCAACTGGGCTCATGTTTTTTTTTCTCATTTCCTTAGATTGTGTCGGATAAGCAATTAGTCAAGCATCTGCAAAAGGAAGTTGCTAGACTTGAAGCGGAGCTTCGCACTCCAGAATCATCAGCATCCTCCTGTTCAGAGGCCCTTCTAAAGGAGAAAGAGTTGAAAATTAAGAAGGTAATAAAACTGCATAAAAAACCTGTGAGTAGCATGAACATTTTCATCAGTATATTGCTTGTATGTAGCATGAACATTTATGTAGCCATACACTTGTCGGGATGTCATTTCTCGGACACATTCCAATATTTCTCACACGTGTCCTGAATTTGAATACATACATATGTCTTGGTCACTTATTAGACACTACCCGAATACTTGCTGTCATTGAATACATAATCAACAAATTTTAAACACTTCTTCAGAATTTTTTATACTATTATAACTTATATGTTTCTGTCATATGTTCTATTTTGGATACTTAATTGGCATTTCTTGAACCCTTTGATATCATAAACAACAGTTTTCAATCACTTCACTTTTTTAATTACTAGTAGATTTTCGTACTATTGTCATTACTATGAAGCTTCCTATTTCTGTAAGTTATGCTGAACTATCATTAGTTCTCTGTACAGACAATTTGTAACTCAAAATTATATTGTTTGGGTGTTGAATTATGTAACTGAAAATTTTACTGATGGGTGTTGAATTAAATTTAGACATAATTGTGGTTATTAAATTATAATGAAATACTATGTCGTTTTGCCCTGCTTTCTACAAATTTGTTGCATACTGGCATTTGTGCTTCATTGTCTGCTTGTGTCCAGCTCCTTACTAAGGTTCATTTCTTTTTATTAATTGCCAGATGGAAATGGAAATGGAAGCACTCAAACGTGAAAGAGACCTCGCACAGCAACAACTGAACGAGCTGCAGAGAAAAGTAAACGAGGAGCAAATTGTAAGAAAATTACTACACTGCCTCTCTCTCTCTCTCTGTATTGTCAACTTCTTACCTGTTTCTAAATCTCTTTCTTGTAGGGGTTAAATCCATCTCCATCACCTCATCGGGTCGTAAAATGTTTAACATATTCTGGTTCACCTAGTGATAAGAAATTCTGTCGGGCTGTTGACCGAAACAGAAACCCTATAAGACAGTCATCGACTGCACCAATCATGCTTGTACAAGAGATCCGCAAGCTTGAACAGTTACAGGAGCAGCTCGGAGAAGAAGCCAACAGAGCCCTTGAAGTCCTACAGAAAGAGGTAGCTTGCCACCGATTAGGCAACCAAGATGCAGCTGAAACCATTGCGAAACTCCAAGCTGAAATTAAAGAAATGCGTTCTGTTAGGTCTCTAACTAAAGAAACAACGATAGGAAAGGTGAACCCTGGAACTAATTTAAAGGAAGAGATCACGAGATTACACTCTCAGGGAAGCACCATTGCTGATCTCGAGCAGCAGTTAGAGAATGTGCAGAAATCCATAGACAAGCTAGTGATGTCTCTTCCTAGCAATACCCAGTCTAATAATGAGACTGAAACAAAGAAGAAGAAGATGCTTCCATTGAATTTAAGCACAAGTGTAAATAGGGTGAGTCTGATTAGAGCCCCATGTTCTCCTCTCTCTTCTTCTTCCCAAAAGGAGAACAAGGCCCCAGCTGATGAGAGCCTGGGTTCTGAGAAGGCAACTCCGACCAAGAGTGAGGATGGTGGGGATATTTCATCTAGGGAGGGAACACCTCGATACCAACGTTCAAACTCTGTAAATATGAAAAAAATGCAGAAGATGTTTCAGAATGCAGCCGAAGAGAATGTGAGGAGCATAAAAGCATATGTCACAGAGCTTAAAGAACGGGTTGCTAAACTTCAGTACCAGAAGCAGTTACTAGTATGCCAGGTACAGAAATCATCTCTCCTAATTGAGATAATTTTCTTCTACTTCTTGGAGGATGTTGCAGTTACAATCTTGTTTAAATTTCTTGTCTTCCATTAGCTAAATAATTTGTTGAAATATTTCCAGCTATAAATTAATTTACTTGTTTATTTGTTAGAAATATTTCCGGCAGTAGAATTCCTCAATTGTGGGATATTTAGAAGTGACTTTTTTTGGAATATTCCAAAAGTTTGTTCGTCTTTTGGGCATTCGGCGTAGCCCGCCGTCCACCTTGGACAGGAGTGGATTCGTTGCAAGGATCTTGCTTCAGCTGATTCTCTAAATGTGCATGTTAAGGATGATACTTTTGTTAATCATACACAAGAGATGCAATTCTAATTTTGATTTCTATCTGTTTACTTTTAGGTGTTAGAGTTGGAATCAAATGAAGCTTCCTCTAATGAAGCACCTGAGGATGAAAATATTTCTGAAGTAACTCAGTCCCCTGGTGCATGGCATAACATGTTCAATGAGCAAATGCAAGAAATCTTGCAGCTATGGGATGTCTGCCATGTATCAATAGTACATCGGACTCAGTTTTACTTGTTATTTCGCGGAGATCCAGCTGATCAGATTTATATTGAGGTGGAACTTCGGAGGCTAACTTGGTTGCAGCAACACTTTTTGGAGGTTGGAGATGCAAGCCCTGCTCATCCCAGTGAGGAGACCACAGTTTCTCTCTCATTAAGGTACAAGAACCATTATTCCATCAGTTTTTACGGCAGTCATAATTCTATTTAAACTGAAATGTTCGGGAACTATTTCCAAGTTAGTGGCATAATAATACGATGGTCAAGTATAAGTATCAAATATTAGTTATGTATGCACATAGACAAACTATTATTGCTGAAGCGCAATGCTTTTCCATTAAATTGAGGAGGCAAAATTTAATAGATTGGAATATGCTCTTTATGTCTGAATAGTGATGCCAATCAATAACAAAAAATGTCATATATGCATATGAGGAGGCAAAATGGCATACAAGAATTGACTTCCTGTGCTAATTTAGTTCTTTATAGTTACCACAAATGGGAAGAATATTTGGCGGTGTCTTTATTACCGAAATTTGGTGTACTCAGACTAGGGTCCACTCCACTTCTAGAACTTCCTTGTCGACCTCATCTCCCAAGTTCTCTGTCTCTCCTCTCCATCATCCCAGGGCCTGTGTGACCTGTGCGACCCACTAATCAGGAGGCCCCCCAAGGACATCAGGCTCAAGTTAATATTTCTGTAATTAGATAATTTGCACGAAAGTTGTTATGTCCGATTGGTTATGTGACACAATTGAAATCAGTTGGCCTTCGCCCATGCAGGTTTGAATCCTACAACTGACAATATATATATATATATATATATATATATATATATAGGGAAAGCTTCGGTTGTGCACTCTTCTATTGCACACGGAGTGTGCACTAGGCCTTCGGGCGTTCATATCGACGATCTAAACCGTTCACATTCATCTACACATCTAAATTAGTCTAAATATGTAAAATCAAATTATTTGAAATTCATTTACCATCCATCATGTGACTATAAAAAACAATGATTTTCAGCCATACAATTTTGTAACACTTCAATGGATGGGTAAATGAATTTCAAATGATTTGATTTTACATATTTAGACTAATTTAGATGTGTAGATCAATGTGAACGGTTCGGATCGTCGATATGAATGCCGTGTGCACTAGAGGTAGTGCACAACCGAAGCTTTCCCTATATATATATATATATATATATATATATATATATATATATATATATATATATATATATATATATATATATATATATATATATATATATATATATATATATATATATATATATATATATATATATATATATATATACACACACACACACACACACAAAGTTTTTAGATGATTTCTATATATCTATTAATTACAAAAAGTTCTTTAATGATTTTTTTGTTTCTTTCATTAATTCTTTAATACATGAAGCTTTTTTTTAATCGTGTATTTCCTGAGTTGCAAGGATATGAAGATTCTTAACCACATTTATACTATTTTGTCATAATTGATCAGACTACTAAATTAAGATATCGAATTCTCAAGTTCTCTCTTATTTTTTAGTGCAAAAATACTTTCTCTAGTAAATTTGGTGCTCCAATTTTCTTCTCACTCATTTTCAAGCTTTTATAGTGCTAATGTTAAACAATTTTTAAATGATACATTTTGTTGTTGTTGGATTTGTTGGTTAATATATCATGTATTTCTTCTACTGGTATGCATCGAAACTACTAATTTTGATGTTTTGTTATTTTTTTTAAGGTTTTCTCATGAAATTCCTATAAGATGCTGGAGTTTTAGGGAGGCTAGAAATTTTCGAAGATACTAAAATTTTTGGCAACTTTATAAGGTATTTTTCAAATGAATTCATATAAAATTTTAAAGATATAGAATGTACCCTACTCATATTTTTCAATTGAATTCGTATAATATATATATAAATATATATAGATGACGTCAAAATCAAAATAAAGTAAAATTTGTACTAGAGTATATAAAGAAGGCCAATTTTTTCTTTCCGCACGAGGCCCAATCTCATGACCGGCCTTGCATCATCCCTCTCAAAAACTATGCTGAAGCATACTTGATTTGAAATTTTCATCATAGCATCAGCCTCCTCTGAGCTATTCCAATAACTATTTATTTTGGTGAGCGCTCTCATCTATCTCTTTCCCATCATGAATCATTGGTTGATCCCCACTACTGCACTCCATCGACCTCCTTAATCTCTTGATCAGCCCCCCCCCCCCCCCCCCCCCCCCCCAACACACACACACCACCACCACCACCACCACCACACACACACACACACAACCTTTTACGGGTAATACACTCAGTGCATTTTCTCGGTTTCTTTGCATCGAGATAGATGTGGGAGATGAATCTTGATTCTGAACTTATAAATATTCAACATGTCAGATATGTTTCCTTATCTCCCTCCCTCATTTTTATTTATTGCTAAATATCAGTTTATCATGTGAATCATTCTTCATGTCACCGCTTTACTTGCAGCATCAAAGCATTAAGGCAAGAAAGAGAGTTCCTTTCTAAAAGGATGAACTCGCGACTGACCGAAGAAGAGCGAGAAAGGCTGTACATAAAATGGGAAATCCCTCTAGAAGGGAAGCAAAGAAAGCTTCAACTGGTGAACAAACTATGGACCAATCCTAACGACCGAGCTCACATTGAAGAGAGTGCCGATATAGTGGCTCGGCTGGTAGGTTTTTGTGAAGGTGGAAACGTTAGCAAAGAGATGTTCGAGCTCAACTTTACATTGCCAGCAAACAAGAGGCCATGGCTTCAAGCATTGCAGCCAATATCAAACTTACTGCGGTTGTAATCTCAAGAGTACTAATTTTGGTTGTAGTTCACCATAGTCTGTGTGCAATTTCTTGTCTCTAGCCGGTGAAGATGATTGTTATAGTTCACCATAATCTTATTCTTTTGAGCAATGATGAGAATGCCTATTAGGTATTCAAAATTTGTCAGTGAATGTGTCTTCTGATTTTACTTACCATCTACCACTTTTTTATCGCAGTTCTCATATGACAGCAACATTTTAGTGATGCTAAAATCTCCCACTAGGAGAATATTTAGTTCAGTCCAGAAATTTTGGGAGTTACTTTAGAGTTCAGGTGGATTGCGAGAGAATGTGAAGGATTTAGAGCCAAGAAACTATGGGCTTGAGCCATCAATAGTCAGTCATTAACTATACTAGTATAATGTGATGCACGTCTAAAAAAAATTAAGTCATCAAATTAAATGAATTTATATCGAATAAGAAAAAAATTAGTTTATATTTGAATATTTTGATTTGGGCTACACGTGCGGTGGACATTTATATTTGTTGGATATAGTTTGGACGTGATATTATATGTGTTTATATAGTTACAAAGTTAGAATTTGTTTGTTACAAACCCCAACTCTCCCATTAAAATAGTAGAGATTTAACAACAGATAGGTTACTGCAATGTGAACCCTACATGTTTTTGAACGAAAAGCTATGTTGTAGCCTAATGTCGAACCTTAGATATCTTCTTACCCATTCTGTTACCATCTTAGCTACAAGTTAGTGGCCGGTCAAATGCTATATATATATTTTTTTTGATAAGAAAATGACCTCTGTCATCGTTTCATTAATGAGAATTAAAGAAACACAGTAGTACGAGTTACATAAAACAAAAAGGGTCTCCATAATACCTTAACCGCCTGCACTGCCTAGAAACCAACTAGTCGCAGTGAAGCATCAAAATATATCAATAAAGTGCCAACTAAAACAGAAAACATCGAAATACATCAAAATACATAAAGATAGTCCCCTGCACCCTCACAGTCAGTGCCGCCTCCGCAGTAGGTGCTGGCTCACTACTCCTCTTCGGCCAATCTGATCTTCTTCGCTTGGCCCACATTACCTGCCCATTCATGAATTAGAAGGAAAATGTTATGCATTGAAGAATTAAATTTTTGGTTAATGTTTCTAAAACATGAGTCGTTTCGGTCTAGCCATAGTCTCCAGATGGTAGCCGCTACTGCTAAATCCCATGCCCTTTTGTCCTGTGTTCTAATGTACTCGTCCCTCCAAGTACCCCATATCTCCGAAGTGGAGTTAGGGAACCGTGTGCACCCGAAACCTCTACAGACAATCTCCCACGTATGGGGCCGCCTTAGGGCACGTGAAAAATAAGTGAGTCATGTCCTCATCCGCTTGGAGACATTGGGCGCATCTAACGTCCACCTGCATATTTCTTCTCCTAATATTTATTCTTGTTAGAATTGCATCGTTATGAACAAGCCAGCCGAACACTTTAACTTTTAGCGGTGCTTGAGTTGCCCAAATCCTACTCTCCACTTCACTCCTTATCCCCCCGTCATTGATCCAAGAGTAGATTGACGCGACTGAGAATTAAGGTGAGTCTTGTAGGTTCCACCACCTTTCATCTGGCTCGTTAGTCGTGTGGCCTCCCTCCGCCTGAATTAGCCTATTAAGCTCTTCGAATTGTTTAGTGCTCTCCTGGGTCAAACCTTCTGTCACTGTGAACTTGAGTTTGTTATTTCTCCATACATCTGCTACCAGAGAGTCAGGATTGACTACGACCGCCGCGGCTTGCGGGAATAAATTCCTAAGAGTTCTGTTCCCGCACCATTTGTCGTTCCAAAATCTGGTGCCTTTGCCATCCCCTACTCTGCATCTCGTGTTTGTGCTGAAGATCTCTCCTTGCTTGGCAATACCTTTCCAAAGAAAGGATACCCTCCGTCCCGTGCTTGGCCCCCCGAACCGATATTTTTTTCTTCTTCGATAAAGATCAAAGGAGTAGGACCACCACCATTGTTTTCTATTGTTGATCTTCCACCACCATTTACTGAGCAAGGCTCGGTTCATATCGTGGAGATTGAGGATACCCAGCCCTCCGAACTCTCTCTTCTTACAAACTCTGCCCCACTTTACGAGATGGCAACCTTTGTTACCTTCGCCGGATCCCTTCCATAAGAAACGTCTTCTCATTTTATCTATCCTATGAATAACCCACTTAGGAACTTCATAAATAGACATAAGATATAACGGAATGGCGTTGAGGACCGAGTTTAGCAGAGTAATCCTTCCGCCTAACGATAGGAACATACTCTTCCACCCTCCCAATTTCTTCGCAACCTTTTCTATCAATGGCATCCAGTCCTCTCTTAAAAGCGGGCCCGGTCTAATTGGAGTCCCCAAGTATTTTAGCGGAAATTCCGCAGTCTCGCATCCTAGAATGCGTGATATCGTTGTAGTCGATATAGATAGATGTCCGCTAATTGGGATCACGCAGCTCTTCTGGAGGTTAATTTTCAACCCCGACCATCCTTGGAAGCATGCTAGTGCCACTTTCATCGCTACGACTTCCTCTTCTTTAGCCCTACCGAATAACAGGGTATCATCAGCGTATTGCAATATGGTCATGGCTTGACCAATTCCCTTTATCTCAATTCCTTTGATCTGATTGTTGATCTGTGCTCTCTTTATCATCTCTGCCAGACCATCTGCCACAATAGTGAACAATAGTGATGATAGGGGATCCCCCTGCCTTAGGCCTTTTTTGCAACGGATTTCCTTTCCTTGCCATCCGTTTACCCGGATGAACGATTTTCCTTCGTGAACGCATCTTCTTATCCACATTCTCCATTTTTCACCAAACCCTTTAAGTCGAAGCGCCTCCTCCACACAATCCCAGTGTACCGAGTCGTAGGCTTTTTGGAAATCTAATTTTAACAGGAAACCGTCCACATTTCCTTTATTCCCTCTAAACACGACTTCATGTGCAGCCGCTATGCTGTCCATAATGTCCCTACCTCGAATGAATCCGCTTTGTGATTGTGCAGCGACATCTTGAATATTTGGAGCTAATCTTTGTGCTAATACTTTTGTGATGATTTTGAACGATCCGTTAATTAAGCTGATTGGTCTGAGATCTTCTGCTGTTTGAACTTCTTGTTTCTTGGGGACTAGGATAATTGAAGCGTAATTGAGTCTCTCCAGGGTAGTGGATCCGTCGTGAAGCTCGGTGAAGATGTTCATCAAATCCTCCTTAACAATCTTCCAGTAGATCTTGTAGAAGAAAATCGGCAGACCATCAGGGCCCGGAGCCTTATCTTGCCCTAGGCTTTTTATTGCCTCTAGCACTTCCTCTTCCGTGAAGATGTTTCGATCCCCTCGCTCCCCTCGATTTTAGACTCGCCCCACATGTCCGGCAATAGACTGCATCTCTCGTTGCTTTTGCTTCCCAACAACTCGTGGAATTTGTCGTCCAAATGCCGTCTGATAAGCTCTTCGTCTTCGGCCTAACTTTCCTCAATGAGAAGCCCTCGAATGTGATTCTATCTTCTTCTTCCGTTAGCAACTTTATGAAAGAACTTTGTGTTGGCATCCCCTTCCTTCAACCATTGAATTCGCGATCGCTGCTTCCAATGTATTTCCTCCCTTGTTTGTATGTTAAGAATTTCCAGCCTCCTGTTTGTTAATTCCTCCTTCTCTGGTCCTGTCAGGTCTCTTTCCTCCTGCATAGTTTCTAACTCGTAGATCCTGTTGCCAAGCGTCTCTCTAATAAATCCCGCGTTGAAGAATTTAAGCTTTGCCCAACTCTTCAAATCCTTTATGAGGCGTCTTGCTTTCTCCACCCAAACTCCAAATGCTGACTTATAATTTGTAGTACGAATCCAGGACTCCCGAATAACCTGCCTAGTCTCATCAAATGTAGTCCATGATTTCTCAAATCTGAACGGATGGAATTTATATCTATAATCTAGTTCGCACTCTATAACCAGAGGAAGATGGTCCGACGTAAAACGGGCAACGGATCTCACTTTGACGCGCGGGAACATATCCTCCCAGTCGTTGGACACTAGTACTCTATCAAGCTTAACTAAAATCGGGTTAGAACTCATGCTAGACCATGTGAATTTTCTATCGGTCATCTCTAGCTCTAGCAATTCTAAGTCGTCAATGATTTTGTTGAAACTATCTTGCTCTGACTGGACGTGACCTCTACCTCTATGTTCATCTTGGAATCGCGTGATATTGAAATCTCCTCCAACCACCCATGGCTGATCCCATCTATTCCTGATGTTAACCAACTCCTTCCAAATTCTTTTCGCACTCTTGATTCGTAAGGGCCGTAAATCGTTGTAACGACGTGCTCCCAATCGTCGCTTCTCCTTCTAAGTTTAATTGACACCGAAAAGTTGCCCACAAACTCATCAAGGATCTAGAAAATTCTTAAATCAACCCCAAAAGCTATTCCGCCCGAATAACCCCTTGCGTCTTTGAATCTCCAATCGAAATGTTCCGCCCATCTAAGCGTGTTGAATTCCTCTAAAGAGTTGTTTTCAATTCTTGTTTCTTGGAATCCGCAGACAGAAGGCCGAATTTTATTAATAGATAAAGAAATCAATCTCTTTTTACTCTTCTGCCTCATTCCTCTCACATTCCAAAATGCGTACGTCATAAACGTAACGATGAGGACCCCTATACTCTACCCGCCTTTACTACCGTACTACCTTAAGCTGGAGTTGCCCACGATTCTCCTCTAATAATTGCTACATTATTAAATTGTTCTACCTTGGTTGAGCCCATGGCTAGACCGTAAAGACTAGTAAAGTATATAAGCGACTCATCATTTAAAGAATTGAGAATTGAAAAATTGGGATTAGGAGTACCTCCTACGGGTCGCTCCATCTCCTTCAGTTTGGGCACTTCCTTGGTAATTTCCTCTTGAATGATAATTTGTTCTTCCCTCATGTTAATCTGCCGCTTCCCCCTCCTCTGATATTTCGTGATTTTTTTACTGTTGTTATTGCCGACGCTACCCCTCAATTCCTAGTCTCCTAGCTCCGCTTAAGTTTCAGAAATAAAGAAATCATCCCGTATGTCTTCCAATGCCCCTATCATTGCGCTGCGAGCATCCTGTTCCTTTGATAATTTCTTGTCGCCCTGAATATTCGGTTGCTTCTCCTCCTGTACGTTTGTCGAGGTACAAATTATGTGCTTCCCATCCTCCTTTTCCTGTGACAGCTTTTGCTCTTGAGTTTGATCTCCAATGGCTCTCTTTTTGATAATTGAGGACATAGCTAGTCTAATAGACTCCTCTACTTCCTCTTTTGTAAAGTGGTTCCAGTCCTCCAAGGCTATACCCATTTCTCTACTTGCTTCGATACCCGCGTTACTGTCTAAGTTCCTTTTCAAGATCCCACAGTTTGAACGCATAAGATCAGATGAATTGACTTTTGACTGTGCCCCTACTGCTTCGTTTGAGGTAACCTTATAATTGAGAACTGTGTCCCTGTTTATCTACTGACAACTGAGAAGCTTTTCATCTTGAGCATCGTGACCCATTAGCTGTCCCCTATCCCCTAGCTCCTCTGTCACACGTTTCTCTCTTCGGCGCCACACCTTTGAGTTTTGAAACCTTGCCACGTCCGCATCCCTTGTCGTACGATTGATCCCGTCTGTCGCTAGCGATAGATGCTGATACTCCTTCATAGTCTTGTTGTTTTCTGTTTGTAATTTGGATGAGCGGTCCAGATTAGCTTCGATCAGATCCAATGGACGTCGCGTATCTTCCACCTCTGGCTCTGAATCCCTGCCGTCAAAATCCCGCTCTGGTTCTAAGGCCGCTCCAGCGCCGAAGGTCACACTCTTCCTCGTCAAATGCTATATATTATTAAAAATGTTTATGCAAACAACGATTTGTGGGGATTTTTTTTGTGGCAAATATGGTTAATCCCCTCATCGTATTTATCTTTTCCTCGTTGTTGTCTAAACCCTCCACTATCTCTTCTCTCTCTCATTCTATAAACCAGTCCGCAGTCGCCGCGTAAGTCGATCAACGTCGTTGTTCACTGCTTCTTATCGATGATGGTGAACCTTATCTGATGAGCATAGAATGATGGAGGAGGTGAGTTAGAACGTAATTTTTTTTTCTTTGCAATGAAACTTTTTAATAAAAAAAAACAAAACAAAACCCTGAGAGGCGCTTTAAAAACCGTGCATTTTATTTTTGGCTCTTTAAAACATGTCTAATTTTTTTTTAAAAACCCACTGAATTTTGGCTCATTTAAAAAAAAAAACCGTACAAAACTATTGTTTAAAAAAATACACACCAACAGAGTTAGGGCTAGGGTTAGGTTAGTTCATAGGGATTTATTTAAACACCTACTTAGTTAAGTGATGTTTTTTTAAAGGGATATTTTAGCAAATGCCCCCATTCAAAATGTGAAAACTAGCATATACCCCCACTATTTTTAAAAACTAAGAAATACCCCTAGTTTGGATGGAATCGTTAAAATTCCGTTAAGTTAACTTACGTGCATCACATGTAACATAGTAAAATGACCAAAATACCCCCAATAAATTTATTTTTAGCAAATACCCCTATTCAGAATCTAAAAACTAGCATATACCCCCATTATTTAAAAAAAAGGGATATTTTAGCAAATGCCCCCGTTCAAAATATGGAAACTAGCATATACCCCCACTATTTTTAAAACTAAGAAATACCCTTAGTTTGGACGGAATCGTTAAAATTCCGTTAAGTTAACTTACGTGCATCACACGTGACACAGTAAAATAACCAAAATACCCACTACATAAAGTAAGAGTTTCTTGAAGCAAATCTGAAAAGAGAATGAACCGTCTCCTTTCCGCTTTGCAGATCCGTATGATTTTTTCTCCGATGGCCATCTACCCTACCTTGTTATATTAGGGTTTTTAAAGAAGAAATACCCCAACCCTAATCAGTCATTGACTCATTGTAAGCATCTTCTCCACCTTGTTCTATTAGGGTTTTTTATAGATTATGTTTGTTTGATCGTTTCAACTTGATCAATTTTGTGATGTTTTTTTTTTTTGAATTCTTTTTTAAGGAAAATTGGTTGTAGGAAGAGCCATGAATTTTTGAAGGTTCGCATCCGAATAATAAAAATATAAACAAAATAATAGAACAAAGATTCAGATGCGAACCTTCTCGAATTCATGGCTCTTCCTACAACCAATTTTCTTTAAAAAAGAATTCAGAAAAAAAACATCACAAAATTGATCAAGTTGAAACGATCAAACAAACATAATCTATCAAAAAAAGGTAGAGAAGATGCTTACAATGAGTCAATGACTGATTAGGGTTGGGGTATTTCTTCTTTAAAAACCCTAATATAACAAGGTGAGGTAGATGGCCATCAGAGAAAAAATTATACGGACTTGCAAAGCGGAAAGGAGACGGTTCATTCTCTTTTCAAATTTGCTTCAAGAAACCCTTACTTTATGTAGTGGGTATTTTGGTCATTTTACTGTGTCACGTGTGATGCACGTAAGTTAACTTAACGGAATTTTAACGATTCCGTCCAAACTAAGGGTATTTCTTAGTTTTTAAAAATAGTGGGGATATATGCTAGTTTCCATATTTTGAACGGGGGCATTTGCTAAAATATTCCTTTTTTTAAAATAGTGGGGGTATATGCTAGTTTTTAGACTTTGAATAGGGGTATTTGCTAAAATAATTTTATTAGGGGTATTTTGGTCATTTTACTGTGTTACATGTGATGCACGTAAGTTAACTTAACGGAATTTTAACCATTCCATCCAAACTAGGGGTATGTCTTAGTTTTTAAAAATAGTCGGGGTATATGCTAGTTTATACATTTTGAATGGGGGCATTTGCTAAAATATCCCTTTTTTAAACACAAAATGAAAGACGAATGTGATTTTTTTTAAAATTTAGCCTAACGAAACTTAACTCCGTTAAACTGAGTTTTTTTAAACTATAGCTTTATGCGGGTTTTTTCAAAAAAAAAACTTAGTGCATTTATAAAAAAAAAAATTTAGCCTAAAAAATTTATTTGCATATTTCTTCTTTAAATCCTGTCCATGAAATACAATTTTTTCATCATCATAAACAGTTAACGCACAAGATTAAAAAAACTCTCACCGCATCACCGCATCAAAATCCATCCTTCTATTCCAATCATCGTTTCTCATACTCATCGAATCTACTTCTTCCTCAATCCCTCCCTTAATAACCCTAAACCCCAATCCCCAATTTGTAACCCTAACCCTAACTCTTCAATGGCGCCCGACAAAAAAGGCGACGAAAACGACGGCCTCAAGAAGCTCGAGTACCTCTCCCTCGTCTCCCAAGTCTGCACCGAACTCGAATCCAACCTCGGCGTTGCCGACAAAGTCCTCGCCGAGTTCATCACTGATCTCGGACGCAAATCTCACACCGTCGACGAGTTCGACAAGAAGCTCAAGGACAACGGCGCCGAGATGCCCGACTACTTCGTCAAGACCCTGCTCACCATTATCCACGCCATTCTCCCTCCCAAATCGAAGCACAACAAATCGGAGAACAAGTCGTCGGATTCGGCGACTCCATTTCATGGGCTGTCGAGGCCGGATGATAGGGAGAGAGTGAGGGAGTTGCAGCGGGAGATTGAGAGGGAGGCGGAAGAAAGGAAGAATCTTGAGAGGGAAGAGGAAGGAAGATCGAATCTTGAGAGGCGAAATCGGGATCAGGAAGATCTAGATCGGAGAAGACACCATAGGGATAGAGATTGGGATCGAGACCGGGAGAGAGATAGAGGCAGAGATAGAGGCAGAGATAGGGATCGGGATAGAGGCCATAGAAGGGATCGAGATAGGAATAGACACAGAGATAGTGACGACGAGGAGGAGAGGGATAAAAGAGAGGATTTTGATGAGAGGAGGGGGAGGGAAAGGGAGAGAAGGAGTTCGGATGAGCCGGAGCTTTACAAGGTGTACAAAGGGAGGGTTTCTCGAGTTATGGATTCCGGGTGCTTTGTGCAGATTCAGGAATTGAGAGGGAAGGAGGGTTTGGTTCATATATCGCAGATTGCAAGTAGGAGGGTTGTGAATGCGAAGGAGGCGGTGAAGCGGGACCAGGAAGTGTTTGTGAAGGTGATTTCAGTTTCGGGGCAGAAGTTGAGTTTGTCGATGAGGGATGTGGATCAGAGGAGCGGGAGGGATTTGGTTCCGATGACGAGGAGTGTGGAAGATGAGGCATCTAGAGCAAATCCTTCGAGTGGGAATAGTAATGGTCCGACAAGGAGGTTGGGGTTATCGGGGATTACAATTGTGGAAGAGGATGAAACTGTGCCTTCTAGAAGGCCGTTGAAGAGGATGAGTTCACCGGAGAAGTGGGAAGCGAAGCAGTTGATTGCTGCGGGTGTTTTGGATGTTAGGGATTTTCCGAATTTCGATGATGATGGTGATGGGCTGCTGTATCAGGAGGAAGGAGCCGAGGAAGAGCTAGAGGTTGAGCTTAATGAGGACGAGCCTGCTTTTTTACAAGGGCAGAGCAGGTTCTCTATTGACATGTCTCCGGTGAAGATTTTCAAGAATCCAGAAGGTTCTTTGAGTCGTGCAGCGGCTCTACAATCAGCCCTTATCAAAGAGAGGAGAGAAGTTCGGGAGCAACAACAGCGTACAATGCTGGATTCGATCCCTAAGGATCTTAACAGGCCATGGGAAGATCCAATGCCAGAGACGGGTGAGAGACATCTCGCACAAGAGCTTAGGGGTGTTGGATTGTCGGCATATGATATGCCCGAGTGGAAAAAAGATGCGTACGGGAAGGCCTTGACGTTTGGGCAAAGGTCGAAGCTATCAATTCAAGAGCAGAGACAGAGTCTCCCAATTTATAAGCTGAAGAAAGAGCTTGTTCAAGCTGTTCATGATAATCAGGTTTTGGTTGTGATTGGTGAGACAGGGTCTGGGAAAACTACCCAAGTGACTCAGTATTTAGCCGAAGCTGGGTATACTACAAGAGGGAAGATTGGTTGTACTCAGCCTCGTAGGGTGGCTGCAATGTCGGTTGCAAAGAGGGTGGCAGAAGAGTTTGGTTGTCGTTTGGGGGAGGAAGTGGGTTATGCTATTCGGTTTGAGGATTGCACGGGTCCAGAGACTGT
Source organism: Hemerocallis citrina (assembly GCA_017893485.1). Classification (NCBI taxonomy): domain Eukaryota; kingdom Viridiplantae; phylum Streptophyta; class Magnoliopsida; order Asparagales; family Asphodelaceae; genus Hemerocallis; species Hemerocallis citrina. The sequence continues at coordinate 1,635,929 of CM030368.1, read as the reverse complement.
GATTAAGTATATGACCGATGGTATGCTTCTTAGAGAGATTTTAGTAGATGAAAATCTTTCCCAATACTCTGTGATTATGCTTGATGAGGCTCATGAGAGAACCATATCCACTGATGTGCTGTTTGGGTTATTAAAGCAGCTTATAAAGAAGAGACCTGACATAAGGTTGATCGTGACTTCTGCCACTTTGGATGCAGAAAAGTTCTCAGGATACTTTTTCAACTGCAATATTTTTACAATTCCTGGTAGAACTTTTCCTGTTGAGATCCTTTATGCGAAGCAGCCAGAAAGTGATTACCTAGATGCTGCATTGATCACAGTGTTGCAGATTCACTTGACGGAACCTGAAGGGGACATCCTTCTCTTCTTGACTGGTCAAGAAGAAATTGATCATGCTTGCCAATCTCTTTATGAGAGGATGAAAGGGTTGGGAAGGGATGTGCCAGAGTTGATAATATTGCCTGTTTATAGTGCTTTGCCTAGTGAAATGCAAACGAGGATTTTTGACCCTGCGCCGCCTGGCAAGAGGAAAGTTGTTGTGGCTACTAATATTGCCGAAGCGTCTTTGACAATTGATGGGATTTTTTATGTTATTGATCCTGGATTTGCCAAGCAAAATGTATATAATCCAAAGCAAGGGCTTGATTCGCTTGTTATCACTCCTATCTCGCAGGCATCGGCAAAGCAGCGAGCAGGGCGAGCTGGGCGTACTGGGCCTGGAAAGTGTTATCGACTGTACACTGAAAGTGCTTATCGCAATGAAATGTCACCCACTAGCATCCCTGAAATTCAAAGGATTAACCTTGGAACAACGACGCTTCAAATGAAGGCAATGGGTATTAATGATCTGTTGTCTTTTGATTTCATGGACCCACCGTCACCTCAGGCCCTAATATCTGCTATGGAGCAGCTGTACAGCTTAGGGGCTTTAGATGAAGAGGGACTGCTTACTAAATTGGGTAGAAAAATGGCAGAGTTTCCTCTGGATCCGCCACTGTCGAAGATGCTACTTGCTAGTGTGGATCTTGGATGTAGTGATGAGATATTAACTATTATTGCTATGATTCAGACTCAGAATATATTTTACCGACCAAGGGAGAAGCAAGCTCAAGCAGATCAGAAGAGAGCCAAATTTTTCCAGCCTGAAGGGGACCAATTGACTCTACTGGCCGTTTATGAGGCATGGAAGGCGAAAAACTTCTCTGGACCATGGTGTTTTGAGAACTTTGTACAATCCCGATCTCTGAGGAGGGCGCAGGATGTGAGGAAGCAGCTGCTTAGTATCATGGACAAGTAAGCTTCTCAAACTTTTTTATATTTTTGTTTCACTTTTATTTCACTTGCTACTTCTGTTTATTGTTGGATATGCAAATGTTTGCTTTGTTCCTTTACCTGCTTGTTTAATCTCTCTGTTAAGAGTATTTGCATATATTCTTGTTAAGGCATTTAGAAAAGCACGTTGTCAGTATCCTTTAACTTATAAATTTAATGTAGTAATAAAACAAAGTATTGTGTGCAAGTGTCAGTGTCTGGTAAGCCTCTTTGTCAGTGTCTGGTAGGTGAGAGTGCTTTGGTGAGTGTGACTAGATTACATTTATTTATATAGTTCGACATGATAGAACGTACATGCACATTTGCAAGTTGTTTGAGCTAATTCTTACAGCAGATGGTAGAGGCCTTTTGTGTGATAATTACATTAAGGTCATTCTACGAACTATGAACCATCATTTTGCGAGAAAGAAAATGGCAATCTCAGGGTCACCCTGCTACTAAAAATATTTGAAAATTGTTGGTCTTGTAACTTGAAAGTAAACTTTCAATATGAAGCTTCAATGAACTTTGTAGTTAAATGGGTACCTGGGAAGTATGATTATAGGGACCATTTCCCTGTCCTTAGCCCATCAGAGAGGATTTCACAGCAGTCTGTCAATTGTGCTAGACTTTCAGGTATATATAGTTCAGTACTTCTGGAAGCCAGTAGTTTAAACGCAATTCTACCTGCTCTTGTGGTTGTAGAAACTGCAGAATGCATCTTTGATACATATTTGTACTCATTATAAGGATCCAGTTTCCAAAATTTGATGATTCTGCAAACACTTGTTGTATGACCTAATTCGTATGAAGTATTTATGGTTGGAGTACTTTAATTAAGGGAAGATAATGATGTCTGCAGAACATAGAAAAGGAAAAACTTCCGGAAAATACATTTTGAAATTTAGATCAAATAAGCTTGCGACCTGTATGGTTGATTACAATTAAAGCTAAGAAGTTGTTGCAAGATAGTTAAATGTAATACATGCAGGTTAGTAAGTAAAGCAAGATTTTTTTATAGTTAATGAGAAGAGCAGCATAAATTGGACAACCAAATTAGAAGTCAAATACAACCGTGTGTGATCACATTTTATTCTCATCCTGTATAACTACTTAAATATATATGTTTTCACTTTTCTGGATATTGAACATGCAATTTATGAATCTGAGATGATCCAACCTTGACTCCTATTTTGGAGGGCAGTGTTTTGTTGTCTGATCAATTAGCTCCCATTTCCCTTTTCCATGGCTTCCCTGACTTTCTATTGAGCCCACTTTTTATTGGTTTACATTCAGTCTACTACTCAGCTGATTTGCATATATTTTGTATTACTAGACTTCACAAGTTTATGTAAACATTTCAAATGATTAGTCACTAAAGGATTTACTTTACTGGATATAGGATTCCTCTGTCAAATTTTGACTTAAATGACTTTGATATATAAACTTTTTATCGCAATAAGGATAAGTTTTTGCAACACATTATTCTGCTGAAGGCTTTGAACTTAACCGGCACACCTTAAAACCAACCAGGTTGAGAGTTGAGCTAGTGTTGATATTCAATTTTCATAGGATACACAAACACTGAAATAAGAAAAGATAGAGATGGAACATGGACACATATATTAGGAGACTAGTAAACTTGTGAAACTCTAGAGAAGGGTGAATGTTTTGACCTGCTGATATTTATTACCATCAATTGTATCAATGATGAGAGGTAGATAATCCCATAAACCATTGCATTATTCATGGTTTTAATGAAATCTACATTCCTATTTTTTCTTTCTTCTTTGGCCTTGCCGTCTGATTTAGGTTAACTTATTATTGTCTATCTCTTCAAAAAGGAGATTAGCATGCACAAGAAGTTCAAATAATTTGTAGTTATTTCAGATTCTGCATTGCGCTAGTGATAATTGTTGTACATTGTACTTGTGGATGGTTCTGATTTGATCACTTATATTTACATGTAGAAAAATAATTGATCACTTCTTACTAAGGTTTTTGCCAGAAAAAAAACTATACTTAGTTACTAGGTTAATGTATATTTTTTCCATGTTCTTATATAGCTTATACTTTTTATTGAACTTGCATTTCATTCCATTAATGGGCAAAAATGACAAACAGAATCTGGGGAATATTCCTCAAGCTTCTACGTTATAGAGTAGTATAAATAAGTAAATTATTTACTAAGTTCTGGTTGCTGCTTCTGTTAATTGCTTCCAAAATTCAACTTCAATCAGATTGTTCTCTAACTCTGTATTGCTCTTGCTTCAGGTATAAATTGGATGTTGTAAGTGCGGGCAAAAATTTTACGAAGATACGCAGAGCCATTGCAGCTGGATACTTCTTCCATGCAGCCCGAAAAGATCCCCAGGAAGGTTACAGAACCCTAGTTGAAAACCAACCTGTCTACATTCATCCCAGCAGTGCACTCTTCCAAAGGCAACCTGACTGGGTGATATACCACGAGCTCGTTATGACTACAAAAGAATACATGAGAGAAGTCACAGTTATCGACCCCAAGTGGTTGGTAGAGCTGGCACCTAGGTTTTACAAATCGTCTGATCCGACAAAGATGAGCAAGAGGAAGCGCCAAGAGCGAATCGAGCCACTATATGATAGATACCATGAGCCCAATTCGTGGAGGCTGAGCAAGCGCCGAGCTTGATTGGGATTCATTCTGTTCGAGTTGAGGATTGTATGTTAGTGGTGCTATGTTTCCACAAATTTTTTTGTTGTCTTTGTATGTTTATAGATCATTTAGATAAGATATATTGATCCTTTGCATTTGAATCTGGTATGCCTTCTTTTAATCAGGCTGATTGAGTGGCGTTGTTTTTCCATCTTAAAATTATTTTAGTGCTAATACTTATTATCACTGATGGGCCAGTCTGTTCTTAAAAAAGCTCTACAGAAACATGATAGATAGTTTCTAATTTTTTATGTTGAGTTTTCTTGATTTAGATGTTTGTGATACTTTGTTGTTCTAAACTATGAACAGCACCCATAATGGTTTTTTGTCAGGCTATTGTGTATATCTACCTGGCAGTTATAACTCTGTTTTTGGCAGATACTGTTTTGGGATTGGAGAAATGGTAAGCAGGTGGCAAACCTGGAGGAATCCCACATGGAAGATGTAACTCAGGTATGTCTTGTTTAGTTGGTTCCAATATTGATTGATTGTGCTTGTGCATTATAATTCTTTGAATAATGTATAGGTTGAATCTGTTCATTAAGAGTCCATCTTGCTTAGTAAAACTCTTATGAGTTGAGTCTTTATACTTCATAGTTTGATCATCATTGCTAGCATTATCAGTGTTAAGTGGCAACTGTTTTGCAACCTCATATCCTAAAATGCTGTTTTAGAATTCTTTGGAGTCTGTCTGTTGCAATCTAGAAATCTCTGTTTATTTCAGAAGGAGTTTTTTTTCTTCTTTAGTTCTTTTGTGCAATCTGAAAACCCCCTCTCCTCTGCTGCATTTTATCTGACTTGCACGTCTCACTTGATAACTTGTACCGAATAATAACTATATGATCGTATACACTAAAAAGCTGACTTTTAAGAAACCCATTTCCAATTTGCCATGCTTGTATTTTCCATATTTATTTATAAGTTCTGGCCTAGTTTTTTTATTTTTTATTTTTTATGAGGGGATGTGCCAAATATTCTAGGGGTGTCTTCTCAGTTAAATTCATTAATTACTTGAAGCAGACTCTAGAGTTGTGTATTATATCTCTGAGAATAAATTATTTCTTTCATATTTGCTTAGGTACAGTTTGTTCCAGATCAACCAAACAAGCTCATATCATCTTCTGTTGATGGTTTGATGTGTCTTTTTGATACCGATGGCCAAATTGACGAAGACAATCATCTGGAATCTGTAAGTAAGATCTGCATGATGCATTTTTATTTTTATAACCTTTTCAATAAGATTTTTTTATATGGAAGCGAGAAATTTAACTGGTGTATTTTTTCAATTCCTATCGGGGTCTACTGTTTGACATCATCTTTGGTGATAATTTTTTATTATTATCACCAATATCTTCTGAAAATTAGTCATATCAGAAGGTTTTTCGCTTTCAAATGTTTCCAGTGATACTGATATGACTATTATTAAGCACAATTAATTTTCAGAAGATATGCAATTATTGTGCTTAAAAAGTATTATTGAATGAGATTTCGCTTTCAAATGTTTCCAGTGTGGAGTGTGTGAGAAAGAGAGAGAGGGAATAATTTCGCTTTCAAATGTTTCCAGTGATACTAAATGAGATTTATGATCATGGTAACTAATTATGATTCAATGATGTGGCTACTCTAAATTTTGCAAGATAAAGTTAGGTATACAAAGAGGGAAATGAGATCAATTTCACCGAGTTCCTGTATATATCCTACATCTTTAAAGGCAAAGTATGCTGAATGCAGTTATCAATTAGTGACTTAGTGAAGGATATTTGAATTTAATGATGAGGTGTAGAATGTGGGGTTCAGTATGTAAAAGTAGAAAATATCAGCAATAAAGGGTTGTCAGTGGAGGCAAGCCTTCATGAATATTTCACCATGTTTTATGATTGCCGATTCTGCAAAATCCAACAAAATTTGGTGACCACTGACCAGTTATCCTCTATAAATCAGTGTCAAATTTATAGTTGAAAAAATTAAATGTCATCCTAGATGAAAAAAATTAGTCGAGAGAGAGATTTGCAAAATATATTCAACTCTAAGTCACATGTAAAGCCAAGACAGAAATCAAAGATATTTCCAATGCATGCATTTCTGCATATGTAGCTTAAGATACCATTTTAGCAAACAATTGTGTTATTCACTTATTTGAGTTTGTTTAAGTTTGGTATTTAGTTTATTTCTAGTGTGTTTTTGGGTATATTAAGTTTTGACATGTGTATTGTATATCGCCCTGTCATATACCCCTGTTTATGCTATGCAAATTGGGGTATGACTTTCTCATTTGCTAAATTACATTTATCACAGTTCCTTACACTGTTATTATCTATTGTCTCCTTGGATAGAGTAAGAAAGACATTCTTGTGTTTTTTGCCTTGGTTGTCTAGGCTGTGAACAATCCAGTCTAGGCTGGTTTTGGACTAAGAGTTAGTTCCGTGACAAAGCATGAAGCACTCTTTTTAAAACTCAGCTTCTTTTGGATTTCTAATTTGCTATGCTAATATCAGTAGAGAATAATATTACTAGACAATTACTTATTTGTTGTTTCAATCATTATTAAGCTGCACTGATATCAGTTGAAAAATAGTTCATTGTTAATCTGCACTAATATCAGCTGATTCTTGCAGTATCTGGGATTGGAATGATACAAGAGATGTCAATTTTGAAGATACTCGTTCTTTGGCTTCTAACAAATGGAATCTAGATAATGTATGGATCTGCCCCCTTTACTCATATTCCACAAGTCAATTGCATTTGTGATAGACAGGTCTTCTAAATGTTTCACTATTGCTAATTACGTCTGCAAATCACATTTATTATTTTTCTCATTTGGAATTAAATTTCCATAATTGTGAAATGTGGAAAGGAAAACTAGTATATATAAGAAAATGAAAAATACACTTACTTTTCTGTGTTTGATATGCAATTGGTCTGCCTAAGGTTTGTTTTTTACACTGTTGCACCTGCTCTTAATTGTCTACTGCAATTTTCTGCGCCTGATTTTGTATACTTAGTTCTGTCTTTGATTGGTTTAGATAGTCTGAAGACGTTAAGCAGCAGAATTTGATATTAATTTCTGTCCTTCAGTAGCTAAAAAGGGAAAGACAAAACATGATTAAAGAGTATAAAATTAGTTAAAGATACATTGTACAAGCACTTCCGTCAGTTAGCTGTGACAGAAGCAAATGCGATAACAGTCATCTTATAAATCAATAAGTCATACCGATTCGATGATGAGTTCATAATGATGATACCACAATGGGCAATTTTTTCCCCATACATTTCATCTCTATTCTTTAGTTAAAATATTTATTATGAATGTTGTGCATCGATAGTCTCTACAGAACAGAAGTCTCGTGTTCTATTTTTTTCCTACCATCTGATTGTTAAATGTTACAGAAAAGGGTTTTTGCACACAGGTCCCTAAAAAATGTTGCAGTTATGTTACCCCACAGATTATTATTTGCATATACCACTGACATTGTGGAGCCCATTTTAAAATAGTCATTATGCAATTTCCTTTAGTTTTACTATAGTTAGCTCTACACCCTGGTTGTCTAATTCCCAAAATACGCCTGACTAGTGACTACATAAAATACTCATCTCTCCTTCCATATCTCATCTTTCTTTATATGAATTCCATTCTAGAGATGAATGGGGACAAATGTGGTGGTTGGAGGCAGATAAACAGCTTGGTGGTACGAATCCAAGCTACAAAGGTGGGGTGAGTATAGAAGGAGGGAAAAAAACTATTGGGGGTGATCAAGGAAGTTCACAGGGGTATAATGGCCCAACTAATCCAACAACAACAACAACAACAACAACAAAGCCTTTTTCCCAACTAGCTGGGGTCAGCTACATGAATCTTGGTTTTCCATTCTGCTCGGTTTAGCGCAATACCACAAGCTATCATATATTTTCTCACCGTTTCCGTTCAAGTAAGTTTAGGTATTCCCATATCCTTAACTCTACCCTCAATACTTAATAAATTACTATTTCTAAATGGGGCACTATTAGGTGTACGTGTGACATGTCCAAACCACCTGAGACAGCTCTCTTAATTTATCTTGGGTAGGAGCTACCTTTATCATGTCTCGTAATTGCTCGTTTCTTCATATTTTTACCACACATCCATCTTAGCATCCTCATCGCCGCTATACTCATTTTTTGGACATGTTGTTTCTTTGTTACCCAATATTCTGCTCTGTACGTCATTGATTGTCTAATAGCCGTCCTATGAGTGGGGTATATGCAAATAATGATTTGTAAAGGATTAACCCGCAATTTCATATTTTTATAGTGATATATGCGCAAAGAACCTACAAAAAAATTCCTAGTATGGTTGGGCCAGTTCAGATATACTCAAGGAAACCTCTTTTACCTAATATCTAGCTACAAAGAATCAGCATTTATTGGCCCTAAATATATACACATTTTTTTATATCACGTCTAATTCTTATTTGGAATTCTGCAGATTGATTACTTTGTAGACTGCCACTATGGTACCAATGATGATCAGTTATGGGTGATTGGTGGCACGGGTTCTGGAACGTTGGGCTACTTTCCTGTAGATTATCACAATAATGATTATTGTTCGACGTCGATAGGATCCCCAGGTGCCATTCTTGAAGGTGGCCATTCAGGGATTGTGAGAACCGTACTACCTATTTCCAACTTTAATACAGGAAACTTTGCTATAAATAAACGAGGCATTTTTGGATGGACTGGCGGAGAAGACGGCCGCCTTTGCTGCTGGATGTCCGATGAGTCAACTCAGGCAAATCATAGGTCGTGGGTAACGAGTGATTTGGTTGCGAAATCTTCAAGAATACAGGGTAAAAAGCGGCACAGCCATACTGAAGAGGGCAAGAAATTCTGTATAATCTTTTGTATGAAATCTCTGTAGAGTAAGCAGTTTCCTAGTGCAATCTACAACCAACTTCAGTTTTCTCTTGGTTACTGTCCCTGTATCATTAAAAACATTTTGTAAACTTGTAACTATTGGAATTCTGATGTGACAGATCAGGGTTTTGAAAGATTTTTTACTATAGTGCATGAAAGTGTGGCATGCCATAATTTTCCGATTAATGCTTTTTCATTGTAAATCTTTGGCCTACTAAAGAAAATGAATCCTAACTTCTGCCATGGGTTATGAAGCTTTTATTATTGTATTTATTTGCAATGCTTTAACAAAGCTGTGCATGCTAGCATAAAGTTTATTGCTAAGTGTCCTAGCTTGTATTTGCATCAACTGATACAGTGCTCTTGCTGAATATTTGAAGGTGACACCAAGCAAACAAGGGAGGAAAAGAACGGTGACAAAAAAATTGAAAATGTTCTAGTGTGATCAATGAAATGGAGTCATGCTGAGCCGCAAACTCCTTACCATCTTTTCGTCGACAACTCAGGTACGATTATCAATGTTGAATTATGTTATTAATCTAATTGCATAGTGTTGCACTTCATTTAAGTAAGTTGAATTATGTTATTAATGTTGATGCTAGTATCCGAGATGTGATTCAAAGATTGCTTGAATGCCTTTATAAAATATAAAAAACTAGGTGGTGTGTAATTTCAGTGCGCTGCTTATGTGGCAAGTTTGGAAGGCTAGATGCAACTTTGTATTTGCTAATAAGCCATTTAAACCTGACGAAGTCGTGCATGGTTGTCGCCAAAGTCATACTTGTGCACCACTTGTTTGGAAAAATGCAAATGTCAGGTAGAATGCGGATTCTGAACCCACACATTAGCTATGTCCATCTAATGGGGCAATCAAAATTAAAGTTGATGGAGGGATTGGAGTTACAGGGTGAGCAGCTGCAAGCTTGGCTCTTAATGACAAAGTGGAAATACAAATAGTGAGAGTAAGAAAATACAATGGAGTTGATCCGGAGATGGGTGAGGCTCGTGCATTAAGACCCGACATAGAGCTCGCATGCCATATCTGCAAAAGCCAGTAATAATCTCAAGCAATGCAGCCAGCATGTTAAATGGATCAACGATCATAATGATGCTCCACCTTGGCACATTCGGCACATTATTGTAAATCGCCACGAGATGCTCAAAACACAGCCTCATATTTCTATTATACATGAGAGAAGAGGCTGAAATGTAGCGACTTATTGTTCACTGTTGCTCCTAATGAATATCACTGTACTGATTTTGGCCAACTTTTCGGAGTGATTTTGTCAATGCTGAAATCGGACAAAACACTGAATTGTCTGAATTTCTCGAAATTGGTCAAAATCAGTGGACTCTGACACTACATTTGAGAATTATATATATATGTGTGTGTGCGCGCGCACACACACAAACTCGTGCGAACAGAGATCTGGGCCGTTGGATCTTTGATCCAGTGGCCTACATATTTTTTCCTAAAATTTTGCCTTAACCCATTGTTGAAAACGACGGATTAAGGCAAATTTTTTAAATTTTATTTGCCTTAACCCATCGTTGTCAAGAACGGGTTAAGGCACTCTTATATTTTTGAAATCTGTATACAGATTATCTTCTTCTCTCGATCTCTCCCCACTCTTTATCTCGTTTCTAGCCGAACCCAAACCCAAGAAAACCCTAACCCTAATCAAAACACAAACCTCCCTTCCTCCTCCGTTTGCTCCTCCTCCTCCGTCCACTCCTCCTCCTCTTCTATTCTCATAGAATCTCTCTCCCAATATTTACTCCAAACATTGAAATCCAATTCTGTCATCCCATCTTTGAAAGCAAATCAAAACCCGAGTTCGGCAAGAACACCTTCATTGGCTAAATTCAGAGCTATTTTGTAATGTATTGATTAATTCTTTGCCTTAGTAGTTTTATTTGTGTTGATTTTTCAATTTTTTCATACTAAATTATTTAGAAAGTGCCCAAAAAATTCTTTGCCTTAGTAATTTGTAGATGTAGAATTGGGAAGACTTTTAGTATATTCAAGTGGCCAAAAATTTTCTTTGCCTTAGTAATTTGTAGAACTAGAATTGTGAAGACTTTTAATATATTCAAGTGGCCAAAAAAGTCTACATTTAGGAAAAATATATTCAAGTGTCCAAAGACTTTAAAAATTTGTAGATGTAGAATTCTATGCCTTATTAATTTAGTTTTATTTGTGTTGATTTTTCACGTTCGATATATACGAAATTATTTAGTAAGTTTTTAGTGCGGTTATACTTGAAAACCTTGCAAACGACCTTCAAAAAATCCGAAACTTTGCGAGTAGGTTGGTCTCACGTAGCACAATCCACCCCAACTTGTAGAAGTGAGTTTCGACTTACGGTTCGAGAGATACGATCGCGTATCGATTTTTGTTTAAAAAACCAAATAAAGCGGTACACGGCCGTATCTCGCAAATCGTCACTCGAAACTCGCTTCTACAAGTTGGGGTGGCTTGTGTTACGTGAATTCGACCAAGTTGCAAAGTTTAATAAATTTTGGATGCCGTTTGTGCGGTTTCCTCGCGTTCATCGAACTAGAAGTAAATGACTTAGAACTTTTTAGTGCAGTTAGACTAGAAAATACTTCAAACGACATCCAAAAAATGCGAAACTTTGCGAGTTGGTTGGTTTCACGTAGTACAAGCCATCCCAACTTGTAGAAGGGAGTTTTGACTCACGGTTCGAGAGATACGGCCGTGTATCGCTTTTGGTTTATAAAAAAACCAAATAAAGCGGTACACGACCGTATCTAGCAAAATGTGAGTCGAAATTCGCTTCTACAAGTTGGGGTGGCGGGTACTACGTGAATTCGACCAAGTTGCAAAGTTTTTTAAATTTTGGATGTCGTTTGTGCAGTTTTCTCATGTTCATCGCACTAGAAGTAAACTACTTAGAATTTTTTTAGTGCGGTTAGACTATAAAATTCTTCAAACGACTTCCAAAAAATACGAAACTTTGCGAGTAGGTTGGTCTCACGTAGCACAAGTCACCCCAACTAGTAGAAGTGAGTTTCGATTCACGGTTCGAGAGATATGACCGCGTATCGCTTTTGGTTTAAATAAAACCAAATAAAGCGGTACACGGCTGTATCTCGCAAACCGTGACTCGAAACTCGTTTCTACAAGTTGGGGTGATTTGTGTCACGTGAATTCGACCAAGTTGCAAAGTTTTATAAATTTTGGATGCCGTTTGTGCATTTTTCTCACGTTCATAATTCTTCATAAAACATTCGAAAATAAAACTGTATTAGGTGTTCATAATCTCGTTCTTAACGAGTTAAGTGGGAATATTTTTTTACTAAAAATATCACTTGTATTTTTTGAAAATAAATTAATTATATAAAAATTTATATAATGAATTATCCAGATAGGGTAAGGGCTAGGGTTAGAGGGTTATGGCAAGGGTTAGCGTAGGGTTATAGATATGGCTTGTCTTGGAGCACTAGTTATAATTTGTATATAATTTCCTCACAATTCTAAAATTGAATTATTTTAATTTATAATTTTTTTATTTTTAAAATTATAATTTCATTTTTAATATAAAATTTCCCCATTTCTTATATATATAAATTTTTTTTGGGGTTAGGTGGGCATAATATGTAATTAACGAGTGAAGAATAAATATTATTTTAAACACACTTCATTTTTTGAAAATTAAGTCTCTTCGTAAAAAATTATACAATAAATTTTCTAGATAGGGTTAAAGGGTTATATGGCAAGGGTTAGTGTACGGTTACATATAGGGCTAGACCTGGAGCACTAGTTTTAGATTCTATATAATTTTCTCACAATTCTAATATTAATTTCAAAACCCTGTACAGTTAATTTTATAATAATTATTTCTCATTGTGGTCGAAAGCTTGATCTTTCGCAAAAAAAAGTTCTGCAAATATCTTTCAACTTAACCCGTTATTGGTGATAACGGGTAAGGTCACATAATCCGTTATCGTCAATAACGGGTTAAGTAGGTAGTTTTTTACAGTATATTTCTCTGTGTTTAAAAATTTGATATTTCGAAGATGATGTTTTGCCAAAAACTGTAAAATACGAAATCTCATGAAAGTGATCGAAAATAGTGTACTATAAGCCCACAAAATGAGGGAAATAAAAAATTTCACGAAAGTTTCCGAAAACTGTGTACTATAGCCTACAAATGAGGCTACACCATCAAAAATATAAAATTTCACGAAAACGGTAGGAAACTGTGGACTATAACACACAAAATGGGGCTAAAACAGTAAAATACGAAATCTCATGAAATTGATCGAAAACAGTGTACTATATAGTTCACAAAATGAGGGAAACAAAAAATCTCACGAAAGTGGCCAAAAACTGTGAACTATAACCCACAAATGACGCTAAAACAGTCATATAAATTTTCACGAAAACGGTGGGAAACTGTGGACTATAAACCCACAAAATGAATTCAAAACAGTAAAATACGGAATCTCATGAAATTGATCGAAAACAGTGAACTATATAGCCCAAAATTTGAGGAAAATAAAAAAATCTCAGGAAAGTGGCCGAAAACTGTGGACTATAGCCCACAAATGAGGCAAAAACTGTCAAATACAAATTTTTACGAAAAAGGCCGGAAAATATGGACTATAACCCACAAAATGAGGCCAAGACAGTACAATACGAAATCTCATTAAAGTGATTGAAAATAGTGTCCAATAACCCATAAAATGAGGGAAATAAAAAAACTCCCGTAAGTGGCCAAAAACTGTGGACTATAGCCCATAAATGAGGCTGAAACAGTCAAATAAAAAATTTTCACGAAAATGACCGGAAACTGAGGAATATAACCCACAAAATGAAGCCAAAATAGTAAAATACAAAATCTTATGAAATTGATTGAAAATATTGTACTATTGTAGCCCAAAAAATGATGGAAATAAAAAATCTCACGAAAGTGGCCGAAAACTGTGGACTATAGCCCACAAATGAGGCAAAAATAGTTAAAGACAAATTTTCACGAAAAAGGACGGAAACTATGGACTATAACCCACAAAATGATGCCAAATAAGTAAAATACGAAATCTCATTACAGTGATCGAAAACAGTGTACAATAACCCATAAAAAGCGGGTAATAAAAAATCTCCCAAAAGTGGTCGAATCCTGTGGACTATAGCTCACAAATGAGGCTAAAACAGTCAAATAAAAAATTTCACGAAAACGATCGGAAACTGTGGAATATAACCCACAAAATGAGGCGAAAATAGTGAAGTCCGAAATCTCATGAAATTGATTGAAAATACTGTACTATATTACCCACAAAATGAGGGAAATAAAAAATCTCACGAAAGTGGCCGAAAATGTGGACTATAGCCCACAAATGAGGCAAAAACAGTCAAATACAAATTTTCACGAAAAAGGCCGGAAACTATAGAGACTACCCACAAAATGAGGCCAAAACAGTGAAATACGAAATCTCATGAAAGTGATCGAAAACAGTGTACTACAACCCACAAAATGATGGAAATAAAAAATCTCACGAAAGTGGCTGAAAACTGTAGACTATAACCCACAAAATGAGGTTAAAACAGTCAAATACAAATTTTCACGAAAATGACCGGAAACTGTAGACTATAACCCACAAAATGAGGTCAAAACAGTATAATACGAAATCACATGAAATTAATTGAAACCAGTGTACTATTGTACCCCACAAAATGATGGAAATAAAAAATCTCGCGAAAGTGACTGAAAAATGTGGACTATACCCCACAAATGATGCTAAAACCGTCAAATACAAAATTTTCACGAAAACAGTTAGACACTGTGGCCTATAACCCACAAAATGAGGCCAAAATAGTAAAATATGAAATCTCATGAAATTAATTGAAAATAGTGTCTATATAGCCCACAAAATGGGGGAAATAAAAAATCTCACGAAAGTGGCCGAAAACTATGGACTTTATAGCCCACAAATGAGGTTAAAATAGTTAAATACAATTTTTCTCAAAAACGGCTGGAATCGGTGGACTAACCCACAAAATGAGGCCAAAACAGTAAAATACGAAATCTTATGAAAGTGATTCAAAACAGTGTACTTATAGCTCACAAAGTGAGGGAAATAAAAAATCTCTTGAAAGTGACCGAAAATTGTGGACTATAGCCCCCAAATGAGGCTAAAATAGTCAAATACAAATTTGCACGAAAACAACTCGAAACAGTGGACTATAGCCCACAAAATGGGGGACATAAAAAATCTCACGAAAGTGGCCGAAAACTGTGAACTATAGCCCACAAATGAGGCTAAAAAGTCAAATACAAAATTTCACGGAAACGGCAGGAAACTGCGGACATAACACACAAAATGAGGCCAAAAACTATATAATACGAAATCTCATGAAAGTGATCGAAAATAGTGTATTATAGCCTACAAATGAGGCTACAACATCAAAAATATAAAATTTCAGGAAAACGGTCGGAAACTCTGGACTATAACACACAAAATGGGACCAAAATAGTACAATACGAATTCTCATGAAATTGATTGAAAACAGTATACTATAGCCCACAAAATGAGGGAAATAAAAAATCTCACGAAAGAGGCCAAAAACTGTGGACCATAGCCCACAAATGAGACTAAAATAGTTAAATACAAAAGTTCGGGAAAACGGCCGGAAACTGTGGACTATAACCTACAAAATGAGGCCAAAACAGTAAAATACGAAATCTCAAGAAAGTGATCAAAAACAGTGAACAATAGCCCAAAAAATGAGGGAAATAAAAATTCTCACAAAAGTTGCCGAAAACTGTGGACTTATAGCTCACAAAAGAGGCTAAAACAGTCAAATACAAATTTTCACGAAAACGGTCAGAAACTGTGGATCACAACCCACAAAATGAATCCAAAACAGTAAAATATGAAATCTCATGAAATTGATCGAAAACAATGAACTATATGGCCCACAAATTGAGGGAGATAAAAAAATCTCATGAAAGTGGTTGAAAACTATGAACTATAGCCCACAAATGAGGCAAAAACAGTCAAATACAAATTTTCATGAAAAAGGTCAGAAACTGTGGACTATAACCCACAAAATTATGCCAAAACAGTAAAATATGAAATCTCATTAAAGTGAACGAAAATAGTGTATAATTGCCCATAAAATGAGGGAAATAAAAAATCTTCCGAAATTGGCCCAAAACTGTGGACTATAGCCCACAAACGAGGCTAAAACAGTCAAAAAAGAAATTTCACGAAAACGACCGGAAACTGCGGAATATAACCCACAAAATGAGGCCAAAACAGTAAAATACGAAATCTCACGAAATTGATTGAAAATAGTGTACTATATTACCCACAAAATGAGGGAAATAAAAAATATCACGAAACAGGCCGAAAACTATGGACTATATAGTCCACAAATGAGGCTAAAATAGTCAAATACAAATATTCACGAAAACGGCCAGAAACTATGGACTATAACCGACAAAATGAGTCCAAAGCAGTAAAATACGAAATCTCATGAAAGTGATCAAAAACAGTGTACTACAGT
Organism: Hemerocallis citrina; assembly: GCA_017893485.1. NCBI lineage: Eukaryota > Viridiplantae > Streptophyta > Magnoliopsida > Asparagales > Asphodelaceae > Hemerocallis > Hemerocallis citrina. Next base: position 1,619,499 of record CM030368.1, on the reverse strand, counting down.
CCACAAAATGAGAAAAATAAAAAATCTCACGAAAGTAGCCGAAAACTGTGGACTATAGCCCACAAATGAGGCAAAAACAGTCAAATACAAATTTTCACGAAAAAGGCCGAAAACTGTGGATTATAATCAACAAAATAAGGCCAAGACAGTAAAATACGAAATCTCATGAAAGCGATCGAAAAAAGTGTACTATAGCCTACAAAATGAGGGAAATAAATAATCTCATGAAATTGATCGAAAACAGTGTACTATCCCACAAAATGAGGGGAAAAAAATCTCACGAAAGTGGTCGAAAACATGTGGACTAGCCCACAAATGAGGCTAAAACAGTCTAATTTTTTCTGCAACTATAGTCCACAGTTTTCGGCAACTTCCGTTAGATTTTTTATTTTCCTCATTTTGTGGGCTATAGTACACTATTTTGGATCACTTTCATGAGATTTCGTATTTTTACAGTTTTTGGCCTCATTTTGTGTGTTATATATTCCACATTTTCCGGCCGTTTTCGTGAAATTTTGTAGTTAACTTTTTTAGCCTCATTTGTGGGCTATAGTCCACAGTTTTCGGCCACTTTCGTGAAATTCTTTTTGTCCCTCATTTTGTTGGCTATAGTCCACTTTTCGAGTTGTTTTTTGTGAAAAATTGTATTTGACTGTTTTAGTCTCATTTGTGAGCTATAGTCCACAGTTTTCGGTCACATTCATGAGATTTTTTATTTCACTCATTTTGTGGGCAATAGTACACTGTTTTCGATCACTTTCATGAGATTTCGTATTTTACTGTTTTGGCCACATTTTGTGGGGTATTCGAGAAAATTTCCGGCCGTATTCGAGAAAATTTGTATTTAACTATTTTAACCTCATTTGTGGGCTATATAGTCCACAGTTTTCGGCAACTTTCGTGTGACTTTTTATTTTCCTCCTTTTGTGGGCTATCTAGTACACTGTTTTAGATAGGCTAAAACAGTCAAATAAAAAATTTCACGAAAACGACCGGAAACTGTGGAATATAACCCACAAAATGAATCCAAAACGGTAAAATACGAAATCTCATGAAATTGATTGAAAATAGTGTACTATATTACCCACAAAGTGAGGAAAACAAAAAATCTCACGAGAGTGGCCAAAAACTATGGACTATATCCCACAAATGAGGCTAAAATAGTTCTTATGTAGTTGCTAATGAGCTCCATGCTTTATCTCTTAGCATTCTAAAATTAGTAAACAAAGTGTGGCACATTATACTACAAGTTTGTTGTGGAAAATGATTAGTGTACTACTTTTCTAGTCACAAGAAGGTGGAGCCATGTGAAATGTTGTTTTTGTGGTTGCTTTGGCTCCATGCTTTGTCTCGTAGGATTCTAAAGTTGGTGAACAAAGTGTAGCACGATTAGCACTAATTTGTTTTATACCGCTGGCAATCGGAAGTTGTGCATTGCACTTGTTTCTAACTTCATCTTCCCTTGCAGAATTCTTAGATTTACTATTGTTACCCAAATTCCATCTGTGAAGCAAGCCTTTTTTGGGATTTGGGTGTGTGAAGTCAAGCTATATCGGACAACGAGAACATTGTCCAATGCTCTATATAGCCGTATTCTCGTAATTAAGTACTGGCGAATGATTTTCTACATTAATGTGCATCGCATGTGCAGATAAACCTAGTGTTGTGCTAGATTGCATGTTTTTACTTTTATTGTTTTCAAGAAAGCTGAAAATTTTATGGTTGTATGGGGCATTTAATGATGTTTCCTACTTCTCGATAAAAGTTGGAATCAAACTACTAACATAGGTGGCTTTATGGACCCAACATAGTTTGGTGCCACACAACCTATAGTTAGGTTAAAAATTAAAAACTCATGTTGTTTGCATGAAAACTCTTTGAAGCTCAATATTCTGAACCAACATTTAAAACATTGCATGAGATTATCCATATTGTTTACATCAATTGCAAGTTGATGGTTAATTAGAGTTGATTGTTCATAACCAGGGCCGGCCCTGAGTTCCCGGGGGTCTGAGGCGAACTCCCGAAATGGGGCCCCCATACATTTATTATATATAAAAAAACATGTATACAAAAAATTTGCACATTGTTCAAAGCAAAATATGCAAAATATATATCATCGAATAACTAAGAAGAAAGAGCCAAAGAGGGTTTGTTTTAAATGTGGGTTTCAGGTTTGAGTTTGTTTTTAAATCACCTAAATTTAAAGCCCCAAATTCAATCAAGCCCAAACCCAAATAATTTAAACAAAATTCTAAAGACTCAAATATTTATTTTTGGGGCCCCTTAATAACAATATTTCTTTTTACGCGCAAAATACGTGCCTATATTTACAAGGGGAGTACAAATTTGGGGCCCCTAAAATTGCAAATTATCCGGGGGCCTGAGGCGGCTCCCTCACCGGCCTCAAGGGTGGGGCCGGCCGTATTCATGACTTTAATGTTTTAATTGGCTAATATGGCTATGCCACTGCAGTATAATTGTGCAAGAGATGTAACTGATATACTTGCGTTACTTAAGGTCTTGTTGTCTTTACGTAATAAGTCATCAATTATATCAGTCCTTTTATTTTTCTCACTGATACTTCTGTTTGATGCTTCACAGTTTGATTTTGATTTTCTTGATTCATCTTTTTTGCCCTAGGTTTCTTCTTTAAGAGCTGGTTCTAACCAACTTCTGTTTTGGTGGATCCAGCAGTAATCTTTTTGTTGGTGGATGTAATGCTCAGGTATTTCCATCTTAAAATTATTTTAGTGCTAATACTTATTATCACTGATGGGCCAATCTGTTCTTAAAAAAGCTGTACAGAAACATGATAGATAGTTTCTAATTTTTTATGTTGAGTTTTCTTGATTTAGATGTTTGTGATACTTTGTTGTTCTAAACTATGAACAGCACCCATAATGGTTTTTTTGTCAGGCTATTGTGTATATCTACCTGGCAGTTATAACTCTGTTTTTGGCAGATACTGTTTTGGGATTGGAGAAATGGTAAGCAGGTGGCAAACCTGGAGGAATCCCACCTGGAAGATGTAACTCAGGTATGTCTTGTTTAGTTGGTTCCAATATTGATTGACTGTGTTTGTGCATATAATTCTTTGAATAATTTATAGGTTGAATCTGTTCATTAAGAGTCAATCTTGCTTAGTAAAACGATTATGAGTTGAGTCTTTATACTTCATAGTTTGATCATCATTGCTAGCATCATCAGTGTTAAGTGGCAACTGTTTTGCAACCTCTTATCCTAAAATACTGTTTTAGTTGAGTTCTTTTGGAGTCCTTCTGTTGCAATCTAGAAATCTCTGTTTATTTCAGAAGTAGTTTTTTTTCTTCTTTTGTTTAAAATTTTCCTTGTGTAGTCTGGAAAAGTCACAGCTCAAGACGTTCTTCTAAATTTGTAACCTAGCAAGAATGATATCTGAAAACCCCCTCACGTCCTCAGCTGCATTTTATCTGACTTGCACTTCGCACTTGATAACTTGTACTTAATAATAACTATATGACCATATACTCTAAAAATCTGACTTTTAAGAAACCCATTGCCAATATGCCATGCTTGTATTTTCCATATGAATTTATAAGATCTGGCCTAATTTTTTATTTTTTATTTTTTATGGGGGGATGTGCCAAATATTATAGGGGTGTTTTCTCACTTAAACTCATTAATTACTTGAAGCAGACTCTAGTGTTGTGTATTATATCTCTGAGAATAAATTATTTGTTTCATATATTTGCTTAGGTACAATTTGTTCCAGATCAACCAAACGAGCTCTTATCTTCTTCTGTTGATGGTTTGATGTGTCTTTTTGATACTGATGGCCAAATTGATGAAGATAATCATCTGGAATCTGTAAGTAAGATCTGCATGATGCATTTTTATTGTCATTACCTTTTCAGTAAGAATTTTTATATGGAAGCGAGAAATTTAACCGGTGTATTTTTTTTAGTTCCAATCCAGGGTCTACTGTTTGACATCATCATTGGTGACATTTTTTTATTACTATCACCAATATCTTCTAAACATTAGTTATATCACAACATTAGTTATATCAGAGGCTTATGCTTTCCTATACCCCCCCCCCCCCCCCCCCCCCCCCCCCCCCCCCCTCCCCCCCAAAAAAAAAGAACAAGAAAAAACTTTCTATTTTCATATTACTTTTGAAAAACTTGATAAGAGCTGGATATAACCGTCATAAAACTTTAAGTTGGCTGAATTATACCAAATTAAAGATAAAAAAGCCATTATTATATTTGGTGTGGATTTGATATATCGTAGTTTTTTCCTTTCTCTGTGGGGGGGGGGGGGGGGGGGGGGGGTTGTATCTGTACTGACTCCAACTCCATACAACAACATTGAACAGTGGATTATTACATTTGATGTGGTTTTTGAGCAAAATATTTTGATACAAAAGGATTTGTATTTTAATCTGATAAAAGCTTTATTTATATATATATTTGTTAATCTGCAGGTCATGAATGTGGGAACATCTATTGCAAAATTTGGGTTCTTTGGTCAGATGAATCAAAAGCTATGGTGTTTGACACACATTGAAACTTTAAGGTTAAGTTGGTTATTTTAGTTGAACCATTTAATTAGTGAGACATCTATAAAAGAATAAATCTCTGCATACGTATTGTATTTCATGGATAGCACATACAAGTGTTGTTTAATCCTCATTTTTTTTTTCAACCTGAGTTAGTTTTATATTGCCCAAACAGAGCCCTCCTATTATCATTGGATGGAGCATCTTAAGAAATAATACTTGTTAAGCACAATAATTGCAGAGTAATAGCTACCCTCTCTCTCTCTCTCTCTCACACACACACACACACACACACACACACACAATTATCTCATATACATACTCATAATGTTTCTGGGGGATGTTTGACAATGGTGATACATATCTATATTAGGTGTGTTTGGAATCTTTGGATGGTCTCTCGTTGGAGCTTGTAACAGTACCTGTATTGCACGCGTCATGTTTACTCTATTTGTCATACAAATTATAAGCAACATTTAAAATTGTTGATATGCTTTGATGCTCCTAATGACAAATATTATGAAGTGAATAAACACGTGCATAGCAAGTGCTAAGTACAACATAGATGTCAAGCTTGCTATACTCAATCACATATATTAGAGAACACATGTAGCATTTCAAAGCATTACATAATATTATTAAAGTCTGAGATAAGCTCACAGCTATTTCAGCAAGTACATAGTGAACAGCCACATTGCTAACCTTATTAAGCTCCTTAGTTATACCCCTGTGTATGTATAGTAATATCAACTTTATTCATAGACAAAATGATCTCTCATAAAGATCTTAACTATAAGTTCAGCTCAACACTTCGGAATGGAAATGCCACATGCCTCAACTTTTAAATATTGTTAGGGGTAATTAACCTTTTTGCACTTGGATTCGTTGCATACATGCAGAAGCACGGAGTCTGCTCCGTGAGCTTAGCGCAGCACTCGTCAGTAGGGGCTGCAGAACCAGTACATATCATCAGTTCTAATAGCTTGCATGGCAGTGGCTCCACAGCCTGAGCATGGCTGAGGAAAAAAAAGAGAATGAAATACAAAAAAGATGGTGAAAGTAGTCATATTCTCAAACTGAGAAAGAGTTGTTTATACTTTTGAGAGGGTGGATTGGGGGTCTATTTATATATATATTTGTTAATCAGCAGGTCATATCTTCTTAACGAAACACTGTGATGGTGAAAGTTTATACTTTTGAGAAAAGAAAAAAAAAACAAACTTAGTACCTTTAAAAGCCTCCCAACACAAGTAGACAAACCAAAAGTATTAGAAGAAAAATTAGAATCTTTAGAAGTCAAATCAAGAGAAAATAAACAGTTATTAGAAGAAATAAAAAGAATTGTCCTTAGTTAATGACAGATTTTAATTATAACGAAATATTACAAGAAATAGAAAGTTGCACTCCAGAAGTCCACTCTGATCGGTTAGTAGTTAAACAAAATAAAATTATTATAAAATTATTAGTAGGGCTTCATAAAAAATTAGACAATATTCAAAAGCCTACTACCACGGGAATTTAGGAAGAAATAACTAAGTTAACAAATAATATATCAAAAATATCCTTAGAACCCACAGGTAAAGAAAAAATAACTAGAAAACCTAGACCAGTATTTCAGTTTCCCACTCAAAAAATAGAATAAGTAATAAAACTATGCAAACTTTTACAAGACCCTCTAGAACTCTTAGATCTACAGAACAAGGTTCAACCAGGAGACTTTCAGTCAGTAGTTCAGGACCTTTACCAGAAAGATTATTTAGTAGACATGCTAATAACCATGAAGTTCAATTAGATGAATTAATAGATCAAAAACAAGACTATGACAGATTTCAAAGAGAAGGATTAACTATACTCAATCCTAGAACATTATATCAAACAGGAAGATTTGAGTTTAGAACAGAATTCTTTAGGCATAATAGAGAACAAGCAGTAAGCTGTCTTGGAAACCAAACGATAAGTCTACCTTTGATTAGCCAGGCTGCAAGTAATGAACTAAGGCAAGCTAGGAACAATTATAGATTTATGCATATAGGACTAATAATCATTGGTATCAAAGGATTAATGAGAAAAAATTTAGGTTGTAAAGTTTTAATAACCCTATATGATGATAGATGGAATAATATGACAAAGGGGATGATAGCAAGCATAGAAGTAGATATGAATAGTAATTCAGGAATATTTTACTGCAGCCCAGATTTCATGATAACCATAAAAGACTTTAGTAAACATATACATATAGGTATACAAACCAAAGGGTATGAAGAAGTAAACACAGGTGACAACTTATTAGTGCATATAGTATTCCTAGGAAGGATAACAACCAACTTTAAAGTAAAATATAAAATAAATATAAAAGAAGTAGTTGATTTACTAAGTAGTAAAGGGATTAAAATGATTAAACCATTAGAGTATGATTCAACAAGACTAGCCAGTTTAGATTGGAATTTAGATAGGTTTATAGACCCAATAACAACCATCGTACCACAAGACTCTCTAATATATACTGATGCTAAGGGAAAAACTAGTGTCAGATTTACAGATTATGTTCCCTAAGTCAATAGGAATATTAGTAACATCGAAATGGACTTAGATACAGATTTAGTTCACATAGAGTACATAGAAACTTTGGTATCAGAAAAAGATAAAATCCTATATCCCAAAGAATTAGGAATAACTGATTTAAACAAAAAGGAATTGTTTGAATTAGAAGATGCTCACTATCAAAACAAGGCCATCACAGCAGAGGAATACTCGTACTATGACCATGAAAGAAATATTCGAGTTGGAAAACTAATAGACGAACGAGAAGCAATAGACGACCAATTAACTTACGTAACAGATATTTCCTACCAAAGAGATTTAGCGGGTACAGAAGAAGTAAGTACAACAACTTCGCCATCCCCATTTCACAGGACTGTAGGATTAGGTATTAAACACTATTCATCTGGTAATATACCTAGGGCCTCTTATTCTTCCTACAATGAATCAGAAAATAAATTTAAGGCAAAAGGTAAAAGACAACCATTAGAGCAACCCATTAAGTTCCAAACCAAAGCTGAACCCCAGATCTTAAATTTACCAGCACATGACCCCTAAAATTGGTTTAACATAATCGACGTATGGAAATATATCTTAGTAGGAGATTATTATAGATCAACCCTAGAAATGGATGCAGTAGAAATGTATAGATATTTAGAAACATTCCTTGGAGAAAGTACACGCGCTTTGTGGGAATCTTATAAAGAAATAAATGCTAATGACTACAATGGGCTACTCTCATTCGGCGCAAACCCATATAATTTTGTAAACACAATCCAGAGTCTGGTCACTGGACAAGATCCCAATTCGGGCCACCTAGGAGTACAAATAGATGTAATTAGAAGTTTAGAACAATTAAGTATATACAAATGGAAATACATAAAGAAATTCCTTAATGATTATTACTATTATGTCTGTATTTTCGGGAACGCCTTTAACCAAGAGTTAGGAGAAAAGTTATTTAGGAAATTACCTAGATCCTTAGGGTTAGAAATTGCAGAATGATGAAAGAATGAATCAGGAGTAAAAGCAGAACCAAATAGACTTTGGCCAATAGGTCATCGTGTTCAACATGTATTAAAAATTCTAAAAGAAAAATGTACTGCAATACAAATACAGAAACAGCTAAAAAACTCAGATTACAGTTTTTGTAGAGAAATATATATAGCTCAAACATATGGTATAAATGATAAAGAACCAAGACACTATAAAAGGACTTATACGAAACAAAATTACTATAACAAGAAAAAATACTATTTAAGAAAATCCAATAGGAGAAAGCCATATTTAGATCCACAAAAGCATGTAAGGAAATTCAAACCAAACAGATTATATAAGAATAGACTAGAATGTTTTACATGCGGCAGTCCAGAGCATATGAGTAGAACTTGTCCAAAAAGGATAAATAAACATGATAAAAACAGCACCTTAATAGAATGCACTAATGAAGATCTTATTAATATAGATGAAACTGTTTCTGACACAGAATCTATTTATTCAATAATTTCTATAGCAGAACCTAATGAACTGCGAATAACTCAAGATGAGGAAGATAATTATGAATTTATAGAAAACATCGTGTCCCCTATAGATATGTCTGACTTAGATTATTCTGATCTAGACATGATGAATATAGAGGAAGAATCCTGTAAGCATAACTGGCAAATAAATTTAGGAACAGATAGTATCCCCTGTTATTTTTGTAAATGGTATCCTAGCAGAGACGAGAACAAAATGCTCGAAATGCTATAAAGAAGGATGCATAAAATGTATTGAAAAAAATTTCCAACAAAGTTTTACCTCTGAAATAATTAGACCAATGATACACACAGATGAATTAAAAATATTACGAAAAAGAATAGAAAATATTGAAGACACGCAAAAACTACTATATACAAAAATAGAAGATGAGGAAGTAACTAGAAAAATGATAAATGATAAAATAGAAGCTATTAATTGAAAATTAGAAAAGGAAAAACTATAATGGAACACCAGTTAGAGCCTTATTCAGAATCTTATTCCGAAATAACTTAGTTCAGATATGTAATAGCGAAAACCTAAAATATTTAAAAGTTAAATGTATAGTAAGAATAAAACAATATGAAATAAAATGTTTAGCTCTAATCAATACGGGCTGCACAAACTGCATTACCAATCAAGATGTAATTCCTCAAGAATATATAGTTAAAGCATCAAAACCCATAGCAGCCCAACAAATGGATGGAGGAATATATATGTATGAAGATCTTATAATACCTAATAGCAATATTAGATTCGAAACTTACTGCGGCGAAAGCACAGAATACACATTGCCTAAAGACAACACATGGGTTAGACCATTAAATTTAAAAGAAGACTTAATCCTTGGATTAAGTTTCCTATTAAAAGATAATGGGAGCATACTCATAAGCAAAGACTATTTACAATTACAAAAACATATTTTATTTACACCAGTACTAATACACAATGAACCTACCATGACGAGACAAAAAATAGAACCCAGTATAGAGAAAGAATGTTCTTGCCCTATGGAAGGACAATGCCAATTAAAAGAAATTACTAATGATGAAACCAATGAAGAATACGAAATAGAAATACAAACAGAGTTTATTAATTTAGAACAACTATATTATACCCTAATAAGTGAGCAAGATATAGAACATTTAATATCTAAAATAGAAAAACTAGGCATTCTAGGAGAAGATATACTAAAATATTGGGAAAAGGATAAAATACAATGCACCTTGAATATAATTAATCATGAATACAAAATCAGGACTGCCAAAATAAATGCCACAAATCAGGACATAGAAGAATTTAGAATGCATATCTCCGACCTCCTCAAATTAGGAGTAATAAGAATATTTGATAGTCCCCACAGATCAGCAGCATTTATAGTAAGAAAACATAGTGAAATAGTTCGGGGGAAAAGTAGAATGGTAATCAATTATAAAAGGCTAAATGATAACACCGTAGATGATGGCTATGATATCCCAGATAAAACGAGACTCATTAATCAGATTCAAGGATGTACCATATTCAGCAAGTTTGATCTAAAGTCAGGATTTTGGCAGATCAAAATGCATCCTGATAGTATCAAGTGGACAGCCTTCACTTGCCCAGAAGGCCATTTTGAATGGTTAGTCATGCCATTTGGCCTTAAGAATGCACCATCCGTTTTTCAGAGAAAAATGGATGACATTTTTATCAAACATAAAAACTTTGTTGTAGCTTATATTGATGACATTCTTGTCTTCAATAAAACCAGACAAGAACATAGAGGGCATTTACAGTTAATTATTTCTGAATTTATTAATCATGGCTTAATTATCAGCAAAAAGAAACTGCAATTGTTTAAACCTCAGATAGAATTCCTTGGTATAATTATCGGACAAGGCAAGATAAAATTACAACCACACATCGCTCAGAAGGCTTTAAACTTCCCGGATAAATTAGAAAGTTTAAAACAAATTCAACAATTTCTTGGTCTTGTAAACTATGCCCGACCGTTTATCAAAGACTTAGGTAAAGTAGCAGGACCCTTATATGCAAAGACATCCCAAAAGGGGCAGAGACATTTTAATCAAGAAGATATTAAGTTAGTCCAACAAATAAAAATTCTAGTCAAATAACTCCTTGAATTAAATCTACCTTTAGACTCTGATTATTTGGTTATCGAAACAGATGGTTGTAATATAGGGTGGGGAGCTACTCTTATTGCTAAACCAAATAAATACTTAGACAAGAATACTGAAAGAATATGTAGATATGCCAGTGGCAAATACAAAGTAAAGGGAAACATCATCAGCATTGATGCAGAACTCCTAGCCATTTCTTATGCCTTAGACAGCTTCGAGCTTTTCATCATTTCTAAAAAGGAGATAACTCTTCGTACAGATTGTGAAGCCATAGTCTCTTTCACAACAAAATGAATTTAGACTCGAGAAGCAGCTCCAGAAGACGCTGGCTCAATTTTGTTGACAGATGCTCCCAAATAGGAACCCAAATTAATTTTGCTCATATTAAAGGACCAACAAACACTCTTCCTGACACACTTAGCCGCCTCCTCCATCAAACCGCACTCGAAAGCATGGTAGACTTACCCACAGAAAATCCTCATCTTACCTTAATAGACTTAAGTGATTCCCCTATAACCTTTAATGTTACCACTTATGATCAAGAGTTACTTGAATTAATTTTCTTTTTAGAACATTGCTCTATAAAAGATTTTCAAACAGTAATAAATCTAGTCCCTAATACACGAACTTTATCAGAATTATTAGAATATTTTTGGACCAATGAAGAATATGCTAACATAATCAATCGCAAGTTACGAGAAATATATTATAAATCTATGAACACACAACCAAGGATAAGGCCAACTGAATATAACACCAATGTAGAAACCTATGAATTGGTGGATGAAGAATTCCCACTATTCCAATTTCTTCATATATGCTCCATAGAACCATTCAGCCAAAGCATTAATACTCTGACAAATAGAAATTTTCTGTATAATTTAGCACAAGTATTTGATCTTTATACCCAAGAAGGATTCATACGAAGATTACTTATATTTCGTAGAATAAAAGATCTTACACCTAAAAGAATTTCTTTCAAACAATTATCTAATATAGAACTTGTTCATGGTTTTATGCAGATGGCTAGGCCACCTCCACAGCCTGGTATCTCTCATGACAGATTACCAGATCAACATATTTATAGCCAGAATATAAGGTCACAATTACCATATCAGAATATGTATAATCAGAATACCAGATCGAGAATGTGGCAAAAAAGTATCCGATTCGGTAACCAAGAATTAGGAGTATTCTCACATAGTAATCTAACGTTTAAGATTCTTCCACATATTTCTACTACTAAAGAACAACAATGTATTCTAGATAATTTATGGATGTCTTTTAACAGAAAAGTTCAAAAACATTTTTTAGCAGCAATGAACTCTTTATCAGAAGTTTTTACCCAGAACCAAAAAGGGTATAAATTTTATGCAGTCTTACAAGGTAATTTAGTTGGAGTTTTTCACAGCTGGATCGAAGTAGCAGATAGCATAAAAGACTTCAAGAATCCAATTTACAAAGGATTTAATAATCTTTCAGAAGCTTTAGATGTAGCAAGAACACATTTAGGACCTAACTACTATTTGTCTCCTTCTTTAAGAATAGCATAAGAAGCCCCACTGGAATATTCCGTTACTAGAGATATACAAGGTAAAATAATTTTTTGTGACCACTGTGAAGCACTGGCCAGAACCACAAGGAAACTTAATGAGAATATCAACTGCCTTATTTTCGAAAAACAAAAGCTATGTCAACAAATTTCAGAATTGGAGAGACAATTATTCCAGGCAAAATTACCCCCAAAGACTGCTCCCACAGTCCAAAATCAAAGGGATGAGACAGGTTTGCATTCCCATCTGAATGCAGGAATGGACACTGTTGAGTCCATAAATTCAACAGCTAGTCCGGAGCAAACGGCTACCGGTAAAGACTTATCAAATCCGTTCATGGCTGTGACTTTGCCAAAAAGTCTGCACAGAGACATCATTGGGTCTAATCCAATGACTAGTCTGGCTCAAACGGCAGCCAATAAAGACTTATCAAGTCCGCTAATGGGTGTGGCTTTCCCAAAAAGCCAAGACAAGGGCAAAGCCATTTTAGAAGAAGATCAGACATATTCTCAGATTACCCAGATCCTACAACAGATCGAAGGTCTCCAACAAACACCACAAAAATCGAAGAAGAAAAAGAAAAGAGAAAGTTTACGGGTTATCATAGCAGAACAGGTAGCGCATGCAGTAAAAAATGCATTGGCAACCGCAACAAGTCAAGTGACAGACATTAAAGAAATTCTAGAAGACAGTACACAAAGGAGAGACAGTACACAAAGGAAGAGGGATAACTCAGTCGCAGACGTCAGCAGTGACAACGAACCTATGACACCTATGTCCCTAAATTCCATTGCACAACATAATTTAGATACCTGATTTAGAAACCTCCAGAAAAACAAAAAAGACAGAAGAGCTACAGGAACTTCCACTACTAAACGCTACAGGAAGAAGCACTCAGAAAAAGATGCACTCAGAAAAGGCGCACTGAAAGAAAAAAAAGCACCCACAAAAGGCGCACTAGAAAAAGCAGAAAGCTTGGACAAGCTGCCTCCACGTAAGCGCACTAGAAAAAGCAGAAAGCTTGGACAAGCTGCCTCCACGTAGCCAGAAGAAAACCCTAGAACATATCCTCTTGCCTATAAAAGGACTCCCATCCTCCTTTGCAGATCATCTTACAAGAAACTCCCTTCCATCCTTCTGAATTCTCTTCCAATGAATTCTTATCTCCTCTAAAAATCTTGTATGGTAAAAGGAACAAGCCCCTTAGAGCTTGAGCTACTTTCTCTGTAAGTTTTCGCTTTTATCTTTTCGGGGATTCCTGAAAGGGAAAACCCTAAGTTATGTATTGCTTATGTCCCCTATGTATATTAAAGTCATGATTAAGCCTGTTTTCTTTTTCATGTTCACAAAAAACCTTTTATGCATCTCATAACAGCATAATTAGGCCCTTTAACCACTAGTGACCCTATAGACTTATAACGGCCGATGAGGTTGCCGTAAGGGATGTCATAAGGGGAAAATGGTTAAACAAAGGGCTTAATTCACCTTGAGATGTCATTAAAAAAAAAAAGTACCAGGGACATAAAAAATACATATACAAGGGGGAAGTACCGAGTAGGGGTTTTTACAACGTCTGAAAAATTTCATCCTATTTTTACCATAATCTTGTTAGCTATTTATAAAATTCCACTTTGGTACGGTGATGTAGCTGATTACTTAAGAACAAAAACAATATCATTAGCAGAATTAATAAACATATTAAGACAACAAGAAGAAGAAATCTATAACTCCTTAGATGAATATTTTCCTAATAGCAATATTAGGAATCTGAAATCTTTTAAAAGAAGAAAATTTTAATCCATATCAACTATCAACTCTTTTGAGACAATAAGAAGAAGAAATCTATAACTCCTTAGAAGAATATTTTCCTAATAGCAATATTAGGAATCTGAAATCTTTTAAAAGAAGAAAATTTTAATCCAGATCAACTCTCAACTCTTATTCAGAATCTTATTCCGAATAAACTGACTTAGTTCAGATATGTAATAGCGAAAACCTAAAATATTTAAAAGTTAAATGTATAGTAAGAATAAAACAATATGAAATAAAATGTTTAGCTCTAATCGATACAGGCTGCACAAACTGCATTATCAATCAAGATGTAATTCCTCAAGAATATATAGTTAAAGCATCAAACCCATAGGAGCCCAACAAATGGATGGAGGAATATATATGTATGAAGATCTTTTAATACCTAATAGCAAGATTAGATTCGAAACTAACTGCGGTGAAAGCACAGAATACACATTACCTAAAGACAGCACATGGGTTAGACCATTAAATTTAAAAGAAGACTTAATCTTTGGATTAAGTTTCCTATTAAAAGATAATGGGAGCATACTCATGAGCAAAGACTATTTACAATTACAAAAACATACTTTATTTACACCAGTACTAATACACAATGAACCTACCATGACCAGACAAATAATAGAACCCAGTATAGAGGAAGAATGTTCTTGCCCTATGGAAGGACAATGCCAATTAAAAGAAATTACTAATGATGAAACCAATGAAGAATACGAAATAGAAATACAAATAGAATTTATTAATTTAGAACAACTATATTATACCGTAATAAGTGAGCAAGATATAGAACATTTAACCCCCCCCCGAAAAAAGAAAGACAAAAAAAACTACACAAAACCGTGAGAGGCTCTTTAAAAACCATGCATTTTATTTTTGGCTATTTAAAATATGTCTAAATTTTAGGGAAAAAAAAACATTGAACTTTGGGCCATTTAAAAAAAATCATACAAAACTATTGTTTAAAAAAACACACAGTGACAGAGTTAGGGTTAGGGTTAGAGTTAGTTCAGGGGGTTTATTTAAACACCACTTAGTTAAGTGATGTTTTTCAAAACACAAATGAAAAATGAATGTGTTTTTTTTTAAATTTAGTATAACGGAAACCTAACTCCGTTACAGTGAGTTTTTTTAAAACTATAGTTTTGTGTGGTTTTTTTTTAAACTTAATGTGTCTTTTAAAAAATAACCCAAAGTTCAGTGGGCTTTATTTAAATTTAGCCTTAAAATATTTATTTGCATATTTCTTCTTTAAATCCTGTCCATCAAATACAATTTTTTTATCATCATAAACAATTAACGCACAAGATTAACTCTCACAGCATCAATATCCATCTTTTTATTCCAATCATGGTATTTTATTCTCAAACTCCTCGCATATTCTTCTTCCTCAATCCCGACCTTAATAACCCCAATCCCCAATCCCCAATTTGTAACCCTAACCCTAACTCTTCAATGGCGCCCGACAAAAAAGACGACGAAAACGACGGCCTCAAGAAGCTCGAGTTCCTCTCCCTCGTCTCCCAAGTCTGCACCGAACTCGAATCCAACCTCGGCGTTGCCGACAAAGTCCTCGCCGAGTTCATCACCGATCTCGGACGCAAATCTCACACCGTCGACGAGTTCGACACGAAGCTCAAGGACAACGGCGCCGAGATGCCCGACTATTTCGTCAAGACCATGCTCACCATTATCCACGCCATTCTCCCTCCCAAATCGAAGAACAACAAATCGGAGAACAAGTCGTCGGATTCGGCGACTCCATTTCATGAGCTGTCGAGGCCGGATGATGGGGAGAGAGTGAGGGAGTTGCAGCGGGAGATTGAGAGGGAGGCGGAAGAAAGGAAGAATCTTGAGAGGGAAGAGGAGGAAAGATCGAATCTTGAGGGGCGAAATTGGGATCAGGAAGATCTAGATCGGAGAAGACACCATAGGGATAGAGATTGGGATCGAGACCGGGAGAGAGATAAAGGCAGAGATAGGGATCGGGATAGAGGCCATAGAAGGGATCGAGATAGGAATAGACACAGAGATAGTGATGACGAGGAGGAGAGGGATAAAAGAGAGGATTTTGATGAGAGGAGAGGGAGGGAAAGGGAGAGAAGGAGTTCGGATGAGCCGGAGCTTTACAAGGTGTACAAAGGGAGGGTTTCTCGAGTTATGGATTCCGGGTGCTTTGTGCAGATTCAGGAATTGAGAGGGAAGGAGGGTTTGGTTCATATATCGCAGATTGCAAGTAGGAGGGTTGTGAATGCGAAGGAGACGGTGAAGCGGGACCAGGAAGTGTTTGTGAAGGTGATTTCAGTTTCGGGGCAGAAGTTGAGTTTGTCGATGAGGGATGTGGATCAGAGGAGCGGGAGGGATTTGGTTCCGATGACGAGGAGTGTGGAAGATGAGGCATCTACAGCAAATCCTTCGAGTGGGAATAGTAATGGTCCGACAAGGAGGTTGGGGTTATCAGGGATTACAATTGTGGAAGAGGATGAAACTGTGCCTTCTAGAAGGCCGTTGAAGAGGATGAGTTCACCAGAGAAGTGGGAAGCGAAGCAGTTGATTGCTGCGGGTGTTTTGGATGTTAGGGATTTTCCGAATGTCGATGATGATGGTGATGGGCTGCTGTATCAGGAGGAAGGAGCCGAGGAAGAGCTAGAGGTTGAGCTTAATGAGGACGAGCCTGCTTTTTTACAAGGGCAGAGCAGGTTTTCTATTGACATGTCTCCGGTGAAGATTTTCCAGAATCCAGAAGGTTCTTTGAGTCGTGCAGCGGCTCTACAATCAGCTCTTATCAAAGAGAGGAGAGAAGTTCGGGAGCAACAACAGCGTACAATGCTGGATTCAATCCCTAAGGATCTTAACAGGCCATGGGAAGATCCAATGCCAGAGACGGGTGAGAGACATCTCGCACAAGAGCTTAGGGGTGTTGGATTGTCGGCATATGATATGCCCGAGTGGAAAAAAGATGCCTACGGGAAGGCGTTGACGTTTGGGCAAAGGTCGAAGCTATCAATACAAGAGCAGAGACAGAGTCTCCCAATCTATAAGCTGAAGAAAGAGCTTGTTCAAGCTGTTCATGATAATCAGGTTTTGGTTGTGATTGGTGAGACAGGTTCTGGGAAAACTACCCAAGTGACTCAGTATTTAGCCGAGGCTGGGTATACTACAAGAGGGAAGATTGGTTGTACTCAGCCTCGTAGGGTGGCTGCAATGTCGGTTGCAAAGAGGGTGGCAGAAGAGTTTGGTTGTCGTTTGGGGGAGGAAGTGGGTTATGCTATTCGGTTTGAGGATTGCACGGGTCCAGAGACTGTGATTAAGTATATGACCGAGGGTATGCTTCTTACAGAGACTTTAGCAGATGAAAATCTTTCCCAATACTCTGTGATTATGCTTGATGAGGCTCATGAGAGAACCATTTACACTGATGTGCTGTTTGGGTTGTTAAAGCAACTTATAAAGAAGAGACCTGACCTAAGGTTGATCGTGACTTCTGCCACTTTGGATGCAGAAAAGTTCTCAGGATACTTTTTCAACTGCAATATTTTTACAATTCCTGGTAGAACTTTTCCTGTCGAGATCCTTTATGCGAAGCAGCCAGAAAGTGATTACCTAGATGCTGCATTGATCACAGTGTTGCAGATTCACTTGACGGAACCTGAAGGGGACATTCTTCTCTTCTTGACTGGTCAAGAAGAAATTGATCATGCTTGCCAATCTCTTTATGAGAGGATGAAAGGGTTGGGAAGGGATGTGCCAGAGTTGATAATATTGCCTGTTTATAGTGCTTTGCCTTGTGAAATGCAATCGAGGATTTTTGACCCTGCACCACCTGGCAAGAGGAAAGTTGTTGTGGCTACTAATATTGCCGAAGCATCTTTGACAATTGATGGGATTTTTTATGTTATTGATCCTGGATTTGCCAAGCAAAATGTATATAATCCAAAGCAAGGGCTTGATTCGCTTGTTATCACTCCTATCTCGCAGGCATCGGCAAAGCAGCGAGCAGGGCGAGCTGGGCGTACTGGGCCTGGAAAGTGTTATCGACTGTACACTGAGAGTGCTTATCGCAATGAAATGTCACCCACTAGCATCCCTGAAATTCAAAGGATTAACCTTGGAACAACGACGCTTCAAATGAAGGCAATGGGTATTAATGATCTGTTGTCTTTTGATTTCATGGACCCACCGTCAGCTCAGGCCCTAATATCTGCTATGGAGCAGCTGTACAGCTTAGGGGCTTTAGATGAAGAGGGACTGCTTACTAAATTGGGTAGAAAAATGGCAGAGTTTCCTTTGGATCCGCCACTGTCGAAGATGCTACTTGCTAGTGTGGATCTTGGATGTAGTGATGAGATAGTAACTATTATTGCTATGATTCAGACTCGGAATATATTTTACCGACCAAGGGAGAAGCAAGCCCAAGCAGATCAGAAGAGAGCCAAATTTTTCCAGCCTGAAGGGGACCAACTGACTCTACTGGCTGTTTATGAGGCATGGAAGGCGAAAAACTTCTCTGGACCATGGTGTTTTGAGAACTTTGTACAATCCCGATCTCTGAGGAGGGCGCAGGATGTGAGGAAGCAGCTGCTTAGTATCATGGACAAGTAAGCTTCTCAAACTTTTTTATATTTTTTTTGTTTCACTTTTATTTCACTTGCTACTTCTGTTTATTGTTGGATATGCACATGTTTGCTTTGTTCCTTTACCTGCTTGTTTAATCTCTCTGTTATGAGTATTTGCATATATTCTTGTTAAGGTATTTAGAAAAGCACGTTGTCAGTATCCTTTAACTTATAAATTTAATGGAGTAATAAAACAAAGTATTGTGTGCAAGTGTCAGTGTCTGGTAAGCCGCTTTGCTAAGCCTCTTTGCTCACCTTGCTGGTGAGCAAGAGGTCGGGAATTCGAATCCCGCTTGCACTAAAAAATCCTCAGTTAATATATTTTCGGGGTGAAGTGTGGGTGTGTGTGGCTACGGCTTTGTTCCCAAAAAAAAAGAGATTGTGCAGTATTTGCAGTTTCCAAAATTTGATGATTCTGCAAACACTTGTTGTATGACCTAATTCGTATGAAGTATTTATGGATGGAGTACTTTAATTAAGGGAGGATAATGATGTCTGCAGAACATAGAAAAGGAAAAACTTCCGGAAAATACATTTTGAAATTTAGATCAAATAAGCTTGCGACCTGTATGGTTGATTACAATTAAAGCTAAGAAGTTGTTGCAAGATAATTAAATGTAATACATGCAGGTTAGTAAGTAAAGCATGATTTTTTAATAGTTAATGAGAAGAGCAGCATAAATAGAATAACCAAATTTGAAGTCAAATACAACCGTGTGTGATCACATTTTATTCTCATCCTGTATAACTACTTAAATATATATGTTTTCACTTTTCTGGATATTGAACATGCAATTTATGAATCTGAGATGATCCAACCTTGACTCCTATTTTGATGGGCAGTGTTTTGTTGTCTGATTAATTAGCTCCCATTTCCCTTTTCCATGGCTTCCCTGACTTTCTATTTAGCCCACTTTTTCTTGGTTTACATTCAGTCTACTACTCAGATGATTTGCATATATTTTGTATTCCTAGACTTCACAAGTTTATGTAAACATTTCAAATGATTAGTCACTAAAGGATTTAGAGTCTGTTTGGAAACATTTAAATTGGGGAATGGAAAGGAATGGAATGAAAATAAATGGAGAGGAACGGAAAGAAGGGGAAAGGGATATAAGTTGTGTGTGTTTGGCAACTGGTGGAATGGAATTGACTTTTTTTTGTTTCCATTCCCTAGTCTTGTTTGGCAAACAATAGAATACTATGGATTACGGCATTTTGAAAAAAACTTTTTATAACATTTGTACATGGACAGAATTTCATAATTTCTATGCTATCATATTTCAGATTTTTCTATGCTATCATATTTCATAATTTCTATAAAAGGATATACATATAAATCAAAACTGAGCCCGGTTACCAATCTGAAAATTAAAGGGCTTAGATTGGCTGTTATAGCCTTCATATGATTTTTCTGGAATATCATTATCACAATAGAGGCATCTATACCACAAATAAGGCCAGAGACACATTATAGAGAAAATAAAAGTACTCAATATAGGAAAATCCCTTCAAAGAATGACATTCAAATTAGTCAAACGAAATTTTAAAAAAGTGAAAATGAAGAATCACATTGCAAGACTTGAGGCTAATCTTTCAATGCCATTTTTATAATACAACTAAATCAGTTGTTCACATCAATAATTTTGTCCACCACCTTTCTCAAACCAAATTGGGGTCATGCAATATATGGAGGTTATGAAGCCGCTGTGTATATGTCGAGATTAAGAAAGGATTTTACAGTGAAGCAAACGCTTGTACTCCAAAACTATTTCACAGACTTGTACATTTCACAGACTTGCACATTTCACAGTTAAAAGACATATAGCTGAAACTTGAATGCTAGAATAAACTTGAGCTGGAAAGAAGAAGAGAAGAAGATGAAGTCCTGCTAGAATGACCTGTATAGCAATTGCTTTTGAAATAAATATTAGGGTTTTTTATTCACTGTCTGGGTATCGATTGAGCAATAAACATTTCAGGTTTTGCCCTTTATTGTTAGCATTTGATCAACTGCAATGACTTGCACATTTCACAGACTTCCAAAATTATGAACATCAACTAGAAAAGGAATCCCATGTCCAACAAACGATCAGCTTCATCAAGAACAAGGACCTTCACACCCATCAGTCGAGTTGCAAATCCTGGTGTGTTTTCGATGTGATCTCTAAGCCTTTCAGGAGTCGCAACAAGAATCTGTCAACATATTGCTTCAATAATCAATAGTATATAGCATGGAATTAATTCATCTTTTGTGAAAATCAAACCTGTAGCACAAAGGTTAACACAACACTGATCAAACCTGTAGCATAAAGAACACTAATCATACATCCAGAAATGACCACAAGTACACAACATAAAGAATGTCTTATATAATTAGATCTGAAATCGATAAACATGAGTGGAATTCTAGCTGAATAACTGAATGATTTTTTAAGAGAATAATTGAGTAATTAATAGGCTCGTGTAAGTGTAACCATAGCTTAGAACAAGGCTTTAGCTTTTCAGCTTCTGAAGCAGATATTCAGAGACACTTGTAGGTCAAATGCAACGTAACAGAACAAGATAAAGTATTACTTTGTAACTTTGCTATGTCGGTCACTACTATTGGACATCAACCAGAATTCAGAACCAGAAAATAATAGGAAATTGTAATCTGATGCTTACAAAAATTTACAAAAGTAGCAACACTATAGAAACGCCGACTTGAACCAGATTTAGCCAGTGCAAGCAAAAAAAATGTGAAACTTGATATAACCCTGCAAACACTTAATCTACATTGTAGGTACCTATGTTGGAGAAATTAAAGTGCACAGCACCCTGTGAAACTTACAACTAATAAAGAATTTGTAAATAAATTAATTAATTAATCAATCAATGTTGCTCATCATATTGAACACTTAAAGAACATCTTTAGGCAATAAATGCCAAGTACTTATGCATCAATTATTGCAATGAACAAGAAACCTTATTTATATCGATGAAAACAAGATTTGAATGTCCCAAAACAGTTTAAAATAGAGGTACAATATACAGTTGGCAATTGGAAAACAAACTTAAACAGTGAACTATACCTGACCCGCATTACGTGAATCAGGATCAATCTGAAGACATCTTTCATATGCCTCTATAGCAAGAGCAATATTTCCTGCATCTCTGTAAAGGACCCCTAGAGACCATGAAAAATGAATACGAGGTCGTAATTCATGATAATTTTAATAATTGAAATAATATATGGTCATAAAACAATTCATAACTAATAAGAAAACAGTAAAGAGAAGTTTATATACATTATTCTGTTATCCATATAAGTACTGTAATGAATTAAAATATATAATTTGCTTCTGGTAGAATAAAGCAAGTGAGAACTCTCATACAATCCCACTATACAAATGTTTTACCCGAAATGAAAACATTCTCATCAACTCAAAAGGGTAGGCTGAAAATGAAACCATAATATTGCCTAACCAAAATATCATTCATAGTGAACTCATAGCTGCAAAAAGTTTGAAGAAGTTCATTCCATATAAGCAAACCATTTATTTCATAAGCACAAGTTCAAATATAGCTAGATCTATCTCGACAAATAATAATATCCTAACGATTCCAATTTCAAAGACCAAAGCAAACATCAAATCTCACTACCATCACCAAGCTTATTCAAGATCCAGTCTTTGTGCTTGTGTTCAGGTATCCTAAGGAAGCACCTCTTCAAGTTGTCAACGCGTTCACTTGAGAACAGCTCTAATACCCTCACCTTTTTGTCTTCATCCATACCGTCTATAGAAAAAATGGCATTAGAAATTTGATCCCAAATTATATCTTCGTAGTGGTTCTTCTCCTTCATGACATCTACAAAATTTTCCATAGTGCCGCGCATATTTCCCATTTCTTCCTTAAGTCCTGCTGCCATGGTTTTGCGCTTTTTTTGTGGCAATTTAAATGGTTTAGCAGCTTGAGATACAGTAGACGAACTAGGATTATGTTGGGTTCCGCTGTCGTCATCTAAATTAACAGTCTCAAAACTTCTATTATCACCAAGAAGAGAGTCAAAAGCTTGTTGTGGTGAGATGTCGGCATCATACACATCTACATCTGCTGTAAAGCATGTCTTTTGAATATTTCCATTGGCCGAATTCTCTCCAAGAACATCCATCCACGCACTAAATCGTGGCAATACCTTCTTTCTATAGTTCTTGAGATTCGGATTAGCCTGCCAATGTGAGTGGTAAGACTATTATTGGTTTCATTTTGAAATATTACTAAATTAACACTACGTAAAAACTTAATACCTGGAGCGCGTCTTGCCATACTCGTTCATCTGCTTCCAATAACATACTGTCTGAGTTCCAACCGAATCCACTACATGAAGAATTCAAGGTTTTGAAGGCTAGCGTCTCTTTCCGCCATGTCTTAACTCTATTTTCAATATTGTTAACGCTAACATCTATTTTCAGGTTGTTCATCAGTGCCTCCTTGATAGCAGTGTGTGTGGTGTTTTTTTTCCAACCTAAAGGCATCCTACGACCTTGAGAAAGGTGGGTCAAAAAAACATCTAGCATACAATCATCCATAGCTCCTGTCCAAAACACCTTTGCTGACCCTACTTTTGGTTCTTCGGTAAGAGAAGCATCTGACATCATTCCTAAAAAATACAAAGGACAAATCAACTTCCAAAATTTGAAGATAGATAAGAAATGAATTAAAATTACGTAACATGCATACACGAACTTGACATAACACATACAGATCAGTTTTCCTTTCATTCATATGATATTTAAGTCATTCTGTTTAAATATTCTACACTATGAAGAGAAAATTAACCAATTTATTTATACTTCACAAGAAACATTGTGCTTAACATGTCAAATACAAGAAATGCCAAAACTATAGAAAACAAGGTCCCATCTCTTGCAATACAGTACATTACCATGTTTCCACACATATATTAGCATTAGGTATAATAAGGTATCAACGATAAATAGAATCATTCCACATAGTGACAACAAGATTGTCCCTAAAAGAAGTCCAACAAGGAGACGTGCTCAGTGTGGCAATATCTTCAATTTGCGTTGCATTATCTTGATCAGCATCTACAGGGGGATCTTCCCATTCCCTTCCAATATCGTCGGGATCTTCACAACGTATGAAATTATGTAAAATGCAACAAGCTAGTATCAAGTCCACTTGCGTATCCACACTATAGAAAGGAGTTGTTCTCAGGTAAGCAAAACGCTTCTTTAAGAGACCAAAGGTGCGCTCAATGACATTACGTAAAGACGAATGTCTTAAATTGTATAGTTCTTTGGGTGTTTGAGGTGTATTCCCTTTTTGTTCTTTTAAGTGATATCGTGTTCCACGGTATGGAACTAAAAATCCAGGGACTAAAGGAAACCCAGCATCACCAAGGTAATACTTATCTTTCGGTACTTTTAACTTGTCCCTTTGATGTGTGACAGCAGATCGTAATAACCGAGTGTCGTGGGCTGATCCTTCCCATCCAGCTAATACATATGTGATCTTCATATCGAAAGAACATGCCATCAATACATTGTGAGCAATATCACCTTTGCGGTTGCGATATCGTGGTTGATCTTCCTCGAGTACCATTGCGGGCATGAAGGTACCATCAATCGCGCCAACACAATTCTGTAAATAAATAAATAAACAATCTAGGTTTGACACGATCAATTATGAGGATAAGGATTGTGTATATGATTAGATTGTACCTTAAAATATCTCATTGCCCAGGGCTTTGGGTTACCACTTCTTTCAGGAGAATAATTAGCTGAAGGTTGCTTTATATATTCTCTTCCAAGTTTCAAAACGGCTCGTAACACATTATGAACATGGCGATGGACAGTTTCTGATGACCTTATCACTGTAAAGGCACTATGTCTAATGCGCGTGTCATGACCTAAGATGAGAAGAAACATAGCCACTTGTTCTTCCAAACTTACCCACCTACTAGAAACTAAACCTTTCCCCTTAAGTAGTTCACAAAGT
Source organism: Hemerocallis citrina (assembly GCA_017893485.1). Taxonomy (NCBI): domain Eukaryota; kingdom Viridiplantae; phylum Streptophyta; class Magnoliopsida; order Asparagales; family Asphodelaceae; genus Hemerocallis; species Hemerocallis citrina. The sequence goes on along the minus strand of CM030368.1, from coordinate 1,594,799 downwards.
CTATGAAAAGAAACTCTATTCATTCGAAGTATCTCATGACAATTCCGATCACTCTCTACGTACAATCTCATCAAAATTTGGTCCCTCTCAGTTTTTCTATTTCTACTTGGTTCTTTGTCAAGATATGTTAAGGATGTTGCGGCCGACATCACGAAATATGCAACCATCATGAGAATAAATGCTGTTATGTCATAGTCGTACATATTCCCAACTAAAATTAAATTAGATTTGTATCAACACCTCCGGAAAAAAAATGGTAAAGTATCCCAGCAAATAGAGTAAATTATCTCAGCAAATAAAATCTCTTAGTAGAATATACATAAAGAAGGATAGATGGTAAAGACTGATTTACAATAGAATTGAATAGAGTAAATTATCAACTAATGTTACAAGGTTTTATCACTAAACAGCATAAGCTACTAGATCTTTGACAAGTCGAAAGAATGTAAACAAAGAAAAAGAGTTGATAGTCTGATTACACCTTCATCTCCTATAACAAGCTTTCCAAGTAAAAAGATTCAAAAAAACAAGAAGAATTCCAAGAAACATGCACATCACAAGCTCATCCATAACAAGCTTTCCAAGTAAAAAGATTCAAAAAAACAAGAAGAATTCCAAGAAACATGCACATCACAAGCTTATCCATGTATGATAAGAATAAACAACTAGATGATGTAGCATAAATTCATCTCTTCATTCTTTTCTTAACCTAACCTTCTATTAAGGCCTTAGAGTAACTTATTCAACTTGCTCAAGAGCTGATCATATGTCCCCCACATTACAAGTATAAGAACATTGAATTCTTTTAAACAACAAAGAAATAAACAAATGGAAGCAAATATGATTGCATCTACTTCAAAGCTCAAATACAATTGTTAGAATATAAAAGCTAAAACCCTCGACCCTTACCACGACTTTAGAGTTTTGGTCTATTGGTGGGCCTTTAACATGGTATCATAGCAACTTATGTTCAAATCCTATCGACTAGGCAATATTAAAACACAGAATATCATTGCATACAATCCAGGTCTTGATGCACAAATATAGTGATTGGTCAGCTGACGGACCGCAAAAAGGGTGTAGCTGAAAGATATTTTCTTTCTGTGGTGTGTGTGTGTGTACTGAGCAGATGGCAAAGCATTTCTTGAAATTCAAAAATGTCAAGATTTGAAACAAATTCAACAAAATCTTCAAAAAAAAATCTTATGGTTTGACCGAAAGTCGGCTGTGTTTGCGACAGGGAGAGCCATTGGAGGTCGGAGGACTGCGGCGAGGTTTAGAGGGTGAGAAGGAAGGAGTTGTCGAGGGTTAGGGTTATGGTTTGGCCGAAAGGGGCGGGGGTGATGGAGTGGGGGATGGGGGAGAAGGATGGGTGGTGGAGGGCGGATAGGAGGGAGAGGTGGCGAATGTCGAGGTGGAGGGTGCCGGAGTGGGGGCGGGGGAGGGAGAAGTGGGTGGAGGAGAATAAACAATAGAAATAAAAAAAACATACATGTGAATTACAGTGAAGTCGCCGATTGGTGCGTGAGAAGAAAATGGCGTGAAGTAGCCAGTGGTTTATAGAGAAGAAAAATTCCCGCCCTCAAAGATGAAATCGGTTGAAATCAGTTGATATCTTGATTCCCCATTCTGTTACGCAGCTTTCCGAGGGGGTGGAGCTGGAATAGAAATCGGTTGAGATCTTTCCCAAGGAAATGAAATTTAGTTGTTTCTTTTATTTTCTTTTCAAACAAACAGGCTGTGTAATAGGATAAGATGGGCCTATTTGCAGTATTCCATTCCTTTCCCTAGTTTTTTGGGTTCCCAAACGGGCTCTTAGTTTACTGGATATAGGATTCCTCTGTCAAAATTTGACTTAAATGACTTTGATATATAAACTTTTTATCGCAATAAGGATAAGTTTTTGCAACACATTATTCTGCTGAAGGCTTTGAACTTAACCGGCACACCTTAAAACCAACCAGGTTGAGAGTTGAGCTAGTGTTGATATTCAATTTTCATAGGATACACAAACACCGAAATAGGACTCAAATACGACCCGACATAGACACTACGTACTTTCCCAATAAGAAAAGATAGAGATGGAACATGGACACATATATTAGGAGACTAGTAAACTTGTGAAACTCTAGAGAAGGGTGAATCTTTTGACCTGCTAGCTATTTATTACCATCAATTGTATCAATGATGAGAGGTGGATAATCCCATAAACCATTGCATTATTCATGGTTTTAATGAAATCTACATTCCTATTTTTTCTTTCTTCTTTGGCCTTGCCTTCTGATTTAGGTTAACTTATTATTGTCTATCTCTTCAAAAAGGAGATTAGCATGCACAAGAAGTTCAAATAATTTGTAGTTATTTCAGATTTTGCATTGCGCTAGTGATAATTGTTGTACATTGTACTTGTGGATGGTTCTGATTTGAAGGCCTCTGGGCATATTGATACTTTTTTTTTCTCATTTGTTCTTTTACGGAACCATTCCAGTTTCAGATAATGTTATGAATTATCCTTATCTACATCTTAACTGGTCCATTTTATTAATCAATATCAACTACTCGAAGGTTTATACATCTAACGCATGGAGACGGTATATTATTTAACAACATATCAATCAAATAGAGATGGATGATGCCAATTTAATTTAGTCACAAAAGCAGCCAGTGTTAGCCACCCACATAGGGAAACAACCTGCCTTAGGCTGGAATCTATCCTCGGTCATCCACGTAGGAGTGCAAGAATCTTGCCATTGCACTACGTGCACTGGACCGTTACGTAAGTGTAACTATTATGATTGTGCAAGCAAATTGGGTCCCTTGTGCGAGTAACTATGATGCACGGGTACTCCAAAATGCCCCCCGTACCAGTATCGGGTGCGTATCGGGTGCGGATACGCTCGGATACGCTCCGGGTACGCACCCGATACGTATCCGGGGGCATTTTGGTAATAAAAAGCAAAAAAAAAACTGGGGACACGATTTGGGGTACGCCCGGGTGCGTTCGGGTGCGAACCGGGTGCGCCCGGGGTACGCCCATTAGGAAAAGAAATAAAAAATAAAAAAAATACAATCACTCAATCCAACACCCCTCTCTCTCATTAACGCTGGCATCTCTCTCTCTCCATCTTTCTCAAATCCCCTTTCTCTCTCGAGCGAGCGAACTGAACCCTAAATCCCCTTTTGGCAAAAAAACCCTCCAATCTCCCAAATCCATCCCGTCTCTCCTCAAAATCGAACACTTCTGCCTCTTCGCGCCTCCACGTCGACGTCGCGCACGCCCTATCTCTTCAAAATCGACTTGAGTTTTGAGACGCCCTCCTATCTCTCTCCGAAATCGACGCTCTCTCCTCGCTGTCTCTCCTCCTGTCTCTCTCCATCGTCGACGCTGTCTCTCCTCCGCCTCGACGTCGCGCGCCTCCTCTCTACAAGGTTCGATCTTCACTTCTTCACTTCTTCACTTCTTCTCCTCTCTACAAAATAAAAATCAAGATAAGTGAATAGCATGGTAATCTTATTCTCTTTTAAATAATTCTACTCAATATCTTAGTTTTTTTTCTCTCCAGAATTTGTTAAATGGATCTGAAATTTACATGGTGCACTTGGATCAATAATTTCTGATCATTCATAAAGTGTATCCAGTGATATATGTAAAAATTTAGAGCTTCTTGATTTTCATAAAGTGTATCCAGTGGTATCCAGTGATATCCAGTGATATCCAGTGATCATTCATAAAGTGTATCCAGTGATCAATAATTTCTGATTTTTTTTAGGGACATAGGCCAAATATGAAGGAAATATGTGAAACTTTAGAGCTTCTTGATTTTCTTTATTTTTAGTTCGGTAACGAGTCAGTCAACAATTGCATTGGGTATTTTACAAGTGATTTACAAGGAAAATTAGTGGGAGAAAACGTGATAATTGAGTCTTGGATAAGAAAAAAGAAGCTACTACTGCTAGTGCTAGGTTGTATTTGGTTTGTGTTAGGTTTTATTTGGTTGCAATATTCTCAAGTCTATTGAAAATTTTCATGTTTAGGTTTGAAATTTTTATATTATTTTTTACATAATGTATAATAAATTTATTATTTTTATATTCAACGTATCCTTAACGTACCCGTATCCTATATTTTTGAGAAATCACGTATCCACGTACCCGAGTCGTGTCGTACCCGTATCCCGTACCCGTGTCCGTGCTACATAGGCGAGTAACTATACTCGTGTAGCATGAGTTTGACAATACAGATTTTATCATTAACATCATGTTCTTCATTTTCAACATATGTTGCTAAAATATTTCACAAGCTGAGTGCACATCGAGAACCTAAATATTGAATATATTTGTGGTTGTGTTATCTTCCTATAATTTTTTTTTTTCAAAGAGCATTGCATGTGAAATATTTTCCATATGCTGCGTCTCTCTCTCGCACATTAAATTGATTTTTTTTTTCTTCTATAGTTGGTTAGTAAGTTAATTTATATATAATGAGTTATGTGTGAATTACTTTCCCCATATATGTATGTGCAGCTATGGGTAAATGATTTTTTAAAATTTGTTCTTTGAATAGTTGGTTTTACCATAATTGATTTGTTCTTATAAAGCTGGTTGTAGTTTAATTTATATATAGAAAGTTACCTATACTTTCCCTTATATTTACACGCACAACAATCTCAAGTTCTGCTTAGAAAAATAATTGATCACTTCTTACTAAGGTTTTTGCTAGAAAAAAAACTATACTTAGTTACTAGGTTAATTTATATTTTTACCATCTTCTAGCTTATACTTTTTATTGAACTTGCATTTCATTCCATTAATGGGCAAAAATGACAAACAGAATCTGGGGAATATTCCTCAAGCTTGTACGTTATAGAGTAGTATAAATAAGTAAATTATTTACTTAAGCTCTGGTTGCTGCTTCTGTTAATTGCTTCCAAAATTCAACTTCAATCAGATTGTTCTCTAACTCTGTATTGCTCTTGCTTCAGGTATAAATTGGATGTTGTAAGTGCGGGCAAAAATTTTACAAAGATACGCAGAGCCATTGCAGCTGGATACTTCTTCCATGCAGCCCGAAAAGATCCCCAGGAAGGTTACAGAACCCTAGTTGAAAACCAACCTGTCTACATTCATCCCAGCAGTGCACTCTTCCAAAGGCAACCTGACTGGGTGATATACCACGAGCTCGTTATGACTACAAAAGAATACATGAGAGAAGTCACAGTTATCGACCCCAAGTGGTTGGTAGAGCTGGCACCTAGGTTTTACAAATCGTCTGATCCGACAAAGATGAGCAAGAGGAAGCGCCAAGAGCGAATCGAGCCACTATCTGATAGATACCATGAGCCCAATTCATGGAGGCTGAGCAAGCGCCGAGCTTGATTGTGATTCATTCTGTTCGAGTTGAGGATTGTATATTAGTGGTGCTATGTTTCCACAAATTTTTTTGTTGTCTTTGTATGTTTATAAATCATTTAGATAAGATATATTGATCCTTTGCATTTGAATCATGTAGTTTGTTTTAGGCCTTCTTTTAATCTGGCTGATTGAGTGGCGTTGTAATGACCTTCTGGACAGGTTGCTGACTATATCGAGGGAAGGTATTAACCAGCTTCTGTACAACTGTTTTTACACAGTAAAAGTTGCCATTTCATTGATTCTGTTTGATATCACATACTTCTACCACACGCTCATTTCTGATATTGTTATATATTTGTTAAAGAATGTGGGGTTTAGCGATGATGCGCGTGCTTGTGTTTAGTTCACTGCAACTACCATGATCCTAGTTTACTTTACTGCCAGCTACATACTTCTGCACAACTGTTTTTTACACGGTAAAAGTTGCTATTTCATTGATTCTGTTTGATATCACATACTTCTACTATACACACTCATTTCTGATATTGTTATATTTGTTAAAGAATGTGCTGTATATGTAAGGCTATATCCTGCCATTTAAGGGAAGTATCACGATACAAGTCCAAAAAAATTGACTTTTATGTGGTTCAGGTATTACGATAAAATGATTGTCACAATAGTTTATTGAAATATGCGCCAGATCCAGGATAAAGGCTTTGTTGTTGTTGTTGGTATCTGTTTGACCAAATCTCAACTGCGAGTGCTATATATATCGTTCAATTCATTAGAGATATCTGAAAGGGTTAACTAGATTGTTATGGAGAGTTAGAATTTCTGGATGGGGTTTTCAAATTGGAAATGTGGAAGAGAAGTACCAAGTGACTCTGAAGAATATTAGACTGCAACATTTTATGTCTTTTTAGTTTCAGTCAATTCTCTGCAGTCAGTGCATGAGTTAGGTTCTTCTTACTGCACAGTGTACTATATAATATGTATTGAAATATATTTGTATCATCTTGAGTTCATGTTTCTCAAAAGTCATGACATTTGTGCAATTTACTATTGATATAACAAATGATATAATAACAGCTGAGTTATTTAGTTTGTAAGGATTTTTGCCTTTAAGATAAATGAGAATGCTCCAGGTGAATCTTATCATTGTTTTTAGTTAAATGTTTTAAGCCAGACAACTGTTTCCATTCTGTTATTCTGTATCTCAGAATGATATCTTAATATCATTTTTTTTTTTTATATCTTAATCAGCTGTCCAAAAACAAATTGTATCAGTATAAGGCACCCTTAAATGATATATGTTTATTTGTTTGGTTTTGTATTAGCATGTGAACTTTACAATCCCATTAGATTCTTTTGATGATTATGTAATGTGGTGGAATTGCATCAAATCAAAATTCTTAGCCCACTGTTTCCTCCTTTCAAATTGTTATCTAACTACAACTATTGTGTGATGTTTGATGTTTCATTCAAAATTTGTATGAGTGTCACAACCTTGGAACAATATCAGTCACCAACTGTAGAGAGGCCCTCTCTAGTACTTTAATTCAACATTATATATATCTTATTGTTAAATTTTGAACAATTTTATGCATTATTAGGACTTGTTGACATTTTTTTTAAAAAAATCATAAACAGTGAGGTTGAGAACAAACCCCTTGCGTTCCATTAATAAGATATGAAACGAAACAAGTAATAAACTTAAGGTGAATGACGCTCATGTTGCCCAACATGCTGGGACATGAAACTCATTCGCTGCCCAAAAAAGAACTGATCATACAGAAGACTTGCTGACATTATTATAGAGGGTATATAGAATGAGGACATTGAGAAACATGAACATTGGATATTGAGCATTACTGCATGAGCGACATTCTTGTTTGAATAAATTGCAGAAAACTACCCTATACTTTTTATATTTCTTAGAGCAACTCCACAAGTAGCCATTTGGGTTGTCATTTTCATATTTGGCAACCCAAATGGCAAAAACCCCCACACCAACCTCTCATTTTGATTGCCAAATTTTTCCTCAAATTTGGCAAATAAAATGGCTATTGCCATATGTCACATCACCACATTTTTTTCTCATATATATATTATATTTGAGCAATGCTCAGTTGCTAACGGATCTGTTTGCACAGACCCATGCAAACAACATTGTTGGCCATTGGATCAAGTCATCTTGATCCAAAGGCCGTGATTGAGCCCCACCCGTTGAATGAACCTAGGCCGTTGTTCCAAACAACGGCCTAGGTTGTTTGAAACAGCAGTCTTTTATAGCATAGCCATTGTTTGAAAATAATGGCCTAAGTTATAAAACATCATTGTTTCAGACAACTCGTTGAATGAACCTAGACCGTTGTTAGGCCAACGGCCTAGATTATAAAAGCCCGTTGTTTCAAACAACGGCCTAGGTTTATACTTTTTATAACCTGGGCCATTGTTTCCAAACAACGGCATAAGTTCAAATTTGGAAGTGAGTGAGAGAGCGAATGAAGTGAAGAGTTATTTGGGACGAAATTCCCAAATTACCCCTCACAACTTAAGTGAGATGGGGATGATGGGCAGGCTCGATCACGGCCATTGGATCAAGATGAACTTGATTTAATGGTCAGCAATGCCGTTTGCATGGGTTTGTGCAAACAGACCCATTTGCAACTGAGCAGTGCTCTATATATTTATGTATATATACACTATTATACACTATTATACACTATTTTATACATATTTGGCAACCCAAATAGCAACTATCACTACAAGAAAATAGTTTTACACCGGCGATTCTACTCCGGCATTTTGGTAGAAACGCCGCTGTAGAAACCAGTTAATGTAAAGGAACAAAAAATCCAACTCTACACCGGTGTATGTGAAAAACGCCGGCGTATGTAGGTATACACCGGCGTTTTTGTGTTGAAACGCCGGTGTAGGTTGCGGATAAGTGAAAGAGTCCAGTCTCTCTCTCTCTCTCTTTCTCTTATTAGGTTGCTCTCATCTCCCTCCTCCCAAATCCGCCCCTATCCCTTCCCCCGCCCCCCTCCCCCGACGTCGCCACTCCCCCCATCGCCGCCTCCTCCCCCGCTGTCGCCCCTTCCCCCATCGCCGCCCCCTCCCCCGCCGTCGCCCCTTCCCCCCATCGCCGCCCCATCGCCGTGCCCCTCCCCCGCCGTCGCCCCTTCCTTTACACAAATCCTAGGTTTGTTCTTGAATTAATCTTGTGGTAATCTAGCGAGCTGTGGTAATCTTGTGGTAAAGAGAAGCTAGATTAACTGACCTTGAAAGATGTCTTATTGATTTCATTATTGTGCTGCTACTGCCTTGCTTTGAAAGTATGTGATATATTCATGATAGCTTGTTCAGTTCAATTGGGTGCGATTTATGTTTTACTTGTTGATGAAATGCTTGTTAATGCACTAGCCATATGTATGTTAGTTTCGTATCTTATATACACTTTAAAATCGAGGTAAGATTAATTGTTCTGTTGATTTTAAAAAATGTGAGATCAACTTCAGTGCCTACCAGTTCCAGTACCACTTGAACATTTCATTGGTGCCAACATTTTATCCAGTAAAAAGTACATGTTCATAATTTTAAATCAACTGACATAAATGTGATCTATGCAAATTATCAGATAAAAGTGTCCTTTCAAGTAGTGCATTCCTTGTTCTAAATTGTACAGTTTGTTCAATAGTGTCAATACATATTTGTAATCAACTCAATTCGAGGATTAGCAATCTTTATAATGAATGGAATCAGAATGTTATTTTGGGCGCTGTTCACGAATGAGGCTAAACAACTTAAGATACACAATACAAGGGATTTCGTATCAGATACTTAGAAAAATAATCTAAACAATTGTAAGAAATCCTATATATCTAAAGTCATTCACCTCATTCTTTTAAATAAATTCACTATGAGAACCAACAAACTGGTTGAGAAAAAGAAGAAAAAAAATGAAAAAACAAAACTCAGAGAGTAATGAATCAAACAAATTATACTCACTGGCTATTGGGGGGAATTAAACTGGAAAGAATATGAAATATCATGTTGACTTGAAATATCATGTTTCTATCTTTTTTTCTTTTCTTTTTACAATAACGAATGCATTATGAAAAAGAACAAGGAGGGAAAAAACTATGGAAATCCAATGTGTGCACCTGCATCATTATTATTTAGTAGAATTACATAATCCATGAAAATCTACAACATTTTTAGCAGATTATTGGGCATAGACTTATATCTGTCATGGAACGATGTACAATGAATAGAATAATTAAACCATACTACAAAATAAGTTTGTTGTGGCCATGATCATTTATTGTTTATTGCTACTGCATATATAAGCATCAATGAGGTAAGGAGGTCATGTTATATAAGTTTGGCAGAGAACACCAATCAAAGATCAAAGTTCTTGGAACTAATACTTAACAATTAATCTCTTGCATACATTAGCCTTAAGTATCAAAGTGGATGGACAAATCTATGTTGCAGATTAATTCTATAAACGTGAACAAATGGTTTAAATCCAAGCCCACACTATATACTAGACATCAATTTCTATATGGGATATTATATAGTGTTGGACTAGATTTCATTAAATATGGTTAAACAATACTAGTGAATTTCTTTGTTGATCCTTATAACGGAATAATTAAATAGCATACTAATAATACCTTACGTTAATCCACTGGCAAAAGTTAAATCCGCAATCAGATACACTTCAGATCATCTGCCCTTGGTCATAGATTGCGACCTAATTGGTAAGAAAAAACATTTCGGTTTCAAATTCGAGAAAGCATGGACCGTATGTGAGGAGACGAGGCAGGTCATCGCTAATTTATGGAACGGTAGCACATCTCAGTCCTCAGCGGTAGGTATATGGATAGAGAAGTCTAGGCGAATGCGTAGGAGATTAAAAGCTTGGTCCAGACAAAAGATGGTCGATACCAACCTGAGAAGAGATGAGCTTGCAAGAAGTATTGCGAACTTGGAGAGCATTCAGGAGGACAGAGATCTTCAGGATACTGAGAAAGATGAGCTCGCCAATAATAGACTAGAATTACAGCATATAGGGAAATTGGAGGAGTTATATTGGCAACAGAGAGCTAGGATCCAATGGCTCAGAGAGGGAGACGCTAACACAAAATACTTTCACAAGATTGCAAATGGAAGGAAAAGACAGAACCACATCACGGGGATCTCAGTTAACGGGGTCTGGACGGAAAACGACGATCTAATCAAAGCACACCTAGATTGCCATTTCCACGACCTTATAGGTCGGACTCCCACGAGAAGATGTGCGATGGCCCAGGATATGTGGAGTAAATCCAGATTGGACGGAAGTGATGGAATCGAATCAAGATTTACAGAAGCAGAGGTGTTTGAAGCTATTAAGATGCTCGGTCAGGACAAAGCGCCAGGGCCTGACGGGCTGCCCATCTTTTTCTTCAAAATTTACTGGGAGATTATTAAAGAGGACCTATTGAACATTTTCCACGAGCTATACGACGGGACGGCCAACTTGGACAGGTTAAATTACGCCACGATCGTTCTTGTTCCCAAGAAGAAAGAGGTTACTAACCACGAAGATCTCAGACCTATAAGTTTGTTAAACGGATCTTTCAAAATCATTACGAAGGTCTTGGCTCAAAGACTAGCCCCCCACCTAAACGATATCATCGACCAATCGCAGAGCGGGTTCATTCGGGGTAGGGATATCATGGATAGTATAGCGTCGGCTCATGAAGTGGTATTTCGAGGTAGAAAATCTAAGGATAACGGATTTATCCTAAATCTGGATTTTAAGAAGGCATACGACTCGGTGTCGTGGGACTACGTAGAGGAAGCCCTACTTCTAAAGGGTTTTGGGGCCAAATGGAGAACATGGATGAAAAGGTGCATTACCGGAGGAAAATCTTCAGTTCAGGTGAATGGATGGCAAGGGAGAGAAATCCTTTGCAAGAGAGGCCTACGTCAAGGAGATCCTTTATCATCCCTTCTGTTCGCGATTGTAGCAGACGGCCTAGCGGAGATGATTAGAAGAGCGATGGCAAATAACACCATCAAAGGGATTAGGATCAAAGGGATTGACGAGTCGATGGCAATCCTTCAATATGCAGACGATACAATCCTTTTCGGTAAAGCTACGGTGGAAGAAGCGGCAACTATTAAGACGGTATTGGCTTGTTTTCAGAGCTGGTCAGGTCTGCAGGTGAACCTTAACAAGACCAGTATTGTTCCGATTTGTGACCAGCTGACAACTCTGTGCTGTGTGATAGAAGATATATTGGGGTGCAAAATCAGCGAATTTCCAATTAAATATCTAGGGACGCCTATTAAGCCGGGACCTCTCCTGAAGGAGGATTGGAGCTTCATTATCTCGAAGATTGAAAAGAAGCTGGCAGGGTGGCAGAGTAGGTTTCTGTCCCTTGGGGATAGGATCATCCTACTCAACTCTGTTATTAGCACGATCCCGCTTTACCTAATGTCCATTTACGAACGGCCGAAATGGGTCATCAAAAGGATCGATAAACTGCGAAGAAGATTCCTTTGGAAAGGCACGAACGAGGGAAACAAAGGCTTCCACTTGGTCAATTGGGGAAGAGTCTGCAAGAGAAGGGAGTTCGGAGGTCTGGGAGTCGTAAATCTCCACGACATGAACTCAACACTGCTCTGTAAGTGGTGGTGGAAGATTTCTAACAAGCACAGAGGATGGTGGAACTACTCTTTCGATCAATATCGCAAAAGACGTAAATACAGATTTGGAGGAAGAAGCCCATCTGCAAAAGTGTCACTTATGTGGAAGGGGATTACAAAGCAAGGAGAAATTTTTCATTCTAATACCACTTGTAAAGTTGGTAACGGGAAAGATACCAGGTTCTGGAAAGACAAGTGGTGCGGTAAGACGAGTTTGCAAAACCAATTCCCGTTAGCGGCGAAAGCTATGCACAATTTAGACCTAGCGGTGGCAGATGTTCGGAGGAACGGAAAGCTAAAATTTATTGTCTCCAATTGTGTTACAACAGAGAGCAGGGTACAATTTGAAGATATGAATAAACTTATCCTTCAGGAAGGAGGCCAGGCCAATAGTTCAGAAGATGAAAGATGGTGGGATAGGGAAAACTCAAAAGTTTACTCAGTATCATCCATGTATAAATGGATCAACGACGGGGCTACGAGATGTCAAGTCCAATCGGTTATATGGGGGGCCAAAGTTCCATACAGAGTCAAAGTCTTCTGTTGGTTAGCACATAGTAATGCGATCCTATCCAAAATTAATCTTAGGAAAAGGATCTCCCAGATCGACGTGATCTGCGAGACGTGTCGCCTCTCCGAAGAAGATGTCAACCACATTCTTTTTCAATGCCCAAAAGCTCGGCTTATTTGGGAAATAGTGTGTAGGGGTTTTGGGTGTAATCGGGTTCCAAACACTACTATTGACATATGGGTTCACCTTAGAGAGTTGCACATCAAACTAGAAGATAGAAATGCCTGGGACATCGCTACAGCGGCCTCAGTATGGAGTCTATGGCTAGAAAGAAATGATTTAATTTTTCGAAATAAAGTTTACAGATTTCCGTACTCTATGAATAAAATCTTTCTTTTGATTCATGATTGGGCAGGTGCTCAGGAGCAAGCCAAAAGGATCAGGAACAGTACAGAAGAGTAGAGAGGGATGCCCATAGGGGACTGATCGAAGGCCGGAGCTTATTCGATGGCTTTACGTTTCCTCACTATGTTGCCTTTATTTTGATGTGTGGAGTTGTTGTCTTAGTTTATTTTGCTTCGCTGCTATAACAGCTTATTTGTATTTTTAGTACTGGTAATGCTTTGTTTCCTTAATCCTATTAATGAAACGATGGCCTTGGCCATCTTATTATCAAAAAAAAAAAATACCTTACATATTAATGATCCTGTGTTTTTTAATGAGACCTCAACAGCCAGCCGATGATCAAATTCGATCTAGTTCGGCTGAACAAATATCAATTGGGTCAAATAGCAATGAAAAGAAGGAAGTTTTTAAAGTATTTGAAACAAGAGATGCTAACTTTCCAGTTAAAGGGTAATCTTATCTTCATGTCTTAAAATCAACAGAACAATTAATCTTACACATGTAAAATTTACCAAACTCTATACAACATTTTGTACCCTTGGTCAACTGTATACAATGAGATAAGGTTGGTTGAGATGATGGACAAATGTTTAGGTCTTTTTTAAATGATGGACAAATGTCCATCTTTTTTTAAGTTTGTAGGCAAAACTAACATTATTTGAGAGTGATTTATTGAATCTTCTTGTGTTTCTTTCTTTGTTTGGTTTATACTTATATGCATTGCTTTTATTTATATGAGCGATTTATTTTTGTGATACATTCTTGTTAATGGCTCTATATTCATGAATCTGCTCACATTGTATTTGGTAGAGATGTTGATTTTGGTGATGTATTCTCTTTCTTTTTCATATATTTTGTAGTAGATATAGTAGATATTTGGTCTGCAACTTGTATGGGTATACCTTACAGTTTACTTTATTTTGCTTGATGTGGGAGATTTTTGGTCTGCAATACAATCATTTATTTGGAGATGAGATAGATCATGTATCTGAAGTTGCATACTATGATTTTTTGAGGAGTGACTTGTGATGAAATTTTTTTTTAATCTAAACTTCATATACAATTATATCATGATGTCTAGATGAGTATCAGTTTCTAAGATAATGTTCATGCTTGTTGCTTGGGTTTGAAAATGAGATTGTTCTTTCTCATTCGTTTTAAGTGATGATGAGATGGATTATGTAACTGAAGTTTCATACTATGATTTACAGAGGAGTGACTAGTGATGAATTAATCCTGATCTGAACTTATGTTGTGGTCTTAATTTGGGTCTCTTTTAGTTTTGCAATTGGTTTTGATTGTAAGAGTGCTCAAGTTTTTATTTTTTTTATTTTTTTAATTTTAATTATTTTTTTTTTTAAAAAAATGTATATCTACCCCGACATTTTTACAAGCGCCGGGGTAGCTTTGAGCAAAATTGAAAAGTCTACACCGGCGTTTTTAAAACGCCGGTGTAGGTGATGGCCGAAAACGAGATCCAAAACGAAAACACCCTTTCGGTGGCGTTTTTCAACTGCCGGTGTAGTTTTAACCTATACCGGCGTTCGTAAAAAACGCCGGGGAATGTCCCTAACATACAGCGACACACGATTCAGCGACACTTGCACCGGCATGGTATCTACGGTGGCGTTTAAAAATGCTGGTGAATGTGAAAAGAAACGCCGGTAAAGACTATTAGTGTTGTAGTGTATGGGTGTAGAACTTATTGCTATTTTTGAGAAAAGTTGTCATTTGGGTTGCCAAAAATGAAAATGACAACCCACCATTGTTGGAGTTGCTCTATGATAACTACTCTTGTTAGGGTTTTTTTCGTAATTCGTGAAATTAAACACAACATGTAGATAATTGTTACAGTTTTGGAGAAAAATAAAAGTTTGAGGGGGTTACACATATTAAAGCAAGTTTATGGTAGTACTTCGTTGATTTGTGACCTTGAACAAATTTCCTCACATCTGATGAGACATTGTCGTCTTCAACCTCTAACTTCCCTTCCGCTCCAGCACAGAGGTTCTTTTCCGCCATTGCTATCCCACAGAAAGAGACGTTTTTTGGTGCCTCCACAATAACTTTGACGTCGTACATCACATTTTCAAAGTCTACAATGATCTTGGAAGGGATATCGTTCTTGTTTGCAACTCCGATACGGATTCTCGCGAATTTTCGCGCAGAATGGGTTAACGTTTGCCTATCTAACTCGATGAGCAACCCAAAGCTTCGAACGATGTTTTGAAACGCTGATCGAACCCAAACGTGAAACGGCAAGTTGTATAATCTGATCCACATCGGCGGGAAGCTAGCAGGCTTGAGCGATCCATAATCGCGCGACCACCAACTAAAAGTAACGAAGAACTCTAACCCGTAGGAATCCTTCCCTTCCAGACCTTTAACTCTAATAGTCTCCTTAGCGAGATCAGCGTCGCTACAATGTGCGTAGAACATGTTAACCGCTATTTCCTGAATGACCCAAGTTGGAGTCGTAGACGTCACTAGAGCTGTGGTTAATAGCTTGGAGATATCAGTCAGTGTTGGATTTCCCGTTTGCGACTTGATCAAGATTCCCCCGTTAAAGCGCCTTTCGAAATCCGCCATTAGAGGCGTAGGGGTGATCGAAGCGTAGATAACATGCTTGTCGCCTGCTGAGCTCTCTTGGGTTTTGCTCCCCTCCGACGTAGGAACTCCCGCTGGTTTCGATCCTTTCGAATTTGAGGCGGAAACAATGGTGCGGTTTGGACAGGGGGTAGAGATATGGCCTGAGCCCCTACACACGTAACAAAACCAGTCGGCTTTACACTTACTGATTGAGTGCCCCGGCCTAGCACATTTGTGACAGTTTTGGCGACCATCTATCTTGGAGTGCTCCGATGTTGTGTGGCTGTTGGAGAACTTCCTACTCCATTGTTGAATTGTATCTAGGGTTGCAAATTTTTATTTTTAATGTCATTTTATAGTAATGCGATCAGATGAGGGCCGTTGGATCCAGATGGCGCGCGCATCTCAAAGCTTCTACGATTTTGAGTAAAAATGAAAACAGACCCGTTCTTGCATCCGGGTACTCAAAATAGACCCGTTTGTTTCGGTTACAAATTGAGACCCGTTAACAACCTCCAAAACCCTAGTCGCCATTGAAAACCCTAGAAGAGTAAGACAATGGAGATCGACGGCGAAACGGGAAACGCAATGGAAACGGAAACGTCAACCCTGGAAACGTCGTCCATCAAGCGTTTCGGAATCAAGAACTCGATCCAGACCAATTTCGGCGACGACTACGTCTTCCAAATCGCTTCCAAGTAAAACAAAAACCCTATTTTCGCGTACATTTTGATCAATTTATTGTTAATTTATTGTTTTCCTTTCTCGGGGGTGGGGGGAATTTTGAAGTAAGTATGTTTCGGCATTGGCGGTTTCATTGTCGTCGAATTTGATAAAACTGTACTCGCCGGAAACTGGGCAGTACTTGGGGGAGTGTAGCGGGCATCGCGGAACGATACACGAGGTTGAGTTTGCGATTGGGGATTCGCCGAATGTGGTTTGTTCGTGTTCGTCGGATGGGAGCGTTCGAGCTTGGGATACCAGGACTTTCAAGCAGGTAGCTAGAGATCGTATTTTTTTCGTGTTTTTTTTTTTGAAATAAAAGGTGACCACAGTCACCGCTTCATTAATGAAAAATTAATGAAACATATTACAAAATAGCCCACCTACAAAAGTGATAACAACATCCTGGTACCGGATTAGACTCAATCCAATAGCCATACATCAAAATACCATACATCCAAAACTAACATGCTAAAGGAAATAGAAAATACATTGTGGCAGCAATGATACATCAAACAACACCAACTCCTAACGTTGAGTCTTTCCCATGTGCTAGTCCTCCTCCTCCTCCACACGCAACCTCTTATTTGTGCCTGCCAGACCTGACTACGCAAGTATAGAAGTAAATATCTTATGCATCAAAATGGAGAATCTATTATTAATCTCACGAAAGCACAAGTCATTTCGGTCTAGCCATAAGATCCATAAAGTAGTTGCTACAGAAATTTCCCATGCCTCTCTCTCCTCTTTCCTAATCTTGGTCGCTCTCCACTCCCTCCACACCTCTAAGGTAGAGGTCGGGAAGTCAACTAAGCCGAACCCTAAACATATGACTTCCCAAGCAAGCCTAGCTCTAGGACATAAGAAAAGTATATGATCCGAAGTTTCTGCTATTGTTAGGCATCTAGGGCATTTATTGTCCACTGGAATGTTCCTCCTGACAAGGTTAACTTTTGAGAGAATTGCATCCTTGATCACCAACCATAGGAATGCTTTAATTCTCATCGGAGCCAGAGTCTTCCACATCCTCTCCCCTTGTCCGCACCTAATTCCATCATCGTTAAGCCATTTGTACAAAGACGAGACTGAAAAGTTCTTACTTGACTCTAGGTTTCAGAGTCTCCTATCCTCTCCCCCTTGGTGCCGCCTTTGTA
Source organism: Hemerocallis citrina (assembly GCA_017893485.1). Lineage (NCBI taxonomy): Eukaryota > Viridiplantae > Streptophyta > Magnoliopsida > Asparagales > Asphodelaceae > Hemerocallis > Hemerocallis citrina. Next base: position 1,577,360 of record CM030368.1, on the reverse strand, counting down.
CCTCTTGAATGAACTATTTAAGTTCCGCAATTTCGGACAAACCGACTTTAGAGGATTGTGTAGGGTGAATGTAGAGCACGCCATTTCTCCACACATCTGCCACTAATGTGTGTGTATCGACAGCCATCTCAGCGACTTCTGGGAACAGTGATTCAATAGTATTCTGTCTGCACCACTTGTCTTTCCAGAACCTCGTATCTTTACCATTTACCACTTGACATTAGGTATTAGCATGGTAGATCTCACCAACCTTCGCCACCCCTTTCCAAAGGGTAGAAACTTTCCCTGTAGCGCTTCTACCCCCGAATCTGAACACCTTCCTCCTACGGTATAGCATGAAAGATTTGCACCACTAAGTATACGCTTTCCCTACATTTTCCACCACCATTTGCTCAGTAGTGCTTTGTTCATGTCTTTCAGGTCCACAATGCCTAGGCCCCCAAATTCTCTCCTCTTGCAGACCCTTTCCCATTTTACCAGATGCAATTCCTTGTTCTCCTCGCTTATTCCTTTCCAAAGGAACTCCTGTCTATCCTCTGAATTACCTATTTTGGGAGCTCATAAACAGACATCGTATAAGTTGGAAGACAACTCAACACCGAGTTAATGAGAGTAATTCCCCCCCCCCCCCCCAAAGACAGACACCGCCCTTTCCACCCTTCCAATCTTCGTTTCACCTTTTCCACCAAAGGCATCCAGTCCTCCTTTGTCAAGCCTCCCGGTCTGATTGGTGTGCCTAGGTACTTCAGTGGAAATTCTTCAATCTGACAGCCCAAGATCGTCTTAATGTCCGTAAGTGAACAAGAATCACTTCGGCCAAACGGTGTGACATTGCTCTTACTCCGGTTAATACTCAAACCAGACCAGGCCTCAAAACATGAGAGAACCAGACTTAAACTCGCCGTCGCTTCCGTAGATGCATTTCCAAATATCAGGGTGTCGTTCGCATATTGGAGAATGTTGACCGTGTCAGTAATCCCTTTAAATTTAAGCCCCTTAAGAACCTTGTTCTCCTTGCCCATCCTAATCATTTCAGCTAAACCGTTCGCCACCAGTGTGAAGAGTAGTGGTGAGAGTGGATCCCCTTGCCTAAGACCCCTCTCGCACCTAATCTATCTACCCTGCTGTCCGTTGAAAAGAATGAAAGATTTTCCCCCTCTGACACATTCTCATCCATTTTCTCCACTTTGGTCCAAATCCCTTAAGGTTGAGGACTTCTTCTAAACAATCCCATTCTACCGTATTGTAAGCCTTCTGAAAATCAATTTTAAGCATGAACCCCTGTGTCTTGTCTTTATGGCATCTAAATACGATTTCATGTGCAGCAGCCACGCTGTCCATAATGTCCCTCCTCTTGACAAAACTGCTTTGGGATTTGTCTACGACATTTGGCAAATGAGGCGCCAGTCTATTTGCCAAAACTTTGGTAATAATCTTGAAACTGCTGTTTAGCAGGCTAATCAGCCGCAGGTCCGCTGCCCGTAGGACCTCCGTCTTTTTTGGAAGGAGGGTTACATTAGCATAATTAAGCCTTTGAATCTCTGCCGTTCCTAGGAACACCTCTTGAAAAATGTCCATGAGATCGATTTTAATAATCTTCCAATACATCTTGTAGAAGAATATGGGAAAACCATCAGGACCCGACGCCTTATCCTGTCCAAGCCTCTTGATAGCCTGGAGGACCTCCTCTTCTGTGAACCTGTCCTCAATCCCATTACTTCCGTCAATTCTTTTGTCACTCCACATGTCCGCCGAGAAGCTCGTCTTAGATGCTCTTTTTCTTCCCTAGAGATGCTTAAAGTTATCTTCAATGTGTTGACGAATCACCCTTTCCTCGCACCATACGTCATTAATAAGAAGGCCAGAGATATGATTCTGCCGTCTCCTACCATTAGCTACTTTATGAAAGAATTTTGTATTAGCGTCCCCCTCTTTCAGCCATTGAACCCTTGATCTTTGTCTCCAGTATAGTTCTTCCATTTCACCAATTTGTTGTAGCTCCATCCTAGAGTTTGACAATACAACTTGTTCAGAAACCATCAAATCCCTACCTTCCTCCAACAGTTCCAACTCTTGTATCTGTTCCCCTACAAGTTGTTTCTTTCTTCTTGCCTGACCAAATTCAGACTTTGCCCACTCCTTCAGGCATTTGCGTAAACATCTCACTTTGAGGATCCACTTTTCAGTTGCTCCCTTGCAACAATAGGCGCGTTCCAGCTATCTTGGATTAATTTCCTAGTGTCCTGATGCCGCGTCCAAGCCTTCTCAAATCGAAACGGCCGGTTGTGCGAACTGCTACCAGTCCCACAATCTAAAAGGAGATGGACATGATCAGAGGTCAATCTGACTAGGGATTTCACCATTGCTAGAGGATAGGCGTCTTCCCAGTCTGTGGAGACGAGAATCATATCTAATTTGGCCCAAATTAGATTGGGTTGCATATTCGTCCACGTGAAGCGCCTGTCAGAAGGTTGAAGTTCCACAAGTTGTAGTTCATCAATGATATCATTAAATTTGCTTCTATCCTGGGGGTAGCCCCTATGCACCGATGTTCTGTTATAAATCTAGTGATGTTGAAGTCACCACCTAGCACCCATGGACCTACCCAGGATCCTCTGATGTTCCTTAGTTCCTCCCATAGCTCTGCTCGACGTCTCGAGTCATAAGGCCCGCATATCGAGGAGACCATATGCATCCAGCCATCACTTCTACGTCTAATAACAATCGTGATAGAGAAGACCCCCATCCACTTCTCCACAATTTAAATTTTTTTTGGTCAACCCCAATGACAATGCCTCCTGACAAACCTACTGCCGACCTAAAGTGCCAGTCAAACATCTGTAACGATCTAAGACCATTAAAATTGTCCCTCTTGGGGTTGTCAATCCTAGTTTCTTGGAGAGCATAAACAGACGGTTTAATCTTTAGACAATGTGTCATTGATAAGTCTACACTTGGAATGCTGCCGCACCCCCCTAACATTCCAAAATATGTACGACATTAAACACGGACCGACTTTTCCTACACCCAATCTCTCTCTCAAGAGACCTCTAGTTCTATCCAGGCTATAGACAGCCTATTGGCCTCCCTTCTCAGAATCTTAACTCTCTCTGCCTGTTGCTTACTAGTAGACCCCATGGCTAAACCGAAAAGACTAGCGTAATAAATGTGAGTATTATCTGGAATGAAATTCAAAATTGAAACATCATCGTTTGGTATACCTCCGCGAGCAGATGCCGGTTCCTTTGCTTTTGCTGCAGCTTTAATTAGATCCTCTTCCCCCGGTCCCTGTGCCCCCCATTTATCTAATTGCCCCTTACTCCTCCTTTGATATTGCACCATAGTCGTGGGCGAGATGCTAATTGAAAAATCTCCCGTAGCCTCCTCTAACTCATGTGTAGCTCGCTTTTCCCCTTTCTCGGTGTCTGTGTCTGAGGCGTGCACCACACTTTGTATGCCGTTTAGAGCTCCTAATATAACCTCGTCTAGATCGACTCCTTCCCACTGTTTTAAATCTCGGCCATATCGGCTGAGATATTGTATCGGAAGCCTCAGCGAAACGAAATCAGGATTTTAAGCCATTTTTCGTTTGAACCCGAAAAGTGGATATATCGGCCGAGAAGTCCGATATTTCGGCCGATAATTTACTATTTCGCATCCGAAATAATAGTTAATGGGTTTGGGTTTTAAATCCCTAACCCGTTACCGTTTCCCTAAAAACTAACCCTAAATCACTTCTAATCTGTTCATCTTCCCTTCTCAATCTCTTTTTTTCGTTCTCATTCTCTTTTCTCTCCACTTCTCTCCCGCCGCCTCTACTAAATTGTTCTTCGATTCTTTGTCGTTTCTGGTAATCGCTTCGCGCCTTCGAGTCTTCGAGTCTTCATCATCGCCAACCTCCCAGTCTTCGCCGTCGCCAAGTCTTCGTCGCCTTCCCGTCTTCGTCGACGCCAACCCATCTCCACCGCAGCCAACTGAAGCTCATCTTCCAGTCTCTTTTCATCTTTTCGTGCCAACAACCTCCAGTCTCTTCTCGTCTTCGATTCTTCGTCAACAACCTCCCGCACTTTCTCATCTTTTCGCGCCAAAGATCTGAAGAAGAAACAACCTCCCTTTCTTTTCGCGCCAAACTGCCAAAGAATCTCCCGCGCTCTCTCTTCTTCTTCGTCGCGAACAACTGTCGACTCATCTGAAGCTCCCCCTTCTCTCAACTGAAGCTCACGCTCTCACCAAACTCTCTTCTACAGTTCTACTTCGTCGCCAGTGAGCCCCCCCTCTCTCTCTTCTTCTTCTTCTTTGTTTTCATTTTCTATTCATTGTTAACTATTATTCACTTATTCTGTTAATCGTTAACTAGTCTGTTATTACTTTACTTATTTGATTAACTGCTAATTGTTATTATGTTAAGTGTTAATTTGTTAACTGTTATTGGGCTTCATTTTCTTTTCTCTTCGATTTTCATCTTCGATTAGTCGTTCTTCTGTTAATTACATAATTGATTGTTAACTATTAATTAGTTGTTAACTCACGTAACTGTTAACAATGGAATTGTGGCAATTGATGACGAACATGTTTAATAGCTCTTATTAGTTGTTATTTTGATTGTGAAGTGTTAAGTGTTAATTAAAATTTTTTCCTGTCTTAGTTAGTTGTTATCTTATTGTTGATTAAATTTTTTTTCTGTCTTAGTTAGTTGTTAATTAAATTTTCTTCTTGTTGTAGTTTTTAAGACACAACTCTTGTACTCTACCACCTACAATATAGCATAAAATGTCGGAAAAAGCAACAAGCTTTCTAGTTAGTAAGTCAACCAAACTCGATCGATTTTGGGAACATGCGTCGAGAGTGAGTGGGGGGAAAGCCAAGTGCAAGTATTGTAGTCACCCACCTCTTAGTTGAGGAGTAAGCCGTCTCAAAGAGCATTTAGCTTGTGTTAGTGGGAATACTACCAAGTGTCCTAATGTTCCGGAACATGTAAAAGCCGACGCCTTAGCTACCTTGAATGCAATTAAAGAAGCCAAGATTTCAAAGCAAGTAAAACGACAAAATATGCTAGATAATGTGGTAATAGGAGATGCAAGAGAATCAAGAGATACATACATTAATGTAGAAGAAATAGATATGGAAAGTCGTCATAGCCGAATGAGCTTATCTAATAGTTCAAAAATTAAAGGGCCAATGGACATGCATGTGGTTGCGGGAAACAAAGGCAAAGGAGTACAAGTTCATCAAACTACTCTCAATGAGCATTGAAAGAAGGCGGCGAGAGAGGATGCAAGTGAGTATGTTGCAAGATATTTTTTTGATAATGCCATCCCATTTAATGTTGCCAAGTCAACTTCCTTTCAAGAAATGATAGAAGCAGTTGGAAAGTACGGACCGAATATGAAAGCACCTACACCTCACGAACTTAGTATGCATTATTTGCCAAAGGAGGTGAATAAAGTAAAGGAAAATCTTGGATTTTACTTGGATAAATGCAAGTCGGGCGGAAGTAGTCTCATGACCGATGCATGGACAGATAGGAAAGGGCGAAGCATAATGAATATTGTACTTAATTCTTACAATGGCACTATTTTTTTTGAATCAAAAAATACATCTAGCAATGTGCATGATGGAAGGTTTATCTATTAATCCCCTTGCCCCCCCACCTCTCGCTCCTCATCCGTATTTTTAAGAGTGTGCATAAACTCATTGGAACCAGCTTCCCCCTCGTTTGAATACATATTATCAGCGGGCTCCTGAACCTCTTTGGACCTATTCTTTAAATTAAAACCAGGTCCATCAAAAACTTCTGTTGCTTTAAAAACCGGCCCAACTAACTCAGAGCCCGGCCCACCTCCTGCCTCATTCAATTTCCCATGTCTTATCAAAGTCTCCATCGCCATTCGAATTGATGCTTCGAAGTGTGCGCGGGAAAGAGTGAGTCCCCTTTTGAACCGGTAGCAGTGTCTCGAGCCCCTCTCCATCACTTTTCTTCAGAATGCCCAACGTTGTACGTCCTGTAATGTTTTGTCCCATCCCTACCTTCTATTCACTTGCTGCCACTCTAGTCCTCTCCATCACTGTTACCCACTTTTTCATTTTTTTCGTGTTATGTTGTTTGATGTTTTGTTTAGTCTAGTTTCTTTTAGTGCAGGATTAGCGGAGAATTGACGATTTCTGGTACAAAATCGGTGCAGAAAATGATTAGTTTTCGAATTTTGTAGTACTGAACAGAAGAAGGTGGAGCTCATGTAAAATAGTTCTTATGTTGTTACTAATGAGCTCCATGCTTTATCTCTTAGCATTCTAAAGTTAGTAAACAAAGTGTAGCACATTATACTACAAGTTTGTGGTGGAAAATGATTAGTGTACTACTTTTCTAGTCACAAGAAGGTGGAGCCACGTGAAATGTTGTTTTTGTGGTTGCTATGGCTCCATGCTTTGTCTCTTAGGAGTCTAAAGTTGGTGAACAAAGTGTAGCACGATTAGCACTAATTTGTTTTATACCGCTGGCAATCGGAAGTTGTGCATTGCACTTGTTTCTAACTTCATCTTCCCTTGCAGAATTCTTAGATTTACTATTGTTACCCAAATTCCATCTGTGAAGCAAGCCTTTATTGGGATTTGGGTGTGTGAAGTCAAGCTATATCGGAACATTGTCCAATGCTCTATATAGCCGTATTCTCGTAATTAAGTACTAGCGAATGATTTTCTACATTTTTGAAATGTGCATCACATGTGCAGATAAACCTAGTGTTGTGCTAGATTGCATGTTTTTACATTTATTGTTTTCAAGAAAGCTGAAAATTTCATGGTTGTATGGGGCATTTAATGATGTTTCCTACTCCTCGATAAAAGTTGGAATCAAACTACTAACATAGGTGGCTTTATGGACCCAACATAGTTTGGTGCCACACGACCTAGTTAGGTTAAAAATTAAAAACTTATGTTGTTTGCATGAAAACTCTTTGGAGCTCAATATTCTGAACCAAGTAACATTTAAAACATTGCATGAGATTATCCATTGTGTTTACATCAATTGCAAGTTGATAGCTAATTAGAGTTGATTGTTCATGACCAGGGCCGGCCCTGAGTTCCTGGGGGCCCGAGGCGAACTCCCGAAGTGGGCCCCCCCCATACATTTATTATATATATAAAAAACATGTATACAAAAAATTTGTATATTGTTCAAAGCAAAATATGCAAAATATATATCATCGAATAACTGAGAAGAAAGAGCCAAAGAGGGTTTGTTTTAAATGTGGGTTTCAGGTTTGAATTTGAATGTGGGTTTCGGGTTTGAGTTTCTATTGATTTAAATGTGGATTTGTTTTTAAATCACCCAAATTTAAAGCCTCAAATTCAATCAAGCCCAAACCCAAATAATTTAAACAAAATTCTAAAGGCCTAAATATTTATTTTTGGGGCCCCCTAATAAATTTTTTTTACGTGCAAAATACGTGCGTATATTTACAAGGGGAATACAAATTTGGGGCCCCTAAAATTGTAAATTATCCGGTGGGACCTGAGGCGGCTGCCTCACCAGCCTCAAGGGTGGGGCCGGCCCTATTCATGACTTCAAAGTTTTTATTGGCTAATATGGCTATGCCACTGCAGTATAATTGTGCAACTTACGTTACTTAGGGTCTTGTTGTCTTTACATAATAAGTCATCAATTATATCAGTCTTTTTATTTTTCTCACTGATACTTCTGTTTGCTGCTTCACAGTTTGATTTTGATTTTCTTGATTCATCTTTTTTGCCCTAGGTTTCTTCTTTAAGAGCTGGTTCTAACCAAGAAATATTTAGCTTCTGTTTTGGTGGATCCAGCAGTAATCTTCTTGTTGGTGGATGTAATGCTCAGGTATTTCCATCTTAAAATTATTTTAGTGCTAATACTTATTATCACTGGTGGGCCAATCTGTTCTTAAAAAAGCTGTACAGAAACATGATAGATAGTTTCTAATTTTTTATGTTGAGTTTTCTTGATTTAGATGTTAGTGATACTTTGTTGTTCTAAACTATGAAGTATGAACAGCACCCATAATGGTTTTTTTGTCAGGCTATTGTGTATATCTACCTGGCAGTTATAACTCTGTTTTTGTCAGATACTGTTTTGGGATTGGAGAAATGGTAAGCAGGTGGCAAACCTGGAGGAATCCCACATGGAAGATGTAACTCAGGTATGTCTTGTTTAGTTGGTTCCAATATTGATTGATTGTGCTTGTGCATATAATTCTTTGAATAATGTGTAGGTTGAATCTGTTCATTAAGAGTCAACCTTGCTTAGTAAAACTCTTATGAGTTGAGTCTTTATACTTCATAGTTTGATCATCATTGCTACCATTATCAGTGTTAAGTGGCAACTGTTTTGCAACCTCTTATCCTAAAATGCTGTTTTAGAATTCTTTGGAGTCCTTCTGTTGCAATCTAGAAATCTCTGTTTATTTCAGGAGTTTTTTTCTTCTTTAGTTCTTTGGTTTAAAATTTTCCTAGTGTAGCTCTAGAAATTCTTCTAAATTTGTAACTCAGCAAGAATGATATCTGAAAACCCCCTCTCCTCCTCTGCTGCATTTTATCTGACTTGCACGGCTCACTTGATAACTTGTACAGAATAATAACTATATGATCGTATACACTAAAAAGCTGACTTTTAAGAAACCCATTTCCAATTCGCCATGCTTGTATTTTCCATATTTATTTATAAGTTCTGGCCTAATTTTTTTATTTTTTATTTTTGATGAGGGGATGTGCCAAATATTCTAGGGGTGTCTTCTCATTTAAATTCATTAAGCAGACTCTAGAGTTGTGTATTATATCTCTGAGAATAAATTATTTCTTTCATATTTGCTTAGGTACAATTTGTTCCAGATCAACCAAACAAGCTCATATCATCTTCTGTTGATGGTTTGATGTGTCTTTTTGATACCGATGGCCAAATTGACGAAGACAATCATCTGGAATCTGTAAGTAAGATCTGCATGATGCATTTTTATTTTCATAACCTTTTCAATAAGATTTTTTTATATGGAAGTGAGAAATTTAACTGGTGTATTTTTTCAATTCCTATCTGGGTCTACTGTTTGACATCATATTTGGTGATAATTTTTATTATTTCCACCAATATCTTCTGAAAATTAGTCATATCAGAGGCTTATGCTTTCCTCTATTGACCCCCCCCCCCCCCCCCCCTCCTGCCCAAAAAAAATCTTTCTATTCTGATATTACTTTTGAAAAACTTGATAAAAGCTGGATATAACCGTCATAAAACTTTAAGTTGTATGAATTATACGAAGTTAAAGATAAAAAAAACCCATTATAATATTTGGTGTGGATTTGATATAACGTAGTCTTTTTCTTTCTTTCTTTTTCTTTCTCTGGAGGAGGAATTTGTATCTCTATTGACGCCAACTCCATACAACAACATTGAACAGTGGATTATTATATTTGATGTGGTTTTTGAGCAAAATATTTTGATACAAATGGATTTGTATTTAAATCTGATAAAAGCTGTATTTGTATATATTGGTTAATCTGCAGGTCATGAATGTGGGAACATCTATTGCAAAATTTGGGTTCTTTGGTCAGATGAATCAAAAGCTATGGTGTTTGACACACATTGAAACTTTAAGGTTAAGTTGGTTATTTTGGTTGAACAATTTGGTTAGTGAGACATCTATACAAGAATAAATCCCTGCATACGTATTGTATTTCATGGATAGCACATATAAGTGTTCTTTAATCCTCATTTCTTTTTTCAACCTGACTTAGTTTTATATTACCCAAACAGAGCCCTCCTATTATTATTGGAAGGAGCATCTTAAGAAATAATACTTTTTAAGCACAATAATTGCAGAGTAATAGCTACCCTTTCTCTCTCTCTTTCCCTCTCTCTCTCTCACACGCACTCCCCACACACAGTTATCCAATATACATACTCATAATGTTTTTGGGGGAAGTTTGACAACGGTGATACATATCTATATTAGGTGTGTTTGGATGGTCTTGTTGGAGCTCTTAACACCTGTATTGCACGTGTCTTGTAATCTCTATTTGTCATACAAATTATGAGCAACATTTAAAATTGTTGTTATGGTTTGATGCTCCTAATGACTAATATTATGAAGGGAATAAACTCGTGCATAGCAAGTGCTAAGTACAACATAGATGTCAAGCTTGCTATACTCAATCAGGCACATATATTAGAAAACACATGTAGCATTTCAAAGTATTACATATTATTATTAAAGTCTTTGATAAGCTCACAGCTATTTCAGCATGTACATAGTGAACAGCCACATTGCTAACCTTATTAAGCTCCTTAGTTACCCCTGTGTATGTGTAGTAATATCAACTTTATTCATAGACAAAATGATCTCATAAAGATCTTAACTATAAGTTCAGCTCAACACTTCGGAATGGGAATGCCACATGCTTCAACTCTTAATATTGTTAGGGGTAATTAACCTTTTTGCACTCGGATTCTTGGCATACATGAAGAAGCACGGGGTCTGCTCCTTGAGCTTAGCGCAGAACTCGTCAGTAGGGGTTGCAGAACCAGTACATATCATCAGTTCTAATAGCTTGCATGGCAGTGGCTCTACAGCCTGAGAATGGCAGAGGAGGAAAAAAAACGAGAAAATAATGAAGCACAAAAAGATGGCGAAAGTCTTCATATTCTCAAACTGAGAAAGAGTTGCATATACTTTTGAGATGATAAATGAGGGTGGATTGTGGGTCTATTTATACTTGAGATGGAATAATTTCGCTTTCAAATGTTTCCAGTGATACTAAATGAGATTTATGATCATGGTAACTAATTATGATTCAATGATGCGGCTACTCTAAATTTTGCAAGATAAAGTTAGGTATACAAAGAGGGAAATGTGATCAATTTCACCGAGTTCCTGTATATATCCTACATCTTTGAAGGCAAAGTATGCTGAATGCAGTTATTAATTAGTGACTTAGTGAAGGATATTTGAATTTAATGATGAGGTGTAGAATGTGTGGTTCAGTATGTAAAAGTAGAAAATATCAGCAATAAAGGGTTGTCAGTGGAGGCAAGCCTTCATGAAAATTTCACCATGTTTTATGATTGCCGATTCTGCAAAATCCAACAAAATTTGGTGACCACTGACCAGTTATAAATCAGTGTCAAATTTATAGTTGAAAAAATTAAATGTCATCCTAGATGAAAAAAAATTAGTAGAGAGAGAGAGAGAGAGATTAGATTTGCTATAGAAAAATATATTCAACTCTAAGTCACATGTAAAGCCAAGACAGAAATCAAAGATATTTCCAATGCATGCATTTCTGCATATGTAGCTTAAGATACCATTTTAGCAAACAATTGTGTTATTCACTTATTTGAGTTTGTTTAAGTTTGGTATTTAGTTTATTTCTGGTGTGTTTTTGGGTATATTAAGTTTTGACATGTGTATTGTATATCGCCCTGTCATATACCCCTGTTTATGCTATGCAAATTGGGGTATGACTTTCTCATTTGCTAAATTACATTTATCCAAGTTCCTTACACTGTTATTATCTATTGTCTCCTTGGATAGAGTAAGAAAGACATTCTTGTGTCTTTTGCCTTGGTTGTCTAGGCTGTGAACAATCCAGTCTAGGCTGGTTTTGGACTAGAGTTAGTTCCGTGACAAAGCATGAAGCAGTCTTTTTAAAACTTAGTTTCTTTTGGATTTTTAATTTGCTATGCTAATATCAGTAGAGAATAATATTACTAGACAATTACTTATTTGCTGTTTCAATCATTATTAAGCTGCACTAATATCAGTAGAAAAATAATTCATTGTTAATCTGCACTAATATCAGCTGATTCTTGCAGTATCTGGGATTGGAAAGATACAAGAAGAGATGTCAATTTTGAAGATACTCGTTCTTTGGCTTCTAACAAATGGAATCTAGATAATGTATGGATCTCCCCCCTTTACTCATATTCCACAAATCAATTGCATTTGTGATAGACAGGTCTTCTAAATGTTTCACTATTGCTAATGATGTATGCAAATCACATTTTATTATTCTTCTCATTTGGAATTAAATTTCCATAATTGTGAAATGTGGAAAGGAAAACTAGTATATATAAGAAAATGAAAAATACACTTACTTTTCTGTGTTTGATATGCAATTGGTCTGCCTAAGGTTTGTTTTTTACACTGTTGCACCTGCTCTTAATTGTCTACTGCAATTTTCTGCACCTCATTTTGTATACTTAGTTCTCTGTCTTTGATTGGTTTAGATAGTCTGAAGACGTTAAGCAGCAGAATTTGATATTAATTTCCGTCCTTTAGTAGCTAAAAAGGGAAAGACAAAACATTATTAAAGAGTATAAAATTAGTTAAAGATACATTGTACAAGCACTTCCATCAGTTAGCTGTGACAGAAGCAAATGCGATAACAGTCATCTTATAAATCAATAAATCATACCGATTCGATGGTGAGTTCATAATGATGATACCACAATGGGCAATTTTTTCCCAATAAGTTTCATCTCTATTCTTTAGTTAAAATATTTATTATGAATGGTGTGCATCGATAGTCTCTACAGAACAGAAGTCTCGTGTTCTATTTTTTTCCTACCATCTGATTGTTAAATGTTACAGAAAAGGGTTTTTTACCACACCCATCTTAGCATCCTCATCTCCGCTACACTCATTTTTTGGACATGTTGTTTCTTTGTTATCCAATACTTTGCTCTGTACATCATTGATGGTCTAATAGCCGTCCTATCAGTGGGGTATATGCAAATAATGATTTGTAAGGGATTAACCCGCAATTTCATATTTTTATAGTGATATATGTGCAAAGGACCTACAAAAAATTTCTAAGTATGGTTGGGCAAGTTCAGATATACTCAAGGAAACCTCTTTTACCTAATATCTAGCTACAAAGAATCAGCATTGATTGGCCCTAAATATATACACATTTTTTTATATCACGTCTAATTCCTATTTGGAATTCTGCAGATTGATTACTTTGTAGACTGCCACTATGGTACCAATGATGATCAGTTATGGGTGATTGGTGGCACGGGTTCTGGAACGTTGGGCTACTTTCCTGTAGATTATCACAATAATGATTATTGTTCGATGTCGCTAGGATCCCCAGGGGCCATTCTTGAAGGTGGCCATTCAGGGATTGTGAGAACCGTACTACCTATTTCCAACTTTAATACCGGAAACTTTGCTATAAATAAACGAGGCATTTTTGGATGGACTGGCGGAGAAGATGGCCGCCTTTGCTGCTGGTTGTCAGATGAGTCAACTCAGGCAAATCATAGGTCGTGGGTAACGAGTGATTTGGTTGCGAAATCTTCAAGAATTCAGGGTAAAAAGCGGCACAACCCATACTGAAATTGAACAGAACAAGAAATTCTGTATAATCTTTTGTATGAAATCTCTGTAGGGTAAGCAGTTTCCTAGTGCAATCTACAACCAACTTCAGTTTTCTCTAGGTTACTGTCCCTGTATCATTAAAAACATTATGTAAACTTGTAACTATTGGAATTCTGAAGTGACTGATTAGAGTTTTGAAAGATTTTGTACTATAGTGCATGAAAGTGTGGCATGCCAGAATTTTCAGTTTAATGATTTTTCATTGTAAATCTTTGGCCTACTAAAGAAAATGAATCCTAACTTCTGCCATGGGTTATGAAGCTTTTATTATTGTATTTATTTGCAACGCTTTAACAAAGCTGTGCATGCTAGCATAAAGTTTATTGTTAAGTGTCCTAGCTTGTATTTGCATCAACTGATCAGTGCTCTTGCTGAATATTTGAAGGTGACACCAAGCAAACAAGGGAGGAAAAGAACGGTGTTGACAAAAAAATTGAAAATGTTAAGTGTGATCAACGAAATGGAAGCAGCTGCACAAAATTTCTATTTGGGCTATCATCTTTATCCGACCTAAGGTTGCAGGAGCAGATGTGTAATGGAGATCTGGCTGTCGATGTTCCTCATTGATCCGTCTATGCGATGGGTGAGACTGACTATGGCAAAATATTTTAGTCGTCGTTTTTTTTTTTCCAAACTAAAGCTCAAATCTGGTTGTTCACCCTTTGGGAGGGAACTCAGCTCATGTAAGGATGAGATTCTGTATAGATGTTGATGGTTAATTCTTAATGGCGAGTCAGTTGATATTTTTGCTAGTCAAGCCACAAGTGTGGCCGACTGAAATAAACTGTGTATCTGATCTAATAAACAATGAAGAAGGAGATTGGAGTGAAATCCTCATCAACAGTTTGTTTGATTCAGAATCAACTGCACCAATACTCAAAACTCCAATCTCTTGGTTTGATCCTGGAGCAAATAATGGTGTAGTATGGATGCAGGACCGATGAGGAGTCTTGACTTGCAAATTGCATATGTAAGCATTGTTAATTCCGAGGTTAATTTGGATCCTGATCAAATTCTCAAAAAGATGTTCAATCGAGAGTATTGCACTTCAGTTGGCTAGCAGTAAGCAATTCTCTCATGACAAGCTAGATATGTGATCGAGCCAGCGCAGATATTTCTCCCCCCTTTCTGCCCATTGAGTCATGCTGAGCCGCAAACTCCTTACCATCTTTTCGTCGACAACTCAGGTACGATTATCAATGTTGAATTATGTTATTAATTCAATTGCATAGTATTGCACTTCATTTAGCTAAGTTGAATTATGTTATTAATGTTGATGCTAGTATTCGAGATGTGATTCAAAGATTGCTTGAATGCCTTTAAAAAATATATAAAAACTAGGAGGTGTGTAATTTCAGTGCGCTGCTTATGTGGCAAGTTTGGAAGGCTAGAAGCAACTTTGTATTTGCTAATAAGCCATTTAAACCTGACGAAGTCGTGCACGGTTGTCGCCAAAGTCGTACTTGTGCACTTCTTGTTTGGAAAAATGCAAATGTCAGGTAGAATGCAGATTCTGAACCCACACATTAGTTATGTCCATCTAATGGTGCAATCAAAATTGAAGTTGATGGAGGGATTGGAGTTACAGGGTGAGCAGCTGCAAGCTTGGCTCGTAATGACAAAGTGGAAATACAAATGGTGAGAGTAAGAAAATACAATGGAGTTGATCCGGAGATGGGTGAGGCTCGTGCATTAATACCCGACATAGAGCTCACATGCCATATCTGCAAAAGCCAGTAATAATCTCAAGCAATGCAGCCAGCATGTTAAATGGATCATTGATCATAATGATGCTCCACCTTGGCACATTCGGCACATTATTGTAAGTAGTCACGAGATGCTCAAAACACAGCCTCATATTTCTATTATACATGAGAAAAGAGGCTGAAATGTAGCGGCTTATAGTTCACTGATGCTCCCAATGAATATCAGTGGACTATAGACGACTATCAGTGGACTGATTTTGGCCAACTTTTCAGAGTGGTTTTGGCAATGCTGAAATCAGACAAAACACTGAATTTTGTCTAAATTTCTCGAAATTGGTCAAAATCAGTGGACTATGACCCTAAATTTGAGAATGATATATATATATATATATATATTTGAGAATGATATATATATATATATATATATATATATATATATCATTCTCAAATTTAGGGTCATAGTCCACTGATTTTGACCAATTTCGAGAAATTTAGACAAAATTCAGTGTTTTGTCTGTATATATATATATATATATATATGTATGTATATTTGATGTAACTTGAAGTGCCATAGGGATTAGAGAGTCGAGACCCTCCAACCTCCAACCTCCAACTCTAGGAATGATCAAGAAAACTGCAGCTTGTGGGAAGGAGTTAATCGACTCTTAAGTTAGATATTTGGTGGTCAAGTTAACAATTTTAAGACCTGCTGGATTTAGAGGTGATATCTTAACTCTTAAGGCTCTAACAAAATGCACATCAAGTGGTAATCTTTGCGAATCTTGCTCATCATAGTACTTTGGATCTGGATCAAAAGAGTGTTATTTTTCTCGATCTTAACTGGATATAGACAGAGTACTGCTTAATGAATAATTTGCATCGTAATTACACAAATATAGGAGAGGAGCGCTTATTTCCAAATGCAGCACATATTATAGAAGTAAAAGACAAGTTCTCAACGGTAGAGAACAAGCAACCACACAATTATTCATATACTAAGTTATACAGAGGCACATTTCGCATATGATGTCTTTATTCATAGTACTTTCTAACTCAACACTTTGGGATATGGATTCTGCAAGCCACGTTAACTTTCTTCGCTCTATATATTTATCTCTACATGTCGTACAAATTATAACTAAAATTGATGATATGCATTGATGCTCCTAATGACTAATCTTATGAAGAGATAAAACCTACAAGATGGATGTCAAGCCTGCTATACCCAAGCACACAAGAAATTAAAGTTATCAGAGATGTTGCATTTCAAAGCAGTACATATTATAATCAGAGACTGAGGTAAGCTCTCAGCTAGTTCAACAAGTACATAGCAAACAGCCACATTGGTAACCTTAATATGTTCATCATTTACCCTCATATACATATAGTAATATCAACTGGATTCATAGATAATAGGATCTCTCACAAAGATGTCAACTATAAGTTTCAGCTCAACACTTGGGAAATCCCACACCCCTCAACTTTTTATATATTCTTAGGGGTAATATACCTGTTTATCAAAGGATTCTTGGTATACTGGCAGAAGCACGGGCTGTGCTCCTTGAGCGTTTCGCAGTACTTTTAACTCGGCGTTGCAGAACATTTACATATCCACAGATCATATGGGTTGCATAGGACAGACTCCACAGTCGGAGCATGGCTCAGGAGAAAAGAAGAGAGAACAACGAAACCCAAGAAGGTGAAGATTGTCTTCATATTCTTGGAAGGGTTGTCAATACTTGTGGAGTGAGGGATGGTTGTCTATTTATACTTACAACAACAATAACAACAAAGCCTTTTTCCCAACTAGTTGGGGTCGGCTACATGAATCCTGGTTTTCCATGTCTATTTATACTTAAGATGTGATTATTTTAATTTCAAGTGTTCTCAGTGATACTAATTGAGATGTTATGGATGTAAGGGTATAGCGAGAGGCGACAACCTATCACAACAGAAAACCAAGCAACATAGACCAAAACCAAACACACAAGCACACAATTTTGTCCCGGTTCAGTGGACCTAATCCGGGGGAGAAATAACTGAGATATTATTTAACTAAAGAAGATACAAGAGTTATAATACTCTCATCAAGAACCTATTTATCTCTCAAGCCTCACTAGAAGATACTCTATTTACAATAAAAAAAACTCTCAGATAAACTACTAGCACACCTCTCAATGGAGGCAATTACATTATTATATAGAAATCTAGAGAAACTCTAGGTTGTCTTGATCCTTCACTGTCTGATATACTCTGAAGAGAAAACCACACAATAGGAGCATTGCTATCTAACTGGTCTCAAACATATCCCCAAAGATCATGCCCAAAAGAAGAAACTGGTCTCAAACATATCCCCAATGATCATGCCCAAATGTTCACCGGTTGACACTTGCGGTTGTCTGCTCTTTTGAGCAGTCAACCACACTGCAGTCGAGAGCAATCCCTGCTGGTTGCAGTCGACTGCTTTGGAGCAGCGACTGTCACCCCTTCGACAGCCAGCCTGTAGTTTTTCTTTCGTCTCCATCTTCGCTTCGAACCTCTTCTCGCTTCGCCCTATTCTCTTCTCATCGAACCTAGTATGCAAGACACACACTCAACAAGTTCCACCTTGGATTGCATGCTCATGCTTCCACACTTGTGTGATTTAATTGCTTCTAAACTCTTTCCTTTCTCCTATTGTAAACAACGCGATTCAGTAACTTCTTCTGCTCGTCGATTTTACATCCACCTGTTATTTCTCTAATCGTATGCCCCCTCAAGGGCATATCCCAGTAGGCGTCAACACGGAGACACAACCCTCTGCACGAACTCCACCTACCTTGAGGCATCCTCCACCTCTTTAAGATATTCGAACGTCGTGATCTCCCTTCGGTGATTCTAGTGGTGGAAGACTAGATACTTTAGGAATCCTGAGCATAGAAACACTGGCGCAAGATTTTTCATTCCTACAAAGCTTGTAGAGGTTGTGCTGAATACCTCTCCTTCCCTTCACCTTACGACGACCATTCCAAACTGATAGAACTCCACTTCGAGTTATGTACCTGCAGACCCATACTACCAGAATTTCCTAGGATATTAGGTTCTGCTTCAACAAAGGAACATGCATGACATTCCTCCAATGTGAATTCTTTTCCATCCGACATCTCCAACTTAATTGTTTCCTCACCTACTACGTCACAAATCTCACCAGTTCCTGTTCTCACACAATGACCTGTTGTAGACTTGTAAGTAGAAAATATCTTTATGTTGGAGCAAATATGAGAAGAACTACCCGAATCAAGAAACCAGTCAGAATCCACATCATTAGAACTTGAAACAAGAAGGTAGTTTAAGTTATCACATGATTCATCGGCATTGACTATGCTGACACCTTCTGATTCAACAACTTGCGACAATCCCTCTTATAATGCCTAATTCCTCTGCAGTGGTGGCAATGGACCCCACCCTTATGTGCACTATCACTTTCAATTAAAGTTTCATCCACCGCCATGCAACTCATAGAAGTAGACTCTGATTTATGAGTTTCCTTCCTAAGTTCATTCTCTTTCAAGCCCTTGATTACACTGGCCACCGAGAGCTTCTCCTTGAAAGATTTTCTGTGTAACACGGCGGTTATCAAATGCTCATACGAATATGACAATGAATATATCAAGTTGAAAGCTTTAACTTTTCGCTTAGATCATTTGTGTTTATCACTTTCAATTTAGATTACACCTTATTTAATTCCACTATATGATCATGAAGAACAATACCTTCATTAAAAAACAAAATAATTTTCTCTTCTAGTACATCCGATCCAGTAACGACGATCCCGAGTAGTTAATTCTGAGTCTCGTCCACAGGTTCGCCGCACTTTTCAATTCAAGGAAGTTGCCCTTGACTTCGTTCGTCAATGACAGCCAGGTTAAACTCAAGGTTTTTAAACAAATCTCATCCCACTTCTCATGCTTCTTGTCGGATGGCTTTCCTTTATCTCCTTCTAGGGCAAGATGCAAGCCCTGTTAAACCAATACATCGTACATGTCCATATTCTAGAGATTAAAGTTGATATTACCATTGAACTGCTTGATTTTCAGAAAACGATAATCTGTCATGATGTGTCATATTCACCAAGGTACTTGCACAACCTTTGCTTTGATACCACTTTGTAGAGAACCTCGAGACAAAAAAAGAAATTTGTAAGGGTATAGCGAGAGGCGACAACCGATCACAACCAAACAACGTAGACCAAAACCAAACACACAAGCACACAATTTTGTTCCGGTTCAGTGAACCTAATCTAGAGAGAAATAACCAAGATATTATTCTACTAGAGAAGATACAAATGTTACAATACTCTCACCAAGAACCTATATCTCTCAAGCCTCACTAGTTCGGTTATCGGTCGAGATCCGATTAGTTCCTAAGGCAATTAATCAGTGATTAATTGGCAAAATCGCTGATTAATTGCTAATCGGACCTAGACCGATTAGTTCCCAAAACCAATTTTAATTGCTTAGGAACTGACACATCTCTCAATGGAGGCCATTACATTATTATATAGAAATCTAAAGAAACCTTAAGTTGTCCTGATCCTTCACCGTCCGATATAAACTCAAGAGAAAGCCACACAATAGGAGTTGAGAGCAATCTGTGCTGGTTGTAGTCGACTGTAACCCCTTCGCCAGCCAGCCTGCAGTTCTTCTTTTGTCTCTATCTTTGCTTTGAACCTCTACTCGCTTTGCCCTATTCTCTTCACATCGAACGTAGTATGCAAGACATAGACCCAACAATGGAGTCCAAGAATTATTCAATTATGTTGCTTATTCTTAATTTTGCAGGATAAAATTAGGTATACAAAGAGGGAAATGAGATCAGTCTTCCTTACCTCTTTAAAGGTAAGGTATGTTCACTACAGCTTTCAATTAGTGATTTAGTGAAGGATTCTGAGTTTAATGATGAGGTATAGCATGTGAGGTTCAGTCTGTAAACATAGAAGAAATCATCTGTAAAGGGTTGTCAGTGGAGGCATCCCTTCATAAAATTTCGCTAAGTTTTATGATTGCCCATCCAACAAAAATCCAACAAAATTTAACGACCAGTTATGTCAGCATCTATGTCAGTGCCAATTTTGTTCGAACAAATTAAATATAGTTATTGATGTAAAAATTAAGAGATGACCTAGGCGGAGAAAGATAAAACTTTGCTGTAGAAAACTATACATGTAAACCCAAGACCAATATAGAGAATATTTCCAGTGCGTGCATTCTCCATATATAGATTAAGACACCATTTTACCAAACAATTAAGTTATTTGAGTTTTATATTTTATATTTTATTTTATATTTTTTATTAAAGATAATTTGAGTTTGATTTTAAGTTTGGTATTTAGTTCATTTTGAATGTGTTTATAGTGGTTTTGACATGTCTATTGTATGTTGCCACTGTAATACAGCCCTGTTTATGCAACACAGATTGGGGTACAACATTCTCCTTTGCTAAATTACATTGCTCAAACTCGTAGTTCACTACACTTTTACCGCCTCGGATAGTGTGAGAAAAACGTTCTCATCTCCTTTTCTTTTCTTGTTTAGGCTGTGAACAATATAATCTAGGGGAACTAGTCCCTGGACAAAGCATGAGGGACTAGTTATTAAGCTTAGCTTATTTTGGATTACAAATTTGCTATTCGAATGGTGCCATTAGATTTTATTTGCTGTTTGCATCATTATTCTACCATATAGCTACTATTAGTAGAAAATAATTCAATGTTAATCTGCGCTAATATCTGCTGTTCCTACAGAATCCAGGATTGGAAAGATACAAGAAGAGAAGTCAACCTTCGACAGGTACCGGAAGAGAAAAAAATGTCGCTTCGGTGGGAGAAGCCCCAAGACCAAAACATCCCTTCTTTGGAAAGGCATCGCTAAGCAAGGAGAGCTCTTCTTCGATAACACCAGATGCAAAGTGGGTAACGGAAGACAAACAAGATTCTGGAAGGACAAATGGTGCGGCCACACAAACCTCATCGCCCAATATCCGAAGGCGGCGGAAGCATCACAAAATTTGGATCTTACGGTGGCAGATATTCGCAAAAACGGAAGACTTAGATTCGACGTAGCGCTGGACTTAAATGCAGAAAGTATTGCTCAATTTGAAGCATTGAACAGACAGGTTCTTCAAGAGGTTGGGTTGGGTAACAACTTAGAAGACGAAAGATGGTGGGATATGGAAGTCGGTAAAGAGTACACTGTCTCATCCATGTATACAAGGATCAACGACGGAGGCTTGAGATGTAACGTTCAATCGATTATTTGGGGGACTTACGCCCCACTCAAAGTTAGAGTTTTCTGTTGGCTCGCCCACAAAAACGCTATTCTTTCGAAAGTGAACCTGAGTAAGAGAAACATGAATATCGATACGATCTGCGGGTGGTGTTCAGCCGCAGATGAAGACGTTAACCATATCCTTTTTCAATGCCATAAAGCTAGATTAATCTGGGTCATTATTTGCAGGGGTTTTGGGTGTAATCAAGTGCCTAACAATACCGAAGACATCTGGTTAACCTTTAGAAATTCACTCATTAGAGCAGAGGACATTAAATGTTGGGATTTAGCTATAGCTGCAACATTGTGGAGTCTTTGGATAGAAAGAAATGATTTCATTTTCCGCAACATTCATTTCAGATTATCTTCTTCTATGTACAAAATCTTTGTGTTAATCCGTGATTGGGCAGGTGCAAAGGAGGCGTCCAGGAGGACCAGGGCTACCGACGGAGAGTAAATCAGTATGAGGGTTCCATAGAGGAGAGGGGCTATGCAGGTCACGGGAAGGCACTCTAGTGGAGAGGAGTGATTGTTGGTTGTTCCGTCAGTGTTTTGTTGTGGTCATCGCTCTGTGAGCGTATTTCAGGAGTCTTCAGTTTGTATTTGTATGTCGTCGTTTTAGTTTATGCTGTTGCTGTTATTTTGTATCGACGGTGAGTTCACCAGGTCGGTTGTCTGTATCTTTAATTTCTGTTGTACTACTATGTTTCGTTATTTTCTTATTAATGGAACGGTGACATGAGTCATCTTTTATCAAAAAAAAAAAAAACTCTGACGATGCTCGTTCTTTGGCTTCTGACAAATGAAACCTAGATAATGTACGGATCTTCCCCCCTTCCTCTTACTCATATTTCACAAATTTGTGATTCATACGTCTTCTACATGTTTCTCTGTTGCTAATGGTTTCTGCAAATTGCATTTTTTTTCCGTTTAACATTAGCTTTCCATTGATTACCTAAATTTTATTTTGACAGAGCAAACAGGTTAACCATGTATGTGTTATACATGGTTAACCTTAATATGGCAAATGTTACTGAATACTTAAATTTATAAAATAAGAAGAAAAAAAGAAAAGAAAAGAAACATAGGCATGTAAAAGAAAATTGAGATTAGATGTACTTTGTTGTATTTCATACTTTTCATTAGTTTGTGTAAGGTTTGTTTTAATGCATGAAGGCAACTGTTGAGATTAGATGAATGTGTTATGACCTCTGACCAAAGGACAAACGATAACCTATGCATTATCTTGGGTTTTCTAATTTTCTTGTTGAATAATTAAATTATATGAAATAAGAAAAGAAAAGTAGCAGATGTTAGAAAATGGATACAACACATACTTTGTTGGGTTCAATATGCATTTAGTCTGCATAAGGATTGTTTTTAATGCATGAAGATATCATGTGGCCGACTGTTGCGCCTGCTCTTATTTCTGTATTGCA
This sequence comes from Hemerocallis citrina, assembly GCA_017893485.1. Lineage (NCBI taxonomy): Eukaryota > Viridiplantae > Streptophyta > Magnoliopsida > Asparagales > Asphodelaceae > Hemerocallis > Hemerocallis citrina. Next base: position 1,554,507 of record CM030368.1, on the reverse strand, counting down.
ATTTTGCTTTATACAAAACATCATCTCTTAAATAGGTTTAGAATGTTAAGTAGAAATGAAGTTTTATCCTTTGGTGAGAAAAAAGGGATTGAAACCAAATGGTCAAATAGCAGAAGATTAGTTTAAAGATACCTTTTATAGGCACTAACTTCAGTAGCTGTGTGAGAAGCAAGTCCTTCTATATAAATCATACTGTATCGGAAGCACGTACACAATGATGATACCGTGATATGCAATTTTATCGTAACTTTCATTTCCCTAGTCTCTGGTTAAAATATTTATTAGGAATGGTGAGCTTTGATAGTCTCTAAATCAGTCTATTTTTTTGCCTACCATCTAATTGTTGATGTTACAAAAATCATCAAACTGTAATCAAGAGAACCGCTTTTGACTAATATCAACCTAGAAGATATTTGCATTACTGGGAAACCTATAATCCTAAATATATATGTAGACTTTATATACTAAGGCTATATTTGGGGTTTTCAGTTTGATTACTTCGTGGATTGCCACTATGGTGCCAGTGATGATCAGTTATGGGTGATTGGTGGCAGAGTTTCTGGGACGTTAGGCTCAACACTCTAAAATTGCGCATGCTAGCATTAAGTTTTTTTGCTAAGAATCCTAGCATATATCTGCATAAACTGATCAATGCTCTTACTGAGTATTTAAATGTGATACCCAAACAAGGATGAAAAAGAAAGGCGTTGACAAAAAATTCTCACAAAGTGATATACTTTAGAAACATGGGTAGCTAATGAATGAGCTATTGAAGATATTAAAGAGTACAATGGTCCACATGGGATGCAACGCTGTAATTTCAGAATTTATCGAAGTCAGTCAATCAGTGGACTGACTCCAATAAAAACATGCTAGATTGCTGAAATTCAGAATCTCTTGAAATTAGCCAAAATCGGTGGATTATAAATCAACAAAACACAGAAAAATTTCAGAACTTCTCAAAATCAGTTAGATACAGTAGATTATAAATGCCGAAAGGAGACCAAAATATTGAATTTCAGAATCTTTTGAAATCGGCCAAAATTGGTGGGCAATACATTGAAAATGTTAACCATTTCTCAAAATCGGTTTAAAACAATGGACAACAAGTAACAAAAGCGGACCAAAATGTTGAATATAAGTTTCACAAAATTGGCCAAAATCAGTGGACTATCCATGAAAATCGAGCATAACACTAAAATTTCCCAAACTTTCTCAAAATCGGTTAAAATCTGTCTGCTCCTTGAGTTTAGCACAGCACTCTTGAGTTGGCGCTGCAGAAGTATCACATATCACCAGCTCATTAGCTCTGCATTTTAGTGACTCCGCAGTCGGAGAATGGCCAAGGATAAAAAAAGTAAGAACAACGAAACACAAAGAAGAAGGTGAAAGTCTTCATACTCTCATTACTTAGGAAGAGTTGTTTGTACTTTTGAGATGAAGTGGATTGTGGGCCTATTTATACTTAAGATGGGATTGTTTCACTTTCAAGTGTACAACAACAACAACAACAAAGCCATGTTCCCAACTAGTTGGGGTCGGCTATATGAATCCTGGTTTTCCATTCTGCTCGGTTTAGCGCAATATATTCTGTAAGGTCACAAGCTATCATATCATTTTTCACCGTTTCCACCCAAGTTAGTTTTGGTTTTCCTCTACCCCTAACTCTACCCTCAATACTTATCAAATCACTCTTTCTAATGGGGATACTACTAGGTCTACGTGTGACATATCCAAACTACCTGAGGCGATTCTCTCTTAACTTATCTTGGATTAGAGCTACCTTTAGCATGTCTCGTATATGCTCGTTTCTAATTCTATCCTTTCTTATTTTACCACACATCCATCTTAGCATCCTCATCTCCGCTACACTCATTCTTTGGACATGTTGTTTCTTTGTTGCCCAACACTCTGCTCCATACATCATTGCTGGTCTAACAATTGTCCTAGAAATTTTTTTCCTTCAACTTCAAAGGTACACGTTTGTCACACAAAACACCACTGGTACTTCTCCACTTAAGTCGCCCTGCTTGCATCCTATGTATAACATCTTCACAAATCTCCCCATTTTTTTGTATTATTAAGCCTAAATATCAGAAACGGTCTCTCTTAGGTATCTCTTGGCCATCAAGCTTCATTACTTCCTCAGTTGTGGGCTATATAGTACATTGTTTTCGATCAATTTCATGAGATTTCGTAGTTTACTGTTTTGGCCTCATTTTTGGGGTTATATTCCATAGTTTCCGGTCCTTTTCGTCAAAATTTTTATTTGACTATTTTACCCTCATTTGTGGGTAGTCCACAGTTTTCGGCAACTTTTATGAGAATTTTTATTTCCCTCATTTTGTGGGCTATAGTCACAGTTCGATCACTTTCATGAGATTTTGTATTTTACTCTTTGGCCTCATTTTTTGGGTTATAGTCCACTGTTTCCGGCGGTTTTCGTGAAAATTTTGTATTTGACTGTTGGAGCCTCATTTCAGGGCTATAGTCTACAGTTTTCGGTCACTTTCGTGAGATTTTTTATTTCCATCATTTTCATAAGATTTCGTAATTTACTGTTTTGGCCTCATTTTGTGGGTTATAGTCCACAGTTTCAGGCCGTTTGCATGAAAATTTTGTATTTGACTATTTTAGCCTCATTTGTGGGCTATAGTCCACAGATTTCGGCCACTTTCGCGAGATTTTTTATTTTCCTCATTTTGTGGGCTATAGTACACTGTTTTCGATCAATTTCATGAGATTTCGTAATTTGCTGTTTTGTGCTCATTTTTTGGGATATATTCCACAATTTTCGGTCCTTTTCGTGAAATTTTTTATTAGACTGTTTTAGCCCCATTTGTGGGCTATAGTCCAAAGTTTTCGGCAACTTTTGTGAGAATTTTTATTTTCCTTATTCTGTGGGCTATAGTACAAAGTTTTTGATCACTTTCTTTAGATTTCGTATTTTACTATTTTGGCATCATTTTGTAGGTTATAGTCCACAGCTTCTGGCCGTTTTCGTGAATTTTTGTATTTGATTGTTTTAGCCTTCATTTGTGGGCTATAGTCCACAGTTTTTGGTCACATTCAAAAGATTTTTTATTTTCCTCATTTTGTGGGCTAGTACACTAGTTTCGACCACTTTCATGAGATTTCGTATTTTACTATTTTGGGCTCATTTTGTGGGTTATATAAGCCACAGTTTCCGGCCATTTTCGTAAAAATTTTGTATTTGACTGCTTGAGCCTCATTTGTGGGCTTAGTCTACAGTTTTCGGTCACTTTTGTGAGATTTTTTATTTTCATAATTTTGTAGGCTATACAGTACACTGTTTTCGATTATTTTCATGAGATTTCGTAGTCCACAGTTTCCGGCCGTTTTTGTGAAAATTTGTGTTTGATTGTTTTAGCCTCGTTTGTGGGCTATAATATACAGTTTTCGGCCACTTTCGTGAGATTTTTTATTTCCCTTATTTTGTCGGCTATATAGTACACTGTTTTCGATCAATTTCATGAGATTTCGTGATTTACAGTTTTGGCCTCAATTTAAGGGTTATATTCCTCAGTTTCCGGTCCTTTTCGTAAAATTTTTTATTTGACTGTTTTACCCTCATTTGTGGGCTATAGTCCATTGTTTTCGGTAACTTTTGTGAGAATTTTTATTTCCCTCATTTGTGGGCTATACACAGTTTTCGATCACTTTCATGAGTTTTCGTATTTTACTCTTTGGCCTTATTTTGTGGGTTATAGTCCACATATCCGGCCGTTTTCGTGAAAATTTTGTATTTAACTGTTTGAGCCTCATTTGTGGGGCTATAGTCCATAGTTTTCGGTCACTTTTGTGAGATTTTTTATTTTCCACATTTTGTGAGCTATATAGTACACTATTTTCGATCCATTTCATGAGATTTCGTAATTTACTGTTTTGGCCTCATTTTTTGGCATATATTCCACAGTTTCCGGTCCTTTACGTGAATTTTTTTATTAGACTGTTTTAGCCCCATTTGTGGGCTATAGTCCAAAGTTTTTGGCAACTTTTGTGTGAATTTTTATTACCCTTATTTTGTGGGCTATAGTACACAGTTTTTTATCACTTTCTTCAGAGTTCTTATTTTACTATTTTAGCCTCATTTTATGGGTTATAGTCCACAGTTTCCGGCCGTTTTCGTAAATTTTTGTATCTGACGGTTTTAGCCTCATTTGTGGGCTATAGGCCACAGTTTTCAGTCACATTCGAAATATTTTTTTTCCTCATTTTGTGGGCTATAGTACACTATTTTCGATCACTTTCATTAAATTTCGTATTTTACTGTTTTGGCCTCATTTTGTGGGTTATAGGCCACAGTATCCGGCCGTTTTAGTGAAAATTTTGTATTTGACTGTTTGAGCCACATTTGTGGGCTATTCGTCCACAGTTTTCAGTCACTTACGTGAGATTTTTTATTTCCATCATTTTGTAGGCTATAATACAATGTTTTCGATCATTTTCATGAGATTTCGTAATTTACTGTTTTGGCCTCATTTTGTGGGTTATAGTCCATAGTTTGTGGCCATTTTTGTGAAAATTTATATTTGACTGTTTTAGCCTCATTTGTGGGCTATAGTATACAGTTTTCGACCACTTTCGTGAGGTTATTTATTTCCGTCATTTTGTGGGCTTTATAGTACACTGTTTTCGATCAATTTCATGTGATTTTGAAATTTACTGTTTTGGCCTCATTTTGTGGTTTATATTCCACAGTTTCCGGTCCTTTTCTTGAAATTTTTATGACTGTTTTACCCTCATTTGTGGGCTGTAGTCCACAGTTTTCGGCAACTTTTGTGAGAATTTTTATTTCCCTCATTTTGTGGGCTATAGTCACAGTTTTCGATCACTTTCATGTGATTTCGTATTTTACTTTTTTGGCATCATTTTGTGGGTTATAGTCCACAATTTCCGGCCGTTTTCGTGAAATTTTGTATTTGACTGTTTTAGCCTCATTTGTGGACTATAGTCCACAGTTTTCGGTCCCTTTCGTGAGATTTTTTATTTCCATCATTTTGTGGGCCATTGTACATTATTTTCGATCAATTTCATGAGATTTCGTATTTACTGTTTTGGCCTCATTTTGTGGGTTATAGTCCACAGTTTCCGGCCGTTTTCATGAAAATTTGTATTTGACTATTTTAGCCTCATTTGTGGGCTATAGTCCACACTTTTAGGTCACATTTGTGAGATTTTTTATTTCCCTTCTTTTGTGGGCTATATAGTACGCTATTTTCGATCAATTTCATGAGATTTCATATTTTACTATTTTGGTCTCATTTTGTGGGTTATATTCCACAGTTTTCGGTTCTTTTCGTGAATTTTTTTATTTTATTGTTTTAGCCTCATTTGTGGGCTACAGTCCACAGTTTTGGCAACTTTCGTGAGAATTTTTATTTCTCTCATTTTGTGGGCTATAATACACTGTTTTTGATCACTTTCTTGAGATTTTATATTTTACTATTTTTGCATCATTTTCTAGGTTATAGTCCACAGTTTCCGGCTATTTTCGTGAAATTTTGTATTTGACTAGTTTAGCCTCATTTGTGGGCTATATAGTCCACTGTTTTTCGCTTACTTTCGTGAGAAATATTATTTCCCTCATTTTGTGGGCTATAATCCACTGTTTCCAGTTGTTATCGTGAAATTTTTTATTTGACTGTTTTAGCCTCATTTGTGGGCTATCGTCCATATTTTTTGGTCACATTCGTAAGATTTTTTATTTCCCTTATTTTGTGGGCTATAGTACACTGTTTTCGATCTATTTCTTGAGATTTTGTATTTTACTATTTTGGTCACATTTTTTGGGTTATAGTCCACAGTTTCCGACCATTTTCGTGAATTTTTGTATTTGTCTGTTTTAACCTCATTTGTGGTAGTCCACAGTTTTCGGCAATTTTCGTGATATTTTTTATTTTTCTCATTTTGTGGAATATAGTACACTATTTTTGATTATTTTCATGAGTTTTCGTATTTTACTGTTTTTGGGCTCATTTTGTGGGTTATAGTCCGCACTTTTCGGCCGTTTTCGTGAAATTTTGTATTTGACTTTTTAACATCAATTGTGGGCAATAAGTCCACAATTTTCGGCCCCTTTCGTGAGATTTTTTGTCCCTCATTTTGTGGGCTATAGTCCACTGTTTCCAGTTGTTTTCGGGAAATTTTGTATTTTACTGTTCTAGCCTCATTTGTGGGCTATAGTCCACACTTTTAGGTCACTTTCGCGAGATTTTTTATTTCCATCATTTTGTAAGCTGTAGTACACTATTTTCGATCAATTTCGCGAGATTTTGTATTTTACCATTTTGGCCTCATTTTGAGGGTTATAGTCCACAGTTTCCGGCCGTTTTTGTGAAAATTTGTATATTTGACTGTTTTAGCCTCATTTGTGGGCAATAGTCCACAGTTTTCGGCCATTTTCGTGAGATTTTCTATGTCCCTCATTTTGTGGGATATAGTCCACTGTTTCCAGTTGTTTTCGTGAAATTTTGTATTTTACTTTTTGAGCCTCATTTGTGGGCTATAGTCCCCACTTTTAGGTGACTTTCGCGAGATTTTTTATTTCCATCATTTTGTAGGCTTAGTACACTATTTTCGATCAATTTAATGAGATTTCGTATTTTACTGTTTTGGCCTCATTTTGTGGGTAAATAGTCTACCGTTTCCGGCCGTTTTCGTGAAAATTTATATTTGACTATTTTAACCTCATTTGTGGGCTATTGTCCACAGTTTTCAAACACTTTTGTGAGAATTTTTATTTCCTTCATTTTGAGGGCTGTATAGTACACTGTTTTCGATCAATTTTACGAGATTTCGTAATTTATTGTTCTGGCCTCATTTTGGGGGTTACATTCCCCAGTTTCCGGCTATTTTTGTGAAATTTTTTATTTGACTGTTTTACCCTCATTTGTGGGCTATTGTCCATAGTTTTCGGCAACTTTTGTGAGAATTTATATTTCCCTCATTTTGTGGGCTATAGTCACAGTTTTCGATCACTTTCATGAGATTTCATATTTCACGCTTTGGCCTCATATTTTGGGTTATAGTCCAGAGTTTCCGGCCGTTTTCGTGAAAATTTTGTATTTTACTGTTCGCGCCTCATTTCTGGGCTATAGTCCACAGTTTTTGGTCACTTTCGCGAGATTTTTTATTTCCATCATTTTGTAGGCTACACTGTTTTCAATTATTTTCATGAGATTTCGTAATGTTCTGTTTTGGCCTCATTTTGGGGTTATAGTCCACAGTTTCTGGCCGTTTGCGTGAAAATTTTGTATTTGACAGTTTTAGCCTCATTTGTGGGCTATAGTCCACAGTTTTCGGCTACTTTCGTGAGATTTTTTATTTCCCTAATTTTGTGGCAATATAATACACCTTTTTCGATCAATTTCATGAGATTTAGTAATTTACTGTTTTGCCATGATTTTTTGGGATATATTCCTCCGATTCCGGTCCTTTTCGTGAAATTTTTTATTAGACTGTTTTAGCCCCATTTGTGGGCTATAGTCCAAAGTTTTCGGCAACTTTTGTGAATTTTTTATTTCCCTTATTTTGTGGGTGATAGTACACAATCACTTTCTTCAGATTTCGTATTTAACTGTTTCGGGCTCATTTTGTGGGTTATAGTCCACAGTTTCTGGCCGTTTTCGTGAATTTTTGTATTTGACTGTTTTAGCCTCATTGTGGGCTATAGTCCACAGTTTTCGGGCACATTCGAAAGATTTTTTATTTCTCTCATTTTGTGGGCTATAGCACAGTATTTTCGATCAATTCATGAGATTTCGTAATTTACTGTTTTGGCCTCATTTTTTGGGTTATAGGCCACAGTTTCCGACCGTTTTTGTGGAAAATTTGTATTTGACAGTTTTAGCCTCATTTGTGGGCTATAGTCCGCAGTTTTCGGCCACTTTCGTAAGATTTTTTATTTCCCTCATTTTGTGGGCTATATAGTATACTGTTTTCGATCAATTTCATGAGATTTCGTAATTTATTGTTTTGGCCTCATTTTTTGGGATATATTCCACAATTTCCAAACCTTTTCGTGAAATTTTTTATTAGACTGTTTTAGCCCCATTTGTGGGCTATAGTCCAAAGTTTTTGACAACTTTTGTGGGAATTTTTATTTCCCTTATTTTGTGGGCTATAGTACACAGTTTTCGATCACTTTCTTCAGATTTCGTTTTTTACTATTTTGGCCTCATTTTGTGGGTTATAGTCCATAGTTTCTGGCCGTTTTCGTGAATTTTTGTATTTGACTGTTTTAGCCTCATTTGTGGGCTATAGTCCACAGTTTTCGGTCACTTTCGAAAGATTTTTTACTTCCCTCATTTTGTGGGCTGTATAGTACACTGTTTTCGATCAATTTCATGAGAGTTCGTAATTTACTGTTTTGGCCTCATTTTTTAGGGTTATATTCCACAGTTTCCGAACCTTTTCGTCAAAATTTTTATATGATTGTGTTACCCTCATTTGTGGGCCATAGTACACTGTTTTCGATCATTTTCGTGAGATTTCCTAACTTACTATTTTGGCCTCATTTTGATTTTGTGGGTTATAGTCCACAGTTTCTAGCCGTTTTCGTGAGCCTTATTCGTGACTACAGTCCACAGTTTTCGGTCACTTTCTTAAGATTTTTTATTTCCATCATTTTGTAGGCTATTGTACACTGTTTTTGATCATTTTCATGAGATTTCGTAATTTTTTGTTTTGGCCTCATTTTGTTGTGGGTGTCCACAATTTTCGGCCGTTTTCGTGAAAATTTGTATTTGACTGTTTTAGCCTCATTTGTGGGCATTAGTCCACTCTTTCCGGCCACTTTCGTGAGATTGTTTATTTGCCTCATTTTGTGGGCTATATAGTACATTGTTTTCGATCAATTTCATGAGATTTCGTAATTTACTGTTTGGGCCTCATTTTGTGGGTTATAGTCCACAGTATCCGGTTGTTTGCGTGAAAATTTTGTATTTGACTGTTTTAGCCTCATTTGTGGGCTATAGTCCAAAGATTTCGGCCACTTTCGTGGGATTTTTTATTTTCCTCATTTTGTGGGCTATATAGTACACTGTTTTCGATCAATTTCATGAGATTCCGTAATTTAGTGTTTTGGCATGATTTTTTGGGATATATTCCACAGTTTCCGGTCCTTTTTGTGAATTTTTTTATTAGAATATTTTAGCCCCATTTGTGTGCTATAGTCCAAAATTTTCGACAACTTTTGTGAGAATTTTTATTTCCCTTATTTTGTGGGCTGTAGTATACAGTTTTCGATCACTTTCTTCAGATTTCGTATTTAACTGTTTTGGCATCATTTTGTGGGTTACAGTCCACAGTTTCTGGCCGTTTTCGTGAATTTTTGTATTTGACTGTTTTAGCCTCATTCGTGGGCGAGTCCACAGTTTTCGGTCACATTTGAAAGTTTGTTTATTTTCCTCATTTTGTGGGCTATAGTACAGTATTTTCGATCAATTTCATGAGATTTCATAATTTACTGTTTTTGGCCTCATTTTGTGGGTTATAGTCCACAGTTTCTGGCCGTTTTCGTGAAAATTTGTATTTAACAGTTTTAGCCTCATTTGTGGGCTATAGTCCATAGTTTTCGGCCTCTTTCATGAGATTTTTTATTTCCCTCATTTTGTGGGCTATATAGTACACTGTTTTAGATCAATTTCATGAGATTTCATAATTTACTGTTTTGGCATTATTTTTTGGGATATATTCCACAGTTTCCGGTCCTTTTCGTGAATTTTTTTATTAGACTGTTTTAGTCCCATTTGTGGGCTATAGTTCAAAGTTTTCGGCAACTTTCAAGAGAATTTTTATTTCCCTTATTTTGTGGGCTATAGTACACAGTTTTCGATCACTTTCTTCAGATTTCATATTTTACTATTTTGGCCTCATTTTGTAGGTTATAGTACACAGCTTCGTCGTTTTCGTGAATTTTTGTATTTGACTGTTTTAGCCTTATTTGTGGGCTATAGTCCACAGTTTTCGGTCACATTCGAAAGATTTTTTACTTCCCTCATTTTGTGGGCTATATTGTACACTGTTTTCGATCAATTTCATGAGAGTTCGTAATTTACTGTTTTGGCCTCATTTTGAGGGTTATATTCCACAGTTTCCGGTCCTTTTCGTCAAAATTTTCATATGACTATTGTACCCTCATTTGTGGGCTATAGTCCACAGTTTTCGGTCACTATCGTGTGATTTTTCATGTTCATTATTTTGTAGGCCATAGTACACTGTTTTCGATCATTTTTATGAGATATCGTAATTTACTGTTTTGGCCTCATTTTGTGTGTTATAGTCCACAGTTTCAGGCCGTTTTCGTGAAAATTTGTATTTGACTATTTTAGCCTCATTTGTGGGCTGTAGTCCACAGTTTTCGGACACTTTCGTGAGATTTTTTATTTCCCTCATTTTGTGGGCTATATAGTACACTGTTTTCGATCAATTTAATGAGATTTCGAAATATACTGTTTTGGTCTGATTTTGGGGGTTATATTCCACAGTTTTCGGTCCTTTTTGTCAAAATTTTTATTTGACTGTTTTACCCTCAACACTAGGCTATAGTCCACAGTTTTCGACAAATTTTGTGAGAATTTATATTTCCCTCATTTTGTGGGCTATCGTCACAGTTTTCGATCACTTTCATGAGATTTCGTATTTTACTCTTTGGCCTCATTTTTTGGGTTATAATCTACAGTTTCTGGACGTTTTCGTGAAAATTTTGTATGTGACTGTTTGAGCCTCATTTCTGGGCTATAGTCAACAGTTTTCGGTCACTTTCGTGATATTTTTTATTTCCATCGTTTTGTAGGCTGTTGTACGATGTTTTTGATTAATTTAATGGGATTTCGTAATTTAATGTTTTGGCCTCATTTTGTGGGTTATAGTCCACAGTTTCCGGCCGTTTGCGTGAAAATTTTGTATTTGACTGTTTTAGCCTCATTTGTGGGCTATAGGCCACAGTTTTCGGCCACTTTCGTGAGATTTTTTATTTCCCTCATTTTGTGGGCTATATAGTACACTGCTTTCGATGAATTTGATGAGATTTCGTAATTTACTATTTTGGCCTTATTTTTTGGGATATATTCCACAGTTTCCGGTCTTTTTCGTGAAATTTTTTATTAGACTGTTTCAGCCCCATTTGTGGGCAATAGTCCAAAGTTTCGGCAACTTTTGTGAGAATTTTTATTTCCCTTATTCTGTGGGCTATAGTACACAGTTTTCGATCACTTTCTTTAGATTTCGTATTTTACTATTTTGGCCTCATTTTGTGGGTGATAGTCCGCAGTTTCCAGCCGTTTTCGCGAATTTTTATATTTGACTGTTTTAGATTCATTTGTCACAATTTTCGGTCACATTCGAAAGATTTTTTATTCCCCTCATTTTGTGGGCTATAGGATACTGTTTTCGATCACTTTTATGAGATTTCGTATTTTACTGTTTTGGCCTCATTTTGTGGGTTATAGGCCACAGTTTCCGGCCGTTTTCGTGGAAATTTTGTATTTGACTGTTTTAGCCTCATTTGTGGGCTATAGTCCACTGTTTTCGGTCATTTTCGTGAGATTTTTTATTTTCCTCATTTTATGGGCTATATAGTATACTGTTTTCGATCAATTTCATGAGATTTCGTAATTGATTGTTTTGGCCTCATTTTTTGGGATATATTCCACAGTTTCTGGTGCTTTTCGTGAAATTTTTTATTAGACTGTTTTAGCCCCATTTATGGGCTATAGTCCAAAGTTTTTGGCAACTTTTGTGAGAATTTTTATTTCCCTTATTGTGTGGGCTATAGTACACAGTTTTCGGTCACTTTCGAAAGATTTTTTACTTCCCTCATTTTGTAGGCTATATACTATACTGTTTTCGATCAATTTCATGAGAGTTCGTAATTTACTGTTTTGGCCTCATTTTGAGGGTTATATTTACAGTTTCCAGTCCTTTTCGTCAAAATTTTTATATGACTGTTGTACCCTCATTTGTGGGCTATAGTCCACAGTTTTTGTTCACTTTCGTGAGATTTTTCATGTTCATCATTTTGTAGGCCATAGTACACTGTTTTCGATCATTTTCTTGAAATTTCGTAATTTACTGTTTTGGCCTCACTTTGTGGGTTATAGTTCACAGTTTCAGGCCGTTTTCGTGAAAATTTGTATTTGACTGTTTTAGCCTCATTTGTGGGTTGTAGTCCACAGTTTTTGGACACTTTCGTGAGATTTTTTATTTCCCTCATTTTGTGGGCTATATTGTACGCTGTTTTCGATCAATTTAATGAGATTTCGTAATTTACTGTTTTGGTCTGATTTTGGGGGTTATATTCCACAGTTTTCGGTCCTTTTCGTCAAAATTTTTATTTGACTATTTTACACTCAATTGTAGGTTATAGTCCACAGTTTTCGGCAACTTTTGTGAGAATTTTATTTCCCTCATTTTGTGGGATATAGTCACAGTTTTCGATCACTTTCAGGAGATTTCGTATTTTACTCTTTGGCCTCATTTTTTGGGTTATAGTCCACAGTTTTCGGCCGTTTTCGTGAATTTTTGTATTTGACTGTTTTAGCCTCATTTGCGGGCTATAGTCCACAGTTTTCGGTCACTTTCGAAAGATTTTTTACTTCCCTCATTTTGTGGGCTATATAGTACACTGTTTTCGATCAATTTCATGAGAGTTCGTAATTTACTGTTTTGGCCTCATTTTTTAGGGTTATATTACACAGTTTCCGGTCCTTTTTGTCAAAATTTTTATATGACTGTTTTACCCTCATTTGTGGGCCATAGTACACTGTTTTCGATCATCTTCGTGAGATTTCCTAACTTACTGTTTTGGCCTCATTTTGATTTTGTGGGTTATAGTCCACAGTTTCCAGCCATTTTCGTGAGCCTCATTTGTGACTATAGTCCACAATTTTCAGTCACTTTCTTAAGATTTTTTATTTCCATCATATTGTAGGCTATTGTACACTGTTTTCGATCATTTTCATGAGATTTCGTAATTTGTTGTTTTGGCCTCATTTTGTTGGTGTCCACAGTTTCCGGTCATTTTCGTGAAAATTTGTATTTAACTGTTTTAGCCTCATTTGTGGGCATTAGTCCACTCTTTCCGGCCGCTTTCGTGAGATTTTTTATTTCCATCATTTTGTGGGCTATATAGTACATTGTTTTCGATCAATTTCATGAGATCTCATAATTTACTGTTTGGGCCTCATTTTGGGGGTTATATTCCACAATTTCCGGTCCTTTTTGTCAAAATTTTTATTTGACTATTTTACCCTCATTTGTGGGCTATAGTCCACAGTTTTCGGCCACTTTCGTGAGATTTTATATTTCCCTCATTTTGTGGGCTATATAGTACACTGTTTTCGATCAATTTCATGAGATTTCGTAATTTAGTGTTTTGGCCTAATTTTTTGGGATATATTCCACAGTTTCCGGTCCTTTTCGTGAATTTTTTTATTAGACTGTTTTAGCCCCGTTTGTGGGCTATAGTCCAAAGTTTTCGGCAACTTTTGTGAGAATTTTTATTTCGCTTATTTTGTGGGCTATAGTACACAGTTTTCGATCACTTTCTTCAGATTTCATATTTAACTGTTATAACCTCATTTTGTGGGTTATAGTCCTCAGTTTCAGGCCGTTTTCGTGAATTTTTGTATTTGACTGTTTTAGCCTCATTCGTGGGCTATAGTCCACAGTTTTCGGTCACATTTGAAAGATTGTTTATTTTCCTCATTTTGTGGGCTATAGTACAGTATTTTCGATCAATTTTATGAGATTTCTTAATTTACTGTTTTGGTCTCATTTTGTGGGTTATAGTCCACAGTTTCCGGCCGTTTTCGTGAAAATTTGTATTTGATAGTTTTAGCCTCATTTGTGGGCAGTTCACAGTTTTTGGCCACTTTCGTGAGATTTTTTATTTTCCTCATTTTGTGGGCTATATAGTACACTGTTTTCGATCAATTTCATGAGATTTCGTAATTTACTATTTTGGCATTATTTTTTGGGATATATTCCACAGTTTCCGGTCCTTTTCGTGAGCTTTTTATTAGACTGTTTTAGTCCCATTTGTGGGCTATAGTCCAAAGTTTTCGGCAACTTTTGTGAGATTTTTTATTTTCTCTTATTTTGTGGGCTATATAGTACACTGTTTTCGATCAATTTCTTCAGATTTCGTATTTTACTATTTTGGCCTCATTTTGTAGGTTATAGTACATAGCTTCTGGCCGTTTTCGCGAATTTTTGTATTTAACTGTTTTAGCCTCATTTGTGGGCCATAGTCCACAGTTTTCGGTCACATTCGAAAGATTTTTTACTTCCCTCATTTTGTGGGCTATATAGTACACTGTTTTCGATCAATTCCATGAGAGTTCGTAATTTACTGTTTTGGCCTCATTTTGAGGGTTATATTCCACAGTTTCCGGTCCTTTTCATCAAAATTTTTATTTGACTGTTTTACCCTCAATTGTAGGTTATAGTCCACAGTTTTCGGTAACTTTTGTGAGAATTTTATTTCCCTCATTTTGTGGGCTATAGTCATAGTTTTCGATCACTTTCATGAGATTTCGTAATTTACTATTTTGGCCTCATTTTGTGGGTTATAGTCCACAGTTTCAGGCCATTTTCGTGAAAATTTGTATTTGACTGTTTTAGCCTCATTTGTGGGCTGTAGTCCACAGTTTTCGGACACTTTCGTGAGATTTTTTATTTTCCTTATTTTGTGGGCTATATAGTATACTGTTTTCGATCAATTTAATGAGATTTCGTAATTTACTGTTTTGGTCTGATTTTGGGGGTTTTATTCCACAGTTTCCCGTCCTTTTCGTCAAAATTTTTATTTGATTATTTTACCCTCAATTGTAGGCTATTGTCCACAGTTTTCGACAACTTTTGTGAGAATTTTATTTCCATCATTTTGTGGGCTATAGTCATAGTTTTCGATCACTTTTATGAGATTTCGTATTTTACTCTTTGGCCTCATTTTTTGGGTTATAGTCCACAGTTTCCGGACGTTTTGGTGAAAATTTTGTATCTGACTGTTTGAGCCTCATTTCTGGGCTATAGTCCACAGTTTTTGGTCACTTTCGTGAGATTTTTTACTTCCATCATTTTGTTGGCTGTAGTACAATGTTTTGATCATTTTCATGAGATTTCGTAATTTAGTGTTTTGGCCTCATTTTGCGGGTTATAGTCCACAGTTTCCGCCCGTTTGCGTGAAAATTTAGTATTTGACTGTTTTAGCCTCATTTGTGGGTTATAGTCCACAGTTTTCGGCCACTTTCGTGAGATTTTTTATTTTCCCCATTTTGTGGGCTATATAGTACACTGGTTTCGATCAATTGCATGAGATTTCGTAATTTACTGTTTTGACCTTATTTTTTAGGATATATTCCACAGTTTTCGGTCTTTTTCGTAAATTTTTTTATTAGACTATTTTAGCCTCGTTTGTGGGCAATAGTCCAAAGTTTTCGGCAACTTTTGTGAAAATTTTTATTTCCCTTATTTTGTGGGATATAGTAAACAGTTTTTGATCACTTTCTTCAGATTTCGTATTTTACTATTTTGGCCTTATTTTGTGGGTTATAGTCCACAGTTTCCGGCCGTTTTCGCGAATTTTTGTATGTGACTGTTTTAGACTCATTTGTGGGCTATAGTCCACAGTTTTCGGTCACATTCGAAATGTTTTTTATTCCCCTCATTTTGTGGGCTATAGTACATTGTTTTCGATCATTTTTATGAGATTTCGTATTTTACTGTTTTGCCCTCATTTTGTGGGTTATAGGCCACAGTTTTTGGCCGTTTTCGAGGAAATTTTGTATTTGACTGTTTTAGCCTCATTTGTGGGCTATAGTGTATAGTTTTCGGTCACATTAGAATGATTTTTTACTTCCCTCGTTTTGTGGGGTATATAGTACACTATTTTCGATCAATTTCATGAGAGTTCATAATTTACTGTTTTGGCCTCATTTTGAGGGTTATATTCCACTGTTTCCTGTCCTTTTCGTCAAAATTTTTATGACTGTTTTACCCTCATTTGTGGGCTATTGTCCACAGTTTTCAATCACTTTGGTGAGATTTTTTGTTTGCATCATTTTGTAGGCCATAGTACACTGTTTTCGATCATTTTCATGAGATTTCGTAATTTACTGCTTTAGCCTCATTTTGTGGGTTATAGTCCACAGTTTCAGACTGTTTTCGTGAAAAATTGTATTTGACTGTTTTTGTCTCATTTGTGGGCTGTAGTCCACAGTTTTCAGACACTTTCGTGAGATTTTTTATTCCCCTCATTTTGTGGGCTATATAGTACACTGTTTTCGATCAATTTAATGAGATTTCGTAATTTACTGTTTTGGTCTAATTTTGGGGGTTATATTCCACGGTTTCCGGTTCTTTTCGTGAAAATTTTTATTTGACTGTTTTACCTTCATTTGTGGGCTATAGTCCACAGATTTCGGCAACATTTGTGAGAATTTCTATTTCCCTCATTTTGTGAGATATAGTCACATTTTTCGATCAATTTCATGAGATTTCGTATTTTACTCTTTGGCCTCATTTTTTGGGTTATAGTCCACAGTATCCGGCCATTTTCGTGAAAATTTAAATTTTGTATTTGACTGTTCGAGCCTCATTTCTGGGCTATAGTCCACAGTTTTTTGTCACTTTCGTTAGATTTTTTATTTCCATCATTTTGTAGGCTGTAGTACAATGTTTTCGATCAATTTCATGAGATTTTGTAATTTACTGTTTTGGCCTCATTCTGTGAGTAATAGTCCACAGTTTCCAGCTGTTTGCGTGAAAATTTTGTATTTAACTGTTTTAGCCTTATTTGTGGGCTATAGTCCACAGTTTTCGGCAACTTTCGTGAGATTTTTTATTTCCTTCATTTTGTGGGCTATGTAGTACACTGCTATCGATCAATTTCATGAGATTTCGTAATTTACTGTTTTGGCCTTATTTTTTCTGATATATTCCTCAGTTTCCGGTCTTTTTCGTGAAATTTTTTATTAGACTGTTTTAAGCCGGTTTGTGGGCTATAGTCCAAAGTTTCTGGCAACTTTTGTGAGAATTTTTATTTCCCTTATTTTGTGGGCTATAATACACAATTTTCGATCACTTTCTTCAGATTTCGTATTTTACTATTTTGGCCTCATTTTGTAGGTTATATTCCACAGTTTTCGGCCGTTTTCGCGAATTTTTGTATTTGACTGTTTTAGGCTCATTTGTGGGCTATAGTCCACAGTTTTCGGTCACATTCGAAAGGTTTTTTATTCCCCTCATTTTGTGGGCTATAGTACACTGTTTTCGATCACCTTTATGAGATTTCGTATTTTAATGTTTTGGCCTCATTTTGTGGGTTATAGGCCACAGTTTTCGGCCGTTTTCGTGGAAATTTTGTATTTGACTGTTTGTGCCTCATCCGAGGGCTCTAGTCCATAGTTTTCGGTCACTTTCGTGAGATTTTTTATTTCCATCATTTTGTAGGCCATAGTACACAGTTTTCGATCATTTTCATGAGATTTTGTAATTTACAGTTTTGGCCTCATTTTGTGGGTTATAGTCCACAGTTTCCGGCCGTTTCAATGAAAATTTTGTATTTGACTGTTTTAGTCTCATTTGTGGGTTATAGTCCATAGTTTTCGATCACTTTCGTGAGATTTTTTATTTCCCTCATTTTGCGGGCTATATAGTACGCTGTTTTCGATCAATTTCATAAAATTTCGTAATTTACTGTTTTGGCCTCATTTTTGGGGATATATTCCACAGTTTTCGGTCCTTTTCGTGAATTTTTTTATTACTGTTTTAGCCCCATTTGTGGGCTATAGTCCAAAGTTTTCGTCAACTTTTGTGAGAATTTTTATTTCCCTTATTTTGTGGGCTATAGTACACAGTTTTCGATCACTTTCATGAGATTTCGTATTTTACTGCTTTGGCCTCATTTTGTGGGTTATAGGCCACAATTTCTGGCCGTTTTCGTGAAAATTTTGTATTTGACTGTTTGAGCCTCATTTGTGGACTATATAGTCCACAGTTTTTGGTCACTTTTGTGAGATTTTTTATTTCCATCATTTTGTAGGCTATAGTACACTGTGTTCGATTATTTTCATGAGATTTCGTAATTTATGGTTTTGGCCTCATTTTGTGGGTTATAGTATACAGTTTCCGGCCGTTTTCGTGAAAATTTGTATTTGACTATTTTAGCCTGATTTGTGGGCTATAGTCCACAGTTTTCGACCACTTTCTTCAGATTTTGTATTTTACTATTTTGGCCTCATTTTGTGGGTTATAGTCCATAGTTTCAGGCCGTTTTCGTGAAAATTTGTATTTGACTATTTTACCCTCATTTGTGGGCTGTAGTCCACAGTTTTCGGACACTTTCATGAGATTTTTTATTTCCCTCATTTTGTGGGCTAAAATAGTACACTGTTTTCGATCAATTTCACGAGATTTCGTAATTTATTGTTTTGGCCTCATTTTGGGGGTTACATTTCCCAGTTTCCGGCCGTTTTCGTAAAATTTTTTATTTGACTGTTACCCTAATTTGTGGGCCATTGTCCACAGTTTTTGCCAACTTTTGTGAGAATTTATATTTCCCTCATTTTGCAGGCTATAGTGATATTTTTCGATCACTTTCATGAGATTTCGTATTTTACTCTTTGGCCTCATATATTGGGTTATAGTCCACAGTTTCCGGCCGTTTTTGTGAAAATTTTGTATTTGATTGTTCGTGCCTCATTTATGGGCTATAGTCCACAGTTTTCGATCACTTTTGTGAGATTTTTTATTTCCATCATTTTGTAGGCTGTTTTCGATCATTTTCATGAGATTTCGTAATGTTTTGTTATGGCCTCATTTTGTGGGTTATAGTCCACAGTTTCCTGCCGTTTGCGTTAAAATTTTGTATTTGACAGTTTTAGCCTCATTTGTGGGCTATAGTCTACAATTTTCGGCTACTTTTGTTAGATTTTTTATTTCCCTCATTTTTTATAGTACACTGTTTTCGATCAATTTCATGAGATTTCGTAATTTACTATTTTTGACTGATTTTTTGGGATATATTCCACCGATTCCGATCCTTTTTGTGAAATTTTTTATCACACTGTTTTAGCTCTAATTGTGGGCTATAGTCCAAAGTTTTCGACAACTTTTGTGAAAATTTTTATTTCCCTGATTTTGTGGGCAATAGTACACAGTTTTCGATCACTTTCTTCAGATTTCGTACTTAACTATTTTGGCCTCATTTTGTGGGGTATAGTCCACAGTTTCCGGCCGTTTTCGTAAATTTTTGTATTTGACTGTTTTAGCCTCATTTGTGGGCTATAGTCCACAGTTTTCGGTCACATTCAAAAGATTTTTTATTTCTCTTACTTTGTGGGCTATAGTACAGTATTTTCGATCAATTTCATCAGATTTCGTAATTTTGTTTTGGCCTCATTTTTGGGGTTATAGTCCACAGTTTCCGGCTGTTTTCGTGAAAATTTGTATTTGACAGTTTTAGCCTCATTTGTGGGCTATAGTACACTGTTTTCAGCCAATTTCGTGAGACTTTTTATTTTCCTCATTTTGTGGGCTATATAGTATACTGTTTTCGATCAATTTCATGAGATTTCGTAATTTACTGTTTGGGCCTTATTTTTTGGGATATATTCCTCAGTTTCCGGTCCTTTTCGTGAAATTTTTTATTAGACTGTTTTAGCCCAATTTGTGGGCTATAGTCCAAAGTTTTTGGCAACTTTTGTGTGAATTTTTATTTCCCTTATTTTGTGGGCTACAGTACACAGTTTTCGATCACTTGCTTCAGATTTCGTATTTTACTATTTTGGCCTCATTTTGTGGGTTATAGTCCACAGTTTCCGGCCGTTTTCGTGAATTTTTGTATTTGACTGTTTTATACTCATTTGTGATCTATAGTCCACAGTTTTTGATCACATTCGAAAGGTTTTTTATTCCCCCCCATTTTTGGGCTATAGTACATTGTTTTCAATCACTTTTATGAGATTTCGTATTTTGCTGTTTTGGCCTCATTTTGTGGGTTATTGGCCACAGTTTCCGGCCGTTTTTGTGGAAATTTTGTATTTGACTTTTTGTGCCTCATTTGTGGGCTATAGTCCACAGTTTTCGGTCACTTTCGTGAGATTTTTTATTTCCATCATTTTGTAGGTCATAGTACACTGTTTTCAATCATTTTAATGAGATTTCGTAATTTACTGTTTTGGCCTCATTTTGTGGGTTATAGTCCACAGTTTTCGGTCAAGATTTTTTATTTTCCTCATTTTGTGGCTATAGTGCACTTTTTTCGATCACTTTCATGAGATTTCGTATTTTACTGTTTTGGCCTCATTTTGTGGGTTGTAGTCTACAGTTTTCGGCCGTTTTTGTGAAAATTTTGTATTTGACTGTTTTAGCCTCATTTGTGGGCTATAGTCCACAGTTTTCGACCACTTTCGTGAGATTTTTTATTTCCCTCATTTTGTAGGCTATATAGTACACTGTTTTCGATCATTTCATAAGATTTCGTAATTTATTGTTTTGGCCTCATTTTGGGGGTTACATTCTTCAGTTTCCGGCGGTTGTCGTAAAATTTTTTATTTGACTGTTTTACCCTCATTTGTGGGCTATTGTCCACAGTTTTCGGCAACTTTTGTGAGAATTTATATTTCCCTCATTTGTGGGCTATAGTCACAGTTTTGAGCACTTTCATGAGATTTCGTATTTTACTCTTTGGCCTCATATTTTGGATTATAGTCCACAATTTCCGGTCGTTTTCGTGAAAATTTTGTATTTGACTGTTCGTGCCTCATTTCTGGGCTATAGTCCACAGTTTTCGATCACTTTCGTGAGATTTTTTATTTCCATCATTTTGTAGGCTATAGTACACTGTTTTCGATCATTTTCATGAGATTTGGTAATGTTCTGTTTTGGCCTCATTTTGTGGGTTATAGTCCACAGTTTCCAGCCGTTTGCATGAAAATTTTGTATTTGACAGCTTTAGCCTCATTTGTGGGCTATAGTCCACAGTTTTCGGATACTTTCGTGGGATTTTTTATTTCCCTCATTTTGTGGGCAATATAGTACACTGTTTTCAATCAATTTCATGAGATTTCGTAATTTACTGTTTTGTTCTGATTTTTTGGGATATATTCCACCGATTCCGGTCCTTTTCGTGAAATTTTTTATTAGACTGTTTTAGCCCCATTTGTGGGCTATAATCCAAAGTTTTTGGCAACTTTTGTGAAAATTTTTATTTCCCTTATTTTGTGGGATATAGTACATAGTTTTCGATCACTTTCTTCAGATTTCGTATTTAACTGTTTTGGCCTCATTTTGTGGGCTATAGTCCACAGTTTTCGGTCATTTTCGTGAGATTTTTTATTTCCATCGTTTTGTAGGCCATAGTACGCTGTTTTCGATCATTTTCATGAGATTTCCTAACTTACTGTTTTGGCCTCATTTTGTGTGTTATAGTCCACAGTTTCCGGCCGTTTTCGTGAAAATTTGTATTTGACTGTTTTAGCCTCATTTGTGGGCTATATAGTCCACAGTTTTCAGCCACTTTCGTGAGAATTTTTATTTCCCTCATTTTGTGGGCTATATAGTACACTGTTTTCGATCAATTTCATGAAATTTCGTAATTTACTGTTTTGGCCTCAATTTGAGGGTTATATTCCGCAATTTCTGGTCCTTTTCGTCAAAATTTTTATATGACAGTTTTACCCTCATTTGTGGGCTATAGTCCACAATTTTCGGCAACTTTTGTGAGGATTTTCATTTCCCTCATTTTGTGGGCTATAGTCACAGTTTTCGATCACTTTCATGAGATTTCGTATTTTACTCTTTGGCCTCATATTTTGAGTTATAGTCCACAATTTTCGGCCGTTTTCTTGAAAAATTTTGTATTTGACTGTTCGAGCCTCATTTCTGGGCTATAGTCCACAGTTTTCGGTCACTTTCGTGAGATTTTTTATTTCCATTATTTTGTAGGCTATAGTACACTGTTTTCGATCATTTTCATGAGATTTTGTAATGTTCTGTTTTGACCTCATTTTGTGGGTTATAGTCCACAGTTTCCAGCCGTTTGCATGAAAATTTTGTATTTGACAGCTTTAGCCTCATTTGTGGGCTATAGTCCACAGTTTTCGGATACTTTCGTGGGATTTTTTATTTCCCTCATTTTGTGGGCAATATAGTACACTGTTTTCAATCAATTTCATGAGATTTCGTAATTTACTGTTTTGTCCTAATTTTTTGGGATATATTCCACCGATTCCGGTCCTTTTCGTGAAATTTTTTATTAGACTGTTTTAGCCCCATTTGTGGGCTATAATCCAAAGTTTTTGGCAACTTTTGTGAAAATTTTTATTTCCCTTATTTTGTGGGATATAGTACATAGTTTTCGATCACTTTCTTCAGATTTCTTATTTAACTGTTTTGGCCTCATTTTGTGGGCTATAGTCCACAGTTTTCGGTCATTTTTGTGAGATTTTTTATTTCCATCGTTTTGTAGGCCATAGTACGCTGTTTTCGATCATTTTCATGAAATTTCCTAACTTACTGTTTTGGCCTCATTTTGTGTGTTATAGTCCACAGTTTCCGGCCGTTTTCGTGAAAATTTGTATTTGACTGTTTTAGCCTCATTTGTGGGCTATATAGTCCACAGTTTTCAGCCACTTTCGTGAGAATTTTTATTTCCCTCATTTTGTGGGCTATATAGTACACTGTTTTCGATCAATTTCATGAGATTTCGTAATTTACTGTTTTGGCCTCATTTTGAGGGTTATATTCTGCAATTTCTGGTCCTTTTTGTCAAAATTTTTATATGACTGTTTTACCCTCATTTGTGGGCTATAGTCCACAATTTTCGGCAACTTTTGTGAGGATTTTCATTTCCCTCATTTTGTGGGCTATAGTCACAGTTTTCGATCACTTTCATGAGATTTCGTATTTTACTCTTTGGCCTCATATTTTGAGTTATAGTCCACAATTTTCGGCCGTTTTCTTGAAAATTTTGTATTTGACTGTTCGAGCCTCATTTCTGGGTTATAGTCCACAGTTTTCGGTCACTTTCGTGAGATTTTTCATTTATCATTTTGTATGCTACAAGTACACTGTTTTCGATCATTTTCTTGAGATTTCGTAAGTTACTATTTTGGCCTCTTTTGTGTGTTATATTCCACAGTTTCCGGACGTTTGCGTGAAAATTTTGTATTTGACTGTTTTAGCCTCATTTGTGGGCTATAGTCCACAGTTTTCGGCCACTTTCAAAGGTACACGTTTGTCACACAAAACACCACTGGCACTTCTCCACTTAAGCCGTCCTGCTTGCATCCTATGTATAACATCTTCACAAATCTCCCCATCTCTTTGTATTATTAAGCCTAAATATCGGAAACGATTTCTCTTAGGTATCTCTTGGCCATCAAGCTTCACTACTTCCTCAGTTGTGGGCTATATAGTACATTGTTTTCGATCAATTTCACGAGATTTCGTAATTTACTGTTTTGGCCTCATTTTGGGGGCTATATTCCACAGTTTCCGGTCCTTTTCGTCCAAATTTTTATTTGACTATTTTACCCTCATTTGTGGGTAGTCCACAGTTTTCGGCAACTTTTATGAGAATTTTTATTTCCCTCATTTTGTGGGCTATAGTCACAGTTCGATCACTTTCATGAGATTTTGTATTTTACTCTTTGGCCTCATTTTTTGGGTCATAGTCCACAGTTTCCGGCGGTTTTCGTGAAAATTTTGTATTTGACTGTTGGAGCCTCATTTCTGGGCTATAGTCCACAGTTTTCGGTCACTTCCGTGAGATTTTTTATTTCCATCATTTTGTAGGCTATAGTACACTGTTTTCGTTCATTTTCATAAGATTTTGTAATTTACTGTTTTGGTCTCATTTTGTGGGTTATAGTCCACAGTTTCGCCGTTTGCGTGAAAATTTTGTATTTGACTATTTTAGCCTCATTTGTGGGTTATAGTCAACAGATTTCGGCCACTTTCGCGAGATTTTTTATTTTCCTCATTTTGTGGGCTATAGTACACTGTTTTCGATCAATTTCATGAGATTTCGTAATTTGCTTTTTGGCCTCATTTTTTGGGATATATTCCACAGTTTTCGGTCCTTTTTGTGAAATTTTTTTATTAGACTGTTTTAGCCCCATTTGTGGGCTATAGTCCAAAGTTTTCGGCAACTTTTGTGAGAATTTTTATTTCCCTTATTCTGTGGGCTATAGTACAAAGTTTTCGATCACTTTCTTCAGATTTCGTATTTTACTATTTTGGCATCATTTTGTAGGTTATAGTCCACAGCTTCTGGCAGTTTTTGATCACATTCGAAAGATTTTTTATTTTCCTCATTTTGTGGGCTAGTACACTAGTTTCGACCACTTTCATGAGATTTCGTATTTTACTGTTTTGGCCTAATTTTGTGGGTTATATAAGCCACAGTTTCCGGCCGTTTTCGTGAAAATTTTGTATTTGACTGCTTGAGCCTTATTTGTGGTCTACAGTTTTCGGTCACTTTCGTGAGATTTTTTATTTTCATAATTTTGTAGGCTGTTTTCGATTATTTTAATGAGATTTCGTAATTTACTGTTTTTGCCTCATTTTGTGGGTTATAGTCCACAGTTTCCGGCCGTTTTTGTGAAAATTTGTGTTTGACTGTTTTAGCCTCGTTTGTGGGCTATAGTCTACAGTTTTCGGCCACTTTCGCGAGATTTTTTATTTCCCTTATTTTGTCGGCTATATAGTACACTGTTTTCGATCAATTTCATGAGATTTCGTAATTTACAGTTTTGGCCTCAATTTAAGGGTTATATTCCTCAGTTTCCGGTCCTTTTCGTAAAATTTTTTATTTGACTGTTTTACCCTCATTTGTGGGCTATAGTCCATTGTTTTCGGCAACTTTTGTGAGAATTTTTATTTCCCTCATTTGTGGGCTATACACAGTTTTCGATCAATTTCATGAGATTTCGTATTTTACTCTTTGGCCTCATTTTGTGGGTTTATAGTCCACATATCCGGCCGTTTTCGTGAAAATTTTGTATTTGACTGTTTGAGCCTCATTTGTGGGCTATAGTCCATAGTTTTTGGTCACTTTTGTGAGATTTTTTATTTTCCTCATTTTGTGAGCTATATAGTACACTCTTTTTGATCTATTTCATGAGATTTCGTAATTTACTGTTTTGGCCTTATTTTTTGGCATATATTCCACAGTTTTCGGTCCTTTACGTGAATTTTTTTATTAGACTGTTTTAGCCCCATTTGTGGGCTATAGTCCAAAGTTTTTGGCAACTTTTGTGTGAATTTTTATTACCCTTATTTTGTGGGCTATAGTACACTGTTTTCGATCACTTTCTTCAGAGTTCTTATTTTACTATTTTAGCCTCATTTTATGGGTTATAGTCCACAGTTTCCGGCCGTTTTCGTGAATTTTTGTATCTGACAGTTTTAGCCTCATTTGTGGGCTATAGGCCACAGTTTTCAGTCACATTCAAAATATTTTTTTCCCTTATTTTGTGGGCTATAGTACACAGTTTTCGATCACTTTCATGAGATTTCGTATTTTACTGCTTTGGCCTCATTTTGTGGGTTATAGGCCACAATTTCTGGCCGTTTTCGTGAAAATTTTGTATTTGACTGTTTGAGCCTCATTTGTGGACTATATAGTCCACAGTTTTTGGTCACTTTTGTGAGATTTTTTATTTCCATCGTTTTGTAGGCTATAGTACAATGTTTTCGATCATTTTCAAGAGATTTCGTAATTTACTGTTTTGGCCTCATTTTGTGGGTTATAGTCCACAGTTTCTAGCCATTTTCGTGAAAATTTGTATTTGACTGTTTTAGCCTCATTTGTGGGCTATAGTCTACAGTTTTCGACCACTTTCGTGAGGTTATTTATTTCCGTCATTTTGTGGGCTTTATAGTACACTGTTTTCGATCAATTTCATGTGATTTGAAATTTACTGTTTTGGCCTCATTTTGTGGTTTATATTCCACAGTTTCCAGTCCTTTTCGTCAAACTTTTTATATGACTGTTTTACCCTCATTTGTGGGCTGTGTAGTCCACAGTTTTCGGCAACTTTTGTGAGAATATTTATTTCCCTCATTTTGTGGGCTATAGTCACAGTTTTCGATTACTTTCATGAGATTTCGTATTTTACTTTTTTGGCATCATTTTGTAGGTTATAGTCCACAATTTCCGGCCATTTTCGTGAAATTTTTTATTTGACTGTTTTAGCCTCATTTGTAGGCTATAGTCCACAGTTTTCGGTCACATTTGTAAGATTTTTATTTCCCTCATTTTGTGGCTATAGTACACTGTTTTCGATCACTTTCATGAGATTTCGTATTTTACTCTTTTGGCATCATTTTGTGGGTTATAGTCCACAGTTTTCGGTCAAGATTTTTTATTTTCCTCATTTTGTGGCTATAGTGCACTTTTTTCGATCACTTTCATAAGATTTCGTATTTTACTGTTTTGGCCTCATTTTGTGGGTTGTAGTCTACAGTTTTCGGCCGTTTTTGTGAAAATTTTGTATTTGACTGTTTGAGCCTCATTTATGGACTATAGTCCACAGTTTTCGGTCACTTTCGTGAGATTTTTTATTTCCATCATTTTGTGGGCTATTGTACACTCTTTTCGATCAATTTCATGAGATTTCGTATTTTACTGTTTTGGCCTCATTTTGTGGGTTATAGTCCACAGTTTCCAGCCGTTTTCATGAAAATTTGTATTTGACTATTTTAGCCACATTTGTGGGCTATAGTCCACAGTTTTTAGCCACTTTCGTGAGATTTTTTATTTTCCTCATTTTGTGGGCTATATAGAACACTGTTTTTGATCAATTTAATGAGATTTCATAATTTACTGTTTTGGCCTCATTTTTTGGGTTATATTCCACAGTTTCCGGCCCTTTCGTGAATTTTTTTATTTGACGGTTTTAGTCTCATTTGTGGGCTATAGTCACAGTTTTCGGCAACTTTCGTGTGAATTTTTATTTCCCTCATTTTGTAGGCTATAATACACAATTTTCGATCACTTTCTTGAGATTTCGTATTTTACTATTTTTGACTCATTTTCCGGTCGTTTCCGACCATTTCCGACCGTTTTTGTAAAATTTTGTATTTGTCTGTTTTAGCCTCATTTGTGGGCTATAGTCCATAGTTTTCGGTCACATTCGATGGGCTATAGTACACTTTTTTTATCACATTCAAGAGATTTCGTATTTTACTGTTTTTGCCTCATTTTGTGTGTTATACGGCATAGTTTCCCGGCCGTTTTCGTGAAATTTTTTTATTTGACTGTTTAAGCCTCATTTGTGAGCTATAGTCCACACTTTTAGGTCACTTTTGTGAGATTTTTTATTTCCCTTCTTTTGTAGGCTATATAGTACACTATTTTCGATCAATTTCATGAGATTTCATATTTTACTGTTTTGGTCTCATTTTCTGGGTTATATTCCACAGTTTCCGGTCCTTTTCGTGAATTTTTTTATTTGACTGTTTTAGCCTCATTTGTGGGCTACAGTCCACAGATTTTGGCAACTTTCGTGAGATTTTCTATTTCCCTCATTTTGTGGGCTATATATTGCACTGTTTTCAATCAGTTTCTTGAGATTTTATATTTTACTATTTTTGCATCATTTTCTAGGTTATATACTCCACAGTTTCCGGCTGTTTTCGTGAAATTTTATATTTAACTGTTTTAGCCTCATTTGTGGGCTATGTAGTTCACAGTTTTCGCTCACTTTCGTGAGAAATTTTATTTCCCTCATTTTGTGGGCTATAATCCACTGTTTCCAGTTGTTTTCGTGAAATTTTTTTATTTGACTGTTTTAGCCTCATTTGTGGGCTATAGTCCATAGTTTTCGGTCACATTCGTAATATTTTTTATTTCCCTTATTTTGTGGGCTATAATACACTGTTTTCGATCAATTTCTTGAGATTTTGTATTTTACTATTTTGGTCACATTTTTTGGGTTATAGTCCACAGTTTCCGACCGTTTTCGTGAAATTTTGTATTTGTCTATTTTAACCTCATTTGCGGTAGTCCACAGTTTTCAGCAATTTTCGTGATATTTTTTATTTCCCTAATTTTGTGGAATATAGTACACTATTTTTGATCATTTTCATGAGTTTTCGTATTTTACTGTTTTTGGGCTCATTTTGTGGGTTATAGTCCACACTTTCCGGCTGTTTTCGTGAAATTTTGTATTTGACTTTTTTAACCTCAACTGTGGACAATAGTCCACAGTTTTCGGTCCCTTTCGTGAGATTTTTTGTCCCTCATTTTGTGGGCTATAGTCCACTATTTCCAGTTGTTTTCGGGAAATTTTGTATTTTACTGTTTGAGCCTCATTTGTGGGCTATAGTCCACACTTTTAGGTCACTTTCGTGAGATTTTTTATTTCCATCATTTTGTAAGCTGTAGTACACTATTTTCGATCAATTTCGCGAGATTTCGTATTTTACTATTTTGACCGCATTTTGAGGGTTATAGTCCACAGTTTCCGGCCGTTTTCATGAAAATTTGTATATTTGACTGTTTTAGCCTCATTTGTGGGCAATAGTCCACAGTTTTCGGTCATTTTCACGAGATTTTTTATGTCCCTCATTTTGTGGGATATAGTCCACTGTTTCCAGTTGTTTTCGTGAAATTTTGTATTTTACTTTTTGAGCCTCATTTGTGGCCTATAGTCCACACTTTTAGGTGACTATCGCGAGATTTTTTATTTCCATCATTTTGTAGGCTATAGTACACTATTTTCGATCAATTTAATGAGATTTCATATTTTACTGTTTTGGTCTCATTTTGTGGGTTATAGTCCACAATTTTCGATCAATTTAATGAGATTTGTGGGTTATATAGTCTACCGTTTCTGGCCGTTTTCGTGAAAATTTGTATTTGACTATTTTAACCTCATTTGTCGGCTATAGTCCACAGTTTTCGAACACTTTCGTGAGAATTTTTATTTCCTTCATTTTGTGGGCTATATAGTGCACTGTTTTCGATCAATTTCACGAGATTTCGTGATTTATTGTTTTGGCCTCATTTTGGGGGTTACATTCCTCAGTTTCCGGCCGTTTTTGTGAAAATTTTTATTTGACTGTTTTAGCCACATTTGTGGGCTGTAGTCCACAGTTTTCGGACACTTTCGTGAGATTTTTTATTTCCCTCATTTTGTGGGCTATATAGTACACTGTTTTCGATCAATTTAATGAGATTTCGTAATTTACTGTTTTGGTCTGATTTTGGGGGGTTATATTCCACAGTTTCCGATCCTTTTCGTCAAAATTTTTATTTGGCTGTTTTACCCTCAACTGTAGGCTATAGTCCACAGTTTTTGACAACTTTTGTGAGAATTTATATTTCCCTCATTTTGTGGGCTATCGTCACAGTTTTCGATCACTTTCATGAGATTTCATATTTTACTCTTTGGCCTCATTTTTTGGGTTATAGTCCACAGTTTCTGGACGTTTTCGTGAAAATTTTGTATTTGACTGTTTGAGCCTCATTTCTGGGCTATAGTCCACAGTTTTCGGTCACTTTTGTGATATTTTTTATTTCCATCATTTTGTAGGCTGTAGTACAATGTTTTCGATCATTTTTATGAGATTTCGTAATTTACTGTTTTGGCCTCATTTTGTGGGTTATAGTCCACAATTTCCGGCCGTTTGCATGAAAATTTTGTATTTGACTGTTTTAGCCTCATTTGTGGGCTATGTCCACAGTTTTCGGCCACTTTCGTGAGATTTTTTATTTCCCTCATTTTGTGGGCTATATAGTACACTGCTTTCAATCAATTTCATGAGATTTCGTAATTTACTGTTTTGGCCTTATTTTTTGGGATATATTCCACAGCTTCCTGTCTTTTTCGTGAAATTTTTTATTAGACTGTTTTAGCCCCATTTGTGGGTAATTGTCCAAAGTTTTCGGCAACTTTTGTCAGAATTTTTATTTCCCTTATTTTGTGCGATATAGTACACAATTTTCGATCACTTTCTTCAGATTTCGTATTTTACTATATTGGCCTCAATTTGTGAGTTATAGTCCACAGTTTCTGGTCGTTTTCGTGAATTTTTGTATTTGACTGTTTTAGCCTCATTTGTGGGCTATAATCCACAGTTTTCGGTCATTTTCGAAATAGTACACTGTTTTCGATCAATTTCATGAGAGTTCGTAATTTACTGTTTTGGCCTCATTTTTTAGGGTTATATTCCACAGTTTCCGGTCCTTTTTGTCAAAATTTTTATATGACTATTTTACCCTCATTTGTGGGCCATAGTACACTGTTTTCGATCATTTTCGTGAGATTTCCTAACTTACTGTTTTGGCCTCATTTTGATTTTGTGGGTTATAGTCCACAGTTTCCAGCAGTTTTCGTGAGGCTTATTTGTGACTACAGTCCACAGTTTTCAGTCACTTTCTTAAGATTTTTTATTTCCATCATATTGTAGGCTATTGTACACTGTTTTGATCATTTTCATGAGATTTCGTAATTTGTTGTTTTGGCCTCATTTTGTTGGTGTCCACAGTTTCTGGCCGTTTTTGTGAAAATTTATATTTGACCGTTTTAGCCTCATTTGTGGGCATTAGTCCACTCTTTCCGGTCACTTTCGTAAGATTTTTTATTTCCCTCATTTTGTGGACTATATAGTACATTATTTTCGATCAATTTCATGAGATTTCGTAATTTACTGTTTGGGCCTCATTTTGGGGGTTATATTCCACAGTTTTTGGTCCTTTTCGTCAAAATTTTTATTTGACTATATTTACCCTCATTTGTGGGGGCTATAGTCCACAATTTTCAGCCACTTTCGTGAGATTTTATATTTTCCTCATTTTGTGGGCTATATAGTACACTGTTTTCGATCAATTTCATGATATTTCGTAATTTAGTGTTTTGGCCTGATTTTTTGGGAGATATTCCACAGTTTCCGGTCCTTTTCGTGAATTTTTTTATTAGACTGTTTTAGCCCCATTTGTGGGCTATAGTCCAAAGTTTTCGGCAACTTTGTGAGAATTTTTATTTCGCTTATTTTGTGGGCTATGTAGTACACAGTTTTCGATCACTTTCTTCAGATTTCATATTTAACTGTTTTGGCCTCATTTTGTGGGTTATAGTCCTCAGTTTCTGGCCGTTTTCGTGAATTTTTGTATTTAACTGTTTTAGCCTCATTCGTGGGCTATAGTCCACAGTTTTCGGTCACATTTGAAAGATTGTTTATTTTCCTCATTTTGTGGGCTATAGTACAGTATTTTCGATCAATTTTATGAGATTTCTTAATTTACTGTTTTGGCCTCATTTTGTGGGTTGTCCACAGTTTCCGGCCGTTTTCATGAAAATTTGTATTTGACAGTTTTAGCCTCATTTGTGGGCTATAGTTCACAGTTTTCGGCCACTTTCGTGAGATTTTTTATTTTCCTCGTTTTGTGGACTATATAGTACACTGTTTTCGATCAATTTCATGAGATTTCGTAATTTACTGTTTTGGCATTATTTTTTGGGATATATTCCACAGTTTCCGGTACTTTTCATGAATTTTTTTGTTAGACTGTTTTAGTCCCATTTGTGGGCTATAATCCAAAGTTTTCGGCAACTTTTGTGAGAATTTTTATTTCCCCTTATTTTGTGGGCTATAGTACACAGTTTTCGATCACTTTCTTCAAATTTCGTAGTTTACTATTTTGGCCTCATTTTGTGGGTTATATAGTACACAGCTTCTGGCCATTTTCGTGAATTTTTGTATTTGACTGTTTTAGCCTCATTTGTGGGCTATAGTCCACAGTTTTCGGTCACATTTGAAAGATTTTTTACTTCCTTCATTTTGTGGGCTATATAGTACACTGTTTTCGATCAATTTCATGAGAGTTCGTAATTTACTGTTTTGGCCTTATTTTGAGGGTTATATTCCACAGTTTCCGGTCCTTTTCGTCAAAATTTTTATTTGACTGTTTTACCCTCAACTGTAGGCTATAGTCCACAGTTTTTGGCAACTTTTGTGAGAATTTTATTTCCCTCATTTTGTGCGCTATAGTCACAGTTTTCGATCACTTTCATGAGATTTCGTAATTTACTGTTTTGGCCCTCATTTTGTGGGTTATAGTCCACAGTTT